>CM038706.1:16951365-17551365 GCA_021613375.1 Megaleporinus macrocephalus
AACTCAAGGGTGCCATAACCCTAGTGATTAACTGTCACAGATGCTTCAGCTTCAACATACCTGCCACTAATATTCAGATACCTTTGCATACCAAATACTAGATTTAATATATATTTAAATGACAAAACAGTGGTAAGCCTACAGATGCTGTATCTTCCTGTCTCTGCTGAAATATACTACAGTATCTTACAGGCTTTCTAAACGTGTTGGTGCTTCGGAACAAGTACTCAAAGAGTATCTCTCATAACCACCCTTATAAACAAGATTTATGTTTCAGGATTAATGATAATTTTATGTATGTTAATTGCTCCTAATTAAAATACACCCCACAATAACGTACTACCAGTGCAGTGTAAGCTGCTGATAATGAAAATGAATAACAGTGGTGTTAAGACTCCCAAGTGATATAATATATCTACTTATAGATTTGTGATAACTCGGCAAACTCTTATTGCAAATTTTGCACTGAACATTTTCATACTCTAACAAAGCCCTGTATTAGATAGGTTTGTCTCTGTGTTCTAGCTACACGGGAAGCAAGACAAAGCAATCTTAATGGCTTACCAGTTCAAGCTTCCTGCTTTGCTCTGTTGTGAGATAAGTGCTTTCCAGAACTCATGAGTGCTTTTGATGGTCTTAATGGCGAAGTCCTGTAAACAAACAAACAACAAACAACTTGCTTGTTAGTACAGATACAGAAGCTGAACATATATTGTTTTATATTGTGTTGACAAGTTAATTTATAACTAAGTGGTAGTGTTCATTGGCATTAGCCATTCATTAAAAAAACAAAGAAAAAAATGATCATGAGTGTACTGCACAGATTTTTACAAGGCTTTGGTTTCACTCTGGACATCTGGCTAACCTGTACCACAAATGTGCTGTTCATGTCAGAGTCTATGAAAAGGCACCACTCTGACAACCAGTATCAGTATTGGAACAATATCATCAGAAAGATCTGGAACGGGTAACAGCATTCTGTGCAGAGATTAATTTCAGTGCATTCACACACATTTTTTACATTGTTGTCACAGAGTGGTAAATCCAGCTAAACCAGCACTGCAGCGCTGCAATATAGCATCTAACTTAGAACAGTTCTTAACTCATATCCACCCAACCAGGACAGTAAACAACAGCATATGTAGGAATAGTAATCTCAACCATTATGTCAATATTTGAAATTACATTGGCAGTCAGTGATGCATGGAAATACAAATAAATTGTGCCGTCACTTGAGCAGTGTAAGAGGGAGAACTGAGACTGCTGGGGCTAGGCAGAGAGGGAAAATGTTAGAGCTGGAGCAGTAGGTCCAAGATCAGGAGGGCTGAGAGTTCAGGAGATGAGTATAGTTCATTTAAGGATTGATGACGGTGAGGTGTAAAAATCAACATTCCACTAAGAAAGACACAGTAGTACATCAATGAGAAAAATACTTATACAATATTGTAGTCCTTTAAAGAAGTGTTTTAAAGAAACTGTTTGATAAACGAATAATTAAAATGGTATCAGTATATACACAAAGTTTAAGTATTAATATGGGAACAGATAAAGTGGTACTGAGCTACTTTTTAATACTGCACATCAGGGGCTGATAACACTGCTAAGAAATGATTGTTACTGTATCTGAGTATGTGACTGAGTACCTTGTCTTTAAACTCTCCATTAAAAGCAAACTGGTTTTCAGGCTTTCCGTCCGGCACCTTGTACCGTCTAAACCAGTCCACAGTGGCTTCCAGGTAGCCTGGCTTAAGTCGTTGAACATCCCTAATATCTAAAATGCAAATCATAAATCAAATAAGAAGCATTACACATATTAAAAAATGAAGTCTGTTAGTGGAAGAGCAGAAAAAACAGACTTCTCCTCTCACCATTCAAGTCCTTTGCCTCTGGGTCATCAACATTGATTGCAATAACTTTCCAGTCAGTTTCACCTTCATCAATCATAGCCAGCACACCCAGGACTTTCACTTTGATAACATCTCCTCGGGAGCAGACCTTCAAACAAACAGTCATGTTCAATAAACGATGCACATGCATGGAGAGGGATGTGTGCTGTCTGTGGCTTCTTTAAACACAGAAACAACAACAATAAAAAACAGATGACATACATACCTTACTACTAATTTCACAGACATCAATTGGGTCATTGTCACCACAACATCCAGTATCACAATCTGTGTGGCCAGGATCTTCCCAGGTCTGTCAGGGAGACAGAGAGAGGCTGTGTTCAGATGTTTGCTCTTAAGGTAAATTAATAACTGTCAAAAGGTATAATGTGCTGTATTTAAATCTTCTAGTAAGCCTGAATTACGTGACGCGAGTCCTCTGTGTATCCATTTTCACACAGAGAGGGAACAAGTATTCACACATGACAGGCTCAGTACTTGGGGTTGTTGAGTTGTTGTAAGGTACACCTTTTTAGGCTGATTAAATTCTATTTTAATATCTTCTGGAACATTACTCCAGTCATGTTTTCTTTGCTGACATGTAATATTATGGTGCTCCATATTATGATACTTCACTGCGGAGTATGGTGTTCTTGGGATTATACATGTAACGCTTCTTCCTCCAATCAAATGACTGTCAAAGAGCTCTACCTTCGTTTTGTCTGACCAGAGTACATTGCTCTAAAAGAGTTCTGAATTGTTTAATTGCTTGTGTATGAATAATATACGGACATCTGTGTACTGTTTTTTTTTTAGCTGTGGGAATAACCAGGTGTAGCAACAGAAAATAACACAGTTTGTTGCTTAGTGATCTCTGTTGTTCCTACTGTTTCCAGATCAACCTGCAATTCATTTCAAGTAGCTGCTGGCTTCTCTTTTTCCTTTGGCATAATCAAGATTTTACATTTTGCCAATTGCTTATTATCAATGATGATGTCTCTGAGAATTGTAGGACAAGCCTTCATCATGTTTGCTATTTGTTGCAGAAAATCTTCCCAAGCAATGGCATCTATTCTGATAACACCAGAACACTTATTTTTGCAGCAATTATATGTGAAACTCCTATATAACTCTTAAATGCATTTTTAACCCTGACTGTATGATTCCTTTAGCATTTTTTTAAATCTATTTTTTATGCTTATGACTTCTTACGTTTTCACTTTTCTAAGCAAAAATTAATGTGTGTTAGTATTTTAAATAACCAAAACAAAGATTTCTGAATATTGGTTTCCCTTTACTGCACAGGACTGGGGGTAGGGCAGTCAGATCATCCTGCAGTGTTTCTATAACTGGTGACGGTCACAAAATTTGGACTAAAATACTGTATAAATTATTATGTCATCCAGAGTTTAGATAAATAAGCAAATAAGTACTAACGATTCCTCTGCATAAGATTTGTACACACTAATGACACTGTATATAGGTACTGCACCTGAGGGATTGCGCCATAGTTCCAGATGTAGCCTTTGTGTGGGAAAACATTTGCCACGTAGCGCAAATTGCCCTTCTTCACGTCCTGCTTTATTGGGTTGAGAGGGTCTTTTGTGGCAATCTGAAAAGTAAGTGATTGATGTTCCAATAACAGGGAAGGCACTGTTGATAGCCAAAGTCAGTATTCAGTATATGCAGTATACTACTGCACATGCACACATTGAGTCAAAAAATAAAGATAAAATATGTACATTCTAAATTCTGATTAATTATGATTGAACATACCTCCATTTTTGCGTTTGTCCATCGTGGCACTTCAACAACCATGTGGAAAATGTTCTGTGGATTGTATCATATTCCATGTCATTCCTCAACAATATCTAGTTATGGCTACAGATTACTATTGAATGTGTTGGTGATTTAGATGATATCTTAACCTCAGACATTAATGACTAATATAAATTACATCATCCAGTGAGAGAAAAAGATGACATCCTATCAACAAAAAAGATTGGATAAGAATAAATAAATCGTAAATGCCTGATACTGTGTTAGAAGGGTAAAGTTCCTGCACTCGTTGCACAAACAGCAATAAATGCCAGACATTGTAGGCCAGTGAAATGACCACTGATTACTCAAGACATCTCATGATAGATAAGAGTTAATGGTGTTGGAAAAATAATTACATAAACAACTGAAAGTAAGAGGAAAACCAAGAAAACTGAGTACGAGTAAAAACAGAAGACAGGGGTTAAGAGAAGTATCAGTACCTGGGCTTCATCTGCATACAGTGGTATGTCATGAAATGGGGAAATGTACTTCCCATCTGAGTTTTCTGTTTAGAGAGAGAATTAAATAAAGTGTCACACATACTGATGTGGAATTGTATAAAATACATCCATTAAACACTGAATCAAGCTTCACAATAAATACACAATGGACAGAAATAAGAGTGTATTTTTTAATAAATAAATCTTTAGATTAAAGTGATGGACTTCTGGCATCTAATTATTGTTATGCCTTATTTCATTCTGTTGTCAACAAGACTTAATATGCATTGTTATTGCTCAGATCACTAATTTTCAATATTTTGTTTAGTTTTAGACTAAAAGGCTCCCAAAAATCGAAAAGCAAATGTTGGCTTTAAAATGTGTTAAGACGTTCCACTGCAAGTCCACGGACAACTCAATACCTGTGTTTCAGTTGCTCTCAAGCTTCTTTCATTAAGCAACTTTTAAACGCTCAAGCTGACCGATTAACAACATCTTAAGTATGATGTTTTAGGCTGACTTTCCACAGATTATGATGGGGTTTAATGATTACAGAAAGGCCCAACAACACCACAACACTGACTGCAGGTCATTAAATTCATATAATTCAAATAATAAGAACTTCCAACCCTTTTTCTGATACTGTTCAAATAGCTACCTTCTCATTGTGCTGCTGTTCTATTCCATAATAAGTCCTAAGGAATCATAGTCACTGTTCCTAGAACCTTCACATAAAGGACACTGTATGGAGTACGATGTCCTTCATCAAGTTATTAATTCTGAGAGCTTGTATTAAAACACAAAACATGAGAAAGATATCACAGTACACTCAATAATCCCCTACACTAACTTCTAATTAAATTAATTCAATTTTATAAAAGACTACTGCCCTTTCCTCAATAGTGAGCTAACTCACTAATGCAGTGTATGAGTGGCCACTGCTGAGGCCCCTGTAGGGTCATTCATTGGCATGCGTCAGCATTTACAGATAATTACAGAAGATATTGATTATCTGCATTACTTTTGATTTTTCTTCTGCATCCTGTACACAGACAGGTCTGCAAATGATGAGTGACCAGTAGCTGCAGTAATTTCATCTATTCCAACACTTATGCTGCACAGAGCGCTGTCTGTCTTGCTGGCAATATGGAGTTAAAAAAATAATAGGTTTGTATAAGCCAGAAACACTACAAATGCAGCCTTTAACAATAACGAAGCTCATACAACAAAAAATAAACACGGATAATGAAAGTAAGGGTGTCTTGACCAGTCAAGTTTAAATCGCAATAACATATTTGTTTAAACAGATTTAAATCGCTGGATATACCAGCAAATATGGCATTACATATTAGATATATATCCCACTATAAGTAAATGAATGAAGTAAATCTAGCCAAGGCGGCACAGCTAGCTAATGAATGCGACACGTGGGAGGACACTGCGTAGTCCCTATGAATGCAAACACTGTCTTATCTATACAAGGTTCAAGACTGGAGATTAATAAGATTATCGTCCCACTCACTGTAAAACAACCTATAACTCAGAGAATTGGGGTTTCCTCTTTCTTCAGTTGAGAAGCTCATGGTAGCTGGCGATGTGTCTCCGGGAAACTTGTGCCGAAGGATAGTGCAAGTCTGTGACGTGTGAAGAGTGTAACGAGCTTCAAACAGACATGCGCAGTGGAAGGTCATATCCCAACTCAGAACAATGCGCCCTACTTCACTTCCCCTATACACTTCCAGGTGCGCTCATCTTAGTTGGCGGAACATGCATCGTTTTCAGTACACGTTTGCTGCATGTAACGGAATAGGAGAAGTACTATGTTTATAGGGGACGGAACTGCTAAAGCTTCTGCTGTAGAGGTTACGTTTGAGGGGGGAGATTAGAGAAGAAGCAGCCCGGTCTACATCTAGAACAAGGGTCACTGTAAACAAACAGTCAATTGGTAGCACAGCCGGGCAGTTATTTCCACGTATGTATGACTAACTCTGCGTGTTTAGCTGGGGAGAGACCTGAAACACTACAACCAAAAGCCACATTAACGTTTCAAGCATGGTTTAAATAACACAAATGTGAGTCTTAAGTCTGATCTATCTACTGATCTCCACCAGCAGCGATCTTTTCCCCCTTGCTGCTTAAACCAAAAGCTGATTTCGCTAATTGACTGAAAGTCAGCTTTATAAGCGTTTATGAGCGTTATAAGCCTTTATATTCATATACACCATTACACAGACATCATTATCGTGTTTGGAACGAATATAGTAAGATGACCCTATCCACGAAAATACACCCCCCCTGGCAATCTTACATAATTTTTTACAGTATGTATTCCCTGCAAATACAGTTATATTGTGACAGCATTGTAAAACCCATTGTTTTTGTGCCCGTTGTTTCCTCAAAAATTCCTCAAAAAGTTGTTATAATGTATTTGATGTGATAACGTTGTGTTTGCTGGGTTGAATCAGTCTGGCTCATTTGGTCATGGACACGAGACCATGTGGAGAGACAAAGGACAGAACACCAGAGGGGTGCTGGAGAGACTATAATCTTGTAAATAGTTGATAATGGTGTTTTCATAAAAAGAGCATTTTTTGTGTCTCATTTTTTGCCAGACATCACAGTGTTACGCCACATAGTGCCTGCATTTCTCAAAAAAAAATTATTATTAGGTGCGTCATTAAAATGATATTTTAAAAATATATTTTTATATTTGTTTAATTTAAGGGAAAAAATAGGTAAGATACTCCACATAGTCCCTCCTCCCCCCTTCATCTCTGCCCTCCATCCACTCACCATCAATTATGTTTCTTCACATTCTGACAACAGTTAATTTGGAATATTGTAAAAAAGAAAAAAAAACTGAAATATTTATCATGCCGTCCTACGTTTGACTATTTTAAGTCATTAACATCTATACAAGTATCTAAATTAGCCAGTGAATTGACAGCTCTGGGTATTTTATGATTAAAAGTAAATATTTTCATTGTAATTTGGGGTCCTCCTGCCCCATTTCTTGTGCCATGATATTTTGACAAGGTCATACATATGTGAATTAAACTTGATGCATATGATAGTACAGTACAAGCTAATACAAAGCATCTATATCCGATTGTTATGTTGTAACACCATTTCCAGGGCCAAATGTGCACACAGACCCAAAAAAGAACAATTCCTTTCACAGTCACTGTGTTTATTAAGGGACTATTGTAGGTTTAAAAGGGTCAAAATTCTTTCAGCTCCAATTTGCTTGTGAACACATCTGGGTCTTTTCAGTGCGCTGTAATTCTGTGTTCCTTGAGACACAAAAAATACACACTTTGATATAATTTATGGGTTTTATAGGTTTTATTTGAGTTTTTATGCTATGAACACACAACTTAATGTTCTTGTTGTAGGCTATTTTTATGTGCTGCTCATTACTCTGCAAACACATAATATTGTCACAACATTGTCTACTTTCTCACAACTTTGCTACAAGTCAAAAGGAGGTGCAGTTGACATTATCTGAACAAGGTTGTCACAACCAAACTGCTAAAAACATTATTTTATGGTAATATTACTATTTGGTGGCAAAATTTCATACAGTTACATACAGATATTATGTAAAATGTGAAGATTGTGACGGTACCGCTCTGTTGTTACAATATTGTCACAACTTTCTGAGGAATTACATTTCAATGTTGTAACAACGTTGTGGTCACCAAAACAGTACATTGCCACAATATTTGCACAACGTTGTCACAACGTAACTGTGTTTGCAGGGCAGTGTTGTCACAATGTTGAAATGTAATTTCTTAGTGTGCTTGCTGGGTGGAGCCCACTGGCATCAATATTTCTTTTTCTTTCTTTTGCTTTAGAATTATAATTCACATTATCAACTGCTATTTTCTCTTCTCTTTGTCGTCACATGTAAAGCCTTAGAATTATGACTGAGAATTTTTTAGACTCAGATTTATTCAAGTAACAAGAGTCAGTCAGCGCTGTAGAGCCTGACAAGCGTCTAGGGCGCCTAGCTAGAGGAGTGGAAATGGAAAGCGCCCCACTGAACACGTGTTCAGCTCCAGCACTGAGCTCATATCCTTCGGAGCCGCTTTGCTTCCTGCCTGGCGGAGGGAGGGTCGGTGCTGACGGCTGGGAGGACAAGTCGAACGACAAGAAAGCCTTGGAAAGAGACAGAAAGAGGGGAAAAGGGCCCGGGGTTCCACCTGCCATCAGGGTACAACTTTAGTTCGACACTGCTGGGTGCCCGAATCTAATGCCATGTCGTCCAGTCGTCAGCTCAGTGAAAGCAGGGCCATTCCGACCAGGACGGTGCTGATCAACGACTCAACGCAGCTACCTCACGATTATTGCACCACTCCGGGAGGCACTTTATTTTCAACTACCCCGGGAGGTAATGGCATTTTAAAGCACTTCGTTCGTATCTCGTCGATGTTCCCAGGCAGACGACTGCCGCCTGCCTTGGCTAGCTCGTTGCTGGTGTGTGGCCTAGCTTTGTCAGGAAGCCTTGCGTGTTCAAAACAAAAACAAGCTCTCGCGCCGCCTCTGCTGTCGCTTTAAGAAACGCGATTGGCTCATTCACAGCGCAGTGATTGACAGTCATGACGGATATAATATAGATAACAAAGGAATGTGTCGTGATGGATGACACCAGTTGTGTAATGTCCAGCTTGTATCTCCAGAAAGTAACCTTAGCTGGAATGTAGCACAATGTACAGTACAGCCCTGTCAGGACATCATACTTACATAAGCATACCTTTTTTTCATTCTTCATATTTTAGTGGTATTAAGCATAAATCATATATAATTATGTACTATGTACCTTATGTTCTGAAATGAAATTAACTGAACATTATATTATAGTATCTGGTAATGCACCTTTTACTGCAGAAACTGTGGAGGGCAGTATATGAAAACCAGGTGGTGATTTGTTTTCACTGGTCTGTTTGTCATGTCTGTAGGCACCCGGATTATCTATGACCGAAAATTCCTGTTAGACCGCCGTAATTCCCCCATTGCCCAGACTCCTCCAGCACACCTGCCGGTCATCCCTGGAGTGACTAGCCAAAATGTCTTGAACGAGAACAAGAAAAATGAAGCCAACTTCAATAACCATGACGGGAAGCCAGGACCAGGTGTGTCTCATCATTTGCTTTTATAATGCAGATTACTGCATTTTATGTGCATGTCTGAAATTTCTTGAGCTCTTAATAATTCATTAAAAATCCAAATGGACCACTATATGTTCTGCGTCGGTGTGCACTAAATCTCAAATCTTTTGCCCATGCTTGTCTTTTTGTTTCAGGTGAGGACGCTCAGTTTGAGATGGACATCTAAAGAAGAGGAACCAACATGATGAACGAATAATAACCTGGCACCTGTGTGCCAGTGGCTTGGCTTGTAGAAACCAATGTTGTGAGCCCTCTCCTTTAGCTCTCTCTAGCTGCTGGGTGCTAAGTAACCATGGGGATAGTTGACTCATGCTGGCCCAGTGGGTTGCTGAAGCCCTGAAAGTTAATAAATGGTTCTGATCTGTTTAATTAGGTTTCAGGGCTGTCAACAGCTATACTTGCTTAAACCACACAGCAAGAGAAAAAGTCTGTATTTTAAGTGCCCAAATATAACAGTTTATTGAAACGAATTCACTTTGCAAAACAGCCGTCAGAGATTTATGCGTGATAATTTAGAATTGTTTTGAGAGTTCACTGTCCAGTTAGATTCTCTCCTAAAGGACCCCAACTGCTTTACTTTGTACAATGTAACAGATCCTGTGTCAGTCACTCAGATACCTACTCATCAGTACACGTGCACTATTCTGTTGCCTCCTTGTTATCATTCTTTTCAATACAGTTCATTTTTAGTCTGTATTATTTCTGTTTAACTAGGGACAGCAGGATTTACATTCTACATTTTGCCTCAAATTTGGAGAATTCCATTTTCATTCCAAGCCTTTTATATTAATCAGGCGTTAAATACCGTACGTGATGATGTCTATTTTTTTCACATTTCAAGTTTAGCACAGAGAAAATAGTTTTATAAACAAACACACCTAAACCACAGACCTTAAGTAAGAATTTGAGTTGTGCAAAATTCTCCCCAATTTTTTTTGGTCCTACATAAAACTACCCGGTTATCGATTATTTCTGAGTCATTCTCACGTTCCTCCTTCTGTTAATCTGTTAAAAGGGTGATTTGGAAAACAACAACGGTTGACCAGATTGTCTTTAGCTAGTGAGAATGTGTTACAATATCTGATTCATCCTGCTAGCAATACAGTTTGTCCCTACCTTTGAATTGTGAGCGAATCCTGATGATACTTGAAGCATCACCATCAGCTTTGTGGTCACTGATTCTAATAGACAAGAAATACTGTACTGCACGTGACCCAAAATTAGTTGTTGGTCAAAGGTAATGACAACATGCACAGCTTTGGACCGAGTGAAGGGTTGAATATGCTTTATAAGTGAGTAATGTGTAGAACGGTTCCCAGAACCAGAGCTGGTCTCAAGATGCACTTACACATACATGACTTAGAGGGTTGTTTTTTTTTTTACAGGTGAAGTAACAGGGATTTATGAAACGTTAATAACGTCTACTGTCATGTTCAGATTGCTACAATATTAACAAACCCTTGTCACCGAATCAAAGGTAGGAAAGCACTGAAGTGTTGTCGGGTCATCTGCCCTTCTTTTGTCCGTCGTTGCCGATACTGCTGTGAAATTTGTGATCAAGCAGCATTGGAGAAGATGGATAGCTGCGATGACCTGACGTTCATTTTTTTTTTTTTTTTGATAGATCAAAGGTCTTCGAAGCTTGAATTGAACATTTCCAATGCTCCTCTATGCATACAGCTTTGAGTTTCGTATCCTAAGCTCAGATGTCAGCATTTAGAATATGTCGTTTCTGTGAGGTTCCTCATTTCTGTTGCATGCCTGCTCATGGCAAACAGAGAAGGTTTCAGATTTTCACAAGAGATTGTCCTTCTAAAGTGGCTTATAAGAGAATACAGCTCATTCTCTCTGCATTACTTTACACCTTCTGTGCTTAAATCATTCTTTTGTCTGTTTTCTTTTTCTCATATTGATCTCTTGTGCTAAGTCTCTTTACCCATGCCTTACTTTACTAAGCTTAGCAGCTGTGACTTAAACAAATTTCTCTTTCCCTTCTATTCTAACAGGTGTTTCCTTCCCTGTTGTGGATTTAAGATCAAGATGGTTTGTTTTATCAGATACATTTATATATTTCTTTTGAGTTTTTTTTGTCTGCCTTCGGAGTTGGAAAGGTTTGGGCTTGCAACAGTGTAATGGATGTAATGTAATTTGATCGACAAGAAGAAATGTGGATTTGATGGCTTACGGTTTCAATTTCTGTTAAACCCCTTAAAGTGATTAATCAGGTTTTCCAACTGGTTGTTTTTCATTTTAGGTCTGTACATGCACATTTGACCCTCTGGTTTATTGCTCTGATTTAAACGTGAATTGGGAAAAAGAGAAAACGTCCAAATTTAAGGAGAAATGCTCGCAAAAGCAAAGGGATACATCCTTGCTCACTGTACTGCTGTAGTCGTAAGCCGTCAAATCCCACAGTGTCTTTTCAGTCCCATAAAATCAAGTGTCATATTTTTAACTGACTGGAACCGTTAGACCTCAAACATTCCCCATCAGAGACAAGTTTATACCTGAGTAGGGGCTTTTCTAGTTTAAACTGGTATAATATTGCCTATAAAAGTAAACAAAAAAATTGTATTTTCCTTTTTCAATTTCAAACCCTGTTAAATTGACTTTAATTTGAATGAAATGCCAATGCCAGTGGACACTTACAGCAAAATCAATAAAAGTTCCTTAATAAGTTCTCCATGTTCATTTTATGAATCGTGCTTTGCTCCTTTGGATTAAAACCAGTGTCCCATGTTGGTTGGCTAGCGGTGTGTGTCAATGCTCTTTCCACACATTGTGATCTTGTCTTGTGTCTTCAGTTTGAGAATTCACCTTTCCACCCAACTCTTGGGAAGTTGGGTAGGTTTTTTAGATTTGGACCCATTGAGTGAAACAATTTGCTACAGCGCCACCCTGAGGCTGAAAAGTGCTCCATCTATCATTAGTCAAGAATACCAGACAGAAGCTTGCCAATTGTGGTACCTGCTCAACAATGTCCTGTCACTGAATTTTGATTCGAGCTTCAGTTATTCCTGATGGACAGCATAATACCATGTCTGTCCTGCCCCCTTTTGATTTTAAGACATTTTAAGAGAGGGGGTCCAAGGTGTTAATCCTGGACCCCCCCCGGACACCTTGTATTGCACAGCTTATTTTTCCAATCATTGAGGTTTAGGTACCTTATGTTACCACTAGATGGAGTGAACAGACAGCAAAGTAAATCCTGAGGCCCAGTATTAAGAGCTTACTCTTCAGTGCCTAAAGGCTACTACTAATAAAAGCATAAATTGTAGCAAATCTGATAGACGTGCCATATTTTATATAACTTATGACATATATATGTAATCATTTATATTCAGTGCCTTGTTAAATGACTTGTAAACTATTTGAGGGGATGCAAATGTTTGCAATCACAATGTATAAGATAGAAAGTAAACCCTTCCTTTCTGGCCTTTCCTGCTAGAGGAGATTAGTATTGATGAAACTACAGTATATGAAGGACTCTCGAGGAGTGCTCGGTTGCTTGGAAACCCATGGCAACACACTGTCCATGGCAGACCAGCAGGCAGTTCAAGCTGAGGGTGTTCTTTATCAACGCAGTGAAAAGCGCCACCTCTTAAAAAGACTTTATTTAGCAGAGACAAAAAAGCTCTGGAAGAAACTGGGCAGTAAAACTAAAGCCTTTTGTTCATGTGCACAAAAGTGACATTAGCCCAATTTTCCATTCGCTAACCAAAGACTCGAACGTGATTTATTATTTATTTTCCTCCACAGCATTTAGTTATTTACTTAATCACCAACACTGCTGTAGAATAGGGTTGTAACAGCAGTGCTAGCAAGGTTTTGCACTTGTTCGGGTGAGTATTGCAAGATATTGAAGAATGCTTAATGTAACATTATAACTGGTCTTTGTATGCACTTGTGAAGTAAATGAGGTCCACCAGTGCTAGATCCCTTTGATTCTGCCCTGCTTTATCAACAACGCTGCTGGCTATCAGACAGCCACCGTCCCCTATGGTTCTATGGTTTTACTGAACAGAGGCAAGCTGAGTCATCTCTTAGTCACCCATTCTGCCATACACGACCCTGTTAATGCAAGTTTTTTGTCCACTCCTCTTTGCTTTCACTGTAAATCCTTTCCACTCTCTGTGTTCCCACATTAAAGAATGTTCTTGGGTGGGCGCTGTGTTTCCAGGAGATGGAGCTGTTGATTGGTCAGAGCTTGTGACAAGAGTCCACCTCCACATCCTCCTCTCATATCTGCACTCATTGTGAGTTGAGAGGCAGGCCGGATAAGTGCTCAATCCCCCTGCTCTCTTTCTGCGCTCCTTCCTCTCTCTGTGTAAACCAACCTTGGCCACATTATGTTGGGATGTTGGGACTAGTCCACTCAGACTGCCCAGTAGCCCAGACTCCTGACTGCACAGTGGAGGGCCAGTGATGGCCAAAGAGAAGGGTTGTTTCTAAAAGGACTCAAAATGCGAGATGCCTCAAACTGGATTACTTGTGCGCTTCTTTTTCCTCCACAGGCCAACACTGAGGACCGCATAGGTATATAACTGAATGAGTGACTAGGTGAGAAGTCTGTTTCATAATATTTACCTTATCTACCATATAGACTAATATACTGCTGTGTAGTGCTAACAACAGTTAATGGGTAAAGGTCTTGGTTACTTGGCATGTAGGCCTTTTCCAAGCAGTTAGTTTGCAGTACAAATATAGATGTTATGACATACATACATCCACTGTATGTGACATCAGTGTTTGGAAATGGAATGCAAATACTGTTGTAGCTGAGGAGTATAGTGCCTTGTCATTGGCTGTGTTGGATTATGAGTGGACGTGTGGTTTCAATTCAGATATAAACACTGTTTTTGCACTAAGAAGCATGTTTTCTAGTCTTTGTTTAAAGCTCATTTTTCAAATATCTTGTTGAAAGCACCTTTACTTGATCCAGTGTATTATGGCTTGTAATACTTTGAATCTTGAAAGCAATGATACGCATCTTGTGGACTGACTGCTTGCTTGTAAGTGATGAGCTCCTGATGATTTTTAAATAATAATAGAGTATTTAGATTATAATATTTAGAATTCATTGTAATGGTGCATCTGTACTGTGCTTGCAAATTGAGCTAGGCAATATGATCAAACTGACCATTATCATGATAAATTATATATCAACATGTCACAATATGCTTTTCTGGTCATATTAGGCATCTATTAATAGGGACATATATAATATTGTGGCCATGGAAAATACATAATCACTTTCCAACTGCATGTTTGAGAGCAATCAGTCCTTTTTACTTAGATTTAGTTCAATGTAAAATAGAGCTAATTGGATTCATAGGTTTTAGTAGTGGTTTTAAAACATGGCACTACTTTGTGTATTCTTATTTATCAGATGCTGAGTCCTGTATTGCAAAACATTTTGCTGAATTATTTTGATATTCTTTTGACCATATTACGCTCTATCTAATCATTCCAGTGGTAATTTAACCCTTTATCAATAAAATAGTTTTACTTTAAAGTAAAAGCCTGTTAAAGGTGAATACCACTGACTTTTCCTTATTCCTGCATAAATCAGTCACTGAGATGTAAATACAGCCTGTCAGAGTGGATTGACGTGAAGTAATTCACTGTAGAGAAAGTATTACTTTTACAGTGGTGGAGATGGGAACCAGAGGTCATAATGTTTACAAGACAAATATAGCCATTTTATTTACTATCCCAAAACCACCAGTGAACCTTCATGTCTGTGTTTTTCTATGTAATGCTGATAAAACAGTGACAAAAGTAACTTTTCTTTGGGTGCTGTTTTGCCCTGGAACACCATGCATGCAGCTCTCTCTCTCATTAATAATTTAAAATATTAAATGTATTCCAAAGACTTTTCCCCAAAGTTACCGTAAACCATTGTCTTAGTTAACATGCAATGTATTCATAACCATTTTAGGCAATAGCATGATGTGAGGGAGCTTTTAGAGAGTTCTAATTCTGACTCTGTGAGCTTAACTTTGTTTAAGCTTGACAACTTAATGACACAGGGATTTTTAGCTTTTAATATACATTAATGTAAAAATATTTTTATGCATTATTTTGGTGAACTTCTATACACTATATAAAGGACAACTGGAGATCTGAAACTGTGAGAGTTTCGAGATTTTGTTATGATAGTGATGCAATTTCATTCCACTTATCAGTTTGCCAATGCATACTTTAGGGAATTAGAGGAGTATGTAAGTGGTTTTAGATGAACACCAGGGCATTAAAGTATTCTCCAATTCTCCATACACTGAATAAGGATATGTCAATCATTAGCGCCCCCCTCCCCGACCCCCAAGGCTCTTTGGTGCTCATATCCTTCCTCCTATCTGCATGACATCGAACAACAGCATCCTGGGGCTTTTCCTGGCCATATTTAGAGATTTCTCTTCTTTGCTATTTTTTCACTTCTCTGTGACACAACTGGAATTTAAATCAAGCCCCCTGAAAAGGGCAGCGTTTCATTTGATGCCAAGGATACAGTCTCCAGGCCTTGAATAGACCTGTTGTACAAATGTACAAAAATGGCATGGATAGATAGCTAAGAAAACTACATGTGCATACCAGTGTGTATATAGCCCTAGCCATATAATTATATCTTATGAGGAAAAATACATCAGTGGGTCTCGAATGAAGATGTGCTTCAAAGCTGGACAAAGCCATAAATAGTTATGTCAGCTCTGTATGAATAAATATAAGATTTCCCTTTGTTCTTGTGTTCTCCTGCTTGTTTTTGGCACTCAGTGATGTTTGAGTGATGGTGTGTGAGAGTTTGCGTTCTGGGTCTGCTCCATGATGGAGGCCGTCCTGTGAATGTCTGGAGCCGCCCACCCGGCCGTCTGGCTGCCAGATGTACAGTATTTCTCCCTTGCCCCCCTCAGGAGCTGCTATTTCAACTCTGCCACTGTGAGAAGCGAAGAAGAAAGCCAGCTACAAAACAAACTGTTGCCTGTTTCTCTTTTGCTGTTCGGAAAACAAGGTTTACCATGATTCGAGAAAAAACTTCTGTCAACTGAAAGTGAACTCTGAGAAATTTGCTCGAACTGGATCAAATCTGTGCTTTCACCAAACCTCGAAGATGTCTGAAGCGAAGAAGCAAAGAGCAAAGGACATGAGCACAGCCAGCACAGCTGTTAGACCGTGAGACTCTTCTTTTAAAATCAAACAATATGTAGATCGCTATAAAGACCATGTTGTTTTTTCATGTAAAAGTCTAAACAAGTCTTGCTTGTGGTTGTATGGCAGAAAAGAAGCACTCTCTGAAACTCTTTTTTGAGACGCTTGTGACTGAGTTTGTACACGTCATGTGTCCTTTAAGTGTGGGTTTAACTGCTTGGGTTAAATTAAAGCATCTTTTTAAAATAGCTTAACGCGGTCCAGAGACTGCATGTGTAAGTTAATGCTTTCTCCAGTGAAAATCCCTCAGTGTGTGGTCTCCTTGCAGCTCTGCTTGGATTATGGGTACTACTGCCAGTGCAGGGTCTCAGCCTGCGTTGGTGGCACCTACACACCAAAGTGGTCACCAGGGTAACAGCATGGCTGAAGACAGGAGCTCGCTGAGCAGTGGCTCCCTGCAGGGGCTGAACATTCCTAACAACAAGGCCAAGTCCATCATCACCAACAAGGTGGCCCCTGTGGTCATCACGTAAGTACTTATCTCCAAATTGCTGCCCAGTATAATGTCTTAATTCTGTACCTTGATGTCTTCACCAGAATGTCACTCTCACATTCTACACTTTTACTGAACTGCCCTGCAAAGCCAGAGAAGCTCAGCTGTTTATTCAATCTGTGCTTTTTTCAGTCTGCCTTGGGACTATTGCTCTGTTACAGCCTACTTCAAAAGGCATTGGAAAATCTGGGTTTGCTGCTTGAGCTGAAACTTGTTTAACATGTCTTTGAGCAGGTATAACTGTAGAGAGGAATTTCAAATTCATGACAGTGTCCTGTCAACCAACTACACAGTGGGAAAAATATCTGATACAATGCCGGAGCATTACCTAGTGTTGGTGAGTATGTCTCTGTGAAGCAAATTCTTCAAAGTGCTCTAAAAGAATGAGCTTTTATGAAGCACCAGTCTTAACAGCGCCCCCTTCAGCCTAAACTGTCAAAAATGTATGAGTGTGTGAGTTAGTGACCTAAGGAAGGAAAAAAGCTCCATGAGGTGATTGTATCTAAGTAAATCAAGTGGAACTGTTATAGGCTTATATGCATATAGGTTATGTCTGTTAGGGAAGCCTTAATTGTTAAATCAAAGCTACATACAGAGGTTCTGTAAATAATGATTTGACCCAAGATTGAACTGCATACCCTTTTTGTATGAGGTGTCTTTTTTTTCATTTAAAGCATGACCTTATATGCTCACAATTTTTATGTGTCTTTTATTACCCAGGGGGAGTTTTTCATGGTTCAGGATGTGAACAGTAGAGCAGATGTCTTAAACACTACAGGAAGCTTTGGGGCCCCTAACTTCCGTAAGGCCAAGGGAAGCTACCCTCTTTATGGTATGGGCCAGCCCAGCCTAAATGGCTTTAAACAAGTCCTCCAGAAGCTGGAGAGTGAGGCCTATGAGGTCAGTGTCTAGGGATTAGTCAAAGCTGGTATTCAAAATATAACACAATATCACCATGACTGCATGCGCCTCGCCAAGATTTTATTCACCTAAACGGAACGTCCCATACGTACAGGAGGTAATATTCTTCTGTGTGCGGGAAGAGCCGATTGTGTTCCTCCGTCTGGATAAAGACTTTGTTCCGTACACTCCCAGGGGGAAAGAGAACCTTCATGAGAACTTACACCACCTGAAAGGAGGGCTCAGAGCAGAACAGCTGGAGCTTTCCATCAGGAAAGAGGCAGGTCATAGAGTTGCCTTCATGATGCATGAAATATAGCTCCCATACTGAACTCTATCTGAGTAGTTATATTCATATTAGTAGTTATATTCATATATATTATAGTCATATTTGCTTTTGTTAAATGTATTTGACCCATATAAGCTTGATTTTCTCTCTTTTCCTCAGTTGTGTGACTTTGCTAAGCTCAGTGAGAACAGCTTCTATGTTTATAATAACATAGAGCACTTTAAAGATGAGCCACAGCATGTCAGGATCATGTCTGAGGAGGACATCCATGTTACTGAAGAAGTCTACAAAAGACCACTCTTCAGTTTGCCTGCTAATAGGTAACTTGTAACTCAAAGAGGGATATTAAAGGAAAGTTCCGGTGTTTTTCACAATAATCTATGTCTGTCACGTCTGAAGCAGCCGCCCATTCGCTACTATCATAAGTGTGTTTTGAATCAAAACATTTTCTGTTCTATAATAATGTATGTGGAACGTACATGGGCATTATTGGTTGTGAATTGTTATTATTATTTACAAATGTGGTAAATAGAGCTTAATTTGGGAAAAAGCTGGAGGAATCCTTTAATACATTCAAAACATTCAGACCACAATACAACTGTGGTTCTATACATCACACTAATGGTTATTTTCATTGAAGGTATTACAGACTCCCACTTCCTATAGAGGGGGCACCAAAGGAAGAAGATTTCGATGCCTTTGTAAATGTGCTCAGGGTAAGAACTTGAAGCTGTAATGATTCATATGTATGTAGACAGTGACACATTTATTTTATAATTCAGTTGTTCACAACCACAAATAATGAAACAATCAATGTGTGAAGTGTAGACTTTCAGCTTTACTTTAAGGGGTTCAACCAAAATACTGCATTAACCGTTTAGGAATTATAGCCATTTTTACCTAGTCCCTCCTTTATCACAAGCTCAGAAGTAATTGGAAAGTTGATTTATTAGCCGTTTTATGGCATGTTCCCTCGTTATGTCATGAGACATCAAGGAGATAAAATGTCTGAAATTGGTTTCAAGTATTTATTATGCATTTGGTAGCTCTTAATACGCTTTGAAACTTGTAATATGCGGCGCATAGCCACCATTGTGCTAAAAAAAAAAAAAAAAAACATATTAGAGGGATATACGTAAATATAAGGAGTTTCTAAATCAACAGTTTGGTACATACTTAAACAGTGGTATACCTGGAAGATCACAGAAGACAGAGTGTATGATCACACAATTTTGTTTTTTACAGTGGTGAAGACAAACCCCTTCACAAGTCAAGGACATTCTAGAGCATATCATTGTTAAAGCCAGATTAACTTAGTATGGGGCAGGAAAGGAAGTGCTCAAAGTATACCACATTGTCTGTGAAACATAATAAAGGCAGTGTTAAACCATGGGCATGTGTTACTGAAAATGGTCTATTGATTATGTGACTGGTGATAGAAGTAATGCTTTTCAAATGGCTAAATTGGTCACCTAACCTCAACCCAATGAAGCATTCTTTTTACTTACTGAAGGCAGAAAGACCCACAAACAAGCAGGAACCAAAGGTGGTTGCAGTAAAGCCTTGGCAAAACTTTTCATGAAAGGTAGCTCAACATTTGGTGATGTCTATGGTATCCACATTTTTAGGCAGTCATTGTCTACAACGAGTTTGTAACCATGCATTAAAAACAATGTTTGTGTTTATAATTGTGTTTGTTCATGCAATTACTTCCTTATGGGCTATGTAAACATGTCTGTAAATTCTAAACTGTTAATGCAATAAGTTTGTTAGATCAGTTTAATTAAAGCTGAAAGGTTACACTTCAATCCCATCTTGATTACTTCATTTCAATGGATGGTGTGTGGAGGCAAAATTACAAAAAAAGAATGTCACTGTCCAAATGCTTATGGACCTGACTGTTTTTGATATCCGGTATATGACATCCTAATTTAGAACGAACTGTAATGAAGCTATGTAGCCCCACTTACATTAAAAGCTGCTGGCTAAACAAATAATTACACAGTCCCATCCTCTTCCTCTTTTTAGGAAAGTCCTGGTCTTTCAGTGTTACGAGATGGTTCCAGGCCTTTGCCTGCAATGCTCTTTAGCTGCCAGGAGGGGGTGGGACGAACCAACCTTGGCCTGATTCTGGGTGCATTAGTCTTTCATCACCTGCAGGGGTCAGCATGTACCACGAGGTAAGCGTTTTTTTCAGCAGTGGACATAGTGGGCCAGTTTCCCACACCTACGTAGACTAAGCTTAATCTCAGACTAAAAAGAAACTTTCATTCAGCCTATTCAGAACCCCTTAAGGTATTTTCCATGTTCACATGTCATTCAGTAACTATGAGGGAAACAATGCAAATGCAATGTAATGATGAGATATTATTATTTGGTTATGTTTGTTCTGTACATTTTTTCATACAAAATGTCAAAAGAATGACTTTCTTATTCTCAGCGAAGAAGACACAGAGGTCAAGCACCAGCCAGAGTTCCAAGTAATTCAGAACTTGATCACTCGCCTTCCCAAAGGTCAACAAGTGCTTATTGAGGTATGACTTTCTTCAGCTATACCACTCTGTTATGAAGAGTCATCACCTTGCCTGATAGAACAGGGTTCATGTTTGCTTAGGGTGCTCCAACAATGCTACAAACGTCCCTGTATGACTGTGTCCTTTGTTTTAGGTTGATAGTGCTATTGAAATGTGTTCAGAAATGCACAACATCAAAGATGCAATTCATGAAAATAAGAGAAAATTGGATGGTATTGCTGAGGATTATCAAATACAAGTGAGTATATCTTGACCTACAGTGAATTCTAGTAGTATTAGTAAAGCAGATTTAAGCGAGCATTATGAAACAGGTAGATACAGACGTGTTTTCCTGCTGTTTGATTCATTAAATGCATTTCTTGTTTTTTCCTCTTTGTAGGGAAGCAGCACAAAGGGTTACTTCCTGCAAAGAACACTACAAAGTCTTGAGCGTTATTTCTACTTGATAGTGTTCAATGCTTACCTCCATGACCAGGTACTGTACTGTAATGTAACATATATGTATAATTATTTTGGGACTGAGAAAACTCACACACTCTATCTAATCTGCCTTTTCCTGTCTTTGCTCTGTAGTTTCCCAAGCTGTTTGCCCAGAGTTTCAGTCAATGGATGTGCGGGAATGCATGGATCTACAGACTGCTAGGCAGTTTGAATCGCTCTGAGCTCTCAGCTGCTGCCAGCCTTGTCACTGATGGATCCAGGATACTGGTGAGGACCATGCTTAAGGGTAAACGCTACATACTTTTGAATTAATGAACTAATAGCCTCTTTTAAAATGAGCTAAAAATCTCATCTAACACTAAATTCCATGTATACATTCACAGACTAAATAAATCTACTATAATGTATTGTATATTCTGTTTAGTAAAAATCATTATCTGAACTGTTCAGCTGATGCAGAGTGTTCTACACTCACAACAGAAACACCCTGTTTCAGCATCACTGATTTCTTTTAAAGGTTTCTAATGAATATTTGGCCCCAGACCTGCTTGGAACGGCCAAGGGAATGGGAGTGTCCAACTTCAGACGGGTTCTCAAGACGGTCGTGTATGGCATGGCACAGCCAAGTTCTGGGGTAGAACATGTTCTGTAGTACTTTTTTGGAATCTACTCCTGATGACCTGTTGAGTGAGAAAGCTAAAAGAATGCTGTTTCTGTTTCAGGGTGTGTCTGTGGTATTAAATTACCTAACGGATGAGAAACGGAAGCACTCCAGCATGCTGTGGGTCAATCTGCAGGAGGAGCTGGTCTTGGAAGGGAACGGACAGATGTTCACTCCTCGAGAGCCAGTCTGTGTGGAACAGCCAATCCCAGTGTGCGTGCAGAACATGCAACTACTTGAGGTACTTGTCCCACTAATAGATGACCTTATCTCCTCCACCCCCTCGCTTGAAGACCGAATGCATATATAACAACATGACATATATGGGCAGTACCCTGTTCTTCAGTGCTCAGGACCCCAACAGGTCCACCGCAGAGCAGGTATTATTTTGGTGGTGGATCATTATCAGCACTGCAGTGACACTGCCATGGTGGTGTGTAGTGTGTGTTGTGCTGGTACAAGTGGATCAGAGTTATTACATCAGTGTCACTACAGTCCTGTGGGGGTGCCCACATATACATTTATCCACATATACTTGTGGCATGTGAAAACACAAGACTCATAATATAGCTGGCAGTTTTCAGCCTTTATATCACAAGCTTATAAGCAGATATTTAAGAAATAGCATATTTTATGTAAAAAGCTCTACAGGCAGAGCGTGGCACAGTGCTCAGGTCTCACATAAGCTTATAATCTCAATCAAGTTGTCAACCATGCAGTAACTTCAGCAGAAATAACTGTGCCACAGATGCTGGAACTGGCAATCAAAGAGGAGATTCTGAGGTGTGAGAAGTGGCTTGAGGTTACTACAGAGCAGGAAAAGCAGATGAGGATGCTAAAAAGCTGCCACACTCTTCAGGAGCTCTTTGCTCAGCAGAAGAACATCCATCCTGGTCTCACTTACCTTCGCATTCCTTTATCCGACTGCTGTGCTCCGACAGAAGAGGTAAATCAACTGAAAACTTGTATGTGCAGCAGTGTCTCTGTGCTAAAAATGTAGCTTATTTAACACAAGGTTTTTCCATTACATCCCAAGAGTCTGGTAACTGCAATAATGTAAAGTAGACAATGTTTTGTGTTGCTTCTGCCCCTTTTAGGTATTTGATCAGCTTCTGGAAGCCATGAAGTCTACTCTTGCCGATGATCCTGGCTCTGCATTCATCTTCAACTGCAGTGATGGGAAAGACCGAACCACAACTGCAATGGTCATTGCTACGCTTACTCTGTGGCACTTCAATGTAGGTTATTCTGCCTACAACTAACTATTTGTTGAATTATATCCTTATTGTCACTCTAAAGCTCATGTTAAGACCGTTGTAGTGTTTTAGATTAAAACTGGGTGTAATAGCATGTAATTTATAAGCCTCAAACTGACCAAAGATACACCATAAAATAATCATATAAAGACTTAACACTGATTTCTGCAGGGCTTTCCTGAGTGTGGAGATGAAGAAATTGTAAGTGTCCCAGATGCAAAGTACACTAAGGGCGAGTTTGAGGTATGCTGTTAAGTTATAATATTATTTTATAGCAATGTTCTTTATAGCTATGTTCAAACAAGTTCCATACAGTTGGTTCATGCAAAAGTTAGAGGGCACTTACACTGGGGCACGGGCAGTTTTGAGCTGGTGATAGCACTCAATCACATACAAACCTTAGTACTGTATTTGCTTGCATGTTCAGGTAGTCATGCAGGTGGTCAGACTGCTACCTAATGGCTACCGTATAAAGAGAGAAGTGGACATGGCCTTGGACATTGTAAGTGAGACAATGACTCCCATGCATTACCACCTGCGAGAGATCATTATATGCTCATATAAACAGGTGAGTGTTTCAGGTTTGAATATGGATGAAGGGAGTGGGAATGTTTCATGTATTCAAGACTATCTCTGGGTAGCTTAAGAAGAACACTTTAGTTATCATTAATTATCATTTTAATCAACTGGGCATAAATGGCCTGTGCACTACTAATTGGTAAACTGTAAAACTAATGTTAAGCTGTAAGCAGTGTTTAGATATGAGAAACAAAGCAGACAAACTTCATTAACTTTCAGGCTAAACATTCTGTGCAAAAGACGTTTCATTTGGGTTGTAGTCACTAAAAAAAGTGTGTTTGAAAATATAATAAAGGACAAGAATGTCCATATGTAATCTTGCTTATAAATCAAACAAAGATCACCTTCTAACAAAATAGGTAAAACTATGTTTATGTTTATCGTTTTTATGAACGAAGAGCTTCTAGTCTAATCATTTTCTGGACATGAGGGTACAAACATTCAAGTACACTGACAGTGGTCAACTTTACCCTAATATCAGCCCTCGAAATGAAGGAAGTATCAATAATTTCACCCCTTTCTTCTGCATTAGATTAAAACAGCTAAATCAGAGGCTGAATCTCAGCAGTTACGACTGAGGAGTCTGCAGTACCTGGAGCGCTACATTTACCTCATCCTGTTTAACAGCTACCTTCACCTGGAGAAGAAAGACTCCTGGAGAAGGTCATTCAGCCTATGGATGCACCAGGTGGGAGCAGGTGCAATGAGTGTAAAGATATAAAAATAATGGGTTGACGTACACTGTAGTGATAGTCACACTATTTGTGGTAAACAGTAGTGAAATGATAATAAGGAGACGGTTTTCCTTTATTAGCAGTCAAAAATTTGACTTGCTTTAATCAACAAGTGAACGAGTGAAGGGCATGTTGGGCTTAAAAAAAAAATCAGACTTGGTATTTTAGATGTCATAAAATGAGAGTTATGTGAGGAAGGTTAAAGGCAAAAGTATGTGGAAAAAGCTCTTTTTGTTTAGCAGCAGAAATGGTAATTTATTAAATTGGTGAATAAGTATTTGAGACGCCTTAAAATGTCTATTTTCTTTTCTTTTTGCTCTTTTTTTCGACAGGTGGCAGCCAGGGCAGGTATCTATGCCATCCTCAACCAGCTGGGTTTCCCTGAGTTTGAAGCTGATAAGGACTCTCCTCTGGCCCGTCTACGTCACCGCTGGCAACAGCGTAATGCTCGTTCACTGCCTATCCGTGGAGACTTCATTTAGTGGAACACTAGTTTTTAATAGAGAACTAGTGTAGCTTGGACAGAGAATTGGGCTAACTGACTATATGTGACAGTAATTTGTATTATTTACAGTTTTGTTTGTCAGACAGAATAAAATTTATAGCATTTGCTACATTAAGTTTCAATGTCAGTTTTCTTTCCACAGTGCTTTTTTTATTTCCTTGCCAAACCAACACAAGCTTCATCAACAATTGAGACGCCATCCGAATAGAGTTTAAGTTCTAATAATACAGTGATTTACAGCAAAGGCCAGTTGGAGCTACTTCACTTGCAATAAAACTCTGCTTCATGATTAAACAGGTTACAGAATTCATTTGAAACATTACACATGTGACCTAGAGAAGGTAATAGTTGAGCTAACAGTCATAACAGTTAAAGTAGATAATTCAATATGGTCTCATTTTTTACACAAATGTAAACAAGCAGAATCAGAATAAAAAAACATGTTTAGGACTTCTCCACATGAGCTTTGAATGGAAGCTAGGCAAATATATTTACCAATTAATTCATTTTTAAAGATAAGTAATTACTGAAAACATGAAATGTTACAGACAAATATATTGTCAGCTGATCTTTGTTTACATTTCTTTCAGATAAAACTGCAGCCCTGGCAATAATTTATTTTGGCCTAAAAGCATCACCTTTTGGGGAACTGTGCCCAGATGTCTTCTAATTTAGTTTTTATGTCATGTCACTTATTTACTGTAAGGTACTGTTCATAAGGCTACATGACACATGCATAAGCTTGTTATGTCAACTGACATAAACCTACCTAAGCGTTTATACACCAACCGGCCACGTCATTAGAAACATCTCCTATTTAGTTCCACTCTTGCCAAATAGGAGTTGCTTTGTATTTCTACAATTACACACTGTAGCCCATCTGTTTCTCTGCACATATTGAATAAAAAACTTTTACTCTGTTCAGCACCCCCACAGGACCACCACAGAGCAGGTATTATTTGGGTGGTGAATCATTTTCAGTAGTGCAGTGACACTGACATGGTGAGGTGTTAGTGTGCATTGTGCTGGTGTGAGTGGATCAGACACAGCAGTGCTGGTAAAGTTAGCTAAAGTAGCCTTTATGACAGATGAAACTTGGAATAAGTGCACTGGTTAATTACTGAAAGTTCTTCCACCATACTGTTGGTTTCACATTAGTGTTATACTGTGCAGCCAATACGGTCAATAAAAATTTCATAAAACACACATTTATTTTCTCATCTGTAGAAATTGTACATTGCTTCAATAATTATAATACTTTCTCATAATAACTCTCTAGTATTTGTAGTAGTTTTGTCTTTATATAAGTTGTCTACACATCTTTGAGTTGTCTCTGTGTAGTGCTGTCTCTTCTCCTGGAATTGTCCATTTCCGTCTTCTTTGTTGAGAGATTTTTCTTTTGTTTTTGGTGGACACTCCTGTAAACATCCTCTCTCTGTAAAGGGGGAACATCAAAAGATATAAGATATATATATATATATATATATATATATATATATATATATATATAGCATTCATACTGTTTCACAAACCATATAAACCATATAAAACCTTTTCACAAACCATATAAAACCAATAAATTAACATTGTACATATTCTTATGGCACTGCAGTGTACATCAGTTAGATTTATGGTACACTGGACACTGCACCCCTTAAAGGTTTGTACGTAGTTTTACATTTCAGTAGCTCTCATAATTGTATAATTTATTATATTAAGTCATTTATTAATAATGAGACTGCAATTTACAATGCGTTTAACTAGCCGTTAAATAAAGGTATATTGTGTCTTTTTCCATGTCACTGTACCTGTAAAGGAGAGGCTCTCGAATAAGCTGCAGACAGTATTGCATAGGTACATCAGAGAAGTTAACAGTGGTTACAAAACGAATGGACGAATTCATCTCTGCCACAGTCTCAGCTGTAGGGCTCATAAGCGGGGTGTCCACTTCCGCTGTGGCACTGACCACCAATGAGAACCTAAAGAAAAAAAAACACTTTATTCTTTAAAAACACTACTTTCAGTATTTCTCCTAAAAGTACATAAAGAGAGAGGGTTTAAGTAGTCTATTCAAAATGGTTGACCTTGTTTGATGTTTTGTTTTGTTTTATTCATTTTTGGGTTATAAGTAGAATTCCACATACTCGTTATTGACAGAGCTTTTCGCCTCCTGACCGAACAGGCTGAATTCCAAATCAGCTGACACATTGACAGAAAGCCCTCCATGAAAGAAAACCTGAGTTTGTATTCCAGACTGTAGAATTAAACTCTGTTGGAGCAGACAAGATTTTTAAATTCAGCTTTGTGTTTGGCAAATCACAGTTGCAGGGTAGTTGCAATAGAACCCATAGTTCTGGGGCCTGTGGATACTGAATATATTTATTGAATGCTTCTTATGCAATTTCGTACCAATAGAAGCTATGATACATTTATTAAATACCCCAAACAACTACTGAAGAAACAAACACCTTTTTATATTTAAGATATTTTTCCTTTGGGTGTCCAAAGAGATCCTAGTTGAGACCACAACTGATTTTACCAACGGTGTTATACTGAATGTTGCTTTTGATATATTATATGTGAGAAAGTTAGTTAACATCTCCAATGAATCAGACATATCAACTAAACCAGGACTGAATGACTTTACCTGTTTCTGCTTGATAACTAGAATATTTCCAGAGAGAATATTCAATGGTCCTTCAGCAGCTGAGAAGTACTTGCTCATTAGGTCACCATAGCCCTGGAAGAAGACAATGGGCTGGATTTGCACACCCAGGAACATGGCAGACATTCCTGCCATTAGCTCCTCCTCCTCCACTTCGCCAGCCAGCTCATTCCCGAACAGTGAATCAAAACCACCCATTTCTAAAGAAACCTGAGAAGACAGGGAATGTGTGTCAGCCAAATACAAATGATGGATAGATATGTTTATAAAAAACATATTCATAAAACAGTGTTAGCTTAAGGAACACTATGCAAAGACAGCTTTGATTTTAGAATGATAATTTTCATAAGCAAGTTTGACTCAACATTGAATTAATAAGCATCTCCTTTTTGTTTCAGCAAAGATTACACTGACACATTAGCTAGTCAATATGAGCGTGACTATGAACTGTATACCTGCAATGAATGCAAGCTTCCTCCTCTGCTTTGAGTAAAGAAGTGACTATTACTTTGCTTCATAGCTCCACTTTCAGAAAACAGAAAATCAAAGTCATACGAAGTAACCGTGTCCTTCGTCTCTGCAGAGAATACAACATATTAAATACAAAATATGGTTCATGCAGATCCAGAAACAATCTTAGTGCACATATATTACTTCTAATAAAACAAAACCAATAAAATAGAAATAAAGTTCAAGTTTCAGAATCTAGAGAGCTTTGTTACCTGCTATCAGTCCAGAATATGAAGAGGAACAACCAAATCGCCCAAGGTGGAAATAATTGTTCATCTTTAAATCTTTCAAAACATCGAGAATTATATTTCTAAGGAGAGAGATGTTTTCATAAATACGGCAAGTTCCCTTGTTGTCAAAATAGTTTTGATACAAAAAATATATAAGTACTTATTATTACACTTATTAGCATAATGTTTTTCAGCTGTGCATCACAATTGAGCGTGTCCTAAGAGTGTCCTAACAACCAATTAGCCCAATAACATCCTAAACTTGGATTGGCGGCCGTACCAGGAGATTTAGGCAGAGGACTGAGAATTGCTGATAATAGGACTATATGCAAAATAAGCCTCTATACAAAAATAGGCTTTAATACAAACATTATAAATCTGATACACTTAAATTAATTGTGAAATGGACAATATTGTTTGTGAATTGCATGAAAATTGCATGCAATGTGATCCTAAACTTTTGAGCGGTAGTGTATATGCTTACCCTCAGTCCTGCATCCATTTTCTGTTTGATCAGTTTCATCTAGGTGTACTTTTAATAATAACAGATTGTATTCAACGTGTTTCTCTATGTAATTTGTTAGCGTCAAAGTCCACAAAGTCCTTTTTAGGAGGTGTATCATTCTTAGCACTGCAGTGACTCTGAGGTGGTGGTGGCAGTATTTTCTGAATGGCTCAGAATTGTTCACAACCAGAAATATCCAGCGTCCTGTGGCTAGAATCTGACCACTGATGAAATACTAGAGGATAGCTAACACAGAATCTGCACCCACAGATGAGCTACAGGGTAGGAGTGTCTAAAAGCGTGCACAGTGAGTGGACACAGTGTTTATAAACTTAAGCAACACTGCTGTGTCTGATCCACTCATACAGCACAACATAGACTAGCATGCTACCAGTAACTCAATGTCACTTTAGGGCTGAGAATGATTCCCCATCCACATAGTACCTGCTCTGTGGTGGTCCTGTGGACGTCCTGACCACTAAAGGACAGGACAAACGGGGACTAACATATTCCACAGAGAAACAGAATTAACACCTGTATCATTGTATTTGTCTTCTTGGTGGCTGTGATACAGCACTGATGCACACAACTCACAGTGAAAGATATTAGGCTGACATACAGCCTCAATGCAACAGGGTCAACATATAGTAACAACTAAGCCTTCTGAGTTACAGTAAACTGCGAGAGAGGTCTGCACCCTTGTATACGTTTAAAATAGTCCATTTTTATATGTTTTATGTGCAAATTCACTCTGTAAATGTGATTTGATATCAAATATTGAATTAATATTTTATATATATATAAATTTATATATAATTTATACTTACAAATATTGAAGTTCTCAAGATATTAATCTTGCTCAAATATTTATTCAATTGTTGAGATTGTGTCCTGCTCTCCACTACAACCTTTTCCATTTGCACTGCAGTGTTAGTCTAAAGATATCTTTTTTAAAATACACCGTACCTGGCTGGGTTCTCTGACTGTATCAGACTCATAATTTTGGCTGTAAGGAACTTGGAGACCTCAGGTTTTTCCTTGGGTATTCTCAAGATCACTTCTCTGATGTCCGCATACTCGGGATTGTGCATGAGCAGTAGCTGGGCAGCAGCCACGCGCACAGGAGCAGAAAAGGACTTCTTTTTTTGAGTCAAAATTTCTCTGACATGCTCCTTAACCTGTTGAGAGAACATACACACAGTGTCTTAATTATATACACTCTTTATTTCAGCAGAGGGCAATAAATGCGTACTGCGTTTCTCAGTGCTTTGACCTGCCCAGAACTTTAAACAAGGAATATGTATTGTACCTCCTTTGTGATATATTGCGACGGAAGTTGGTGCAAGGCTGAAAGCACAATGCTGGACAGTGATTTTGACTGATGGACATACTGGAGGAGGACGGGCACTGTCTCTGGAAGAAGGGCACTTTTTAGGCCCAGCAGGTGTGATTTAAGCTCTGACTCATCTTTGGATGCATTCAAACCTTCAAGAAGAAGTTTCTTTGCATCCTTAACTTCCTTGAAAGAACACAAAAGAAAAATAATAGAAAGATTGTTTAATGTTGAGGGTAATTAAGTTGTGTTTGTTTATTTCTTTTTAAATTGCATATAGAGTAAAACTGCTCTGTTGTAAGCAGGGCTAAAACAAATCAAGGTGGCAAAATTTGTATGTTCAAAATGATATAACATCCACAGTAGGTGCCACGTTAAAGATCACTGTGTCTCAACTCAAAATAAAAATGGTCCTTGGTTGATTTTCCTAGTGAAAATAATGAACAACTTCCTCTATTTGCTAAATGTAACATATTGGGGAAAAATAAAACAGAAAATGTGGTCTGTGCAAGAGTTATAGCAAATTTCATATTGTTGCTGTCCAAAGAAAAACAAGTACGTCCAAAATAGTAACTTTACAGGAAAGGCTAAAAACATTCTTTACTTTTAATGTATAAGTCAATGTAAAGAGGTTTTATTGTAAGTGATTCTGGAGCATTTCATTGGCCTATTTATCATGAAACGTTTACAGACAAATAACGTTTACAAAAAATAAAATCATCAAAACAGAAACATATTTTTATTTGCACAGCAACAATATTTTATGTGGTTCTTGTCCCAATTTGTATTTCAACTGATTTGATATTAAACAAAAATTGCGCCAAAATAGCTTGAAAAAAACTTACATTAAACTTACATGACTTACATTAAAAGTAAAGTATGTTGTGGCCTCTCCTGTCAAGTTACAATTTTAAAGGAACTTGTTTTTTCTTTGGACAGCAACGATTTATTAAAAAATTACTTTTAGGTAGAATGTATTAATTCTTACCTTAAAACTAATTGTAATTTTCACCCTAATCGTAAATTTAACTTTCACCAGTTTATTAACAATTACATTATTTGTACATAATGTATAAGGGATTATTAAACTACAGTGTGCCCAAGTATACAAACTATTCCTTAAAAAAGTTCACCTGCAGGTTGCACATGTTTGCAGAACACATTTTTCTTATCACTGTCCCAAGAGCAAGGAGGGCAATCTTGTGTGTCTGATACGAGACTGACAGAATGTGCTGCAACATAAACAACGTAAAAAAATGTAATTACATTAAGTACAAATTTGTTCATTAGAAATTAAAGCTCATTATTATGAAAACAAAATAAATCATTTCGTACTTACAGAGATCACACTTATCAAATGAGGGGATGGCTGAGAAGAGAATGCACATGCATAGAGAAATTTTTCAAGCAGTGGAGCTGTCTTTGGGTCTGTGATGTCTATATATGAGAAAATGGCATCCAGCGCAGCAGGTGTAGAAGCTGCTGCAGCGGCGTCTATTAGAATGGGACTAAAACACGCAGTGAAAAAGGATCTTCTCAGCAACTGTGAGGACAGAGTATAATGGCACAGCGGTGCAATATAAGCAGCTCATACTTACACCAATGTGTTGTCAGACTTTTTCAAAACGTTTAGAATTTCTTTCTTTTCCATATAGCGCAAAGACTCTGAGAGCTGGAGAAATGCTGTTGTTGTTGTTGGTTGAGATATATTCATTCCATTTGCTTTCAAACCATCTAGGATGATAGAAATCTGAAAGAATTTCAAAAGGAGACCTGTCAGTAAACACATCACACCAGTATAGTCCACATTTCAACAGACTACTTTAAACATTTCTTTTGATTTATTCTCTATTAAGTAGAGTAGTTGAGATCCATTATGATGACATGTCAGTATGGCCTACTGAAATGTTCTAATACAACACAATTCATGTTTTTTTTTTTCATTTACATTGACTCATAGACCCTGCTATCTTTTGAGTACAATAGCTTCATTAAGAATATATGAGTGTTTTGTAGCTGTACATGAATGGAACCAATCAGCTAGTAGCAAGGTACATCTTATTTCATATAAAGGAACTGTACTCTGTGGTGAGAGATTTTTTTCTTATCTATTGTAACTTACTGGATATCCATTATCAGCAGGCTGTCTGACAGCAGGTCTGGCATGAATAGTGTAATTCACATGGCTTCCCTTGAAAGAAGCGTGTACCTCCTGCAGTTCTCCTTGGGCCTCCTTATTATCCTCAGATTTTGTTGATGAAAGTCGTAGGAGCTGTCTAAAATCCAGAGCGCACACAGTGTATGATTCGGTCTGACAAATTGCTTCACGCTTTGCAACTGTGATTTAATGGTTTTAGAACGTTCTGCAAATTACATCAAAAACGTATCACTAAATACAAACAAACAACACAACGCTCAGACATCATTAAAGAAATACCTTGAAGAAACATGGATTCCAACTGTATTCTGTTCATCCAAAACCACTGCGCGAAACTCCTGTGACGATACAGACTTTACATGTCTACCCTCCATGCTGAAAACTGTTTTGGAGCTGCCAGATGAGCTTACTCGCAAAATCTAAACCCACAAAAAGGAAGGACAAAGGCATGAGGCACTTTTCATGGTATTTGTTGTTAAATAGAAAATCTTAAGTGGTCCATATCATAGAAAAGGAAGTTTTCCCCGCTTGTAGGAAGGACTTTGAAATAACTTGTGAATATCAGCTTTAAAATGTTTCATTCAATGGCCAAAACATTTGGAGCACAAATGTAAATAAAGCTGCAACACTGCTAATTTTTTTAATTGTGGTTCCAGAGAACCAGGCAATTTACATATATCCACTGATTCAGACTACATTAGTTTAGTCCCACCCAGTCACACTAAAGTGCTAAATAATGTTTCAGCTCTAAATGTTTTTTAAATGAGACACAATGTAGGGCAGCCAATCAGAACAGAAGTCATTCATCATACATCATTCTTAAAGTTCAGAGGTGGTAAATTCCTTGGGGTGGATTTTTACTTTCTGGACCTGAATGGACTCCCTCTGTTAAAGCACAGCAGCAAAAATAGTCTCTTTAATTCAAGGGGATAAAGAGAGGATGGAAAATGGTGATGTAAAATTTGTTCTGGCCCTTTTTATTAGATAAAACCACACAAATGTTATAAGTGGACTTCAAAGAAGAAAATTAAATACAATAAAAAAGTAGGACATACTCTTTAAAGAACCCTGTGTAATGCTTTACGGTAGCAATGTTATATGTCCACTATTAGGCTGTGAATACTTTATGGCTATATGTGATATATGTTAACTATGTCAATACATTTTAAAGAAACTGTAGCCTGATCCGAGAGCCCATCATGCACAATTCTTACTGTCGTGTGAAAATTCAGTGTTTATACCTGGTCAGCGTTATCAGTAATACTCTCCTCACAGTTCTCATAGTCCTTCAGTTTGATGATTTCATCCCTCAAGGTTTGGTATGAAACCTGGCATCGTCCTGTTGCATCATCCTAAAGTACAAATTCAAGTTAACATTTAACTATATATACTACAGTATGTGAGTTGGCATATGTATGTGATATTTTAGCAATGTTGTGGAAAAGAACATGCATGTGAAAATGTGTTCAGCTTACTTCCATTACTGTCCCAGAAGAAGACTGAATCTGAAGTAGTGATGCTAGTCCTCTTTTGAAATTCAGACTGACTGTGTTGTCCTTAGAGGTGTCAAGAACTCCTTGAACCTATATGGGTCCAAAAGATTTAAATACTCCTTAATTTAAAGAGAGTATGTGTTTAAACCTCTATAGCCTCAGAACTAACTCAACTATCACTTTTCATCAATTTTCCAAAGTATAAACACACCTTTCCAGACTGGATATGCACAACAAATGCTTCCTTTAAATGGCCAAAGCCACCAGCCATCTCATCCACAGCCAGGTGTTTGGTGGTGTCACCGCGAACAAGTTTTAGATCTTGAATCTGAGAGACAAGAGTCACATACACAAGCATGTATGAAGGCAATTCATTTAATAAACAACTCACAAGCATACAACATACAGAAGGTTTCAGAGGAGATATTGTTATATATATTATCTGTGTAAAGCTTAGCATATTAATTTTATACAAATACCTACTTTAAAGTGGAGAAGCTGTTCTTCCAGGTTCTGAGGGTTCTTCCAAAGTGAGTGGACCTGAATTACTGCCTCAACAGTGGTAACAGGGACATCTCCGAGGTCCACAGAGATAGGAGCCACTGCCGTGGTTGTGATGTACTCATACTCATACAGGACCCCCGCATCAAAGTGTGGGGCTCCTAAAACATCAGCATTGTTACTAGTAAACTTGACACTGTTTATCCACAACAAAACATTACTGACCACTGTAAAGAATTTTCCCTTTATTCATACACACACACACACACACACACACACACACACATATATATATATATATATATGTATATATATAGCATAAACCATATGTAAGTTATTTTTAAAGACCAAATACAAACTTTATATCACACAAGGGTACATTACAGGGATGTTTGAATAAGAAACCATTGCAGTTCAGTAATGATAACTGATGATACCTACTGCTTCAGTATTACAACTTCAAAAAAAGGCTAACTGAATTAACAAAATAATAAAAATAATAATAAACAAATTATAAAAACACTGCTGGGCACTGAGCACTACATAGTTCCAATACATGTTCTCTGCTTTAACACATCCATTGAATCTCTTAAGACAATAAAACACAACAAAATGAAACATTCTAGTCTCAAACTATTTGAACAAGCATGGAATCTGCAGATAAATAACATTTGATTACCCTTCACGCTGTATCTAATTCCTGCAAGAAGAAGGAGGCAACATGTCAGAGACACCGTAGGCTTCATGTTTCAGTGCTGGAGCTCCAGAGTTTACTGGCAGTTTTACTAAGTCAATTTGACAAGGTACAACGGTCAACAAATCTTGGTTCAAATGAAAGAAGAGATGATGCAATTCAGAACCTGCCAGATCTCGCTTTCTGCACAGACAAATACTACATAGCCTTTTTAAGTGCTTAAAATGTAAAGAGCTGTGGGGACAAACATATATTACAATATAATACAATAATTAAATTAATATGTGATCCTTTGCTGAGAATGAGATTGATTGAAAATTGCTTTATTTATAGTGTTTGTTTTTATTTACTGTGTACTCTTTATTATAGGCTTACAGAAAAATAATAAGCTAAACAGGAAAATCTATGTTTAGTCATATGTCCACAAAGGTACTTTGTAACATCATTCAATGAATTTGGAACATAGTCCTTTAAAGTCAGATTATGACTTAATATTAAAGAGAATATCTTGTAGTTCTCTTCTATTTCCAGTTCTCCAGGATTTTCTTTTCAACATATAGCAGAATAAGCTTCCTTTAATTGAGATTGTCATGCAAACCCACTAATGATGATGGCAAATAAGGACATGACATTGGTCCAGCATTATCCTCTGACTTTATAGCTCAGCCCACCACTCTTCAGAGTGTATCAGTGCAAGGTCTCTCTGACCTCACCTGTGAACAAGCTGGAGCTGGACACCAGAAAGTTTACCTTGCGAGAGGTTAAAAGGTCATATTTCTGTGGGATTAATCATAGTGAATGTCTTATCAGCAAGTGAACTTCTGGTGTACCTGGCCTGCGATAAGGAGGGTAGTGGCTTAACAGGGCACTGTGACACTGCTGAAATTGATCAGTTCAGACTGAGTCCACAGTTTTTGCCTACTTAGTCGACTGCAGCAGAATTAGTTTGTAAGTAAAAGTGTCATTTCAGATAAAACTCCATATTTCTGTTCAAAACTTTTAGAAACATTTTAAACCAAATTGCTCCCACACATTGCATAATTTACAAAGGAATGCATGAGGCTGAGTGGAGTTGTCATAGTTGTTTCATAAAGACAAGCCTTTCTGTTTTCTTTCTGCCAGATTTTCAGTGTCATGAGTTGGTATGTGGGCAAGAGGTCTGGAATTCCGGCTCTTACACGAGACTGCATACTGTTCTAATTCTAATATATGTACTTTTTTGTGTGAAATGTAAATAAAAACAGAATGTAATTAAGTGCAAATCATTAAAACCCTGTACAGAGACAGCTTATCAAATTAGAAATGTCATTGTTTCGTGGTTGTTATTTAAATATATGCGTATTTTGAATTTGATGGGAAAGGTTCATGTTTACCACTGTGTGCATCCCCATCTATACTTCTGAAAAACTCTGCCCCCCCAGGATGCTATTTTTACTGTTACTGACCTGTTGCCAGTTAACCTAACTAGTTATGGGATGTTTCACCACATGTTTTTTTAGTAATACACAACTTTACCAGCCTTTTGTTGCCCTTGTCCCAACATTTGCTGCCATAAAATTCAAAATGTTAATATAAAAACTATATGTTTCAACATTTGTACTATTTTCAACTAAATATAGAGTTTAAATAAATGTCAAACCTGTATTTAACTTTTTTATGTTAATTTAACAGTCATAAATTCTGTAACAATCACCTCACACATTATTATTAGCGCTATCGGCAGAGAATTTCTAAGAGCTCCCACTCAGTGATGTCTTTCAAGCTTCAGACACTAGAGGGTATACTGTATAGAAATGGTTTTTGTTTTCTTTTATTATTCATTATTTATATTTGTTATTTTTAATGTTTATTTTTAAATGCCTACCAACACAAATTAGTACAAAATGCTTCATGCTAATATCATGTTCCTACTGTCTTTCAGCTCCAGTAGGACTTTGTAGAAGTCTTTTTGACCATAGATGGCGTTGAATAATTAAACCAGTAGAGTTAGTAGAACTGTACAACATTGGTCACATCAGCTACGTGATATAGTTGGCCACAGATAGAATCAATAAAGCTAAAATGTCTACTTTTGAGACATGGAGACTGATTTCATCACTGTTCAAAGAAAAACAAGTATCTCCAAAATAGAAACTTTACAGGAGAGGACAAAGACGTCTTTACTTTTAAATTAAGTCAATGAAAATGTAAGTCATTTTAGTAAGATGCTTTTATGTATTTTCAGCAATGTCTTATACAGACTAGGGGGATGGGGAAGGAAAGGAGGGTTGTTTTTGATGGGTTTTGTAAGTTTGTGTGTACCGTTTGATTAACAGACATATTTTAAACATTATCACATAAAAACAACAGGTGCTCTACATGTATCCTCATATGAAAAACATGTATCTCTGTTCTTGTCTGTTTTTATTTTTCTATGTTATTTGAACATAAAGTTGCTATTTGAAGATACTTTGGGCTTCTTTGGACAGCAATGATGGGAAGGTTAAAAAACAATTATAAGTTAATATAATTTACTTTATGATGAACGTTTTGAGCAATTTCTTTTTTAATTATCAGAAACATTTTTGATTATCTGAAACATTTTAAACATTATCATGGAATAAAATTGTATAAAAACGACCTACAGAAAAGTAAACGCGTCCACGCAGTCTAGATAGGATGTGTACATTTTCCCGCCACTCCGCGTTCAGGTATATATTTCTTCCGTTTGTATTTACAGTCAGGCGAGTGCAAGAACCTACCAACCATCAGGCATATTGTTGGGCACTTTTGGGTCCTCCTTCCTTTTTCTCGTCCCTGAGCGAGCCGACGCCAAGATGGTGCGTTAATGTGATACTACAATCGAAGGAAATCCCTTAAAATCTTAATAATCGTGAAAGTTAAACTCGTAAAAATGCCATAGTAATACATTATAAGACGTCTAGAATCAGAATATATCTGTATTGAGGTTATTGTAAATGTATATGTATGCGTTTATTGGTTCATACTGAGCTCGGCTTCAACCAAGCTGTCAAAATGAGCTTAACTTGGTGTTTATTTAATTGCTGATCAAGGAGAGTCGGATAAACGTTTAATATATGAACGCTTTATTTTAACTGAAGTTGTTGGTAGTTAGTGGAATTAACTGGTTGACTAAATGAACTTACTGACTGTGTTAGCCGCAGCTAAGCTAGTTAGCTGGCTGGGTTGTGCTGTTCGAGACGTTCAGAGCGGTTGTAGGTCGGTGACTGTAATTTGTCATAACTTGGATGCAGAATAGTAAGTAACTGCTGTTGACTTGGTTGTGCTATTGTTTAAGAAACGGTATTTGCAGACAGGGCTTTCGCCTTAGTCCGGATATCATCTCTGGTGCTGGTGTAGCGTTAGCATGTTAGCTAAACTAGTAGGCCACCTGTGTCAAGTTACCTGAAAGATGAAAATTTCGACCTGCTCTGTTTATTAGATTCTTTTTTCTGTAGGAGTAATCTGTCAGGCACTTCATGCTTAAATATTTGTCTGGGCAAGATTCGTGTCTGGAAGCACGACTGTTTCAATTGCTGTGAATCCGTATGTGATACGAGCTTAACCACAAAAGTCCATTTCTTAACGTTCACCTAAATCTGTTGCAGAACGACACCGTCACACTCAGGACTCGGAAGTTTATGACAAACCGCTTGCTTCAGAGGAAGCAAATGGTAAGTGCGTTATGGGTTATTCATGTTTTTTTTTTTCTTAAACTTGGTGTAAACTTAAGTTTGGATGCTAACAGGCGATGTGTTCCTTCCTCCTCCAGGTTCTCGATGTCCTCCACCCTGGCAAAGCAACAGTCCCCAAGACTGAAATCAGGGAGAAGCTTGCCAAAATGTACAAGACCACCCCTGATGTAGTGTTCGTCTTTGGTTTCAAGACTCAGTTTGGAGGTGGCAAAACAACAGGTTTTGCTATGGTCTATGATTCTTTGGACTACGCCAAGAAGAATGAGCCCAAATACAGACTGGCCAGAGTGAGTCACTGTCTCCTTGTATTATATTAAATCATTGCTTATCATCGTTGTCCAAAGAAAAACATGCATCTCTGTAATTTAGGCACAATGTTGCTATTTTGGAGATACTTTTTTTTTTTTTTTTTTTTTTTTTTTTTTTCCCCTAATAAGGTTAAAGAACTGGGGTGGAAACTGCAAATCTCTCACTCTTAGGTGTTAATACCTTATTTTATGATTCAATAGCATGGTCTCTATGAGAAGAAAAAGACTTCAAGAAAACAGCGCAAGGAAAGAAAGAACAGAATGAAGAAAGTCAGAGGCATCAAGAAGGCCAGTGTTGGTGCTGCTGGCAAGAAGGTAAGATCAGTCTGCTGTCCAGTCTACTGCCAGGCTTTCAAATGCAGCTTTATTTCTTATACTTTTTCATTTACACATTTCCACTCTGTTAATGTCACTCCCCTCCCCTTCATCTACTTCTGGATTGTAGAAGGTAAACTTTTTAATTGAGGAAGGCTGTCTGGGGTGATGACTGAAGTTAACATGTTAATTATCTTATAAAACTGACCACTGAGTGTAGATTACATGTGCCTTAGGGTGCATATAATTGCAAAAGCTACTACTAGTCCTACTGATTTCAGTTAAGAGTAGTATGCTTGTCTTGTGCACTAATAGTGAAGTGACTTAAAATAGTTAATCAGTAGATCGTTCAACTTGCTAACTAAATAAAATAATCAGATTAATGACCGCAGTAAGTAAGCTTAGCAATCATGTAGCAACAAAATGCCTTGTTTCCACTGAAATTGGACGGCATTGGTTCAAAATAACATTACTTCTTACATGAGCTTATTTAATGAGCTAATGTGTGTGTTCAACTTTACATTTATTTTCCCTCCATTTTATGCTTTTTTTTTTTTTGCCTCCTGGGATGTTTTCAGAAATGAGGTGTCAGGAAAAGGTAGAACAGAAATTGGCATGGTGTGCTGATTGCAGTCCACTCTTACCTTTAGTTTGAGTGCTTTGCATGTTAAATCCCAAAGACTCACCTCTGTAGAAAATCCATGCAGTTTGAGAGCTGTATGTTTTGACTTGTGTACACCTTTAAAAAACCTGTGAATTAACTGTGTTGTCACTTGTGTGAGAAGTGTAAGCCGCTGTTTGGGAGCAGCATGACATTTGGTTGTTTTAACTTTTTTCTGAAAAGTAAAACGGATGTTAAAACACAACTGCATGCTTGCTCATGTGTGACTTACCAAGTGGACTCTCTACACCTTTACCCCAAATATGACCCTGTGGTGTCTGTAGTAAAGTACCTGTAGCTTATACAGAATAGCAGCAATCTGATGTGGTATCTTTTTACCATGGACAATGTAAAACGAGCAAACCCGATACTAATTGTTTGCTGCTCTCTGAATTCTGCTTTTTTTCTTTTTTGTTCCTACAGGCATGAGACCTTCAGGGAAGACCATCCTGAAAATGTTCTTGTATATTGTCATCAAATAAATTCTCAAAAAATATTTTGACTTCAGGGTTTTTATTTGTTTTTGCATTTCAGGGATTTCTTTTTCTAATTGATGAAATTAGACCAGCAGCAGTGGCTTCATAGGAGAGTTTCACTGCTAATGGACATGTTTTTCAAAAATCTGTAGGCGAATGATTAAGCAAGTGGGTGTTTTGATCTTGTCTGGGCTAAAACAAAAATAGAATTTTTGAAGTAAAGATATTAACAGTAATTTTAAATGTAGTCTTTTCTGGGCACAAAAAAATTATGGTCTGAGCAGTTTTTCCTTTTAATAAAATTTTTGTAGAGTTAAGCCTAATTAAAACTCTGAATGTGAAAGCTGTATGAGAACACTGAGAAGGGCTATGCGGTGAGGCTTTAAAGTTGCAGTGTACAAATTGAAGCAAATCTGTAAAGGGGTGGCACATTCTCCCCAATGCCATGTGCTGGTAGGAGAAAAATGGCAGTCACCCAATTAAATAAATATATTACATGACGTTTTGGGTTATTTTTCAAACTGTGTGAAATGGTTTGGTTGGTAACCTGATTGCACAGACTCTACCTGGCTAAAAATGATATTCATAGAGCACCCTTTGATGCAAATGATGCGTACAACCGTAATACACCAAGTGCTTTAGATGGGGAGGGGATTCTGAAAGTAAACCTGAAAAATAAACCTGAATAATTAAAATGACTTGCATTAACTTAGTGTACCGTTAGTAAAAAAACAAAACATTGATTGGTTCTTTTAAATGTTGGTTAAGTCTGTCTTGATAGTTTCATAGGTCAAGTTTTGGCTGCATAAAACCATGGAGAGCCATGTGAGTGTGCAGATCTTGTTAAAAGTCCAATCCAGTCTCAATATGAAACAGGAATCTGGTACAGAACCTTCATGTAGAGACTCCACTTTTTTTTTCTTCTTTTTTTTTAAAAGGTCCTTTTTGTTTTGCAGCATGTTAAATGTTCTTTAAGAAACCAAAAATGGGCCTTTTATTCTGAGGCGTCTTATGTATTCTGTTAAAGCAGGGCCTACGCCGATTGCTGTGGATTGATGGTCTCTTCAGAAAGTTATATAGATAACCAAATGTGTTAAGTTGGAGAAATAAAGGTGTGGGCATGCTGTAGCAGTGCTTTACAGTTCTGAAAGTATCTTATTATGAAGGTGAAGCTGAGAATCCTCCTGCTGCTGCTGCTCTTTGTATTTTGATTTGAAGAGCTCAGAAAGTGGCAGCTTGTTTAAAGAACTCTTGATGGTAGAAAATGTCACTGGGTGAAAAAGCCTTGTGTAAACTGTGTCTTTATGGTTCCACGGAAACTGCAGAAAGCCAAAGCTCCTGTGTGCAAAGACCTTGGTGTACCTACTGATTTATGATTCACAAAAACAGTGGGAACAGGAGGGGAAATCTGAAGATTTTATGCCTCTGTGTTTCCACCTCAGGGCAATGTGTGTCTCTGAGGAATATTTTATTGACAACACAGGTGCAGAAAAAAGTGAGTGGTATGAACGGCATTCACATAAAAACTGAAATGTGTTCCATGAAATGCATCCAATGCATTAACGAAATAATGTTTTTATTTTAATGTAAATATGAAGAGTGACCCTTTCCTTGTCCCCCTTATTTTATGCGTGGTTGCCTCTGTTCTTGAAAAATGAAGCATAGAAAGAAATCTATTTGAATGGGTTAAGAATAAGGGAACAATTCAGTTGTATTGCAGTAAAGCAAATGTTAATTGATGCCCAGACTACGCTCGGGCTGCTGTGCTGATACGCCTTAATGCCATGTTGGTAAAAGTGTGGATCAAAGACAGTTGTGTGGTGTGTTAATTCCGTTGTATCCACATTACGCAATGTGTATGAAAGACCTGGTCGACATTCTCTGAAGAGCATTTCATTAGCATGCCTGTAAACAGCGATTAAATATGCACATAATCAGAGTGGATAACAACCGAGCATCCCCCAGGATCCCTGAGGTTCGCATTACATTATATTACATTATTTATTTGCTTGGCAGATGTCCTTACCCAGGGCAATGTTCAGTAATTATAGTTTTGCACTGATCAGGGCTGTGTTTTCAAGGCCGTGTTGAAACGGGCTGCAGCGTGAGGTGGAGGCACTGCGCTCTAGCAGCTCACCTGAAGTATTTGCACACCTCCATCTGTGCTTTGAAGTACAAAGGCAAGGAGCCACATCACATGCAAACGGGAAAAAAAACTGTGGAAGAAGGAGCTTACCTCCTCTCTCCAGTAACAAGAGCTGCCACTTGGGGGCTCCTTCTGACTGCGTTTTGTGGCCTGACTCTTTGTAATAATCAGTCACACACACTGCACACAAAAACACATTCCCTGTGGCGGAGCTGATTCAGTATTCCACTGGCTGATTTATGCAGAACAATTCTCCACAGGAATGGCTGGAGCCAGGGTGTGGAGGGGGGGTAAAATGTCTTGGAAAAAAAAAAAATAGAAAGAAAGAATAAGACTGTGGTAAAAAATAATTATCTGTGGTGTCACTGTAGCAACAATCTTTGAGGCTGATGTCAATAAAATATTGAACAGCGCAATCACTTTGAATTTGATCTGAGCGGGGCTGGCGGTGGGTCAGGCAGAGCCGCAGGAGTGCACTCGGAATTTTCCGGAAAACGTGGGCTGAATGCAGAGTGGGAGCGCACCACTGTCTGCAGTCATTTAACATGTCAAAACACTCTGACTGCTCGCTGTCTGCAACCTGCATACTGCTAGTTGTGCTGTTTCCAATGAGCCTCATGTCTGAATGATGTGCTCCCTAAATGTCATCCTAAGCCATTTCACTCTGTTTTAATCTGAATCTCAGGTTTTCCTCTTGACACTTGTCATTTCTGCACCTGGTATGTACAGGGGCTTTCTTCAGCCGCTTTTCCAGTCACAGATAGGGCCATAGGGCTTGTCATTATGTTGCTATGTACACCACAGTGCACTGTGGCAAAAGACAGACCCTCCTGTTATTGTTTATGCTTCTTGGTCTGCTGTATCACAGCACTGCTCCTCACCTGGACTAGACATCTGCTTCAACAAGAATAAAGCAAATCCATTAATCGTGTGATCACCTTTAGTCCGAACTTGATCGCAGCCCCTCGTTTTTCCTCAGGGTGTGGGCAATTATATGATCATATGAAGGCCATGTCTTTTGTCCTGTTCACGGTCTACAGTGCAGCCCGTACATACTTGGATAGTGATACTTTGGCTACACACTCAAGCATGTTGGTTTTCAGTTTTAAATTGAGAGTTTATTTATATTTCATTAAACAATCACTTCCCGTTTCACCTTACAGAGGATCATGTCAATGTTCAGACAGTTGGCTGCTCAGCTGTGTCGTCCAAACCAAATGAAAGCACTAGATGTGTTATTAAGTGGACCAAAGGAACGCAGACCATCATTAGGCTGAAAAACAGAACCAATCAATTAGAGACCCAGTCAAAACAATGGATGCTTCAAAACCAGTTGTTTGGCACATGTAGTGCATGACTGAGGAGTACCGGCAAACCATTTAAGGCTATCAGCAACTTCAGTGGCTGCTGTGTCCTGCAGTTTATCACAGTGTATCTTTTCATACTTAAAAAAATGTGCATCTTTTACACCCAGGACCCCCAGGAAACAAATGTTGTGTGGTCCTGTATGAAAGCCAGTGTTCGGCAACAACTTCTTAGGTGTTTGACCTTTTTTTCTTAGGTGTTAATGCTTTTAAATAAAAGCTAAAATATATACACCAATTATCTCCACCCACACTGTATAGAAGCACTTTGTAGTTGTACAATAACAGATTGTAGTCCATCTGTTTCTCTACATACTTTGTGGACTATCCTCCATGCAGCAGTGACACTGAGGTGTTTAACAACTCCAGCAGCGCTGCTGTGTCTGATCAACTTATAACAACACGTCAGTGTCCCTGCAGTGCCGGGAATGATCCACCAGTCCAAATAATACCTGCTCTGCAATGGTCCTCAGGGGGTCCTGACTACTGAAGAACAGGGTAAAAGGGACCTAACAAAGTATACAGAGAAACAGATGGACTACAGTCTGTAAGTGTAGAACTACAGAGTGCCGGTTTGTGTTCTGTGGAGCTGATAAACTGGACAATGAGTGTGGACATGAGGTGATGTTAGTTGGTGTAAATTTTATGTACATTTTTGTTTTTTGTTTTTATGAATTGTGAACATTTCTGGAAAGCATTTAAATAATCAGACATCTATATTGGATCTTTTATTTATTGTATATTGGCAGAATATTTAAGCCTTGACCATAGCACTGCTGTACATATACAATTGTGCACACTTTGAAACTTTCAAGGGTTTTTGGAAATGTTTGAGTTTATGACTTTGTGAACACATTCATTAAATCACTTCTATTTTACTTTCAAAACAAGAAGATAGTTATATGTACAGTACGGACAAAGGTTTTGGGCAGCGGAGAGATAATATTTTAAAACATGTTTTATTTGGGATGTAAGTGTTAATTTGCTCAGAAAAACACAAAAATGACATTTTTAAACCTGCTCTTCTGGCAGCTTGGTATCAATCATATTTATCATTCCATACCTAATTTGGCTGATTCCTACCAATCATATATTTTGCTAACTTACTGCTAAGATGAGTGTTTTTAAACTATTGGGTGGCTTGGGTGCCTAAGACACTCTCTGCGCAGCAATGTATGTATGTGACGTAATATAACATTCAAACATACAAATATATTACTGGATAATAAAATAAAAAAATAATATTAAAATACACATAAAAAGATACAAAGTAGTTTGTATGTTTTTCATCATCTTTAAAACATTTGATGGACCATGGTGCCACGTGGAACAAAAAGTACAAAGTTGCTTTACTTTTTTGGCTAGCTCATGATTGATTTGATGAGCTGATTCACTGATATGTTGTGTAATAATGTGGACCAAGGGCATAGGAGTTTGAGGGGATGCATTTGCTAATATGAATCAAAGCCCACCCCATCCCCTAAAATATTACCTATAAGCTGATTCCACTGTAGGTAAGGTAGTAAATCACTGTATGTATGTATAAATTCAATTAAAGATCACTTTACAAACTTAACAAGATACTCCACATTACATGCTACTGTTGTCAAAAAACTTTTCAATTATGCGTGCAATGTCTGGATGATATACATATATAACCTTTAAAAAGTTTGTATGCTCTCTCCAGGAGCTGATCTTAAGGCATTTAGACCCATGGTCTACGCTAGAGAGCCAAAAAACTTTCTTTTCTTGTCATTCACAGCCATAACAGTCTGTAGTTTGGGACGTGGCCAGAGAGTAGTGTAGCTTTACGTTTCAGAGTGCTTTCTGACTAAAGTTAATCTAAATGTTAGCTAACCCAAACCCTCCTAGTCTGTTACCATAACAACACATTATACTAAAGCTGTTTTACTGCAGTAAATATGGTCATCGTTGCTGTTTATTGCTCTCATCACTGAGCTCGCATTTAAAGCTGCTGTGAGCTACCCACTGCTCCAGTGAGGCAAGAGCTCGGGTCAGTGAAGCTGCTGACTGCAGGATATTTCTGAACAGGCATCTCAACACAAGCCTTAACAAAGTTAAAGACCACCTAACAACCAGAGCCTGTTGCTAACAAACATAGTGCGTGAATTGCGAAAGCTGCCAAAACTCGCTTTTAAAATAAAAGTATTTTAAACACTTTCCGCTGTTCTGTGGTTTAATTTTTGGGTGGGACAAATCTACCAGTTTCTGATATCCCCCTGGTTCCTACACCAATGATGTGGACTACAGTATAACACAGAGGTTACATTTTTTTTTGTCTATGTGTATACGCAGTATATATGTCTATACACAGCCAGCCATGCTAGTTACTAAAGGCTTGCTAGTAAATGCTGTTACTACTGTACACGTAGGGGTTCGATGTATGGTGGTCGGATCACTTGTTACTTAAAAGAACGCAGGATGGAGACGGATTGTTCTCTAGCAGCATCTTAGTTTATTGTTTTCTGCGAGCCTCACTGTCTCGTTCTTCTTCTCGTTCTTTTTTACATCTCACGTCATGTGACTTCTTAAACCAATCACGAAGCACAGTGGTTATTTGTGCTACAAAACAAAGAATATTAATTATAAAAGAATAAACAGTTACCATGAAAATAAAATACTTTTAAAACTATTAAACTATTTACTCCCTCAGCTTCACACTAACTATTACACTACCACACAAAGTCAGTTGTCAGATGATGACCTGCTTCTACTGTCAAAATCTGAATTAATTCAGCATGGCTTAAAATCTAAAAGTGAAATTTTAAATTTTTTATAACATTTTAATAAAAATTTAAAATGATGTTGTAGACATAGGCATGACGTTTTCAGCAGCCAGTGTAGGAACCTCTCTCCTTTTGGAAAAGCACCTCAAGTGGTTCTTCATGAAGCTGCTTGAAAGAACACCAACAGCATGTAAATCTGTCAGGGGGGCTGTTTAGTAAAATCTAACGGACAATATTTTATTACGTTTACATTTTTAAAACACTGGATAATTACAAAAGTGTTATTTTATATAACAATTAAATACTAATGTTGTCACAATTATTGTAAAATAATAAAAACTGCTTTTATACACCATTTGCTGGCCTGCAACGTAAGTTGCCAGGTATTCAGATCTAGTTTCAAAAAGCACAAACATTTAGGGAACAATAATTTTGGGTATATTTAAATCTCTCACTAGGTGGTATATTAACATACATATAAAAACAGAAACACAAATGGGTTAATTAAAACTGTTAAGCAGATCATGAATCAGAAAAAACTAGTTATCCTTAAAAATGCGAAAAATCTGAAGACCTCTGGGATCTGAAGGTACACAGAGTAACTTGGTCTGGAATAATGGAAACAGGAACATGAAGCTCTTCATTATTTATCTATCTGACTGGCAACTGCAGCAGCACAAACCCCTGAAGTCATCATCCAAAATGGCTTAAAACAGTGGATGTTGTTTCACCTTGCAGCAGTACAAAGTTTTTCAGTACAAGTCAATCATCCAGACTGGCATCTGGTGGCATCTTCATCTTCAAGGTTCAAGCTTTAAGGTTCCGAGATTCAAGGCTGTCAAAGGATTTGTTACAAAGTACTACACATGGCTGTGTTTTTTTAGTTTATGTTAATTTGTCAGATTACTTATGATCCCCTTGCACTGAGCGGAATGTGACTAAGGGTTGTGATTCTGTTTGGTTCACACATTATAGATGTAAATACCCTCAAAGTAAAGCTCACATTCAGCTTTTCATTTTCAGAGTGCCTCTGTGCAGAACTACAGAAATAAATGGTCTCATTCCTGTTACAGAAAACACTATTTTAGAACCTCCATCTCTACCATGTAAGTCTTCTAAGAATCCAATCTGTGGTCAATTTAACCAGTCGATAAGAAGCATAACACATCTGACAGCAGAGAGTTTTACTGACCCTACATTTAAAAAAACTTGGCGTTTTCCCTCTCTCTGTGAAACTGGGGATATGACACACTTTACTTTGACCAACTCTTAAGTAGGCCAAACAAGTGGAAGCGTCCTTGGCTTCAACCTCGATACATTGTTAAGAACAAAGCTATGTGTTCCCCTGCCTCTCTGCTAATCTCTGCACATCTTCCTGGCTATTTTCTTAGCCTGTTCCGTGCAGAGCCAAGCAGAAACGTTTCAAAAGTGCAACCGCTCTTAAAAAGGGCACCTAGTTTCTTTAACACCCAACCACACGCGCACACCCAGTCCTACACAATCTTTCATCTGTAATGATACTTTCTGAAGGATCAGCACTCAAATAATAATTTAATTAAACTTGATGATCTATGTATATGTCTCTTATCATATTGACACATTTTATTCATATAGAGATGAAAATTTATATGACACCTGAGGAGTGGCATCAGCCTGGAGATGCTCCAAGCTCCAAAAAAAAAGAAAAAGTGAGACCTGAAAACAGTTACACAGCATTTCACAAACAAGGGCAGCACTTGAAACTACATCATACAGCTAAACTTGTTGTTTGTTGAGTAAGATTAAAAGATGTTTGTGTGACATTTTGTAACAGTTTTGAGCCACTTCAAGTCACCACTATGACAATCACATCTAAAACAATGGAAACACACTGTCCTGTGAGTTGACAGTAGTGAGAAACTTAAGTGAACATCTCTTCAATAATTTAATCTATTGAGTCATTTGAAATTACTAAAGAGCTATTCGTTCATCTAATGTTCACACATAGAGATACACTGATACCATTTTTTCCTTTCTGCTACTGATAATTTATTCTTGAATATAGGCAGATATCAACACTTATTCCATCTAACATATCTAATGGATAAGTCCTGATATTTATACAATTACATATTGAAACTAAAAGTAATTGGAGGAAATGCAGGATGGTTGCGCAGCATGGGCAGTGCGAGGAGCAAGGGATGAATAAATGACAAATAGAGGAGTACGAGTCAGTGTGTTTGGGGATCCGCCCTCAGAATATACAGGCAGTTTTGTGGCTGAAAGTTTAATGAAACCGTAATGTTTGGGTTTTGCTGGAAATGAACAGGACTCTATAGGAAGACAGAGGGATGAATAAACAACAAATAGAAGAGTATGGGTCAGTATGTCTGTGGATTAGTACTTGGGGACTTGCCCTGAGTGAGTACATGTAGTTTGAAGGCTGTACATTAAACAAAACCATAATGTATGGCTGCGCTTGAAAATGAATGGGACTCTATGGGTGGGGGATGGGGAAAGAGGGATAAAAAAAATGACAAACAGGTAAGTGTAGGTTAAACCAATGCTGCAGTCGTGGTTGGGGGTCTGCCCTGAGTCAGTGTATGCAAAATGGTGTCTGTCAGCCTAGCAGAAGTACCTTAAATTGCAGTGTAAATTTCAATCCCATTCATTCTCTGTGGGAAACATTTCATGGAAAATCCATAGTTTTCCGGAATCCATGCCTCAGATCAAGAAGTTGTATACAAGCCTGAATCACACAAACATACCGAACAATCTGGAGTTGGAATAGAGTCGATATCTCGAAAACTGTGGAACGAGTTACGCAACAAAAATCCGGCAGAAATTGCAATGTGTAACAATAAATATTTTTTGATAAAATCTGTCACAAACATAACAAATCTTATGTTAATGCGTTAGACTATTTATATAAAATAGCTATGTATTATATAATTATAATGAGAACCATGTTCAACAGCTTAAGTTAATGTAATATATTATTGTAGTGTAAAATAATTAATAAACAGAACTGGACAATATATAAAAAACTGTGGTGTGTACATGTAAGCTATCAGCAGCTTCTCAGGCTCAGCAAAAACAGAGCTGAATATTGTTTCACATCATTTGTCTCACACGTGTATATCATACATCCCCACCTACATCTTTAGGCATCGGACTTTTAGTAAATGTCACTGTTGTTAACACTGTCAGTAGCTGTGACTTTCAGTGTGTTTCAGTGTGGTTGGTGCAACAGGTCACAGGACTCTGCTGGTGAGTGATATCGCTGACCAGCAGCGACAGACAGCGCTAGTGGACAAAGACTACAAAATATAGACAAGCAAAATGATCTTAAATCTAGTTCATATATCTTATATTTGTTATATAAGGATAAAAGATTTATGTTATAACATTTTTATAATATTAATAATTAATATATTCATATTTGTTTATAGTATCTTATATAACTATATATTAAATTTAATTACAGCTATTTAAGATTATTAAGCTTATTTTGAGATGTTTTCTAGAAGCATGTTGCTTAAAATTATCAAATGATCTGCCAGTATAGTGAGACGTTGTGTTGTAAGTATTGTGTCTTTATAAAGAAATCTGTAGTCGATCAGCTTCTCAACAAAAAAATAATCAACCACTCTGTCTGGCTTTGTTTACATCTCAGTGCTTGTAATATACAGAAATACCTGTGTTTCCCTTAAAACATGGGTATTTCCACTGGCAGAAAAATCCTGGTGCCTCTGAAGTGACAAATGTTGGTTTACCAATACGCAGACTTAATAAAATGTACTTTCGTCCTTTGAACCATCTGCCAGAGTTTTATATTGAAAACAACCTTCTTATTTCCCATCCAATAATTATTTTCTAGGTAGCACAGCAAGCCTATATGACAGCTCATGAGTAGACAGCGCAGTTAAAGCATGATCTTCCAGAGAGACTAGGCTGGAGTCTGACCCACTGCTAGCAATGAAACCAACCTACTACTTATCAATAAGAGAACAATACACCTGTTCACCTTTATCTCTCTGTTCTCTGTAGTTTCTCATAGTGGTTCGAAATGTACAGTTAAGTGCACGTCCAGAGCAGCTGATATTTTATGGTCATTACAAAAAGGCAGAGCAAGTGATTAAACTGGAATCCAACACGCTGCTTTAATGTTGGTAATAGTACAACAGCTGCACGCCTGTTCGCTTTTATCTTCTTTGGAAATTTCTCTGTGATTTGCTGCTCAGGCTCATCACCAGACCTACCCTGACAATTCATTAATGCAATAAGACAGCAAACTGCACTGAATCGAGTTCTGCAGATGTGCCTCCATAAAGTGGTGTAGTGGTGTTTTTGCATTCAGTTATCTTTGCACGCTCTCAGAATCAGACAAAAAAAACATTTTACACAACAAGCAATTTGTTTGCCCTTGAAGATCAGTGTCGAGCGTTTCGTGACTAAATCTGTCGTTTGATTGAGGCCAGAGCATGTGGCACGACAGCAAAAATGACTAGAGGAACACTTGAGTCTGGGTGGCTGGAGAAGCAGAGTTACAGAATGAGCAACAATAGAGCAAGAGAACACACAGGGCTCGCTTTGCTTTGCTTGTGTGGCAACGGGAAAGATGACATAAATGGGGCTTTCAACTCAGGGACTGGTAACAGATGGCGTTGGAAAATGAGGCTCTTCTCAACAGCATTGACGCACGCTCCCAGGGGCGCTCTCTCTCTCTCTTTCTCTCTCTCTCCTTTTCTTTCTCTCTCTCTCTGCCTCCACTCTCTCTCTCCTCGCAGAAGAGCCAGTGAGCTCACAGAACCGCTGCTACATTAAGTTGCTGCATCACTGCCCAGAGAGAGGAAAGGAAAAACAGGCAGGGAGATGGAAGAGAGAGGGACAGGGCGAACGTTTATTATGCAAGGCTGGGGTGGTTCGGCTGGCCGGCTCTGTCAGCTGGGCCGAGGCAGCCATTCTGGCTCTTCCAGACGCAGTAAGCAGATGGCGGGGCTGCGTCTGCTCTCCTCCGGGGGCAGCTGCAGATAAAAGAGAGAGAGAGAGAGAGAGAGAGAGAGAGAGAGAGAGAGGAAAGTTTGCCTGTGTATCCTCCTTATAGACAGGAGACCGCACTGAGCCAAAGAGTCTGTCAATGTCAATGTGTCCCAGTCTGTAGAACTGGTTCAAACTGTGTGTTGGTATTTGTCCATAAAGAGCATGGAGGTGACATCTTGAACACGCTGCAGCCTCTTTACTCACAGAATGCGGGGCATTTTCAACCTGTGATGTGTGAACACAAGGCTGAGCTTGTCTTTATTTCTCCTGCTGTTGAGCGCAGGGCAGTCCTGTTAGCTCATGCCAAAGTAAACACCTGTGATGGTTGGAACTGTAAGGAAATGAACAGTAAATCTGAGCTGTGCTCTTGGGCATATACTTCATGCTTGTCAAGAAGGATCAACAGAAGTACAGTACTGTGTAACAGTCAGAGGCCACCCTTCTTGAAATTCATTCCCAGCTTAACTGCCATCGAAAGTTCTTCGTTTTTAAGGGGGTGTTCATGAGAAGATTAGATATAAGACAGTACATTTGCATAAGGAAATGATAAAATGACAACTGTGCCAGACCTGATGGACCACCAAAACTGTCACCATCAGATAAACAGTACTTAAAGCCCAAAAAGTGATTCAGTACACTTTGTGTCAAATTTAGTGAATATGTTCTCACAGTCCGTTACCTGTCTGTTCTGGAAAACAAATCTGGTGTCCGCACACTGCCCTCTCTCTGTATATGGTAAATGAAAACAATGTGGCTCAGTCTTCTCTAATGGAGAGGTGTTACCTCTAGTGATTTTTGCTGTTTTACGGAGCCAATAGGTCAGTATTAACAGTGTTGTGAGAAACAGAAAATGCCACCAACTACTAAGTCTAAACTTTGGAGATGTTGAATAAATTACCATTCATATTTTGTTTAGTCCCTTAAAATAGAATGGACTCATATGAGTAGAATATTAAACACTTCAACTGCTGTATGAGTTTTTTTTAATATACCCTTAAAAGATAAGATCAGCCACTACATGTACTAAGATGTATGAATATGGCTTTTCTTTTATGTGTGAATTGTTTTATATAGCTGTATAATGCACTTCAATCTCACAGTCATTTACTCTGTTTTTGGATATGTAAAATGCAGCAACTGAAATTGCATTGCTGTCAGATCACTTACAGACTGCACCATTTAGTAATCTGAAGGTAACCGAACAAACCCTCCCATAAAGCATGGCCACCCATCTGTCCAATCCTGATAAACAAAGTGAAGCAGATATTATCAATAAAGCAGCACCACAGAAAATTACCAGCCACTTCATGTAAACAGTTTGACATCAGGGCAGTTATCCACCAGTTATGATTTGGTTCTGCATGCAGTAATCAGCGCGTTTCAAAGGCTACCTCTTTTTCACTTTGGTACAGTAGGCAGCTAACATTGACTTCCTACATTAGCAAAAACATTTAACAGCACCTAAATAAGCCTCTACATCAGTGTAGTGAACTGTTGTTACACGTATGTGCTTTGTGGGTTACAGTAACATTACTGTAACTGATGATTTACGTAATGCTCAGTAGACAGTAAAAATAGTACAGGGAATAAACCATACAATATTTTTTTTACAAAGGAATGGAATACAGGATAAAACAATGTTCTGGTTTTTCAGAGTAAAAATCCTCATGAAATTATGACCATGCTAATAATTCACACAGTACATTTCGGCAGTGTTGCAATGAACTTCATCACAATATGATCTTAAAATCAGGAAACTATAAAAATATCTATCGATAATAAGTAATTACTAACATTTGTTATCTTTAGTAATGTTTCTTGTGCAAGCTAAGTGTGTTATTCAGTGGAGTACATTTGCTTAATATGCAGGCTAGATTTCATCAGAGTTGATTCCACCCTTACAAATGACTTGAATTTAACATGTGAATAAACATGCTTTTGCACATGTGGCTTTTCTGTAAGAGTAGTGCTGAGTACGAGTTCCTGCTAATGTTACAGTATATTAGCTTTTTGCCCACCCAGAGATACCCGTATCAGTTTGCCAACCCAATAAGCTGGATCTACATGACTGAAAATGACCAATCAACAACAGTCAACAATATTACAATGTTACTGTACAGCAAAAACTGTTTTACTTAGAATTTCTAATTGATGGCTGTTTGTATTAAGCTGTGATCCAATGCTTTGGATGAGTAGTAAATGGCATAAATCTGATATTCCGAAACATCATTGCTTTTAACCACTAACTATCACAGCTGGTCTCAGGCCAACATCTACGGATGTGCTGGATATCTATTTGTGTGCCATGTATTTTCGCATGCAATAATATCAGCATTGCAGCTGTAACCGCCATCCAGTTGTGCTGGTACTGCCAGCCAGCCATGCTTTGTGCTGGTTGCTAGGTGCTAATATGTAAAATGTGCAGGCTTTTAAGGGCCCCCAGGATCTGGCGAATGATTTGCAGAGGCCACGCAGGGCTGGTAGAATTCTAATCATGCACACTGTAGCCCAAGCCTGGCTCAGGCTGCGATTTGCCCAGACAAAAACTGCACAATGCATAATGAAAACAAGCTGAGTCTCCTCTATACGCTTCACAGTGCTCATGTCACTTCTCTCACGCTGAGTGCTACCCTGCCACATTTACATAACAGCTTTAGCTCACCCCCATCTACATATGGTCATCAGACTGTTTATTTCTTTACCATTTACCATCTTTAAAACCTCAAACCACATGACTTGTTGATAATTTACTAAACATTTATTTGGACAACTGTGTTGAGAAGATATTTACCCCATGCATGCCGCTTTTTTTCTTGGTTTTACCACTGATGGCAAATCGCCCCCATCCAAGTGCTGCCTTGGTGCAAGATCTCACCCCCCCCTGAAAGGAGACACGGTGTGTGTCTTTTGCTCAGCAGACTGTGTGTAGGAAAACAGTGCGAATGAGATCGCAGCATGCGGTGGGGTAGAAGCATCTGTACTGGAAAGGGTCCTCCTGGCTCCCTCAGTTCTGATGTCCTTGTTATTTTCATGGAAGGAGGAGGATGAGAGCTGGCTGGGGAATCACAGCTTCCGTTGGCCAGCAGATGTTAGGGGCTTGCAGATAGATGGCTGCTACAGGAATGATTCAAGAGCTGTCTGCCAAACTAGCTATGATTAGATGAGCCTCTAATTTCACATGTCAAGTTTTTTGTCAATGGCAGGTGATCATATATTAGTGTATTATGTGGCTTTATGTGACTAATGATTTTAATGGTTTCAGCATATATAACCAACTAAAAGCATCTACCATCCTGTGCAAAGGTCAGAGACCACCCTTCATGTATTTAATTTCCTGGTGACACAGCCATGATCATTTTTTTAGGAAAGAAGCAGAAAATATATGCTACAAAAAATATAATATCTAAATATAAATAAAACAAAACATCAGTATGTAATATCAGTTGTTCAGTATTTAGTCTGTATTTGGTGTGTGTCCTTTATAACAGTTTCTATTCTTTTTGAGATACTTGCTTTCAGTTTTTCAAAGAAATCTGATGGGTTATTTTTTTTGAACCTACAAAGTTCAGTCTTACAGCCTAACTGCATTTTCTCGTAATCCAAATAATTCCAAGTACGCTCATTGATGTTGAGATACGTGCTCTGGGGTGACTAGCCCATCGTTCTGAGGAAACCGGCAGCTGTCTTTTTGATTTGCAATTTTTCTTTTTGTCTATTTTCTTTCCTCAGTGAGAAGCTTCTTGACAGCGACACATCCTCTTAAACTCATAGCGTTGAGTTGTCTTTTCACAGTGGAAGGAAGTACAGAAACACCTGTGGATGTTTTCAGATCTGAAGCAAGAGTGGAGCTTGAATTTCTCCTGAAAGATGAAAGCTTTAAGTACAGCTTATCTGATGGTGACAGTTTTGGTGGTCTACCAGGTTTAACGCTTCTTACCCAGAGAGAGGTGCTTTGAGGTAAGAAGCATTACATAGACATGGTTTAGTGCAGATGATGGAATTCATATTTTCTGTACACCGTTTAATCATATTTCTGTTTTGGAAACTTTAGTTTTTTACTTATTTTCCTTGCACTTTTCTTTCGCTATGCAAGTGAAGAGTCTTGCAGTTAAAGTCTAATCTCCTCAAAAATATCTCCTAAAATATAATAATTTGAACCTAAATACACACACTGACCACTGTTTACCACTGCTTTCTGTATTAATACTGTTTGAATATTTAAAAATGTATATATACACATTATATGTGTCATATAGGTGCACTTATATAAATGTACATATATGTTTACTGTAGCTCATCGGTTTATATGTACAGTTTATTAGACCTGTTTTTCATTAATGCACCACCAAAGGTCCACCACTGACCAGATATTATTTGGAACGTTTTCTGCATGGCGGTGACACTTACACTAAAGTGGTGGCTGGTATGAATGTGTCAGTTGCCGCAATCTTCCTGAGCATAGCCAACCGAAAATGTTCAACCATTTGTGGCCTTGTGGTCAGAAACTGACCCCCAATGAAGGGTTAGAGCAAGGGTCACCAATCTTAATCACAAAAGGCTGGTGCAGCTGCAGGTTTCTACTCCAATCAAAGAGAAACACTCCTGATTATTCCTTTGGTCTCAGCCTTTGAACAATTGGTTACTTACAGGAGGTGATCCCATCCTGCTTGGTTGAAATGAAAACCTGCAGCCACATCAACTCTTTGCAGATATGGTTGGGCAGTTCAGGGCAAAAGATGATCTATAGTCTGTAACTGAGCACCTACAAAGTGTAACATAATGTAGGTGTGTTCAGAAAAAGTGTCCAGTGTACCAACAATGGGTAACGCTGCAGCATATGTCACAACCATGTTATCACTGCAGCGCTAAGACTCGTCCACCGCCTAAATAATATGTGGAACTGTCCATAGATCAGTTAACTGGCTGCAGTGAAGCACATTCTGCTGTCTTATCGTATCTGAAGCTGTTATCACACAGACCGTGGCCTCAGTCATCTGTCAGTTACCTGCCTCAGACTATCCCTCAGCCAATCAGAGGTTGAGGATTGACTGAAAATGATTCAATCAGCTGTCTGGATGAAACCAGACTTCTTTGTTTACAGCAACCGCACAATGTGCTTTACTTCATCTACTATGGTTTCCATAGCAGGCGTCATCTAAAGGGCCTGCATGATGGAAAAAATGAATTTATGGCACTTCAGAAACTTTGATGTGGTATGTACATGCTGTTTCAAAACATACATGTCACCTCTCCAGTCTGCACGCTGTAAACATGGTAACTAAGCAGCAAAACCAGCCTGTTTTGAATGCACTGTTTTGGAGATTTCATGAAAATCTACCCTTTGGCATACTTCCACCCATTGAGCTTACAGCAGTTCAGCCTCACTGGCAGAGCATGTTGCTGTTAATTTAGGTGCTTTATTAGGTTCTGAGTGGGATGCAGAAGAAAAACATGCAAAAATGTAGCATAAATAAGTATGAAATGTAAGCTGATGGTATGTGTAAAACAATATTTCTGAGCTATCAAGAAGTCTATGGTGAACTTTGCATCTCGCAAGAATTGCCTTTTTTGTATTAAAATTAGTACTGGGATATTTAATCAAATATGAAGGATCTAATTAGTGTGTGAACAAAATCCAATTCATTAAATGTGCAGAAGAAGCTCTGGCTTTCACATCCAATTAAACGTTCACTCTTTTGTGCCATGTTTAATTCATATGAGGGGATTGTTCTTTTGTTGCATGGTAAACTTTTTCTGAGGAAAACTCGTTTAATATGTCAGGGGTCTCAGTGGCATTCATTTTGCGTGTGATGTGTACGTGCGCCTGTAGATTCCATAATGGATGTTTTCCGCCTCTAATATTGTATTAGCAACTGCAGTTCAACTGTAATGGGTACCATTATTTTCATTGTGTTATAAATCATTGTCTCATGAATGATTTATTTCTGAAGAGCATGATGCATCCTGCAAACTGGGAATATTTAACCACTCCCTCATCAGCCATTAGTCATTGCAGTGACTCAACAGCAGGGGGAGCCAGCATGACAAGATTTTTGAAAGAGGGGTCTTTTTTTTCTCCCTCCGTCTCCTGGGTAGGATGAATCTCTTTCATTAACAAAAAATCTACCACAGTAAATATGCCCATTTGTTTATTGTGATGAATAAGATGGTACAGGACATCAGGGAATAAATAACTACTGTGATGCTTGTTTGTGGCCTTAGGGTGATGTATTCATGTAATATGGTCAGATAGGAGATGTCGGGCAAAAGCATGAACATAACAAGAGAAATTAGTATCATTTGCAATTGTAGGTGAACACATTTAAATCATCACTTTTGGTTATTGCATGGTATAAGTACATTACTCTGCTCGATGCTTTTGTTCACAGAGTAAAACACTGCAGAAACAAACAATATATCAGAGCAAGGTACATGTCATACTTCAACTAGTGCTATTGATATTTTCTTCCCATTTCTTTTGCAAGGGCTTGAAATGTCTACAGAACATACTGAGAAAGACCCAATTACTGTAGCTTGTCATCAGTATCACATTTAGGTGTTCCACAGAAAGCACCATTCCAGCGAATGTATATGTGCTCGGACCGTCAGGCAGGTGTCATTACTGCAGTTCATTTGCAAGGTAAGTGACTATGGGAAGTGACAGTGGTGGAATTAGTAATGCGCTCCCGCTGTCATTTTTATCAACACAGCCTGCAGGGAGGACGTGATTAAATGGATATTCCTCCTTTTGCATTAATACCCTCTGCCCCACTTTCAGTTCCATTTACTTACTGGAGCAAAGAGCAGGGAATTTTACTATCGATTGCAAGAGAATTTCATTCCTTCCTTGACGTGGCGGCGCTGGACATGGTCACCGTATTTTAAGTAGCAAGAGAATATGTGTAAGGTTCCATGCTTGCCCATCATTATTGCAAAGGATGGCCATTTCAGTTTCCTTAGGACTGATACAAAGGAGGTTGACACAAATGAGCTCCAGTTTTTAAATGAGCATTAGGCTGTTTCCTTTTCTATTTCCTGAAAAATAATCCTTGTATGGTTCCTGTTAAATATTCCAAATTGCTATGTAATTTCATGTCCTTTGCAGTTTATGTCATGTTTATTGTGCTTGGAATTATGATCTTACAGATTTCCTCGCTGGTAATAGCGCCAGAAGCTTTCTCTCGAGCACAGATGCAGCCCATAAGCCAGAGGGAGTTTAAAATCCTCCAAAGCGGACTCAACATTATGCTGCAAGAAAATCAATGGCCATTGACCTTACTGCTGCCTTCCTGCTGGTGTGACTGACCACTAAAGAACACAGGTTATTCAGTATTGTCCCAACCTTCAATACAAACAGGCCCACTTATGCGTACATCTAAATATTTACATGTTTTGCAACATGAATAATCACCTCTAGGTATAGGTTACATTACACATCATGAAGAAATGCTCCTAAAACCATTTTTCTTTAATGCTGTGCTATGTGGAAAAGATGTCTACAATAGCAATTCATCCTGAATAAAAGCCATTCCCTAATGTGCAGTGAACCACATCAACATTACACTGTGGTCTGAATGGGGCGAATAAAGATATAAATGAATTAAATGGTGAAAAGCGCTGCTTAAATATGAATGTGGAGAGGAGAGAGATGGATGAGAGGTCAAACACTTGACTACTCACTTACCATTCAATTATTCATGGCGAAATGTTCAAATAGGCTACATTACCAACTATATTTACCTGGACTCACGTTCCAGAGTTTTTCCTCCCAAACCGGTGATGGAGCATCAGCCGCACGCAAAACGTTGGAGACACTTCGGGGATTTGAACTCAGGACCCTTGTATCATAGCTCTCTGCCATAAGCACCTCCATATTCATCATTTATGAGGCTCTGATTTATGAGTTGGTGACGCTTCGGGTCACCTGTGTTTCTCCAGCACCATCAGAAGAGCTCAGGGTCTTCACAACGTGAAGCTAAAGACCGCACAGCAAGAGTTTCACACCCTTAAGCAGCAACCCATTATCTTTTTTTTTTTCCTGTAGCTTAATATAGACATAAGGCCTTGTTAACAAAACAACTACTTCATTTATCTGACTGAGTACCAGTAATTGGCCATCAATGTTAAGACGAATAATGTTGTATCAGTAATGCGCCAGTCGATATATTAATATTTCATAATGTGTGTTCCATTCATTCCTTGAGCTTTCATAACATGATACGTCTTTAACGGAGCTTTTCAGGGGTGAAACTTTCCAGTTTGTCCAAGTTACAACATCAAACTGAGTACACCTTGTACATTCTTAATGGATCTGCAATGTATGCATGATTTGGTGCCTGCGGGCGTTGCTATTTCAGGCGCAACAACTGATGCTTTGATTCCCTACGGAGAGCAGCCTGCTTGTCCTGTGTGAGATTCAGCCTGAAAGAGAAAAAAAATCTCCTCTTCCTGACAAGAACCATCACACAATAGCATAACTCTCATCTAGTGAGTTATGCAGTCATATCAGATTATCACCATATGAGTAGCATGGTGATAATTAGCAAGATCATATGGCAGCTATATCCAGAAGTATAAATGTCAACACTGAAAAATACTGGATATTGTGGATATTGCTTATCTTGCATTGCAATGTATTTGCCTACAGAACAATGTTTACCATTACCATGTTATTAGGACCCATTTAAGAGATCAGCTGCAGCCAATTATGAACATGGGCAGCTTGTGACCATCTTCATATAGAGATAATTAACATATGGATAGAAAATACCTGATAAAAGGGCATCAGACATGGTTCAGTGGGAAACATTTATTTGTATCCCGCCTCACACCGAGCCCTGTGTATGTGGTATATATGTAACTATGTTTAATAAAAAAAAGTGTCCCTCACAAAAGTTAGATATTGAAAATGTGGTCATTCTACTAGCAAACCCAGGTGGCAGCTAAACAGAAGAAGGTCAAGCTTAACTTAAATTATTATGCATCATGAAATGTTCCCCCAATAAAGAGCTGCTGTGCTCAAGAAATGTTTTTAAGACAAAACAGCATCATTATGGAAGTATTATTATATATCCTATACATATTTTGGAATGCTTTGACAATATATTTCACTTTAGACAAGCAGTAGGTGCCACAGAGAGGCGTGCACGCTGTATGCAGTCACTCCAGGTGAGTGTGTTCTGCTCCGCTACAGAGAAGAGCTGTAGTCAGATGTTCACTATGCATGCGGCATTGTCTGCTCGCCTGTTCGATAGTGCTGGCAGCGAAAGGTGACATCTGGTGACTAATGTGCTCCCATGTTCCCCCTCTTCTCTGGGCAGCAGATGCTCTGCACAGGCAGATAGCAGAGTGGGGGGATGGGGGTGGGAGGGGAAGATGGACAGACACAAAGTGTTTTTATATGTGTATGCGAGTGAGCACCTCCAGTCAGTTTTCATACGGTTTGCTTTATTATTCAAGTGAATTCGATGAATGTAAAACAGTCGAGGACAGTTCTTACTTTCTGACATTCTGAGTGGCAGCTCAAGCATATAAGTGATCTAAACTTCGGAATTAATGGTCACCTAATTAAAACCTTTGGGTTCCAGAATGCTTACAAATGGGCCGGGGCATTCCATAAACACTGTTTAATGTTGTGAAATCATCTGCCAGATATCTACACTACCAGCATTTGAACAGTGAACAGCATTTGAACAGCTCACATGGTTATTTAGTGATTACAAACATGCAGCCTGTGGGATTACAAATGTTCCAGCAATGCTATGTAAAGACTAGTTCACAATATGGCTAAACAGATGCTAGCTGAACAGAAGTATGTCTGTCTGAAATGTGTGTGAGTAAATGAACTGACGCTGTATAAAGAAGTTTTACAACTTCTCTGGTCCATACAGTTGACATGGAAACTAAGCTCCAACCAGTTCTGGTCCATTGTTTTTCATGATGTTATAAGAATCAGTACATGGTGTATGTCTGCCTGTTCCGCCTACAGGAGTTAACCCAGCATTTCACACTGAAGTAATAAGGAGTGTTTCAGCCCAAACTAGCTTTTGAGCAAGACACAATACCAAGGAAGCCATGTACATACACTAGATGGCCAAAAGTTCAAAGATGGCCACTGATCATTACACCTATATGAGCTTATTGGTTACCTTGTTCCAAAACAGAGGTCTTTAATATGGAAGTGACCCCCACTTCCTTACAGCTACACCAGCCTCCACTCTTCTAGGAAGGCTTTCCACAAGACATTGAAGGGTGTCTGACCCCATTTACACCTGGTCACTTCATGTCACTAGTATTGGAATTGTATCCTGATCAAGAAATTAGTCTTGTATTTACACCTGGAAGTCAAATGGGTCTCTGTTTTGGTTGGACTGCAATCAGATTGCTGTATTTGTGAGGTCGGGTGCTAATGCTGAATGAGAAGACATGGCTCAATATCCATCAATATCCATTTTCCAATTTATTTAAAGGCCACCCATGTTCCTCTGCACTTAACTTGATAAACCATGACTTTATGGACATGCTGAAACAGGAAATGCTTTTTCCTAAACTTTTACTACACAGTTGGATACATATAATGGTCTAAAATATCTTTGTGTGCTGTAGCATTAACATTAGCTTTCACTGCAACTAGGGAGCTCAACCCCAAACTGAAAAACAGCTACAGAACATTATCCTGCCTCCATCAAACATTACTGTTGGCATTATGCATTCTGATAGGTAAGTAGTGTTCTTCTGGCATCTTCTGCCAAACCATGATTCATCCATCATTCTGCTAGATAACACACTTCCATTGCTCCGGAGTCCAGTGGTGTCTTGTTTTACAGCACTGTAGCCGGCGCTTGGCTTTGCACATAGTGATCTAAGGCTTGCCTGTAGCTGTTCGGCTCCCGGTGCACAATTTTTGTGCTGATGTTGCTTTTATAGACGGCTTGGAACTCTGTAGCAATAGATGCATTGGAGAGTAGAAGAAATGTATGGGCTTCAGCACTCTGCAGGCCTGCTCTGTGAGTTTGTGGGTCTAGCACTTCATGGCTATATTACAATAATAGCACAGTTGTCTGGGGCAGATCTAGCAGGGTCAGAAATTTCACAAACTGACACCCTATCACAGAGCCACAAATAAAATAACTGAGCTTTTCAGTACAAACAATTCTACTGTCTGTCTAGGAATGACTGTGTGCTTGATTTTATATTCCTTTAAGTTCAGTAATTAGGAGGGTCATCCACAAACTTTTGGCCATATATTACTTAGGTCGACTTAAGGGAAAAAACACAAAGAAATGTAAGTTATGAGCTCTTTGAGCTATATTGTATGTGCTATTGTATTTCTTTGTAATGTATATGTTTATTTTTATATTCATAAACATTAATTGATTCATTTTATACATATATCAGCAACCGTATCAGTATGATAGTACTGAAAACAGTGGTGCTGAATAGTGATTAAAAACTTATCTATTGGACCAGCAGCAGCCCTTTAATGTAGCACATGTTCCACTCTGCATGTCACCCCGACAGCTTGTGCTTAACCTCTCCTAGGCCCTTTTGCACAACCACAAGTGGGCTCTTTTCCCCCCTGTCTCACCCATGAGTGGGCCTGCGAACCCAACTGCATGTGACAGCAGAGCAGACAGGGCCTGTTCTGGCTCCTGCAATGGCCTTGTTGTTCCTCAGCTACCGAGAGAGTCCAGACAAGGCAGACTTGAGACAGTTACAGCAGCGGTTCACACAATGCCATGTTGTGTCAGACTGGCTGTGCGATGCTGTGCTGTTGCTAGACAGCCTCTAGCGCAAAACAAATGCAGAGTGATGGGAGAGGACAGAAGCTGGGGAAAACACATCCATGTTCCCATTACGATGTAATACGGTCTTGGGGATCTGTCATTTTAAAAAGGTAATTATGCTTCTTTCGCGGCTTTGGCTTGCAAACCAGGCATGTGATTCTGATGAATACATAGCTCCTTGTCTCTCACACAGGCATGACTGAGCTGCCTTTATGTGGATGCGATGGGTACTGCATTCCACAGCAGGGGAGTTATCAAAAGGCTTTATTTTTAAGTTGCGATGCCATGTTTTTTTTTTCTTTTCCTCCAGAAAACACCCATCTTCTAGGAGACAGGGAAAATCTGCAGTGTGAAAATGAATTGGCAGGTTGCTTCCCCCGAGGCCCCCCTCTATCAGCCAGTGCAGTGGGTGACAAAATGCAGCACATACGCTCCCAGTACAAACCCGATTCCATCTGTGGCCCTATCAGCCAAAGAAATGACATATTTATCAGAGTAGCATGGCCTCGCAGGCGGCAGAGCCACGGCGGCGGCTGACTGGGAGGTCTCTGAGAGTTAACTCAGGCTGTCCTCTCTCCTTCTCTCTCTCTCTCTCTCTCTCTCTCCCTCTCTGCACACCATTTCTGCTCCCCGAGGGCTCCGCATGAAAGGATCTCGCATCGAATTGCTTTCTTATTTGTTGGGCTGAATACCTTTGATGGCATTTGTTCTGACAGACTAGATGATATAGAATAATTCCCATGATGATACGTTACACTGCAGCTTGTTGATCTGCATTTCCATTTATTGTTACCGTATCATTGTGCCAGACTATAGCAGCCTTTTCACCAGGGCAATCATAATCTTATCCCATCCACATTCCTACACGAGGCAAATATGTAAGTAAAACTTTGCGAGTTGGTGGCTGTCTTTGGAGAAGGCTGGTTGCGATCCCTGAGCACTGCTCAGATTAACCATGCCCTGGCTGTCATCAGTGCCAGGAGAGAAAAGCTGCACGCTATCAGTGGGCCTGCTCTAGCGTTCGGTTTCAAAGAAGAGCCTGAGGGGAACGCTTCTAATATTGTCTCGGATTCCATGTTTTTCACAAAACTACTGATGCGTGTGAGCCCGGAAAGAGAGAGAGAGGGAGAGAGTGAGAGAGAGAGAAAAAGAAAAAAAATTGAAAACATCAGATGTATTTTTGAACCATGAGATTGTTAGACCACAACTAAATGATTCCACCTGAAACCACACTGATGCATGCTCTTATGACATGATATCTCTCTTTAAAAATCTTAACTTCTTAACAAAAAATTCATTAAAAATCAAAAATGCAGAAACAAACCAGTTGCAGCTACAAAACGCTGCAAATTGCAAACATTTTTACTGAAGGTCAGTGTTTATAAGACCTCACATCAGCCTGACTTAAACCTACACAGAGATTTATAACAGCTTATTCTAGGTGTCTGAGGTGAAATGATATCATCATTGACAAAACATGCCACAACAACTGATTCTTGCTGAAATAGGCCTTGGTAACTCTCATGAAAGTCTTATGTAGGTGGCATGCAGTTTTATGAATTCTGCCCTTCTGTAGTGTTACCAATATTTGTTATATCCAAGTGATCTATTTGTTTAAGCAGACATGTGTTTGTGTGCCTGTATATGTTAATGGATTTATTGCTGCATTTAGTGTCCTCTGCAGTCCTACACTTTTTATCAACATCTAACTTGTGCATAATACGCAAAGGTACATTATAGGCTACATAAGACTTACATAAGACTTTTATAAACAATGGCATAAACCTACACATTTATTAAGGCTCAATCTGTGTCAAGAATGTAAAATGACATTGTTATTGATTAAAGCAGCCTTTATAACAACTGATAAGCCATGTCATGAATAGCTCATGCAGGTTTCATGTCTTATTATGAATTCTGCCCTTCAGTAAAGCTTCCAATATTTGTTACTACCAAGTGGTCAGTAAACCTTTTCTTCTGCTTTCCCCGACCAGGGTCCTTTCTGTTTGGGGTTTGCATCTTCTCCCTGTGTCTAGTCTAAAGACATGCAGTCAGATGACTTTGTGTGTCTGCCCCATGATGGACTGGCAACCACTCTAGGGTGCTTCCTGCCTTCTGCCCAGTGAGGGCTGGGATGGGCTCCAGCACATCCATGTGACCAAAGAGGCTAAGTGGTTTAGATGACGATTGAGTAAGTGATGAGTGAGTGAGTAAGTGAGTGAGTACTTCTTGTCCTGGTTAAGCAGAGATGTTTTGGTGTACATGTCTGTGACAATGGGTTTAATTCAGCACATAGTGTCTTCTTCATGCTTCTCAGTGTCTGCACATGATGGATTTTGTGCAAATTTTAGATTATGTGTTATACATATGGCTACATAATAGGTTATGACAAATGATATTGACCTATGTAAACATTTATAAAAATCTTTCTAAATAGCTATCAGTTTTTTTTAAATGCTGTTATTGTGTTGTTGTGAGAGGATCAACCACAGCAGTCCTGCTGGAGGTCTTAAAAAAACAAGAAAAGGAGCATCACTGCTGGACTGAGAAAAGTCCACCAACCGAAACAATCCAGCCAGCAGTGCCATGTGACCACTAATGAAGGACTAGAGAATGATATCTGCTATGTGGTCCTATGAGGGTCCTGATCATTGCTGAACTGGATTATAGGGGGCTAACAAAGTATACAGAGACACAGATGAACAACAATCGTGCACCTATCTGGTAAGTGGAGCCCAAAAAATGAGCAATGCGTGAAGATACAAGGAAGACTTAACTTTCAGTGTAAGCTCATGTAAACAGGTTTTATTCCAACGAATTTTGGATTTTCTATTGGTCCATGCATCATGAACCTTTCACATGTAAACAACAGCTGTTGTATTTGAGTAATATTGAAAAATGTACATGAACAAAAATACAGATACACGTTTTTCTTTAGACAGCGACAATATATAAACAAAAACTGTGTAAATTGTGTTTTTGTCTTCAGTCTCAAAATATGGACCAGCTATGAATGGTTGTGACGTGTATCATTTACATATATACTTGTTGCTACGAAATGATTTACATAAGTACAGAAAAGAATGCCCTTTGTAGGATGAATATTGTGCAGTGGTGCACATGTTTATGTGTAGATGGTTTTAGTGCGTCATTTAGTGCCATGTTCATGTTCAACTACAGTCACACACACACGAACGCACACAGGCAGAGTTATGTAAGCGGGTAAGGCTGGGTGAGCAGCGCACAAGGGACAGGCGTGTAAACAGCTGTGGTGTCAGTGAGGAGCACAGTGCCAGGGGTGTGTACATGTGACTCCCTGAGCATTACCAAAGAGAGGCCATCTTACACACACACACACACACACATACACACACACACACACACACACACACACACACACATACACACAAACAGAAGCACTGCATAGTCAGGCCCAGCTCAGCTTTCTCTAAAATGGCAGCCCGGTTCATCAGTGGTGACTATCCACTCTGCTCTGCGTCAGTCCAAAGTCAAGTTCCAAATGAAGGACAGTGCTTCTTTTAAAGGAGTACTCCATATTTTTTCAGCCTGATGTATATCTGCCACATCTGTAGCTTATGATTGATCATTAATATTGTTTGATTCCAGAAATCCTGGAGAATCAAGATTATTGTGTGAAATTTGACTCTGATTTCCGTGTCTTGCAATCAATGTTGATTCCGAGAGTCACTTCCACACAAACATCTTGATTCCAAAAGCCAAGACATAAAGAAGAACATCAGTCAAAGGATCTGTATCTGCTGCATTTGTAGCTTATAGTTAATACCTATTAAGCCTGTTCATTTTCAGAAGTCTGATACCGATTTCAAGTAATGAGAATCAATAGAATCAATTCCGAGAAGAAATTCCATTCAATCATCTTGATTCCAAGAAAAGGACATCTGGCAACAATAAACAGTGTAATATTACTAATATTTGACCTTAGGAAGGAAATGTGAGTCTAATGCTAACTAAATCAACTTAGCTGACCAGTGAGGCCTGGCTAAATACAGTGTGTTTCCACTTTGTCTAGAGTACAAAACAGCTGGACAATGTGTGTTTTGTCAAATGACTTTTCATAGAGAGTCTTTTTAATATCGTCATAGATTTTTATTTTTCTACTTCATTTGAACACAGCAGCTGCCTTTTACATTGTGTTAAAATGTCATGATAAAAGGAACCAATAGAAATGCTTCCAAATAACATTTGGTACCACTGACTTACAGTAAAAGAAAAGAACATTTCTGTCCTCGCCTGTAAAATTTCCATCTGAGGTTTCCCGCCATCAACCTGTGTGGCTGCAGGTTTTCGGTATGGGACTGTGGAAAAACTTGAACGTTACAGTGTGAAGTTCAGTCCAAAGCTTTGGAGATGATTTTTGATTATTGAATGTCTGATATGAAGAAATTGATTGTTTTTAATTCCCAGTCCTACCATAGCCAGTAATTCTGAAACAGAACAGAGGAGAACAGAAAACAGAAAGGAATGGACGGTTGCTGAAGCTGTTTCAAGTTAACAAGTTTTTTTAATCCTGTAGAAATGATTGGCTATGGTAGTAAATCATACTCTACAGATGTGGCAGAGCAAGATTAGGCTGGAGTAAGATAATGTTAGAATGCCGGTGATAGAATACCGGCCTCCTGTCACTGCTACTCTGCATATAGTTGCTTTACAGATGAGCGCATATTTTAATTGTTGTATTGACCTCTGTGAGTGAAACGAGATATTAAATCATATGATGGCATGCTCAAATAAACACAACCAATTTGTAAAGCAATAATTATGCCAAACAGAAATACAATAAACAGTAATGCAAAATAACCTATGCCATTGTATTTGAGCAAGATTTAGGACAAGGAGTTTTCCAAATAATAGTTTCCAATAATATAGCATTATAATATAATAATATATAATATATAATCTAAGTAATATAGCTTTGATGGATGGTCTGAAATTGTTGACTACTTTAAGCAATGTTTTAATGTACACTTGAGTGTTTAATATTTACCATCAGTGCAATATGCATGGCAGCACGGTGGTGTATGCATGGCAGTGGTGTATGCATGGCGGCACGGTGGTGTGGCACGGTGGTGTATGCATGGCGGTGGTGTATGCATGGCAGCACGGTGGTGTGGCACGGTGGTGTATGCATGGCGGCACGGTGGTGTAGGACTGTCTCCTCACAGCAAGACGATACAGGTTCGATTCCTGGTCCGGACCGTTCTTTGTGGAGTTTGCATGTTCTCCCCGTGCTTGAGTGGGTTTCCTCCCACATGTCCAAAGACATGCTTGATAGGTTGATTGGTCACTCTAAAATTGCCCGTAGGTGTACGTGAGTGAGTGTTGGCCATGCAATGGACTGCCGAACTGTCCATGGTGTATCCCGCCCTCGCCCGATGATGCTGGAATTGGCTCCAGTGACCCCGACTACCAGGATTAAGCGGCAGATAATGGATGGATGGATGTAATATATATATATATATATATATATATATATATATATATATATATATATATATATATATATATATATATATATATATATATATATATATATGCATATCACTGCAAAGAACATTAAAGCTAAGTTTGAACGCCTAAACAGGCAATATTTGACCATTACTGCTCACATATAAATATGTCTATGTCTATGCAACAGCCTTCAGCAACTGTGTTTTCCTTTGTAGTGGAATTATACTAAAGCTAATGAAGAAACTTGCTGCGACGCGCATTAGTTTACTGATCAGAATCATCACAGAACACTTCTCCGCTTTTGTCTTTATTGGTGGGATATTAAATGCTTCTTTCCCAGTTGTACTAAATCCATTTGTTTATTTCGAGTGTATATTCCTGAAAAAAAAAGAAAAAATCTGCTTTGTGTTTGTCAGAAAGCAATCTCCTGAAGTGTTCCCACAGGAAAACAAACAATGGCTATCACCGTATTAGTCATCATATTACAGCAGGCAAGCACGACTAGGAGGAAACGCCTCAGATCTCTATTAGCTGGGTAAAATCTTCTCCTGTGTGTAATTGCAATGTTCCACTTCAAAGGCTCAGACAGGAGAGCTGGTGTAGGGGTGAGATATCCTTAAAATACCAATTAAAGTAGCTGAGGGAAATATGACCCCCACTTCCCCAGGTCACATCTCTATTGCAGAGACTGGATGTATTGAAAATCTCAGCCTTACCTTTCAGCCACGGTTCAGAGCTTTTATATCAACACCACTACTTCCCTGATTAACTCTCGCTCGCTTAAGGGATTATAATGTCACAACACGTTTTTTTATTCTTCCTTTAGATTTCTTGTCCCTTGTCTGTATAGAATTGCAGGAGTATGTTCATTTGATGTGGTCAATAATATTCTGCTTTAGATTGTATAAAAGCTGTTTTAGTCATCTTAACAGCATACATACACTTTCTCATCATATACACCACAGAACTGAGAGGGCAGTTATATTACCACTCAGTATTATCCAATGTAATCTTCAATATCTTCAATATAATGATCATTTTTAAAATGTATATATATATACATTTTCAAGATATACAATACTCATTGTAATATTAGTCTTTTATGAGGATTGATAAGCTGGAACTCGAATACTATCAATATACCCTGCAACATATGTCTGAGACACACAAGTTGGATGCCAGTCCAATCACTTTTACTGTTCCAGCTTTGAGCTTTGCCATATGCCAATTTGAAAAAACATTTCACAATTTGTTTGTAACATGCTGTCGTTTGTGTAAACCCAATTTTTTGCTCGTGTACATGTATTGCAAGATTTACGGTGATTCATCTTGCTATTTTTATATGTTACGTTTTTTAAAGTTTGAACCATAAGCTTTGTCAAACCAGTTTCTGACTCCTGCCATGTTGGTTTTTACAATTTGCCAGTGGACAGGCCTATTTACAGCACCTGGGGTGCAAATGGGGGTCATCTTCCTTGCTTAAGGACCCTTTAGTCCTGTGCTGTCGGTTTAGGGGATCAAACCGCTGACCTTCCGGTCACAAGGGCGTTTCTCTAACCTCCAGCCCACAGTTGCCCTGAAATAAAAAAAAGAACCTTGGTGGCCCATGAGAATCAAACTCAGGCCCTTGTTGCTATGAGGAGACGGCACTACCCACTGCACCACTTATGTTATGACGTAAAAGATGCAAATGCCAAACATTCTTTCAAACTTTCAGGTTTGGAAACGTAATCCAATACAGATACGTTCACACGGCTATTATTCTTCTGTTTAACTGATTATTTACAGGATTACTCATTTAACTGGTTACAACCTGTATTCACAATGGCCTCAATCTGACTAGTCTAATCCTACTGGGATTTACACACTGATGTATCCTGTTCCACTTGAGCTATTAGTCAGATTATTAACAGATTATTAGGCTGTATGTAAATGTGGCTATAGTTTACATACTTCATTGCAGTAATTCCACTTAAACAGGTCTAATTATGTTCAATTTGTAATGGTCAATGATCTTTAATTACTGCCGATATCCACAATGTGCTCTTGAAACCTCATTGTAATGCAGTTTATCATGATAAGAATAAAATATGATCATGTTACCCTCTCTCAGTCATATCTACAATATTTCAATTCTGAGGCCAAAAGTTACTGATATGTGCAGTACAGTGAGATATAAGCTACATTCCCTCGTTTATTGAGTTAAAAAGATTGATTAGATAGATTTTAGGTTCAAGCATGTGCATTAACCTAAAGGCAAACCTTTAATAAAAGAGGCTCAAGCACGGGCAGGAATAGGAAACAGTTAAACTGCCTTCTTGCCACATTTGTCACAGTAGCAGTCCTGATGTTCTCTGGGTTGGTGGCCTGATTTCCATTTGGAGATGAGTCGCTATTTGCCCGTGCTGCCTAGTAACTGTCAGATCTGGAGTGTGATTTATGTAAATCGGCTGGCAGGGGCTTGTGGGTCAGAAGCGATCTGTTGTGAGACCACTGCCGGGCAACTGCACAGCAGAAACAGCAGGGTAGAGCGCTGCTATCAAAATCTGCACCAACAATGGCTGAGGATATTATCCTGCACCTTCCAAACGTGATACATCATACATATGTTGTGCAATCTTAATCAACCTGTGTTGCTTAACCCAGACTGAGCGTTTGCACACCTTTCCTTATTCCTTTGTCTGATGTTGTAACAAACAGGCACAAATTAAACAAGGATTAGCTGATCTTGAAATATCAGTGCCAAGAATTAATGGTATAATGGAACATCAGGTCATGACATACAGATAGTGAAGCTTCAGAAGCCAAGAATCTCTTGGAATAAAGCCTACACTCCCGAAGCACTCACTGACTACTCCAGGCTGTGTTCATTTAACACCTAAAAACAAGAGGAAACAGTGGCAGGATGCTCGCAGAATGCTCGCTTTAAACGAGCTGCTGAAAGTATCTTTGACCTAAACTGATCATTTGATTATCTTCAAGATGGGACGATGCATTGATTGATCCTCTATTGTATGTAAACAGTCAGAGCATGTTTATTTCTCAGGGAATGAGATGTTCTTACAAACGCATGTCAAATCAATAAAGCCTACAATATTACACTTACACACTGCAGTGAAGCTTCAAAGAAGTCACTGTTTTTTTGGGGTTTTTTCAGGGGTGGGGGGGGGGGAGGTTGGGCATGTAGGCTTTGCCTGAGACTGGAAATTCACTGTTTGCAGTTGAGTCTGAATCAGAGTCGCACATTGTTGTGTACATCAGAGCTGTCGTAAGCTTCAAGCCATTCTTATCTCCTCTCTGCAGCATGGCTTACAGTACCTTCATTTGGATCACCGGCTAAACAAAACTGGGTGAAGCAACTGCAGGAATTATTCTGTTTCGTTTCTTTCTCGCCCCCCCTTATGTGGAGAAATGCTACCATTTGACGCAGTGAATAATTTATAATAGTTACCTCTCAAAAGCGGCATGAGAGCCAGTTGGAAATTGATTCATCTTAGTCCGAGCGCCCTGGTGCAGTTCCTTATCAGATTAATGATATCCAGATTATGTGTTCAGCTGAGAGCCCTCTGCCAAAACAATCAGAAGAACTCATGCAGACATTTCCTTAAACAGAGGCAAAGTATCATGACATAATTAGAGCAGCACGCTCCTTTGCGGCTACACAGGGCCGCAGAGTTCAGCTTGCTTTGTGGAGCACGACTTGAAACGACTCGGCGAGGGTGAGCGCTCTGCTACTGGTGCAGATGGTCTCAGGGCCGTGTGTGCCAATGGGAAATTTAATTGCGCTGCGTTTAAAAGTATCTGTTTTAATAGCGGGGTTTCTGGAGTTTCCCCCGCTGGCACGTTTTAATTAGTCTGAATACATTAGGCTCCTGTTGGAGCGCTACCTGCCAGGATTGATCACTGGACTGGGACTACACGGGAGCCATTTGCATTCACACTCATGGGTCGCACACAGTAAAGCAGCTACACATACACACAGACACAATGCACAGCACGTTTTAATGCCATGATTCTGGGTCCCGTTTGGTCACTCATACGCTGTGCAATCTGCTCGAAAAGGTGTTTTTCTTAAGCAGGCATCGGGGAATCTATTGGAGTACAGAAGGCAAAGTAAATGTGGGGGGAAAAAAACAATAAGGTTGAGTCCTCAAAGCTGCCCGTTGCCAGAAAACTGAAACTGGAGAGGAGGTTTATCTTGCAGCATTGACAACAATGAACCCAAGCATGCTGCCAAAGTGGGGCTGGAGCAGCCGAAGAACAAAAAGGCTAACACTGCTGAGTGAATCTGTCCTGCCTTGAACTCGGGTTGTTAGGATGAGTTGTTTTAGCTGATATGTGAACGAAGCAGCTCAAATGAATCAGGAACTCAATATCAGTAAGAACATGAAAGGGATTCTGAAGATCAAGAAATAACAAAAATATATATTATACATTTGTGGGTGTATTTGTTGCATCCATCATGGGCCAGAAGCTCTGCAGTTGAGCAGCGTCTGGGCATGATCTAAAACATCTGGGCATGGTCTAACGCCAGTGACTCCATCATATCATCGCTACCGTGTCAAAACATTTCTTTATGTATGTTTCGAAAATGTCAGCTTTTCTCCACATTATATAAAGAATGGCCCCATAGAAATGGTCTGAAATAATATTTTAGCTTCATTAGCATGTATTAAAGTGAATAGCTTTGTTTTGTCGTTTTTGTATAAAGTATTTCAGATATAAGGATTTGTTTGGACAGTGCTGATATGCTACGCCTCTCCCAACTCCAGCCCTGAAGGCCCTGATGCATACACAGTTTAGCGTTAACAAATCTGATTTAGGAAGTGTAAGGTCCACTAATAACCTAATAATAGCACTCACATATAATAAACCAGGCAAAACATAAAGCTCTGTAGTGCTGTAGGGACACAGCTGTAGATGACTGCACCCAAATTATTTCATTTAGCCCACCAATAGGAGCCAAGAGTCTCCCAAAATGGCTTTTTCTTAACTAGCACTGTTGCTTTTCTTTCAAACCAACCAAAGTTAGCAATAACATGACACGTAATTGCTGTCTTAAGCAATCCAATTTTACCTGCTAGTTAACAAAACAACATTAGTTTGCACTGTTAGGTCAATCAGGTCCTCACGCCTATTCTACCCAGGGCCAAACAAACATCTCACCTTTCTTGCTACATCTGGATCTTTATTGTTAGGCCCTCACGCAGGTGACAAGTTTTAGCGAACTTCAGAGCAGCATTGCGCTGCATTAGAATTAGCGCCAATGAATACTGATCAAGCCAGTGTTACAAGATCATCTTCATCTACCAAACAACAGGAACAACACCACAGCTCTGAACACTTCTCCAACAAGCCTGCCCAGAGAGCCAACTCATCTACAAAACAAAACACATCAAACCCTCCACATAGAACTGGAGAAAATGTTTCTTTTCCAGTACTGATGTAGAAATTCTATTTATTAGCTATGTGTCTAAAGTGAAGGTTTAAAATGATACTATAAAATAGCGGTCAGTAGCAAGTCTATCTAAGTTACAATGAAAAGACAGGCAATAAAAATATCTCATGTTTTGCTGCTTGAACATATATATGTGTATTGTGAATATGCTCACACTTGCCACCTAATTAGCCCAAATAATCACCCAAATATGAAATATTGTGCCGAATCTGCTTAAAATCTAGATCTGTTAGGCTGTACATGATGAAACTCACATGCTAAATTGCTCTTGAATTGCATGATATTAATGCAATTAATGCAAAGTGTCCTGCAACACAGTCACAAAAGCTTCATTTCAACTTTGTGAAAGAAGTTTCATTAAACAACAACTTTTCAATACTGGTTCAATCAATACTGGTTATGCATCATATGTGATCATATCAACTATCTAGTTGAAGTAATCGTTACTAAAACAATTTCTTTCCTTGTATCAATGGACAAGAATATAAATCAGAAGCTGGTGTACTGAGTGACTGAAAAGGTGATCCTCCTGTTTAAATTTATATATGGTTGGCCTTGTTTTATTTTATGACCACAAACAACTACATTAACTGGTGTAACTAGCCAGCTTAGCAGTAACAACTGTTTACAAATACATAGATACAGAAAAAAGAAACAGTGACAGCTCAAACATATACAAAGATGATGTGGGAACAATACAGGGTATCAAAAAATCTAAGATGCTAATGTAAAACTAGTGTTGTAATAATAAAATGTTGCAAGCAAATATTTTTTATTGCTTCAGTGAACTGTCAAATTGGACAGAAATCATGTTATGGAATGCCTCACACTTTGTCTAAACCTTGGATTGGAACTCATCATCATTATCCCGAAATAATGTGTTCCTTGGAGTTTGTTCCTCACTTAACCTGGTCAGTATCAGGAACCAAGGGGGTTGGCAGTGCCTATTGCAGATAGTCATCATTACTGCACTCCATTAACTGGAATAATATTTATTCCACTGTAAAGCTTGTCCCTTCAGATAATCCAATTTATTAAAGCTCTTTTTCCATTTAAAATATAAGGCAGATGTGATGCACCAAGGCAAGCACATGCTGGTACTTAGATTAGCTGAATTAGATTTGTTGTTATTATTTTAATCCTTTCTTTTTGCTTTTAGTATTTGGTAATGCAGTATTCACATGGAATAATGCTACATTAAGTAAAGCCTTTTTCTTTGTTTCATTGTTTATTTGCTTAATGTCATCTCATTCGCCATGTATCCATGATGTGATTTGTGATCTAATGCCCAAGCCGGATTCTCTTGAACAACTATTCATGCTTTTGCAGTTGATGCAAAAAAAGGATTCAGTTTCATATAAGGGTGATGTAGTCCTAAGAACACAACCGCATGCTGTTCATCATCATCATCTGATCCAGATGTGGACTTGTGTCCACAGACCTCTTCGCTTTCATAACAGTAACCTGGGTATACAGTGCTCAATAATAGAAGCATTATAGCGCTGCCTTGATAAAAAAGCTGTGGCCAAGCGCTACCTCATCACCTCCCAGTCTCTTATCACTGCAAGTGGAAGGTACCTGGGCAGCTCCTCTGGAGCCGTAGCGTGGCTGTATCAGTCAGCGGAAAGAGCTGACTGTGGCCTAATTTGGGTTATGAAGTAGAGGGTGAAAAAAAAAGCAGCTCGAAATGAAAGCTTTGCATCATAAGCCTGCGGGCTCAGTTTGGCAGGGACTTCACAGCCGTCAGGACTGCAAAGGCTGAAGTGGCATGTTTTTCCTCGCTGCCTCTATCATGATTCCCTCTGTTTGTGCACCAGAGGCAACAGCGAGCCCCTCCCAGGCATTTTTATGGGCAGAAATGCTTACTGCAACTGGAGTCAAAACATGATTGACCTCTAAAGTGGGTTTTCAAGTTGATTATGCTGCAAAGAGGTGCTTGACACGGCTACCACAAGCAAACACATATGCGATCGTGATAGACCGATTGTGATGTTTTGCGTTACATAATATGTTGATCTCTACAATGAAGTAATGTAATTTGTCTCTTACTCTTGATTCTGTGGTACATTCTTACAGATGATAGGTACACATACTTATTAGGAAATAACATATTAGACATTCACTGAACATGCTAGTGCATTAAAGTTGCTTGATTGGTATGAATGTACCTTCCTCATCAATACACTGCAGTGTGCAAACATCAAGAGCAGCTTTACTTATTTAATGTCCAGTCAAAACAGCCAGTTATGTGTTATTTGTTTCTTAAGCGAGAAGATTAGGCATAAAACAATCCATTTGAATAACATCACTGTTAAAAGAAAAACTAGTATCCCCAAAATAGTAACTTTACAAGAGCGGCCAAAAACCTTCTTAACTTTCAATGTAAGTTAATATAAAGAGATTTTATCACAAGTGATTTTGAAGCATTTCTATTGATTCATTCATCATAAAACTTTCACAGAATATAAAGGTTTGCTGTTAGAGATACATGGAGATTTTTGTTTTTCTTATGACAGCATGGATATGGAAATAAGCGCAAAGTTTTTAAAACCGGGGCGATTAAAAGGGCTCCTAACAACCATGCAGACCCCTGTGATTATCACCACCAGAAATTGCAAACAAGACGCAATGAGGAAGTTGCTGTGTTTCTGCTTGACAGATGGGTAACGCCTGTTACACAGAACCAATAGGTCAGTATTGTTTTATCCTGTTTTCTAATGTTTGTTAACATTGCAGCAGTAGCTGTTACAACAGTTTGATAACCCGCAACCCAGCTAACGTTAAATGTGTTACTTGCTATGTTGTTGTTTTCTCTAATGTTACATGAGACGTTATATACAAAGAGATGAAGAGTCTTGCAAAGGATTTTATGGCCAAGAATATCCTTTAAATATCCACAGTTGTTTTTGTTCACCTTTCAGACACTTTAAAAAAAGATGTGTGAGGAAGTTACTCAGAACAATGGACCGGCCGCCTCAGCTGCCAGCCATTTTTCAACCCTAACTCTTTGTGTTTCAAGTCAAGACCTCAACATAATTAAAGGGGTTTTTTTAAGTATGAACTTTGGAGATGTGGGAAAATAAAATGGAAGTAGAGACAAAAAATGGACACAAATCATCCATCCGTTATCTGCCACTTAATCCCACTAGTCGGGGTCATGGAGCCAATCCCAGTGTCATCGGGCGAAGGCGGGGTACACTATGGACAGTTTGCCAGTCCATCGCATGGCCAACACTTACTCACACCTATGGGCAATTTTTAAGAGTGACCAATCAACCTAACATGCATGTCTTTGGATGTGTGGGAGGACACCGGAGTACCCCGAGGAAACCCACTTAACGGGGAGATCATGCAAACTCCACACAGAACGTTCCAGGCTGGGAATCAAACCTAGATCGTCTTGCTGTGAGGTGACAGTGCTGACCACTACACCACCATGCTGCCAGACACAATTAATTTGCATGAAATTTCTGATTATGTTTGTTTGTTGAGGTTTCTGTGTGATATGCTGTTAAATGAATGATATTCTGACACTAAAAATGAACAACTTCTATTAAATGTTTGTTTTGCCTAGAATTGAATACAATGACTTTTGCACAGTATTGTAGATTACAAACATTAGTGTTGCAGCTGTTGCCAAACATACGTAATCTAAAAGACAAAATTGTTTTAATGCACTACAATGCATTATGTGAAACATAGTCCCTTCATATTCATGTGGAATTGAAAGATACATTTAAATCAAGTAAATTTATTGCATCACTGACCTAAACCAATATTACAGCTTTGAGTAGCATTCGACATTCAGTGTTAATGTCTTGAACACACAGCACGATGTAAGACTACTGTGCTGCAGCTGATAGGCTTTGCGTGCTTGGCGCTGTGGCTGAGCGGTGTTGAGGGGTCATGATGAATTGAGATCTTATTTCGATCTGGAATGAAAACAACCTGTATAAAGAATGACGGGACAGTGCTGGGTTTTATGAACAGACATCAATCTTGGAGCGGTAATGGAAAGCAGAGGGGAAGAGTGTGACAGGCACATCATCTTCATCACCCAGAAGCCTGAGAGTGAGTCTGGAGTGCGTGCGTTAGTGAGCCAGCTTGGCCTCCAACAGCAGGAGCCTTTCAAAGTCTAATAATAAAAGCAGATGTTCGCCTGTGATCAAGCCAAAAAGGGGTGATGTAACACTTTGCGTTGTGAAGGTGCTCCTTGTAGCAGGCAGAGAGTTAGCATCAGGGGAGTTAGCTCCAAACTCAGAGGCTGAACAGACTGCAGGGAGGAGTCCTTACTACTTCACTCTAATACCAATGCATCGCATCACACACACACACACACACACACACTCACACACACAGTTGCTGTGGAAACTTGTGGGAGCTGCTGGGAAAAGGATTTGTAATCAGTGTGCTTCATAGGGGCAAAATATACATACATACTTCTCAGGGTCCTGCAGGTGCTCACCATTATTTCTACCGTTTAGTATCAATATTGATAATCAAATATAATTATGGAGTTGTGCTATGGACCCTGCAGGTTTCCTAAATGCGTATTCAAGGCTGAAAGCAAAATTAGTCCTGACGAATTGTGCTCTACATTAAATATGTTTACTTGTTGTTCAAACATTAAGCTAAGCTGTTGAAATATCTTCCTTGGCTGTGTTTTGTATTGTGAAGTTTTAACAATAGATGGCAATGGTTGATTAATGTCACGCTGCACCATCTTAATTCAGGTCACCATGGTGCGGTTTGTAGGAATTCACAATGTGATGATTAAGTCTTATTAATTTCAATGTCATACTGAGCTGATGTATTTTTACGGATGAACAATGAGGACTCTACAGGACCTCAGCACTACATGGCCTTTAGCAACACATGAATAAAAGAAAATATTGCATAAACCTATGCGTACGAAAAAGCAGCATTTGAATTTAATTGTGGGAAAGTGCTTCTCTGTCTAATCAAGAAGGAATATTAAACCTTGGACTTGCCAGAACTCACCGTTTTGTTGTTATTCTGCAGGAGAGAATCATTAAAAATGACAATTAATTAATATTAACCCCCGAGTATCAACGCTAGCTCCATATTTACATTGTTACATGACAAATGAGACGCATTAAAAGGGCCATTTCAAATGAGCGGCTTGTTCCAATTTTAGTTGACAGTCCAGAGGCCGGGATATGGGCAGTGAGATATATTTACAGAAGACTGGTGGAGCACTGAGGGCTGTTTTGTTGTTAGGGAAACCAGCCTGGAGAGTTTTAGAAAGCAGCAGTTCCCTCTTAGCCTGGTGTCCTTTCCTGTACTGCAGTAGAGTGGGTAATGGATCAGACCTGGGCCCAGGAGACCTGCGCCTGAATCAAACCGTTCAATACGTGCCAACACAGGTTTCTCTCTCCCCAAGAAGCAAACAAGGGACAGAGCTTGAGGCAGACCCTGATTTCAGCCTCTAACCTAGAATATACACCCATTTTCATAAAAAAGAGTTGTTGAGCCCACTGTTCCAAAGCCTGGGCTATTGCGTTGGATTTCCTATGAATTAGGTCATGAGTAAAGCTTCCACAGCTAACTCTGCCTAAGCCCTAACCTACCAACGAATTGGCAGTCATGAGATCCTAGTTGTATGATAAAAAAAAACAACAAAAAAACATCACCATATGCGGTCAGCACTAGCTACATTGATTCCGCGTGTTGGTGTGTAAAGGGTTGCAGCGCTAACATGGCTTTGTCTCCTTGCAGCAGAGTGCTCTTATTCTTCACTGTCCTGTTAAGGCTGCCTGCCAATTAGTCTCAGCCTCCTTTTCTTTCCAGGATGCAAAAATAAAGGAGTTACAAATAATGAAGTGCAAACGTACACAGCAGTGTGTCTGGCCTCTTTAGAACTAATTTAAGTCCCTGCTGAATTTGATTAGTGCACTGTGGATTTATAGCACCTGGGATTTCTGTGCTTCAAGTCATTAACATGGAAAGGCACTGAAAGTGAATGCTTTATGCTGTTTAAGGTGCTCTCCTCACACTGTTTAGAGCTGCAGCACTTTGTTCACACCTGGTCAGACTAATGGCATTTACATTCAATTACAGCCCCTATAATTTTTAAATGCTAGTAATACCTTTAATGACAACTGACCTGAATCAATGTTTCCTGCATCGTCCAGTTTATTATGGTGTATCATGCTAAACTAAAATAGCTGTTAATAAAGGCAAATACTATTGAATCTTCTAGTGTTTTTTATTCAATTTATTTGAGGTCCTACAAAACCAGTCATGATTAGTTTTTATTTGTTATGATGCATTTATGACTGATAGATGTATTTTGATTGGCTGTTCTATGTTGTGCCTTATTCACGAAGCAGACTAGCCCCTCCTTATGACTTCAGTTATAAGTTAAGTGGTCAGTTTTGTGACTTCATTACTCACATACATATCAAAATATGGACCATATAGATTGAACATTATTTAATATTTAAAAGTTGTGTTGTTAAAGGTGTGAACCTGTTGCAATTTCTGTGTAGCAGGGGTGTAGTTATCCCTAGTGAGCCCAGCACCCCTAAAGATTATAGTAGAAAAAAATGTTTTTTTTTTCTTTTCACGTTAATTTGTCTCTCATAAGATGGAAATGTTAAAAAAATAGAGCAGTGGTCACTAATGCTCGGGCCGCGGTCCTCGTCCGGACCCAGACGTTGTCCATTGTGGACCCAAACTGATAATCTATTGATAAAGATTTAATGTTGACAGTGTTTATTTTAGGCGGTGGGACTTTTCTTGTCTTTACAGTATATGGGATTTGCGGCGACGTAAACTCACAGACCAATCACGTGCAGCTGTAAGATCACCAAACGCGCTCCTCAGCCAATCAGATCTGTGCAGATTCGGGAGCGCGACGCACACAAAGGTGAGAAGCAGCACTTGGAGAATAAAAAAAATAAAAAAAGGAAAGGGAATGGAATGGAAAAGGCAACCAGGAATGGACCGAGACAGAGATGTTTATACTTCACACAGGCAACTCCAAACCATATCTCATATGTTCTGAGACCGTGGCTTTATCCCGCTAGTTGGGGTCACGGGGCGCTGGAGCCAATCCCAGTGTCATCAGGCCAAGGCAGGGTACACCATGGACAGGTTGCCAGTCCATCGCATGGCTAACACACGCTCACACGCACACTCACACCTACAGGCAATTAAGAGTGACTGATCAACCTACCATGCATGTGTTAGAACTGTGGGAGGAAACCAGTACCCAAAAGAAACCCACTTAAGCACAGGGAGAACAAGCACACTCCACACAGAACGTTCTATCTCATATGTGTGTGAGAATGTTCCTAACACAATTTCAGCCCAGATTTAAAGTCCTGGCTGGATAACCAAGAGCTCACTTCTCCCACTAAACAAGAGAAGGTGTGCAGGAATACAGTACAAGAGGGAGATAAACTGTTAAGATGGGAAACTCAGTTAACAAGACTAAACATTTCATTTTTTCAAAATCATGTTAAATGTAGCCCTTTTTTTTACTTAAATTGATGAAAAAAGCATTTATTAAGTTCAGCATTTCAGTTCAGCATTTAAACAGTGGATATACTGAAATATACTGAACGGTATGTGTGATGTGTTGGTCTTTCAGTTGCTGATGGTATAAGATGCTGATACTAGGCTACTTCAGTAAACAGGATATGCCACTGAATCATAACACAAGTTAGAAATGATGATGGTCCAGACCTTGGCCTGAGGAGATCTCCTCTAGGTGGACCTTACTGAATACTCCTTCTTAGATGAAATATGTAGTGAAATATATATAGTTTATCCTTTATTATATTTTACGTTTAATAAAATGTCTTAATACATTTGTAAACTACGCTTTGTGAACAAAGGTTTCTTTAAGATTTCTTGATGTCTTTCTAGTCACAGTTTTGCCCCAACACTGATTTCGGATTGATAGTCTGAAATTATTTTAAAATGTGATTTGTTTATGAGCTGTTCTCATTCGGGTGCTTATCACCCCTAAACCTCTAAGCCTACAATGTCCCCTGCTGTGTATTACATTGAACTTCCATGACCTCTATCAGCTGCTTAATATAGTTAGAACTTTCTCTTTCTAACTGCACTGCACTCAGTTCTCTGCACTCACTATCTGGATAAATTAATTCATGAGAAATGACACATGAAAATTATGAAATATTATGTTTAAGGTATTCTAAAATTAGAGCTAGCCATATGATAATGTGCAAAAAGTGTCCAAATTACATATTTTGTGGTAAATAGTTAAAAAAAAATACAACGAAGGTAAATACACAGTTACTTTATAAATGGGAAAACTAAAAACTAATTATGGCACCACTTGGTAATGCTACCTTTGCCAGATGTCACAGTATCCAGTTGCTTTTTGTATAGCTTTTTAAGAGTCTTTCTATTTTTGCCTTAGGAATTTTGGCCAACCCTTCCTTGCAGAATGCTTCTACATCTACAGTATTCTTAAACCAACTTGTATGTAGAACCTGTTTACATATTGATTTTTAATGATGTTTTTAAAATGGCCGTTTTGTGAGGGCCATTTCAAAAATTCCAACTTGCATTCCTTGAAGGATGTCTAAGTGGATTTAGACGTATATTTTGGAGGACTGTTGTAGAAGCCAGACTCTTTACAGCTCCAGATGTGACGTTTGCTCCCAGAATTTTCGGACGTTTAACAGAAACTATTCTTTCATCTGTCCACTGTCTCTTACACAACACAAAGATTTGTCACCAGTTGACAAAGTGTTCTTTTCAAATGCTGCTCCTTTTCTCCAATTATGTCTTAGATGAATGTGGCCAAAGAGTTTTTTTTTTATTTTGACCAGTTCACAGAACTTGTTTCCAGAATTACTTTGGGTTAACCAGATGTTGTTTTGTATCCTGTCAGATGTTGACTATTGGGAATACAGGTAAGACCATTCAGATCTTCTGTCTTTTTGCTGGTCCTTTGCTGCCATATGGAGGTTTTGCTTTGCATTTCTGATCAGCATTAGAGCAGTTATATCTGAGAGTGTATTTGATCTTTCAGATCTCTATAGATCTCTACAGATCTTCTAAAATAACCCCTTATTTTAATAACATTTTATTAAGTGGAGATTGTAAGTGAGTAGCACTTTAATATGTTTTATAACATCCGTTTGCTTTGTAACCATCGCTTAGCTTTATTTTCAGATCCAAGCTGCTCAGAGAAGCATATGGTTGTTAGCAAAGAGAATAAAGAGTCAGAGACGAGGAAAATTTGTTATCAGATGACAATTCCTAATGACAATTCTTCTAGTGCTAATATCTCAATTAAGGCCTAACAAGTTAATTAGATTCTTTTGCAACTAAAATGATGTCAAGACTTTTGCACATGCCACAATTTTCTTTTCCCATTTTTTAAGTTAATCAATATAAAGTTAAGCCGCATTAACATTATCAGAAAACGTGTCAATAAAATCAATAAAAAGCATCGTCTGAACAGGGGTTCCCAAAATGTTTCAGACATCTGTAGCAGCAGCTTCATTTGTATAAAATCCAGCAAAACTGCTCTTTAAAGGCTCATTATAACGCCTCCCGGTGTCAGTGTGTTATAATGATTGCAGTATAGTTTAAAGCTAGATTAAATCTCATTACTCTTGAATGACAACCATGCACTGAATCCTTTCCTGTTACAACTGCCTTGTATAATTCCCAGCCTTGTGCACCCCAAGGTTAGAAGGTGCTTGCTGCATTTATTAGTTCTTAGAACCATTTTTGATAAAGAGCATGTCTCTTCATGTAAACAGCATGAATATAGATTCAAGCCACCTAATTCATGTATTTATCCCATTAAGAGTACTCACATATTCCCCAGTCTTTAGTTTATGGCCATTTCTATTGCAGCTATTGATGGCTGATGTGTAGTCTTTGACCAGCCACAGAGGAAATGCATACAGTATGTCTACCGGTATTTGATATCTGTGAGAAATAAGTGGTTCAATTGCTAGAGCCCCCTATAAAAGCCCACAACATAATTTAACATTTTGTATCGCCACAAATGTGGAAGCTAAACTTTCATATCTATTAATGAGTACTGACGCAACTGTTAGGATATTCTGTCTTGTATTGACACTGGCCTCCCAGTCTTCAGTAGTGTAGCACTCTTAGCATTAGTTAGTTCATTGGCTACGTTTTCTCTGGAGAGTGTGTTCTGCCTGTGCCCTCAGGACGTCCTTGTCTGCAATGTCGAGTCTCCGCAGCTCTAATCCTGGTGATACATGCGCAACCCGTGACCCGCCTCCGCTTTTGGCCGTCTGCTCGCCATTATTATTGGGAACCTTTAATTGCTCTTGACATTCATTTACCAACTAAGGGTACCTCGTTCCTCTATTAAAGAAGTCCTGTCTGTGAGGCTAGATGTGGCCGGGTGCAGGCGGGGAGCCGGAGCCCTAGCTTTATTGTTTCATTTGTCATTGTAGGTGGTGCATTACAAGGGACACAGGCCACTCTTACCAGACACGCGTCATGGGGCGTGGTGAGCATCTGTGACAGCGAGGTCATAAATTTTCCACACCCACTCTCTGCATCCTCACTCACACCACAGACTCACCTGGAAGTGGGCACAGATCATCAGGCTGGAATTTTAACTTCTAGTTCTAATAGTGTACCAGGTTAAACACATATATAGGAAATCATTTCCTTTTGATGTTTTTTTTGTCTGGGTAATGCTTTATATTTACCTAAAGGAGGTCATTATTCCTAAAAAGGATTAATATTGCATTACAAGGACTTACACAAAGCCAGAATATAAGTTGCCTGAGCAACGGCCCATTTGCCCTCTTTGACTGAGCTGCCCCTCTGGAAGAAAAAAGTTAGACCAAGTAGTTAAATCGCCTATAAACAAACCTTTATTACTTTTTGATGGGCATGTATAGGCCAGAGTATTAAATCAATAAGTACATAAATAAATAAATATGCAACACTAAGTGATGTCCTAAGCCCCCTGCCATGTGACACTGTAGAATCTAACTTTCTTTACACTCTGGGTGAAAATGTGGAAATGATTAATGGTATACAAATGGTATAACCAACTAGATTCCCTGTGGATAAAAATCTCCACACATGCTTCTAAACAATCTGTAGCTTATCACTTGTCATTCGTATCTCATGATAGCTACAAGGTTACAAGGTTAACATATAGACAGCTTTATGAATGAAGCTAACATCAGCTAATTTCATATCACATGTTACTATGAACTTCTTTCTGAAAGATGGTAACATTATCTGTAATGAAGTTAATATCTACATTAGTTTGCCATGTAAAAAGCTAATATTGGTATTTGCTTCTTTTTAGCTTGTGGCATGAGCAGAAATGTTGTTGAATGTTCTTCCTTCAGATGTGATTAATTTTAACCAGCAATTTGTTATGAGATGGAGATTATGAGCTGAATTCAAACAACCAGCAGGCCAGAAGGTAAGGCGCTATAATAGAAATGTCAGGCATCCAATGCCTGACATTGGATGCCTTCATAATTATACCTTCTTCATAAGCCCTTTATTTCTTATTTTTTAAATCATAATAAAAAACCAAATCTTATATCCAACTAAAACCTTATATTTCGATCAATAATAAATACACAGTATATGATACCTGTTAGTATAGTAGTATTGTGAATGAGTTCCATTAACACAGAAGTAAAGACAGTGATCTTTTGTGCAGGAATAATCCCAAAAAGCATTAAAAGTAAAATATTTCCAGCAGCTGTTGTGAAATCTGGGACGGCGAAGCCAGAAAATTTGTTCATGAAATCCAGAATAACATCCATGAAATCCAGAATTTGTAATTGTTGTGTGTCTTAGTACATACTTTCTATACAAACCAGTACCCTACTCCAGTCTAGAGTCTTGGTTTCTCCAGGAGTCGTTGAGCTGAGCCACTGTCAGCAACACGTCTACATGGCTCCACTGAAATGTTACATTGTCTTAGTGCATTTTTTGCAGTGACAGGTGAAAGCTGATGATTCACTTGGACATTCAGAACTGCAATGATTAGAACTGTCGAGCCAGCAAAGTATGTATAAGGTGCTCGCTATTTTAAACAGTAGACCTATCATGTACAAATCATTTTGAATGAAAAATGCTGTGGACAATGGTGTTGTTAATTCCTCCTATATTAAATTAATTATACAGACGAGGCACGACTCCAAGGCTCTGGAACAGAGAGGCAGAGAGAGCATGCTGAGCATCAGGAGACTCACCGGACAGATACATATGAGGATGGTAATTGCCGAGTGTGAGAGAGTTACTATAAAAAAGCCACGCCAGCAACAGTGGGATAAAGAGAAAGATGGATCTTTTACAATCAAATTGATAGATGACAGTGTTAAGCTCAAGACACAAAATCTTATTGCTGCTTATAACAAACTGAATCTGTAATCACCATATTTTTACACCATTCAGGTATTTGCTGATGGGTAACACAAAATGAGGGTAGGAGTTTGTTTTTTCCAGAATGTCTAAGCATGTGATGTATTATAATATTTATTCACGTTAGACAGTTTTTTTCTACTTGTGTGTCATTTTTGCTGCTGGCTAGTAAGTACGTAAGTAGTCAAAATTCCTTTACTTATCTGAGTGATTTTAGATGTTTAACTTCCAGTTACATATAAACACCCTCTGTTTACCATCTGTAAAGCAGCCTGTGAACATGTGGTTGATTTTTCTGACCTATAAAAATAAATTGCCTGATGGACTGGTGTGGTTTATATGGTTTATCTATCACACCAGTCAGGTTTTATACATACTCTTTATCTTGAATACTGGCCAACAGCAAGTTGGAAATCAGTGAAATCGGTAATTAAATTAAGTAAATGTAGGAAGACTTTGCATCCTTTAGTACATAAGTCGTAACACCATCAGAGTAATAAGTGGTGATTTAGTTCAAATTGAAAGAAGTAGTGTTACTGAGTCAGGAGGAAAAAACATAGTACAAAATGTTTTCCAAGCACTGTTACAAGTCACCATGGAAAGCCTGAAATGACCATTTTACCTAAGTTTTGTGTTATTATTACAGGCTCAAAAGAAGGAATGACTCGATGGTCTCAAACATAAAAAACACTTTGGTACTGCTATGGTACGAGTACATGATTTGCCAGTGATTTACTAATAAATAATTAATTAGTCACTAATCAGGAACTAATTAATAAGTCATATTTTAACAACCACAAGATTTCCTCAGCGTTAAATAAAGCATATACTGATAAGAAAATTAAGAAAAAGGTAATAAAGGTTTTGTTCAATGTCTGAGTACATCAGGAGTTCATGTGGTAATTAATCGTTCTGCTGTCCCCAGATCCCCCTCAGACACAGTGTTCTGGAATATTTTGTCACTTGCGTTTCTTCAATAGTTCCATCCAGTCATCATTTCATCTACCTGTGTCAGATTCTTCTTGCTGAATAACCAGAGTACTTACCTATGTTGTTATCTGTGTTTTAAAATTAACAATTTTAAAACAGATGTATAATGGGAAGCACCTTTTTATTTTTCTAAAGGTGGCTTATATCTTGCACAATAAAAATGGTAGATATTAAGATAATTTAGTTTTTAATGAAATAAAATGCCAGTATTCTATAAATAAACAAAATAAACACAACAGTTCACATATATATATATATATATATATATATATATATATATATATATATATATATATATATATATATATATATATATATATACCCTTGCTATAAAGTATTATAAAGTATTAGCTCTATTATACTGAAAGGGTTATACTGATAAAGGCAAGATGACGGCAATAGATTTTTTACTTACATCTTGAATAGACATGCCTTCCATGTCTGTTCTCTTTAAAAACTCTTTTAACAGATTCATGCACATTATGTGCAAAAGAGGACCCCAAACCACCAGATCTTAGACGTTCAGCTTTAACCTAAAGTTGATTTTATCACCCAGTGTGATTAAGGCAATGTACATAAGCCCAATAGAGGAGTTAAATTGTTACATACTTTACAGCAGTGTTAGCATTCAGACACATGAGGCCAATGATAGGTAGCAAGTAGTGAATATATAGTTCAAAGCCTAAAGTGATTGATATATTTGTTGTAGGAACATCATACACTGTGTACAATTTTATGAGCTTACTGGAACATCAAAGTTATGAATCAAATAAGAATAACATAATGCAGCGTAAACAGCAATTATAAGTAACATGTACACAGAATAGTCCTCTCCTGTATGAAGAGGCAAAGCAAAGACAGTTGAAAAGGCTGCTTGTTATCAGTGGTCTCTCTGGGCGTCAGTCCTGAAGTATGCATGCACCCGTGCTGTAAAAAGATTACTCTGTCTGTTATCTGCTGAAATGGTACATATGTGACTCTGTGGATTCTGCTTATACATACTTTAAGGTAAAAGCTTTTACCCCTTCGTGCACTCTGATTAAATTCTTCAAGCCCCACAATATATATTCTACCACCTTCACAATGAATCACTACTCAGTCCCAGTCACTTCATCTTATTATAGCTTACATTTGAATCCATTTACAGCATGTACAACTTGGTTCACTACTGAATTTTTTATGCTTTTCAGGCTTTTCAGCAGAAAGAGTAGCTTTGCAGTAGAGTGCAATGTGTGGGTAAATTAAAATGTAAATTAATCTAGAACAATAAGCACATGATCTGTGTTGTTTAGTGCAAGGGTATAGAATTAGCATTGATGGAAGTGACATGTCCCCACCAATACACTGACACATTGAGAGAGATCATTGTTCTGTGATTGTTACTTTGTTGATTTTGGGGAGATTATGTAGCTCCATCTACTTTTATTACTGCTGATGTTTGAGCCCTGTATTATTTGCACTATGTCTGAAGTAAACTGAAGTCTAAACTACTTCTTTGTCAGTCATTAGTTTAACATTAATTTAACATTATATAATGAATTAATTAATTATTAGAATAGTTTAAAATCACATATGATATCATATGTAGTATATCAGTCCTCTATTATTTTATCATGGGGCAAAGAGAAAACAACAACATAGGTAATAGGTCCCCACCAATGTCAAGAGCAAATCTACGCCCTTAATTTAGTGCCCCAGTACTTAAGAGTCAATTAGTTACAATACTTTTGCACACTTAACAAACATACAGCCAGCTCTAAAAAGTAACAGTACAAGTAACATCTGATATGTGATCTAGGTACTATTGTAAATAAAATATAGACCAATGAGATTTGCAAATTATTATATTATTATCAGTTTTTATTTCCATTTGTTTACATTTTACACAACGTCCCAACTTTTTTTGGAATTGAGATTGTAATATCAGCTCTATAGCATAGTTGTTTATGGGAACTGCAGTGCATGATTTACTATTTTACTTTAATAAAGGTGTTAATTTCAAGTCAGAGAAAATCAGTGCCAGCATTTAAAAAACAATACTATTAGTCAGGGCTGTTACTAAGATGTCATTTTTGGGTGGGCATTTGAATTATTTAGGTGAGCAACAACAAAAATCTAAATAATTTTTTTTTGATCAACAAAATATGTAATTAAGGGTGTAGTTTAATGTTAAGAGGGGGGAAACAAAAAAATTCCAATTTCAACACCCAGTTTTTGTTGGGTAGGATTTGAGGCCATTGCCCCATGAAAACATGTGAAGAAAATTTGGCTTTTCAGTTGACACAACAACGCAGAATGCAGAGGCAGCAGAGCCTGTATGATGAACTTTCATATGTACTAGGATATTTCTACCATGGAGCTATATAAAGGATATCAAAAACAAAGAGCAAGAAAAGACAGCGTCAGTGTGCTAGAGTTCTGTTACATTCTGTTTGGTGACTGGGTGCAATTCAGTCACACAGGCTACTTGCTGGGTGCTGTGTTTAGCTCTAAGATGATGGTAAGTAAAAGAGTGGCTCTCCACATATAAAGTATGATGAGAAATGGGGAGGTAGAAAAGTAAAATACAGTTTAATGCAGGAATTTTCCAGTATATAGAAATTAATTACAGGCCCAGTCAGAAACATGATTCATGTCCAGATGTACTGCAGACATCACTCTAACGTAGGGAACAGTACAGGCATGCTTGAGGAAACCACCAGCATCTTTTAATGACCCAGGACAAAAGTAATGAAATGAAAAAAGGATTAAAGTTCTCAACTCCAGGCATTTTTTCTCTGTAAATTAACAGTAAAATACAGGCAGCAGAGACGCCAGTATTGTACTGCTATTTTACAGTGCATCTACTGTAATTTATTATAACAGTACTGTACTGTAAATTGAATTACAGTATATGACAGTAAAATAACTGTGTATTAATGGTATTAACCAACTAGCCAGCCAGTTAGCTAGCTAGCTAACACTGTTCAAGCTACAGTTTCTTTTGCTAAATTTAGTTAATAAATGAAACATACCTAATTAACAACATCTTATATCTTAAAAGTTGAATATTTATACTGACAAAACCATATTGCTGCAAACATTAGGAGACGTGACGTTAACAGCTACCTTTTGCTTGAGTTTCATGGGGACCGCCGCAACTGCAGTCCAAACATGTCAGTTGTAAATGCACCAGCTCGCGTCTCCTCATCTAAGAACAGATTTAGATTATTATTTTAGGAATGAACACAATACAAGCCGCCCGGCACTTTGTGCACTGACTGAATGAGCTGAAAGAATCTTAACTCAGCTGAGCCATATAGGCTGGCCCCGCCCACTGCATACATTTTTTTACTTAATATGATGGAGCATATTTCCACAGGTTGTCAGAAAATACTGTATTATGCTGATAAATTACAGTTATTTGCTGTTATTGGGAAACTGATTGCATTACTGTTAATTTACATACACTGTGTGATTATTTAACTGTATTTTACAATTATTATAAAAAACAGTAAGATACTGTTGTATATCTACAGTAAATTTACAGCAGTTCGTTACAGTGATACACAAACTGGCGGGTAGTTGTACAGTATTCTGTGGAGAGAGGATATATTCTATATTCTATATTCTATAGAGGAGTGGATCAACTGCTGTGCATATACAGTCACCATAACATCACTCACTGTCATTCATAGTTTTTCAGTCTTTCAGTTCTAACCCCGCCAAGTTCTCCCGCCAAGTTTGTTTGGGCTGCAACCATGACAACAGAGCTCTGATTGGTCCGCCTGATTTTAGTGCATCCCTGCAGCAGAAAACAGAGCAGCTCCAGTTACAGCTACCCGCATACCGTCAGTCTCTGACTCTGTGTGAAAGACGATATATATTCATTAGTTCACTTTCTTTTTAAACTTTTCTTCTCGAGAAATCAAGACATGGTATGAACAAGCCATAACAGTCCTATTCCACTGCCCAGCAAACTCATAACATTGTCACAACGTTGTCTACTTTCTTACAATGTTGTCAAAAATGTGCAGTTCACGTTGCCTGAACACGGCTGTCACAACCTCACTTGTAAATAACGTTGTTTTAGGTATTATTTCTATCTGTCAGCCACTTTACAAAACTCCATGGATATAATAGAAGGATTCTAGGAGGTTGTTACAACATACGGACAACAGTGCCACCATGTTCTCACAACGTTGTCAGATAACATTGTCACAACGCTTCTGAGGAATTACATTTTAACATTGTGATTGTGGGCACCAAAACAATATGTTGTCACAACCTAACTGTGTTTGCAGGGTGGATGGGAAGATGATTTCACTGGTTGGAAATGACCCCTTCGAGCCCACCCGCAGACACGTCCTTGACTGTAGTGATCAAATAAAATAAAGGTGACCTTAACTGAAATACAAAATAAAATATCAAAAATACTCAAAGTAAATCATAGGAATGTATACTATATTGCCAAAAGTATTTAGTCGTCTGCCTTCACACACACATGAACTTGAGTGACAGCCCATTCTAAACCCATAGGGTTTAATACGATGTCAGCCCATCCGTTGCAGCTCTAACAGCTTCAACTCTTCTGGGAAGGCTCTCCACACGGTTTAGGAGTGTGTTTATGGGAATATTTGACTGTTCTTCCAGAAGCGCATTTGTGAGGTCAGACACTGATGTTAGACAAGAAGGCCTGGCTCTAATTCATCCCAAAGGTGCTCTATCGGGTTGAGGTCAGGAGAACATGTCTCAACTGCAGTAGAGTCCAGTGGCGGCGTGCTTTACACCCCTGCACTCCACGCTTTGCATTGTGCTTGGTGATGTAAGGCTTGGATGCAGCTGCTCAACCATGGAGACCCATTCCATGAAGCTCTCTACGCACTGTTCTTGAACTAATCTGAAGGCCACATGAAGTTTGGAGGTCTGTAGCGATTTACATCCAACCTCTGCACACTATGCTTCCACTTTGTTATAATACCACTGACAGATGACTGTGGAATATTTAGTAGCGAGAAAATTTCACGACTGGGTTGTTGCACACGTGGTATTGCACTTGTACCCTGCTGGAATTCACTGAGCTCCTAAGAGCAATCCATTCTATTGACAAATGTTTGTAGAAGCAGTCTGCATGCCTCTTGGCTATATATATATATATATATATATATATATATATATATATATATATATATATATATATATATATATATATTTATATATATATATATATATCTGTATAAAAATGGGTATATATAATAGAGTATGTATCAAAATAAAGACTTTTCACACTATTGCTTTGATTTAAATGAGAAATTTGTAAGATGATACAACCTGTCAAATTCGAATTCCAAGCAACAGGCGGCAACATACCAACATACTCACCAAGAAAAGCAACGCCAGCATTAACTGAGCTTGGACTCTTGACATGAGGGTACGGCAGTAGTTGTCATGTTGATCGGGCGGCATGAATGTCCGATATTTCTTTTTTTTATTGGCCACCTGTTGAGGGTTAGAACATGCTGTTGAGGGTTAGAACATGCTGTCGGAGCAGTGTTACAGTGCTACTCCTTCATCCTCTTATGTTGCATTGATTGAAGCATTACATAAGTACACATAAGTATTAACAAGGGTATATTGAAAGGTATATATAACAAGTCTTTTCATATCAATACTTAAATTAATTAACCGTCCATCACAAGCCTAAGTAATGGGAATATGTGATGGTCTGTACTTTTTTTTGCTCACATACTTTCTCTCCTTTCACCAAGGACTTCACCAACTTAGACTCAGAACCCTGCTGTCAACCAGCGTCAAAAGCTCTTAAATATGTGTAAAAATCTCAGCCCCTAAACACAGGGTGGCCTTTTTATCAGGCAAAAACAAAAACAGTAATGTATTTGTTAAGGATTTATCGTTCTGAGGGGAGATCTTGTATTACACACAAACTACAGTAGAAGGCAGGACATAAAGGCTGGCGCCAGATGCTTCTCAAAGTGCTTCTTGTTGAGGATGAAATACTACTTACTGCCTTGTGGATATTAAAAATGAAATACAGGGCCATTTGCTGTACAGGGTCAGCCAATACTGTTCTGTTTTTGATTAAAAAAAGAGGAGCTTAGAGGATTCCCCGATACTATAATAAAGCAGCATGTCACAAGTCCGATTTCAAGAATAGTCATGCGGACAGTTAGCGGTGGAGAGTGACTTTTAACCATACCATGCTTATCTTTCATCCACTGTGTGAAAGTGCTTCTCTGGACGTCATCGGAATCTTTAGAGACTGCTTTTAAGACAGCTCAAACTGAGGCTTTGATGGAGACAGCAGTCTGTCTCTAGCAGCCTCCATTTGAAGAACATGATCTTCTCTCTGTCTGTCTCCCTCTCGCTCACTGTCTGGTGAACATGAATACTAATATGCGATGTATTGTACACTGAGAGGCAGTATAACCGCGTTTAAATAGTGTTGTGTTATTATAATAAAGGCAACAAGATTACTCCACACAACTGTGTGTACACTCAGTTCAATTGGTTCTTGGTTTGTAAGTCTGGTTCTTTCATTCATTTTCCAAGCTGCTTATCCCTCTGGGTTGTTGGGGGTCGTGGAGCCTAACCCAGCATTTATTGGGCAGAAGCCAGCAAACACACTGGACAGGCTACTCGTCCATCGCAGGTACATCCATCCAACTTCAGAGTTTGTCATAGGAATATCACTTACCATCAAAGCAACTGTATGATTCTGTGGAACAGTTTATTAATTAGCATTAGTTTTGTATTTGCTTGATCATGGTGCATCTTACAATATGCAATGATTTCTATTATAACTGGAATATAACATGCTCTTAGTATGCAATGTAGAATTTTCGCATAGTTGTTCTTATCACCAGTAATGTTTACATGGTAAAGGAATGGAGCATATTGTACAAAACTGTGTTTTAATTAGTGTATAATTATCTGCAACTACAAATCATTGTGTTTTTGTGGCTTAAAAAGTAACCCTTCAAATCTACATAGGAGGGTCTCCTCTTCCAATGAAGGCTAACATGTAGAGCCGCAGTGTTGCTACAGTAGCCAAGAAATGTCACACTGGCTGTGAGAGAGCCTTTGTCATGTTTCTTGGTTTTTTTATTTGAATTTGGTGTTATATACTGGCTGGAAAGCAAATAGAAAGAAGAAGGATCTTTGTCTTTGTACCGTAGCACAGATTTATCAGTAACTCTGTGCATACAATTCCATGTAGGATATTTTGATAGCCTAAATCTCAAGCTATCAAAAATACTACCAGCAATTAAAACTATCATACTATAACTATAAGTTAGCTTGTTATTTGCCACCTTTAAAAAAAAAATCCAGTTCCACCTTAAATGATGCAGGATAAACATTCTGGCATTGGCAACTTTTTCTTTGCCAGCTTGTATTTTTATTTTCTGCATAAACATTTAAGGTGGAATAGGAAAATCTGAACAACAAACTTCACCAGCATTAAAGAATTAATTAGGACTAAATCGGCCCATCAAGGCATCAGTAGTGAAATCAAGCAGAAACTGTACTTAATTAACATTTTAAACACAATAAAACATTTGAGTTACTGTGCTATATTAATGACATGGAACATGCTAGGTGGAACCTCCCGATGGGTAGAGCAAATTGCTAGAACAGCAAAGGAAAGGACAGTAAGTCCTTCCCATTACAGAAGCAACGAGGAAGCAAAACAAAATCAGGACAGACAATGAGGCAAAGACAGAAATGCTGAGCCACGGTAGGCTCTAGAAAAAAAAGAGGGATGGGTGAGTTCAGTAGGTTGCAATATGCAGCCTCCCCACTAGAGGTTACACACAGCTCCTTTAACATTTAGTTCCATCAGTGGAGATCAGAGAACAGAATAACATCTGACTCCTGAAAGTTCTTTGGAACCACTGTGTGGTTTATTCCTGTAATAACATACAAGGTATTTGTATATGTACTAGCTGAAACATGGAAACTGCTCTCAGTCAATAAACATTTACGATAAGTGCAGACTCCTCTCAGAAAATCTTACCTAACAGACCCTGTATGGACCAGTCTCCAGCCTTTCCCAGCTGCATTGTACCACACACATTAATCCATCCAACGGGGAGTTATTCTGGGCTGCAGGAGCTACTCTGTCCCCCACTCTCTTTTGCAGAGGTTCAATGGCAGAAAATCCATAGCCTTTCTAAGAGGAGGAATTCCATTAGATAATAGATATGGAATCCATCTCGATTCTCCACCTTATCTTCTCTCAGGGTGAGAAATCAATACAGAAGCTTCAGCTGAACCGCCAACAATAACAATAAATTGATGGCAGAGTGAGAGAGAAGGAGTCTGGGGAGCCGCCATAATGGACAAAATGCTACACTCCTCATTGGTAATGGCCATAAATTAGGGTGTGTTAATTGTGCATGCAGTCCTCCAAATGGGAGAAGGAGAGCGCAAGCGTCTGAGCAGCACTAAAGGGATATAATAGAGAAAACACTTGGATTTGGGTTCATAAATGATTGTGCTCCAAATTGTCTTGATGAGGAACTAAGTGCTCGTCTACATAGGAGCAGATATTTCCTCTCTGGCTTTCTGGTTGAAGAAGCCTGTGCGTGTGCAGTGGGCTGGGTTTGCTGAGTGTTGTGGTTTCCTGTTGGAACACTGGAGCTGCCAGGTGTGGTGTTTGCTGTGACTGTTACCAGGCAACGCATTCCTAACAGCGCTGAGAGCCGCGAGCAGACGAGCCAAGGAGATGCCCTCCCTAGAGTTCCCTCCAGTGTCCCGTATCAGTCCGGCTCAAGCTGTGGCCGTGTCCTGAGTCAGAACTGATTTAAAAACATAGATTTTTTGGGTTCATCTTAACTAAATTCATTGTGCATCCACTGATATGTTATATGTACTGCCCAGTGTATTCCTGATCCACCCCTAGGCTTGCTGGGATATCATGAATTCTCTGACTGAAGGAGAGCTGTTTTTCACGTGAGATATTGTAGCACTGCCGAATCAGTCTAGTCGGCATATTGCGCCGCTGGTGCAGATGATTTTGTACAAAACCATTGGCTCCCCACAATGAATTTTGTGGTGCGGGTGTCACTTCAGTATTGATTGAAGTCAGATTTGAATGCAACTCGCGCATGAGAAATGAAATAATGCGGTGCACCACACATACCCCATATCAGGCACTGTCACAGTGAGTCAGTGTATCTAAGCTAAACTCTACTTGTTAAACTAGCCCAAGAGTTTTCTTTGGTTTCTCAGCCAATTGCTATTATGCATTGGAAAAAATGGAACAAGCACATACCAGATTAACAAATTTAGAGGTTTGTGGAAAATGAAAGTGAGAAAATGTAAGCATATGCAGTACGTGACACTCTCATGACTCATAAAAGGAAGTGAAAACAGAACAAAAAAAACTTCATACTATTGAAGAATTTCCTCAAATGTTCCACTTGTCTATCAGAGGTGTGAGGAGGACTTGCAGCTGAAGCGTGTGCTAGATGGTGATGTGGCAGGTTTAAACGCAGGCCAATAACGTCCTGAGGAAAAGCCCTGATTTGCTTAAACGTGTTATTAGCCTGCATAGTTTTTCCACAAATACAGGCATATTTACTTACTAACCTATTTACTGGAAACTGAACAGCATTAAACAACATGCGGCTCTGAATCTGCATCTTACGCCTGGCACTTTTTCTCAGTAAAAGGCAAAAATCGAGATAGAAAAACACCTGGAGACAGTTATGGATTAGTCTATGTATTGATTAGAATGGGAGCTGCCTCTCAACACATGAGGCACAGATATAGCCTTATATGGAAGCTGGCCTTTAGGCTCAAAAGGAAGCTCACTTCTGCAGCAGATACAATAGCTTAATGATTGTCAGTAAGAGCTTGGAGAGGGAGCATTAAGGTGAGGGCTTACTACTGATACCCTTTAAAAAATCAACAAACAATTAAAAAGCATGTAACAGAGCTGCCTGCCCATTGTCATACAACGTCCCTAGTTTGTATTGTCACCCATTGTTGTGTTATCCTGGCTATTATTGAAGTAACCAGACCACCTGGGCTTACTACAGGCTATACTAAGGGTTAGACATGTTACAAAGAAATAGATTTTTGTACAAACTTTGCTGTCTGTAAAACCACATACATTTCTGGTGTGCTCTGTTGAGCAACAAAAAATTGAATCATCTGCAAACATAAAAAATAATCTTCCATGTTTCACAACTTTCTGTGTGTTGGGTGCTTGCAGCTTGCTTCACCCTGCACGCGGCCATGACTGGAAGCGTTTTAATTAACTACGTCACTGGAGTCTTGTGAAGCATCGTATTGATTTCTGAGCCAGGGCTGGCTTCCTTGTGTCAAAAACCAGCGAGAGGGCTGCTGCTGCTTTTATTCACAAGCCTTGACGTGACATTACTGACATTACAGCTGCTATTCTTTAGTGTGACAGTCTGGTGTACACACAGAACGTATTACAGAATTCATTAGGATATCAACCATGGCACAACTGACCAATTATCTTTTGATATGCTGTGGCCCCTCTGTGTTTAGCGCCTTGGGGCAGGGCTGGAATTCACCTCATTTACAGCCATGTAAGTGATGTAAGAGGCAACAACAAAAGTGGGAAATGCAACCACATGCCGAAGTTTCCACATGTGGCGGATGCAGCTAGCAGTTTTCTTTTATTTATTTATTTATTTATTTATTTATTTTGCTCTGGGGCTGACAGTAATGCCACGCTTGCTAACTAACTAGCTGTATTCTCAAACAACCAACAAATCGCACACCAGGTCCCGGTTACCCCACTGCTTTGAGCATTGTCAGTCTTGAAAACTGGTGACAAACATATGAGTGTGAGTGTGCGGCAGTATTTGGGGTAGCATGTCAATGCAGGCTTTTGTCATTTTCAAAGAGGCTGCAATAAATGCATCAAAACCAAAGTATATGTCATGAACGGTCCTGTAAGACGGTTAGACCACTTCACCTTACATGGATGTTAAACTTCTCTAGTTTAAGACCCCCTGTGTGGATAGTATGTAGTGTAGTGCAGTGATAATAATGATCCTACTGCTGGACTTTCACTTAACACAACACCAGGACCATGCCTTGTTAGAACCTCTGACCTACCCATACAAGAGACATGGCCTTGTTAATTGACAGTACAGATGACTTGCTAATTGAGCATGGTGTGGACTTGAATTGTGATTGATTGGAACATATTAAATTTAAATATTTTTCAATAACATATCATTTTTAATCTGTATATAGGGCTCAAGCTGATTTCATAAACTGGCATATTAATATGCACTCCTCCAAATGAGGGTCCCATGCACTGACTTAACTACTTCAGATTTGTTTGTTCATCATCAGGTTTACGGTGAAATTGAGCTTTTGCTACATTTACAGCATTTATGAGATAGGCTAAACTTGTTGCAGAGCCAAGCTCATGTAGCATTAGGAGTCAGGGACCTGTGTTCCAGTCCACTGGGTGGACAGCAGCAGCTTTACCACTCTACACCATGCTAATCGTAATCAAATACTAGAAGGGTGTTGTTATACACCATGTCTAAACAAGCATTTAATGAACAATATATAAGCGTGTGCATGCTATTGGTTAGACTTCTTGGCTGTGCAAAATATTTATTAAAGTATTGTTTGTGGTATGTGTTCAGCGGTAATAAAAATAGGAACATCAGCCTTTTTCTTAATATATATTGCTGTTAGCGTGGTCTGTTGGTATAGGGGGTTCAATTCTCTCCTTGGACAAGACTCCTAATGCTAGCTCATTTCTGTGAGACTGTAAGTCACTCTGGGCTGAAGTGTCTGCCAAATGCTTTAATATAAACTAATTTTCCTCTTCATCATAGCAGTCAAAAGAAGATAAACTGAAATTCTGACCCAAGAACAGCTCTTCACTGAAAACAGCAGCAGAATTAACACATGCATATAACAGAGCTTATAGGCCTCACAATACTTAGACCTCTCTCACACACAAAACCCTCAACTAAACCAACCGCAGATTCATAATGACAATAAACAAATAGCACACACCTCTAACTGACGAACAGCCAAATAAACAACACAAACTGTACCTTTATAACAGGGTCGTGCGACTTTCCTGTATGGTTGCGAACCCTGAGGCTGTTGACAAAATATGTATATAATTGGCACTTAATGTTTGAGGAACAAACAATTTCAAGTTGGTTAAACATATTTACCATAGTAAGGGTGACTACCAAAGCATGGGCATTGTCATCTTAATGCATAATTGGGTTAAAAATATTCTGAGCTCTCTCTAAATATTCTTTTACAGTGTAACTTACAGTGTAGACTATTTATTATTGCCCACTGGCTGTCTGTTAAGCATTAAATTAAGGTTCAACTGTATTGAAGATGACCAGCTGTGTTTGAGATATCTGTGAGCTTAAAAATATTTTACAGTTGAATTTATTCAGCTTTGCTTTGTGCTCACACCCTACTGAGTACATGGTGCTCAGATTCACGGTTGTTGGTCCTTAGAATGGAAGTCATCTGCTTCAACTCCATAACATAACATGTATAAGCCATACATCTCCTAATCACTTTACACGCTTCCATCTAAACTGATAGAAAGGATCCCAAGTATGTTTATCCCTTTATACCCAAGGTCAGTTTGGTCTAGTGATTAAAAATGAATCTTCTTTTACCCCACAAATCATGAATGTTTGAACTGAATGTGTGTTCTATAGAAATGTACAGCAAAGACAATGCAAAATTGAGAAATTAAATGAAGTAGTAAAGACAACAGTTAAAGTGTTATGCAGATTCTGTAAGCATGTGAAACACCTCAGTATTGTTACTGTACAAAGGAATATTGTCTGTACAAAAGCCTAAACTTACTTTACTTTACCAGCAGTTTAACCCCTTAAAATCCTGTTTCCCCAGACTTACTATTGAGTGTCTATATGCAATACAATACAAAACAGTAAGTTATTCATGTTATTGAATTGACTAATAAAAAATAAGTAATGGTGTGTTCTGGCCATCTAAGGGGTTTATTTGAGATTTTTTTGTAATGAATCACAGAATAGTGGACAGGCAATAAGACATATCAACTCTTTATGTATATCACTCTGCAGATGGTATATTAATTAGTTTAATATACTAGTTAACTAGTTGCTTAGTTAACTTTAGAACCCTACCTGTCCGCAAACACCTGCTTTGACAGAATTTATATACTTCTTCACCTGAGTGCATTACTGTATAATCAGTGTCTTTGCAACACTTACCTGACCACCGATCAGCCATAACATTAAGACCACCTCCTTGTACCTGCTCCATTTACAATACTGGAGCACTCTGTAGTTCTACAATTACAGACTGTAGTCCATGTGTTTCTCTGTATACCTTGTTACCCTTTTCTTCAATGATCAGGACTCCCAAAGGACCACGACAGAACAGTTATTATTTGGGTGGTGGGCATTCTCAGTACTGTGGTGACAGTGCCGTGGTCGTGGTGTGTTAGTATGTGCTGTGCTGGTACGTGTGGATCAGACACAGCAGTGCTGCTGGAGTTTTTAAACACTGACAGTTTTTAAACATGCCTACCTTGCCAGTCCACCTTGTAGATGTAAAGTCGGTCGTCATTGGTCATTTATCAGTGGTCACAGGTTGCTGCCCACAGGACACTGTTGGCTGGATGTTGCTGGTTGGTGGACTATTATCAGTCCAGCAGTGACATTGAGGTGTTTAAAAACTCCAGCAACACCGCTGTGCCTGATTCACACATACTAACACAACACATGCTAACACACCACCACCACATCATTGTCACTGCAGTGCTGAGAATGATCCGCCTCCCTAATAGTACTTGGTCTGTGGTGGTCCTGTGGGTGTCCTGACCATTAAAGAACAGGGTAATAGGGGATAAAGCGATCAGATGGACGACAGTCTGTATTTGTTGATATACACAAGTTAGCACCTGGGTTTTTTTCTTGTTATTATTTTAATAGTAATAATATTAGTGAATAATTGTGAAGACATCAATACACTAAAATAACACTTATGGAATGAATCCTGGTCCAGAATAAAGTATTGTGTTGTGGTTTAAAGACTATTTATAGTTTCTTTTAGAAAGTAGCCACATTTTCTCTGAAGCAGTTTTACATACATTTAGCATTCTCGCCAGCAGCTTATTGAGGAGCCACATGGGAATTTTTTCCAACAGGACTGAAGAAGACAGCATACATGCTGAGGTCTTGTTGTTTCTAAAAAAAGCTTTTGGGATGGATTGCATCCACATGTCATTTTTATTTAAATGTAACATTTTTGTTTTAGAAATATGTTTGCACATAGACACCCACTTATTTGTATCCAAACTTTTGACTTGAAGTGTATATATTTGTATATAACATTACGATTTTCAGCAAATGGGTGGTTATTCCATCACATTCAAGTACCCCAAAATGAACGAATCTGTATTTGTGCTGGTGTCTATGCCTGATTGTCATGCACATCATTGTTAGCTTTGTTAGGTACTATCTGTGAACTAAAGCTGAGTCATTGATGTGCTTTATAACCTTTGTGTCCTGTCACTCAGGAGATGCTCATCGCTCCTGAGCTTTGACCTGTGGCAAAGAGGACGACGACGAGTGATGCCCCCTCTACTATGCTCTGCTTATTTTACTGGTGCTCAGCCAGCAGATGTCAGTCTTCTCTGTAGTATCAGGGCAAGTTCCCAAATGCCATCGCCCTGGAGGGAGATGGAAAGGCCCAAGGGTAAAACATGAGGTCAGGAGATAAAACTCTCTAAGTGAGCCATTAGACTGGATTGGACTCAACAGTGGATAGAAGCGCTCTCAGTTCATCACAGCAGTATTAAGTACGCGTTACAACTGAGGCACCCTCTTTTCCTCTTAAGGACATGATTTAATCACCATGTAAATACAGCACAAAATAAAGTGACCATATATTATTAGTAGGAGAAACACTCATCTCTACAGTAATGGAGGCCATGTTCCTGCAATGAGGGCTCAACACTTGATAGCAATACCACTTCTTATTGATTTGTTATTTGGCAAATTAAGCTGCGCTAGAGAAATTAGCTTTATTAAAATATATTTCTGAAGTGTGAGGGGAAAAAAATGTCATTTTAAAATTCCAGGTCAACCACAATAACTAAATTTGTACCCATACTCATATTTCAGGCTATGCAGGAAATCAAATGAACACCTCCATACAGCCAATACATTCAGACCATCTCTGTCATCTTTCCGAGCCTTTACACTGCTTATCTTTTATGATGGTGTAAGATCTTGGAGGCAGCCCTGTCTTTCATGTGGTGCCGAGCACAGAGGGAAGACCACCCTCGCTAGCAACTGAGCGCGAGTTAATTTCATCCCACACAATGACACAATCTCCGAGGCTGCGTAACAGTCTATTGTGCACCCCCTCTCCCCCAGCCTGGTTGGCGGGAGGCATTAGCATCGCTGTCATTGAATCATCAGAGCCTGAGAGCCATCACTGCTTTGAAGGATTAACTTCATTAGCATGTTTTCATGCCACTTGTACACTAATTGCCCAATTGAAGCCCCCACTTGTTGTGCTGGTGAAACATGCCTGGACTCCTGAAAGTGAAGCAAGCACCTCCTGTCTTGAGGGCCTCATGTTGCATGTGCTGTCTTCTATCTTTCTTTTAAGTGAAGTGGACCAATGAAATCTTTAGAATATTAGCTTGTACAGCTAAGTGGTCTGTCCGTCTCTCCTTGTTAATGCCGATATTCATTTCCACTTCAGTCTGACGTTGATATTCTTTGCCCTGAGTGGTGAATCAGGGTAAGAAACGTGACAGCCAGCTTCAATATTTAATCAAATATGCTAACGAAGAAGGTTTCAACTGAGGCATAATTGTCTGTTGGAGTCAACATGATGTCATGCACAGAAAGGTATTCTCAGTCTCAACCTGTCGGCTCATGTCAGCCCTCTGGTAATATGAGCCACAACCAAAGGCTATGAGAAAATGCTGGTCATTCTCAGACAAGGGCTTTATTTATTTCGTAGGGAGGAGGAGATTGAGGCCCTCAGCGCTGCTGCTATTTCTCAGCCATAACAAATGACAGTATTCATGTGCATATTATGTAATGGGGATAACATGAGCACCAGAAACAGACTAGCTTTTACTTGTTTTTTGGGGGGGGGGGGGGTTGGTCTTATCTCTCGTTGTTGCTCTTTGATATAATCTTTTTCTTGTTTTTTTGATAGCGGTTCTTTCAGGCTTTTATGTGATATCCTGTTTTCGGCTCCTAGATATGCGGGCGACTGCAATAATGCTTTTGCAGCTTAGCCCAGGGAACTGGCCAACAAGTCGGATTTGCCTTTAAAACGGGTATCTAGCAGCACCGTTGTTTAAAAAAAACCCAGTTATACTTTGCTTTCATTTCCTACGATTCACATGCATAACAGATAATGACTGAAAAGCATAGTGTGTCATTCTAGGTTTAATTGTTTATGTATTAAATTAAAGAAAATATCAAAGGCCAGCTGGGAATTATGCTCTCAGCAAAAAATCTGACAGATTAGCAAAATCCCTGAGTTGAGGCCTGACAGACTTAAAAGGGCTATGTAGATCAATGCAAACCTGTTTACTGCAGCAAAGCAATCATTTGATTATTGTCATTCTAAATAATAGAAGACATCTTCAGTATCACAGCTGCACTGAACATCTTTTCAGGTTCTAGCAGCAAGCTGTGTCTTGGTGTCTTACTGAGATAGTTGGAAATGCTTACCAATTTCAGATTAGACTCTTCAGCTATGAGCCATTTTGCTTAATGTCTCGTCCGAGGCAGGTCTGTGAAGGTTAAGATGTTCAGTTAAGATGACCCATCACAAGCATTACCCCTTTATACACCTTATACCTTTATTACAGAAAACGCTACTATCAATAAACTGTGCTGCTGCATAGAGTTTATCATTCATGCATTTGCGGTATGCATTGGTCATATGGTCAGTCACGTAATGTAAACAATACACATTACAACTAAACCAGACAGACAGTTGAGGTGGGATACATACGCTCTTACTCATGACTCATCAGGGAATCAGCTGAGGGACCTGGGCTAAACTTAATCTACTCTTAGTAAGGGGCAGGGAGGGAAAATAAATAACCTTCACCCTTAGTTCTTCATTAAGAAGTTCAAAATGAACCCTAACTCACTCTCTGTCTCTGCAGTCACCCCCCCCCCCCCCAACTTGCCAGCTCTCCCTCCCCCTCTCCACTTCTTCGTGCATTGCCTGAGGGAGCAGTTAGCTCTCTCAATGCTCTTGCTCTATTGTGAGCACACATTGATTGCCTCTACCCTCTCCAAAGCCAGGCGAGCCAGTCAGCATGGGGTACAGGCTGTCTGCTTTATCTAGCACCGCTCACATTTTTCACTGAAATAAAAGAGGGGGAGAGGGAGTCTCCAAGAGAGTTCCTCTTCCACTCCTGCAAATAGTTGGCCAGATGCATCTCTCTCTCTCTCTCTCTCTCTCTTTTTTTTTCTCTTTCTCGTTCTCTCTCGCTCCTGCCCCTCACTTTCAGTGGCTGGGCTGTGCTCCAAAGAGGATCAATAGTGTACTTAAACGGATTTCTCTTGTGTCTTGTTGTCAAATACATTGCGCACCTCTGCCTTTCTGCAGGGGCTAATCTTTGTACACTTCTGTAACACCTCACCAGCAGCCCCTCGCTCGTCCCTTTATCTGTATTTCCGGTCTTGTTTTGTTACACATTTTCATAATATCTTCCTCTCCTACCATGTTAATGGAGGTTTGGCAGAGGAGCCCATATTTCCTCGGAGGAGGTCTGCGAGGGCGATAGCGTACTGTGTAAAGCAGATAGGAGCTGTAAATAATCTGTGAAAGCTCAGTCTGTGTGTGAAAGCTTATGTCAGCAGAACTGAAACTCTCCTTCCATCATGTAGCATTGAAGCCCCAGCAGCATCAATCATTTCCCCTGTGATTGTCAGGGAATTAGCTGAGCCGATGTGCACCGTAGCGGTCCGGTTCTACTCACCCCAGGGTAAGACGCACCTTAGCATGGTGAAACCTGACTACACTGCGCAAATGTTTAAAGGTACAATTTAACTATCATTTGATATAAGGCCATATACATAAGGTGTGTGTGTGTGTGGGGGCACAAGGGATATCACTGTAATTAGGCATACGTCAAATAAATCTAACCTCTTTTTTAGCACCAACAGTAATAAATTGAGTTATACTCCATCATTTGATGCATTGCATTTATGCATTTGCTAAAGCATAAAATCAGAACATTAAGTTCCACTCCCAGTCCTCACATCTGTCTATATGTATAAAATTATACAGCGATTCAGTCAAGCTGAAGTCACTCCACCTATAGTCCATCCATCTTCTTGGCAGCCATCTGGCCATATTGTTTCGGAACGCAACGAGTTGAGGGCTCACCAATGAACACCAGGAGTTCGCACAACAACTGGCTTTGAACTGAAGTGTGCTGTTCATTGACTGCCTGTGTTTTCTTTTGCCCAGACATGATGAACCCTGGCGAGTATCAGCGACTCCACAAAACCATGATTAATGGTCCATAGCACAGGATATTATGAGCGGCCTGAAAGGTATACGACAATAGACGCTGGGTTACCCGCCATAAGCGAAGCCATGCTTTGATACTGATGTTACATGGACACGTCCTTCTTTGTGAAACCTCCAGCACCAGCCTTTTTTTTTGTCTGCGTAAGCTCAGACAACTCCAGCATCTGTTCAATGACTTTCACAGGAGCACGTCCCAACGGTTTCGGAGCGCACGAATCATTTGACAGCAAACATGCTAAAAAAATTCCAGTCATGCAAGGGGGAGAAAATATGGATCTGATAAAGCCATGCTTTGACATTGACCATGGCACCTCTCTCTTGTCATTTGGAACATCACCGTCTTCTAAGAACAGGACAGAAATAAAAATGAATGAGTGCCTGAGACCAGTGATGTCATCTGCCAGATTTATCCCTGCCAACTTAGATAACTGTACAGGAGCTAGTGTCCTTGAGACAGAGTGCTCAGAGAAAATGCCCTATGCATTAGTGTCAAAAGCCTTGCAGTGGAAAAGCTAAGGACACTGTTCAGAAGATGTGGCTAATGTTTCTTTAGAAAGCGCTGCGTGGATCTTGAAGAAATAGAGTGGAGAAAAAAAAAGGAAGCAAGGTCTCATAAATATACAAAACCAGATTTGTAATTTTAACTTCGGGATGTATAAGCTGGATACTGGGTCATTAGACAATAGGGAGCAATATTTAGTTTTAACGAGTGTGTAAACGTGCGTATATATATATATATATATATATATATATATATATATATATATATATATATATATATATATATATATATATAATTTATTTATTTTAAAGAAAGTCATCGTAACAAGACATACAAGACATTTGATTAAAGAACCTCTATTATTCAGGGCACCTGCAGAGCAGCGCTGTCCTATTAATACTTGATGTCCTATAATAATATCTCAATGCACAGTATGATAAAGGGTAATTTGGGATCGTCCATGCATCCGTCTCATCATTTGCATATTTCATCGGAGAGAACCTTTTTTTATTTATTTTTTCTCCCCCTCCTCCTACTCAATAAGGCGCAGTGTGCAGTGGTGGTGGCCAAACTCAATCTCAGCTTGTGCAGTGAGTGATTCTATCTGATGCACTCCTAGAGACTCGGAACTGCGTGGCCTCCCCCCTGGGCAGTTCAGTCGTGCAGCACTGGAGCAGGAGGAGCAGGAGGAGGAGGAGGTGGAGAGGAGGGAGGAGGAGGAGGAGGAGGCTTGTGTGTCTCGGCACTGCTGGGAGACTCATTGTTCCCTGACGTCACCGCCAGGCCGCTGCTGCTCTCCAACATGTCTTTGTTATTCAGAGCTTCAGCGCCGCGCGGCCACTCGCAAAATACGGAGCGAGGCATTCCCTCCATCTGTGGGGGCAGAGAAAAAAGAAGGGCAGACGGGATCTGCTGCGACGCGAGCGTGCATGTGTGTGTGCGACGAGAGAAAATGTGTCACTATGAATAGCAATCTGTCAAGAATGCGCAGCCTCGTGTAGTAATTACGACGTTACTAAAGTGCATTTCTTTGCGCACACTTCTGTCTGTGCGCCACGGTGGAATTACACATGCACGGAGAATCAATTATTATAATCCCTTCGCTCTGAAATCTGTTTCAAATGTATAATTGACGTTTAACGTGATTGCATACAAAGCGTTGGAGGCTGCGCGTCTTTGTTATCACGTCGCAATCAGTTTACCAACACAGCATAAATCCCAAAATGCGCCTTTAAACGGAGCCATAAAAAAACTACAAATCGCTCGTGTAAATCCGCTCCGTTGGCCGGCGCTGGTGTGCTAGCCGGTGCGCGCTGCGCGACTCTGGGACGTATTTTGTCAGCAGCCGGCAGCATGGCTCTGTGGTAATAGAATAGCCGATGTAATTTGACACTTCAACTTGCCGTGCACTACGTTAGTTGATTCAGGCAGTCACACTCTGGCCAAACGCTGTGCGCTTTTTCCCCCCCACTCAGTGTTTGCGAAGTAGAAAGGAGAAAAATACTACGCGCGTTCAGCTCGGGAGGATATTTGTTTCCAGCGCCGCGCTTTTCCTGGATCTGAAAGTAAGTTCCGAATCCCAATTTTCCCCCCACCTCATGGCTGGAGAGCGTTTTGTGTGTATGTGTGTGAGTGAGTGTGCGCGCTTTGCATTGAACGTGTTTGTAGCCTGAGCGCTAGCTCCGACCTCGGCTAACAATGGAGCAGTCACTTAAAGAAGTAGCGCGGCTGAGCTGAAGGATCGGGCTCGTGTTTGCTGAGCTCCGAGTGGAAACGGGAGGGTTTTTCTTTTCGGCTTCACCTCGGGAGTTCACACCGCGAGGTAAAACAACAGCCCGCGATTGAGGATGTGTCTGTGTGTGTGTGTTTTCCTTTTTCTGGGTACTCGGTGCTGCGCGGAACGCGGAATTTGGCTTGTTTTCTGTGGTCCGGCTAGCAGCGCGATATTCCGAGCCCACTTCCCCGCATTTCGAGCATGTTTCGCCGGGTGGCATTCATTGTTCCGCTCGCTGTCAGGCGCTGAGCGTTCGCTTGGCATCTCGGAGATTCGAAGCTGGGAGAGCCTCGCTGGGACTTTAGCCGCCTGTTCGCCGTAGCAGCGCGATAATAAAAAAAGCCCCAGCACGCTGTGTTCTCTGTCCCGAAGTTGGGAGCTTATTTCACGTCTTTGCAACTCTGTGTAACTCGGAACGGAGCGTTTAGGAGCCATGTGCGGGGGGAACAGCGCGGCTTGTGCCGCCGCGCCGCGCTGCGGTAGCTTAGCATCGCTCCGTGTGGAGAGAAGTTGGAGTCGCGGTGTGAGTGGCGGTATCCGCCGCTGAGGGGAGCCGATCCGTCCGCGAAGAAAGGGAGCATTTCAGTAGCCCGACATCCTTAACAGTTCGGGGAAGTCTAGCCAACCTGAGGGGGGCACACGCTGTGTGTGTGGCGGGGGGGAAATAACGGCCCTTCCTCCCTCGTTAGTGTGGTTCTGGGAGACTTTGGGGAAACATGACTTTGAGCTTTGGAAGACGAGGGAAAGGCGAGGTTCTGCTGGGAGCACGTTTACCAGGGAATTGAGGTCTAGACCTCGTGTAATGAAACACCCGTCCTGTTCAGATAGGTTAAAAGCGAGAGTTTAATGTTTGTTGTAATAACGTAGTAACACACTGACAGGAGCCGCTGCTGTCGTCCCAGTTTAGCTCAGCGGGTTTTTTATGTTGTTAAAGTTTAAGCTTTCATTCAGTAATGGTTTCATTTCATTCAGTGCTCCTTCCTTGTATGTACCGTGCTGTAGTGAAAGCGGCCGCTGCTCTTTGCACTTGCTTTTCTGCCCATCTGATGACAATTGTTTGGCTACTTCTTTCTCAGGCTCTGTATAATCTCAGGCAGTGTTTACACGGCTGTGTGGAGACTGATAATGTGAAAGCTTCCTTTTACTTCAGAGTGAACTGCCTGTGGTGCAAAGGTGAAAGGTAATTACTGGCTCATATGAGCTTGTGTCTTTATTCCAGATCCAGTGTGTTTTAGGAGTGCATTAGACATCATGATCTGTTCACTGAGGAAAAGCAAAGCAAGCCTGTGAAAGTTTGTTTCCAGCTCAAAGAGAAATAAATGAAAAGCTCTTTAACGAAGTCTTCGTCTAAGCAAAGTGCAAAGCAAAGTGATGTCCTCATGTCGGCAGCTTAATTTGTGTGAGTCAGGAATAGAGAATGTGTCTGGGAGAGGAGTTTATTTTACCCGCTACTCCAGACAGGGGCCCCAGGTCGAGGATCAGCTTTACCAAGGGGGCAGGAGCACCACCGCCGGTCATGCCATTCTCATGTAAGGCCATTTAGAGCATGAGGCAAGTTGTAAAGGACACCAGTAAAGAGAGGGAGTTTAGCGAAAGTGTTTGGAAGAGCACACTTTGATTTCATTGGCCTGGCTGTGTTTATAGTGGCAAATTACATTAGGAAAGAATCACTGGGCGTGTCATATTTGAACATTGCTTTGGCCACCTAATAAAGTCCGAGTAAAGCTCAAGAGTGGTTTTATTGGGCTTCTTAAGGACCTGCATGGTAAAGTAGTGGATAAGCTCTGCTGCTGAATCTGTGTGCAGACACTGGTCCTTTATATTAACATTGAAAGTGAAGAAAGTTTTTGGTCTCTTCTGTAAAGTTACTAGATTCAAGAATTTTATTGTCATATGCACAGCGGAACAGTTACATTGTACAATGAAATTGTCACCAATAGATAAGATAACAAATAAAATAAATAATAAAAATATATACAAAATATATCAAGTATAATAATATAAGTTGAAGTAAATAAAAGTATTTTTATAGTTAAAAAATACAAAATAAAAGTTATGTGTGCTTTTATGTGCAAGTATGAAGAGCAGCAGCCATAAAGTGCAAGTTGCAAGTAACAAATGTAAACAATAATGTTTTGTGCGAGTAGCGAATGTAAACAGTATTGTATGTAAACAGCAGTACAGTAAGTGTATGGTGCAGTTAAAATCAGACCAGTTAAAACCAGTTCAGATAGGAGAGGTTAGAGAGGTAGTGCTCAAAAGCCTGATGGCCTGTGAGTAGAAAACAGATATTACTATTTTGGACATAAATTTTTTTTGGACAGGGATGATATACATGCATACATATGTTGGACAATATGACAGTATTTATCACTGATACTAAGTATATCACTTAGTATGACCTAGACATTTTCAGAGCAAAGAGAGCATAATTAGTTCTGTTTAATTATGAATATGAAATGTTGAACACCAATCACTGCAGACATTGTTTTGGATAATCTTCTTGTTAGCTGTGGCACCGTCACTTCTTTTTTCCTCTGTTCCAACTTATCAGATGCCAGAACGAATAAAAACTGCAGCATACTTTTCCTCATGAAAAGTTCTTGAAGTGTTTTGATATTGTAATTTTGCCAAATCGTCCAGCTCTGAAATATATGTTTCAGGCTTAAATACTAATTATCCAACTTACATGTACCAGATGTACTCAACTAACACACAAAGTCTGAACACTTGAAACACATCTAAAAGGCTTTACATGGTGCAAAACTGAATGTGTGCTCCAAAATGTTTGATCTGAGAGTTGATGTCTGGTACTAACCTGTGGTAGAAAGCAGGATTTCTCTGTATTGCCTTTAGTAATATATCGTAGTCACAGCCAGAGACCTGTTTCTAAGTAGCTGAACACTAATCAGTGTTGTGACAGGTTGACATGAACTGTTAGTGCATTATTGTGAGGAGTTGTGAAATACTTGGCCCATGTTTATTCATCACGGGCTTCTCGTCACCAGCTGCACACACCCACTCTCAAACATAAGTCAGCCATTGTGTCTGTGTCCACGTGCCCCGCTGTGGATCTCCATAGCACTGTTTGTTTATTTCGACATGTAAAATCAGCTGCACCCTTTGACCCACTGATTGCTTCTCACACATGACACTGTGATTTTTCATCACTGTGGGTATTAAATGAGTAGCAGTAGGACGCAAGCACATGGCAGGCACTTCAGTAGGTGCGGTTACGGTAGCAAAACCGCGTTGTACTTCTCACAAGTGGAGAAATTTAGCCGAGTGTGCAGATTCTAGACACTTTAGTGTTTGGGAGTGACAGTTACTTTGTTGTGACTTGAATTTTGCCACATTATCTGGACTTTGACATCAAAACAAACAGGAAAAAATCAGAAACGCTCACTCAAACCATTTAATATGGAATGTCAGTGAGATTGTGCAACTCTCTGTAATTAAATATGTAATTACATTTAATAGTTTTATAAAAAATAAAATAAAAAAAAGAATAACTCTGAACTTCTAGGGGTTAATGCATTGTTGAACACAGTCTTCAGCAGTCTTCTTTCACATCGCATATCTTCACATCCCAAATGCACAATTCAATTAAACAGCAGCCCTAAATGCTTCAATGACTCTCGAAATCAGTCTTCGCCGGCTTATGTGAGCATTGTGCTGCTACATAGTTCATGACCTCGTCGAACAAAAAAGAAAGAGACCGGAGTTACTTGGCTTGCTTTTAATCACACATATCTGGGAAGAGCTTGGTGGGGGACCTACTCTAGTTCATGTCCCCATAAGAGTGGCTTGTTGAAGGCTGCCTCCAGCTATCAGTCTGACAATGTGACCATAGAGGCATTAGGATGTGATGTGCAAAGCATTAGCTAGCTTGTGCCACTCTAAGTGCTTCGCCCTCAGATAGGGACTTCCAGGCCCACGCTGTCACAGGCTCATGCATGTTTGATTTGACGTTCTTTGAAAAATGAACGCAGAAGATGTCACAATGACTGTATCCCATTTCTGTCAGCAAAAGAGCAGGGACCCTGAATCATAAACGACACCCAGCCACTCCGGCACAATATGTGTGCTCGAAACTTGGCACTGGAGGACAAAATGTTCCTGCTGCACTCAAGGTTTTGCTTGATCACAAGTAATTACCTTCACTTTTTGGGGCTGATGAAAGCTCGCTGTGCTTTGAAGTCTGGCTGCGACGCGTCCTGAAAACGCAGCTCCAGTAAAACAAACATATTGTCCTCGAACTGTTTTCTTTTGACTATGGCAAATTAGTCCTTGTTCACTGAGCCACATTCTCTGTGTCAAACTGTTTGGCCCGGTGCTCTATTCAGACTCGTTTAATAAACAGCTGTGAGTTGGTGATCATGCTCAGGGGAATCACATACCCGGTCTGAAGGCAGCCCTATATTCTGGGAGGATAGCTCGAGATTAGCTCTTCATTAAGAGAGGCACAAAGCTGTTAGTGATTGCGTTATGCATAATGTTGATAGCTCTTGATTGCAGCATGTCATCTCCCATTGAGCAACCCGCACAACATGGGCATTAAGAAAAATAATGCAGGTCACTAAATCTTTTGTGGGTCTAGACCCAGAACAAATTGACCATTAACTTTAGTGAACCATAGGTCTTAAATACTTATTACTGGAGCAGTATGGTCATTGAAGATGTGTGCAAGTCTGCGTTCGTGCCAAACTTGTTTCACTCACATCAGCAGTGGATATAGCCGCGATTGCCTTTGCTTGTTCTTTGTTGTTCGTTGGGTGATTGAGAGTCTTGCGAAATGTTTATTTTTTTGACTTTCCAGATCTCATTTTTCAATTTCCCAGCTTAAGCGCTTAAGAGCTGTTGATGACGTTCTTAAAATTTCCCAAGGTCTTGCAACATTTCTGTATACCGTTTGTTTCTGTCTCAGTGTGAGATTCTTACTTTATCATTAAATCTAATGGGTTCCTATTTGGCTCAAGTACACATGGGCAGTATGAGGATGTACTATATAAGCTATAAACATTGAGTTAGCTACCTGTTTCAATAGCGTGAAGCAAATAAAGCACCACATCAAAAGTAGGAGTTAACTAACTGTTGACCAGAGGAAGTCATACATACTTATGCTATAGCATTTAAGTACAGGGGTAACAGCAGCGTTCACATACAGGTCAAGGGCACTTATCTGCCTCACATTTACTACCAAAATAAGAACAATGAGTTGGCTGATTACCTATTTTGTGTTCTGCCGATTATGATCTTGGCTGATTAACTTTGTGTGCTATTGGAATCATTTTTGCCAGGTTGCCAAGTCATACTTAAAAGTCTCTCTATTCAAAAGATGACTGACCAGATAGCATTTTTAGTATTCCTTGCTTACTCCAATCTATTATTCTTAAAAGTTAAGGTGGTTGATTTTTACATTTTTATTTGTGCTGTAGGCACATTCTGGTATGTGCTGCCGTGAGAACAGTACCTCATATGTCCTAAGAGATAACTTTACATTAGAAGGAACAAACCTCACTTTACTTTTAATATAAGTCTGTAAAACCAGATAACTTGCATTTCTATTCACTGTAAAATGTACACACAGTGTAAAGGGCAGCCATAACTTTCAAATAATGAGAGAAACCGGGAAACAACTTTGTTCTGAAGGCAGCGAATGGGTGGACTGTAAAATAATCACTGAATCATTCTGTGATCTTTAACTTTGTGATATTATAGACCTGTAGATATTTCTGTATCGTTTTTAAGATGTCCCTGACGTTTGAAATCAGGTGTGATTTGCTTTTATTATTAATGCTTGGCACATTTGTTTATTTCCAAACAGCTGGAGAAGTAATTACTCTCAGTAGCAAAGGCAAAAGTGTCACGTCCCTTACAGCCATACGGCCGATTTTGACAAAGAGACTGAAATGTTCATGTTTCACTGCGAGTTAAGCTGAATAGCTTGGCTAATATAAGTCAGTGAACATTATTCTTATTTAATTGTTTATTTATTTATATTTTGCTCCACTTTAGGCTGATTAAAGCAGCTTCCTATGCAAAGAGACATTGTTTTAACCTAGTAAATGAAAGAGCCCTAATATGTAGAGCTCATTCAACTTCCAATAGTAAGTATTGCGTTCCATCATTATTTGAAGGCAACTTGATTACTTCAGTTAAAACATCCAAGTTTTTCTCACAGCGTAACTTCATCTTGAGGCAGTTTGTCTGAGAACGGCATTGTCCACCATAGACAGCAGATAAAACGATCTGTAATCCTTTCAGCTCTGGCGAGAATCTTTTAAGATTTCACAGTAAAGTAGGCAGCGTGTTTCTAGAGGGGCTACTCAAATGTGAAAATATATGTGAAAATATTACCACTCAGTATTGGCTTTTTTAACAAGTGCTACATCTGTATGCATTTATTCATGCAGTGCACAAAAGCACCAACTGCTACTCATACATCTCCATTCATTTGATGTATTGAAATATTGCAATGTATTCCATCATGTGGAAACCCTGGACCCTGTCAGCGTGTCTGAGCTGTCTGTCTGTGTCTGAGAGCGCGAGATTTCCTTCGACACTGCTGCGAGGGAGGTACAATTACGTTCGGTGTGGCCTCGAGGGATTCATACTTCCCTCTTCTCTGACAAAGCAAATTAAGTAGAATTTACTAAGAATGTTTGTTATTCCCTCTCCGGATTCAGACGTTTCAGAAAGGAAAACGGAGCAGCGCCCGCCACCTTGGCGCAGACGTTCGAGCAAGGTGAGGCAAAGCGAAAGCCGAATGGAAAGCAGTCACGAGGCGTCACATAAACATGACAAATGGATTCTGGTAAATGAAATTCAGACCACATCCAATACGAAATCGTTTCTGCCGTAGAGCGAGCAAGAAGAGAGAATTTCAGTCGAAACAATAAAAAAGGCATTGCGTTTCAGATTTACATTAGTTGTTATTAACTTCAGAGAGGAAAGCAAAACAGAAAAGCCAGTTTCATCTTAGAGCACACCTCTTGCTCCACAAATGCATTTCATGCATCGCAGCCTCCGTGCAAAGCTCATGAGGTGACAGCTGTAAGCAACAGAGAGACATTCATGGAGTCCTGGTGCAGTCTCGGCAGCAGATAGAGCATGATAAATCCAGAGGCGTGTAAGTGTGTCTGTGTCCGAGCTCAAATTGGCATGCAACTGCAAGCCCCACTTCCCAGGTAAGTGCTGGATCCCTTGACTCTTAATGACTGCTCCATAAGCCGGGCTTTGGGTGCCCACTCAGTGCCCTCCCTTCTCGTTCACCCTGCCAGTGTGGCCAGACTGCTTCACACTCTTATAAGCTCATGTCTTTTCATTTCTCAGCCTGGGCTTTCCAGATAAAGAGCCACATTTGGAGCCCCGGTGTGAAAATATTATAAAATGGAATGTCTGGCGAAGCGTTTTTTCGCCGAGCTGAAGTGGAGCCGTGGGCTGATCTAGTGCCGAATAGATTTTATGATCTCCCAGTTTTTCGATTTTTATTCATGTAAATGGGAAAGGAGTGACATCTATGCTTAGTCACCTTTTTTTTTTTTTAAAACCAGTCTCCTTGTGTTTAGCAGCAGGCCAGGTTCCAACAGAGAAGGTTTCTCCACTCTCGTACGACAGCCAGTGGCACCAATCTGGGTGCGCGCAGCTTGCCGTGCTTTTCTACTTGCAGACAGATACCCGATTGTCACTCGGTGGCAGAGGAGTGCTGTGCTATCTCGCAACGTGAATGCCACTAGTTGTGTTTTTGAGGAGAGCTGACAATACCCTGCATAAATCACCATAGATATTCAAATATACATCCCACAGATGCACACTTGAGGAAGTACTTTTCCACACATGTAATCATGCCTCTGGTATTCCGTACGCCCTGTGGTCACTTATGTTAATCTAGTGTCCATTGACTCTCTGTGACCAATTATAGCCACTGGTGGCCAAGGCAGATTAGCAGATCGCACGGTGCCATTGTCTGGGCGTTTGTTATTGAAGAAGACTGTACAAAACAGATGTAATAAGCTATTATTTGCCCTTCTACGACTATCTGATGTAATTAAGTTACATCACAAGAAACACACCGGCTTCCGAGCTCTTCACCACAAGCTGTTTGCAGTAATAATTCACAGGCAGTGTTAGCTGCCATCATCTCCCAAAGAACAGAACTCACAATATAGGCAGGAGTGCTAAACAGTGTAGGCCACTGAATTTATCACACATCCACGAGCAAAGCAAATTGCATTTATTAATGCATTAATATGCTCATTACACCTAGGACCTCAGTAAAGCTTAATAAAATAAACTGGTGATTTGCAAGTGTTACTATAATTAAAACATGCTGCATGTACACTGCCGTGCAGAAGTCAGAGACCAGCCGTTCGTTTAGTTCAGCTCCCATTCAAAACGGCCATTGAGTACATGTTATTTGTCTTTTATAAGATACTTCGGAGGAGATTAGGTAGAAGATAGTGTGTGCATGAGAGAGGAGAACGCTGAAAGGAAAACAGGTCAAAAAATTGTTAAACAACAAGAAAACTGATCTCCTAACAGCCGTGCAGGAGAACGTCAAGCTCCACTCATGCTTCAGGGTCACAGTTGTTTCTGACCATCCCTCCACTGGGAAGGGTCTGAGAAGATGAGTAGTTGAAATTGTTATTATGAACTGTTATTATGTTATTATGAATAGGAAGACGTGAAAGAGTTCTCAGAAGAATGGACATGATACAGTGCCCTCCATAATTATTGGCACCCCTGGTTAAGATGTGTTCTTTAGCTTCTAATAAATTGAGGGGTTTTTTAAATAATATAGGACCACGATGGAAAAAAGAGCAAAATCCAACCTTTATCTCAAGTGCATTTATTCAGTAGGAAAAAAATCCCACATTAAGAAATAATTGTTTAACATCAAATAATGTGTGCCACAATTATTAGCACCCCTGATGTTAATACTTTGTACAGCCCCCCTTTGCCAACAAAACAGCACCTAATCTTCTCCTATAATGTTTCACAAGATGGGAGAACACAGAAAGAGGTATCTTCGACCATTCCTCTTTGCACAATCTCTCTAAATCATCCAGCGACCTGGGTCCTCTCCTCTGCACTCTCCTCTTCAGCTCACCCCACAGGTTTTCAATGGGGTTAAGGTCTGGGGACTGAGATGGCCATGGGAGGAGCTTGATTCTGTGTGTGGTCAACCATTTCTGTGTAGATCTTGCCATATGTTTAGGGTCATTATCTTGCTGAAAGACCCAGTGACGACCCATCTTCAGCTTTCGGGCAGAAGCCACCAGATTTTGTTTTAAAATGTCCTGGTATTTCAAAGCATTCATGATGTCATGCACCCTAACAAGGTTCCCTGGGCCTTTGGAAGAAAAGCAGGCCCACAGCATCACTGATCCTCCCCCGTATTTCACAGTGGGCATGAGGTGCTTTTCTGCATACTCAGCTCTTGTGTTACGCCAGACCCACTTACAGCATTTGTTGCCAAAAAGCTCTATCTTTGTTTCATCTGACCAAAGAACACGGTCCCAGTTGAAGTTCCAGTACTGCTTAGCAAACTCCAAACGTTTACGTTTATGATTGTGAGTGAGAAAAGGTTTTTTCCGTGCATGCCTCCCAAACAGCTTGTTGGCGTGTAGATAGCGTCTGATCGTTGTTTTGGAGACTTCGTGACCCCAAGATGCTACCATTTGTTGCAGTTCCGTAACAGTGAGCTTTGGAGAACTTTTTATTTCTCTTATCATCCTCCTCACTGTGCGTGGTGGCAAAATAAACTTGCGTCCTCGTCCAGACTTGTTTACCACTGTTCCAGTTGTTTTAAACTTCTTAATAATTCCTCTGACAGTAGATACGGACAGGTGTAGGCGAGTGGCTATTTTCTTGTAGCCATTGCCTGACCTGTAAAGGTCAACACACATCTGCCTTACTTGAATGCTATGTTCCTTTGTCTTTCCCATGTTGAATAGAAATGGCCTCTGTGTCACGTCATAATTATACCCCAGGGAAACAGGAAGTTGTGAATTGCTAATTAAATGTTCCTACATACTTTGATTAACTTCGTAAACTACTGTAGAAGTGACAGAAATTCTTTAATTACATTTATTTCCTAAGAATTGTTAGGGGTGCCAATAATTGTGGAACAGGTGATTTTATGAAGAAATATTATTTCTTAGTCAGGGATTTTATTTTCCCCCTAAAACTCTACTCGAGTTAAAGGTTACATTTTTCTACACTTTTCAGTGTGACAGTATGTTTCCACAATAAAAACTGAATTTATTTTAAGGCTTTTGACACATCTTAACCAGGGGTGCCAATAATTATGGAGGGCACTGTATGTTCAGAGTTACTCGCCAACCTATAAAGCCGTAAAACACGTTTGCAGGTTCATTCAAACGAAACAAAACTGAAAGCAAGTCTTTTAAAAAGAATGGAAGCTGTCGTAAAGGTGAAGGGTGGGCACACTACACACTGAAAATAACTGATCTTACTTTTATTTGTTGAGGCGTCTGGTTAAGGCTCCTTTTTCCCTGGTGCTGGAAAATGGACAGCTGTTTTGACTGGAAACTGAGGGTGGTCTTTTGTGCCGGGCTGTAAGTACTGCAGTACCACTTTTTGCTCGTTGCTGGGTCATTGCTGGGTTTTTGAAGAGTGTTCCATTATGTTTCCTATGGCAGAAAGTATGCCTCTGGTATTAATGGTTGAAATATTTAACAGTGACATCGCTCACATGCAACGGTTGAGATGGTGGAGCGGTTTAAAAAATTCAAGGCGTTTCCAAACTATGCAGGCGGACTGGTACGTATTAGGTGGGCTTAACCTTTTTCTTGAGCGCTTATTATGCAAAACAGAAACAATGAGATTAAACTAATTGTGTGTTTACAGCAGTGATGCACTGTGTGATTCTTGCCAAATATCATGTTCAAGAAGTAGCCTATTTGTCACTGTGTCTCTTTTTAATTAACTGCTGACCAGCAGCAGCAGCAGCAGCAGCAGCGGCAGATCTTTATGGTTTGAAAGTAACTTGCGTTAAATCTCTCGGAACAACAAACAGTGTTTAATTGCATTTATTTGTGTGTGCAGTTCTTACACTTACACTGGATTTTATAGAAAGGTTGGTGGTGAAGCATTAGAGAGCAGAGTTTGTGTAAGCGGTTTCGGGAACGCTAATTTGTTTATCAGTGAGTCTTGAGAAGAGGAGATGCGGTCTTTGAGGCTGTCTTGCTGCGGCCTAGCGTGAGAGCGAAGCGCGTGGAGGTGCTTGTTGTTATTGTGTTTGGTGGCGTGGAGCGTGTTGGTTGCATGTGCTCTGAGGGCAGCTCACTGCTCCTGACTCTGCATCTGCAGTAAGTGGTCACCGGGGACGCATGGCACACATCAGCTTGAATTTACACTGCGGCCGTCGGATGAGAAACAGCCTGATCAGGAATAACAGCCATATCCTCTTTGCGCGCTCGCCGTTACAGATTATGGAAAAAGCAGAGTGCTGTTTATTCATTTATATATTTATTTGTATTTTTTTAAAGCATCTAGAGCATCTATTGGCTGTAATTGAATGTTACTGAAGCCAGCTTGCTTTAGCCTAGCCCCAAGAGCCATCTTCATGTGCACGGTTGTCTTTCTGATTTTGTCTGGAATTCTTTTGACTTTGGAACGCCGGAATGGGGGAAACTCAATCCGGAGCGGCCCCCGAGGGCTTCTTCTGCTGGAGAATTCCCACCCAAATAGCTGCCAACGCCCACGCAAACATTTATGCAGGTCCGTCTTCGAGGAAAAGGAGCGCAGCCCCGAGCCTGCGTCACGCCACTGCCATTGACGAGCCCAGCAGGCGAGGCTGCTTGTTTATTAGTGTTGAAGTGGGGGGGACTAAAGCTGCTGGAGTGTATGTGCGCAGGGGCCGCTGCTCATGTGTCTACAGCGCCGCTAATTAGCATGAAAGCGGTCGTAACAAAGAGAGGCGATGCACAAGTTTATTTATTTAAGAACATCCTAGTGGGCTTTTCAATGACACACTCTGCCTGCTTAATTAAGAAAGAAGCAAAACCCCGTCTCACAGAACTTTCCCGTATACAGTGCAAGTGTAAGAGGAGCCGGCTGTGTGTATGGGAGGAGCTCCTTAACACAAAAGTATCCTAAATAAAAATAAAATAAAATAAAAAAAAAGGACAAACAAAAGCATTACTAGGCAAACGTCAGGGATCTGTGTAGCTCTTTATTGATCTCGGTCTCTGCTCTGCTGATATTCTTCCATTCTCAGTTTATCTGCGGTTCACAAGACCAACAACAACAAATGAGTCGTTTGTCTCCAGCTTACCTCTTAGTAGGTGTTATGTTTTTCTTTTTTTTTGGCCAAGGTCAATTGTTCTATTTGTCTTGATATAAAGATAAAAACTGTTTATTTAGTCAAAGAAATAACAGTGTTTTGTAGAGAATTGACCCTTATAATGAGGCAGCGTAGCCCTGTGTTGTTAGCTGCAGCTGGTGTCTACAGAATTACCACACGTGACTGCCTTCTGGCCATGGTTCATCAGCTCAACTGATATTGAGTAATGATAGTGGCTGGATTTTCGCGAAAACCTTCCAAATGTACCCAGCGCTGCTCCGAGGTCGCGCCGCTAAAAGAAAGTCTCACAGTAGCAGCCTCTGTCTCCGAGCGCTGACTCTCGTTAAAGGAATTGAGAACGCTTCCAGCCCGTGTCTAAAGAGCGGTTCCCATTCTTTTGCCTGTGCGAGCGGAGTGGTGGTGGCGGGTGGAGGGGGGGGAGGAGGGTTGGCAGTGGCAGTCACGTGAGCAGTAATTGTATTTGTGTTGGGTTCCTTTCAGGCTGTCGCCGTAAATCTGTTTGACTCGTCACTTTGTAAATCATTATGATGGCTAAAAGCCTTTTTATTTAATTTGGGGGGCTGCTGGGTGGGGGGCATTGTTGCTCTCTTGAGCAATTATATATTTTTTTGGGTTTGTTTGTTCCTTGCTGCCTTTGGTAAAGATATTATTAGCGTTATGAGTGCCATTTCAGAACTTCATTTCTTCTTTTCTTCGCCCGTGTTCATTTGTCGCAACCCTTTCAAAAATTAAAAGCTATTTATTTAGTTCTGTTTTCTTTTCTAATTAAAATACTTTTCTGTAGTTTCCCATTAAAAATAAATAGAAACAGTGAAGACAGTTCAGCTCTAAACAGGAGATCTCATGTTTACATCAAATCTTCTCTACATTCTACACAGCAATCAGATAAATGATTAGATATTAAAGGATCTGGAACCGTTCGGGTCAAGCGGGGTGAATATCAGTTTATGAGGAACGTCTACGCCGGCGTGTTACTTTCTAGCCAAACTGGTTTTGGCTGACAGAAACATGACAAAGTACATCATGTCCTGAAGATCGTCTTTGTTTGTTGTCTGATAAACATCTCAGAGCTCCTCTATCCTCTCCTGTGCCACTCGTGCCTAGCATCATGCATGGCAGCCGACATTCGTCACCCCGTGTTGATGCGCTGTCGCTCGGAGCAGTGGACACAAACAGAGGTTAAGCGACGCTGCTGTTTTTCTTAATGTATTGGAAAGATAGTTAGTTTGGAACATCTATTGAAGAGGAAGATCAGAATGATTCGTTTGTTTCTGTGTTGCTGGCTGGAGTTCACTCCAGGTAAGATACAGATGACAGGGATAAATATGACACCGGTCATGGCCTCAGTTGCGTGGGTCCATCATCAGAGTGGGTGTCACTATGCCACGTTCTGTTTGGTCATCCGGGCAGCATCGCAGTGATTGTCAAACATGGTCCTTGAAAACTCTCCTACAAGAACGTGGCTATTAGGTGCCATAAAGGTTCTAGAAAATGGCAGCGCTCAACTGCTTAATTCATTCATTTTAAGTGGAAAGGCTGATACGGGCCTGAATATAAATTTGCTAATGTTTTGTAGAACGTCGGCTGCATTCTGATGCCTTCTTCGGCACGACCGGCTGTGAAATTGAAATTCGTTGTTATTGTAGGTAGAAGTGCAAGACTGTAGTAAAAGTGGATAGACAGGTAGTGAGCTGTCGTCGCTGTCCAATGAAAAACAATTATCTACAAAACTGCAACTTTACAGGAGAGACCAAAAACGTACTTTACTTTCAATGGGAGTCAATGGAACCAGAAAGTTTTCAGAGCTGTTTTGGAGCACTTCTATTGGTGCATTCATCATTATATTTTCACACAATGTACATGGCCATTGGTGTGCTCAAATGACGTAGAAAACTCAAAATCAACAAAAATTGAGATGCATGTTTTTCATTGGACAGCGACAATTTGCCTACTGCGCTTTGCATGAGTGGTTTGGACTAGTGTTGCACCGATACTGGCACTTACACACAGTATCGGTTTCAGCGATAGAGAGCGCAGATACCATGAAGCTTATAGACGTGCATGCGCTTGACTGAAGCCAACAGCATGTCGCGGGGTGGGAGTATTTCTTGGTTCAGACGGGCAGCAGCAAAAAAGCCTGCTTCAAAATTTTATACACCAGCATTTCGAGGGGTGGCACGACCAGCAAAGACTTCAATACGTCAAATTAAATTAAGCATTTAAAGCAAAGCCGCGTTAAAAAACACAGAGACTTCATCCAAGCAAGCACAAAGAAGCAAGCTAGCACAAAATACAACATATAAAGAGAGGAACGCTATAAATATCAGGATTTATAGCCATATATCGAGCATTTAAGTCAGAGTTGGTATCGATATTGGTACTCAATATCGGCAGATAACTGAAAAGCTAGTATCGGTATTGGTATCAGTAAGGAAAAAGTGGTATCGGTGCATCCCTAATTTGGACGAATAAAGAGAAGAGCAGTCGTGCTTAAGTAGTTAAGACCCGAGTAGTACGACATGGTGTGAGACTTTTTTTCGTAGGAGGGCGAAGGCCGTTCCACTGGGCAGTGGCGATTCAACAGTATGAAGAAGGGAGTGCTGGAATTTCTCACAGTTGCCTGTCTAACAGAAGTGGTGCTTGTAGCGAGCCAAGCTGAAGCCTCACTTCTGGAAAATATTGGTTTTGGAGGCAGTGAGTAAGCTGTCACAGTGCAGAAGCTTTTCTATTCATGATAAATTTGGCTTTCCGAAAAACAACCAGAGCCGCATTACAACTGCTTCACGCACAACAGTTGTAGCCGGTCGCTCAGAAGAGATCTCGTTTTGACTTCTCGGTTATCTAAACGAGCGACCTGATAAAGCGAGGCGCTTCCCTTTTCCTTTTTTCTTTTTTTTTTCAGCACATCTCCAACTCATTTGATCTAACGACGTAACAGGTGATTAATATTAAAAGTCTCGTATTACAGACACGGTAAATTACAGGCTGCTGCTGAGCGCTGCCTCTCGAGCGGATTTGGCCTTGGTTCGCGTTTGCCTGATGCTATGAATTATTTCACTGTTTGTTTAGTTTCTTATGAGGCGTCACAGAAGCCGAACGCGGTGTGGATGGATTACACTTAGGCCTGTCATTCACAGGTGCACCCTTTCCCTCTTCTGATAACTAATTAAGTTATGACACTTGTTTGGCAAGAGGCCCATGTCCTGATGGATTGTGAAATAATTATAGACGGCATTAAGAATAGAGGAGGAGGAAGATCAATATTATATGTTTGCATAAGCTCTTTGCTAAGTATCTAAAATGCAGAAATTCGTGTCTGCTGTATAATGCAGTAGATGGCTCCCGCTCTCACCGGAGCCCCAGTAAATGCAGCTGATATGTAACTAATCATGCTATTTTTAATTATTTGGCTTGCTGTCTGTGTAAAAATGTGTGTAATAATGCTGCTTCCCATGGTATAATTGACTTTAATTCAGGGTGCAGATGATCGCTCTAAGGTTTTGCTCTATATAAAACCTGGCTTAAGGAGACCTCTCGGTAACAGTATGCTTGGATTGTTCCCTGTAATTGGTATGTTGTGATTTGCTCTCAGTAACTGAAATGAATTTTCTATATACTGCGGGAGATAAGCAAGGTCGGTAAGCGAAATGGGAAAAGGTTGCTTGTTTTTTTTTTCTTTTTTCTCTTTTCCCTCCTTCTCTCGCTTATGCAGCCACTGCTACTTCCATTATACCCTGCATTTGACTGTGACTGAAATCAAATAAATAAGTGGGACTGGCTGAGGGCCAAGGCAGAGATTACTGGCATAGGGATTGCTGTCAAAAACATCTTGGAGGATAATTAGTAGTGCTCTATCACAGCCGATTCTGCTTCTTAAAGCTACGTTCAGGACGCCGCGGCTCTGACCCGCTTTTGTCTGGAGGGTGTAATGAATCACGGTAAACTTATCACCAAAGATAAAATGTTAGAGCCCAGGTTTCCTGAGATTTACTTAATAATTGCACTGTAAACGCCGGAGAATGGTTTTTGTTTACCACAAGCTGGGATTAGTAAGTCACCAACCTTTCTTCATACAAAGAAAATGTGCTTCTCAGTTGCAAGGTGCTTTAGATGCGATGAGTCAGAGGCTCTCATTGGTCTATAATTATGAAACACTGGCCAAAATAAGGCGGGGGGTGGGGTGGGGGGGGGGAGCATGACACGTAACATTAACATTATTAACATTCTCGGCCCGCTGCAGTGATTTCGTATTCAATGCTATGAATAGCTCACGAGCTCACGTGTGAAACTTGATCATTCTCAGCATTTTTCACCCTTATGTTTCAGACGTGATTGTGTTAACCAAGTTGACCTTTAAATCACACTGCTCGAAAATGTTACAGCATCTCTTTCCGTGTAATCCTTGGCAGGCTGTGAAATGTTAGGTATGTGCAGATAGGATCTCAACAAAGTTGACACTGAAGCACTACAAAAGTGCTCTTAGCCATTATCTCGACTGAAAGGTCACGCGGTCATTAGAGAGGACAAATAAGAAGCAATACAGAAAGAAAAACACTTTTAGATGTCGTTTCAAACTGTAGGCAAAATCAATGGTTGGAAAAAGGGAAGAGAGTCTGGCAGGAAAAGTGCTCGAGCTTGCTGGATTATCCAGACATCTGAGGAAAGCCTTGACCTCTGAAGGGATTCCCCAAATCGTCCAAGCATTCGACCATGAAACCCTAACTCTTTTCACCAAAACTTAGCCGGAGAATCTTTTTGTCTATGTGAGTGGATGATTGTTGTGTTATTCTTGTAATAAGTCAAAGGTTCACAACACAGGCCTCTGTCTATATCTTTGTTCTAATCTCTCAGCGTACATATGAACCAGGTGTTAGTGGTCATCAGCCCGTTATTGCCCAGGTCTGTTGGCATAGAACAGCCTGCTTGGAGGCCTGAGAGCTTTGCCACTGGGCTGGCTAGCCTTTCTTTTTCAAGGGTGTTAAAACAGGAGAATGACTGATTGATACCTTCATCTAGGTGTCATTCAGAACCTAACGAGAACTGACCCCTCAGAAGCACAGAAAGTGACCAGGGTGAAAGCATAATAAATAAGACTAAATTACAGTACGAGTTGTACACAGTGGGTCCAAAGGCAACCGAGGCCCAACAGAAACAGAAAACAATGTTTGGCACAAAAATCTAATTTACATACTTTTCCAGTGACTGCAGATGTAATTGATTAGCTAAGCACGTTTTCACTCCTGGAAGTTCAAACTGAGGTCTGAACTAAGGTTCATGTATATATTCCTTGTAAAATGATATAAATAGATGGATAGATAGATATAGATGGATAGAGCTCTCACTCCCATGTCATTTTTGATATGCACGTCCAAAAATGTATAAGCATAACCTTTTGTACCTCCTTGCTCTCCCGTCCTGTGGAATCCCCTCTCTCTCACATCCTCTCAGAAAATAAGATGTACGTTTTGTTTTTTTATGCAAGTTGACCCTTTGTTTGGACCAAATTACAATAAGCACCTATGTTTTACTCCTGCAGCTCATTTTTACTTCTTTTCCAGTTCTTCTTCTTCTTCTTATGTTTAATGGGTGATGATAGTCTGCCTCAGCTTCCTGGAGTTCCTGTTGTAAACAAACTGACCACGTCTTTTGGTTAGACTGAATTTTGGTCCTTTGTTATAGACCTTTGTCCCAGACTGTAGTCTGAGGCACTGCAATATGAAGGTCCTGACCAAACTAGGAATGTCTCAAAGCAGCCTAAGACATGTTTAGTGTCCAAATTGTGCTACGAGGCAAAGGCTGCTACAAAACACTAGAAGTCAATAGGCACCCAAATCCTTTCCATTAAAAAAACCCAGAATTTCTCTTAACCAGCCGTAACAGCATCCAGCTCTTTATTAAAGCTATCAAATGAATTTGGTTATATCTTTTGGTAGACTGTTGACTTCCAGTGTTTGTTAGCAACGTTAGCCTCCTTTTAACCAACTTTTAAACGAAACCTTAAACCGAACATATCTACGTCTCAGGTAGGTGGAGAAACGTACGTGCGCATGTTAAATCTTCCATCAAAGCATTCCTTTAATAGCAGCGTTCGAGCACGTAGTTCAAGAGATCCTGACTTGCTGAAAAACTGCACCTGCTCAGAAGAAACGGAGAGGTTGACAGTGGTCTTCAAATATAGAAACAAGCCGCTCTTCTCTGTTTGCTAAGAGGAGAAGCCATAGACGTTTGCAGGCTCCAGTGTCTCCTGAGGCAGGACAATGGCTCGCCATGAAGCTGATGCTGAGAGCTTGGTTTCATTGCCCCCGGGTTTCTGGGCTTTGATGTCGTGATGCCAGGGCAGAAAGCACTCGCATGCGGACCCTAATTGGGAGAGTGGCACCAAAGGACTTTGCACGGAGCCACTCTGTGTTCCATTACAGCGAGTGGGAGTGAGAGAGACCATGTGGTTTGATTATGTTCGCTGTCAGCTGAAGGCATGACCTAATAGAAAATGTTCATCCATTTGGAAGCTCATTGTTGAGCTGAATTTAGATAATTTCCTCTGATTTTTCAGGCCTAGTAGTAAATATCCCACGTTTTACAGGCACGACACCTTAAAAACACAAGGATTTTCAAAGCGTGCCATCGCAGGCTCTTAGTGTAAAAAAACATATGGAGCTGTGGTTGTTTCTTTGTGTCCTGCAGATGTGAAGTCATTTAGTCTGCATGGGTGGGGTGGGGGGGGACGTGTTTGTGGAAACTCTCTTCAGGTAGGCTATTCATGTCGCGCAGAGGACTTTGTTGTCGAGTGGTCTACATCAGGAGCAAGGCATGGATTCAGTATTATTGAGATAAATTTCTTAATTTCCTGGTGAGTGTGCTTTAGCCCTTCAAATTAAGTGAGATCTCAGAGTGGAGGCCCTCCACCTTCAAGTGAGATCGGATACTTGAGGGAGTGAAGTGTTTTCGATGGAAACTGCATGAATGATTGATAAAAGGAGCAGAGCCTGCTTAAAATCGTCCTGCTCCCAGGCTATCAATAATTCAAAGCACTTTCTGTATTTTGGTGGCACATGAAATATCAGTCACCAGTTTGAAATCTCGAGATGATAATATCTGTCAGAGGAATTAGCGGTTTGTAGTGATTCCCCCCACCTCCCTGTTAAAAAATGTTAATTTGGCCGTGGATGGGAGTTATTAGTTTTCTCCTCAGCAGCATTTTATCATTTTATGAAGAGTACACATAAGAGTTTTGATTTAAAGAGAGCGAGAGAGAGAGAGAGAGTGCTCACAAACCCGTGTCTCCAGCCTAAGAAGAAGTAATACTTCATGAATACATTGTCGCAGTTAGGGCTGCACCTCCGTAATTAACCCGAGCGGAGCGTTTAGAGTCTCGAAAGGACGCGGCATGAAATATGTCCTTTTTAACCTGGCCGTGTCGCGCCGCGCCGCTAAGAACTCCCAACTTTCACATAATTTACTGGGAGGCGTAATCATGGCTGGAGAGTGCTTGCTTTCACCTCTGGCAGTACAGTGACAGGTTGACCTTTACCTTGTGAGGAGCTGGAGGGAAGCGTGCACGACTACATGCTGATGTTTGTGTTTGTTTTGTCTCGTCTCCGCGAGTAGTCACTGAGAGCCCGCCAGTCGAAGAGACCTCGCGACCTGGCAAACTGAAACTCGGCGGCTTTCGCGTCCGATTACGATCTCGGTCACGTGCTCCACATGTGCTAGAACCTTCACACTGGCTCCTCTTTTCCTCTCGGCCACTTGCAGGTACGCGCAGCGTCCAGTCCATTTGCATTAACGTGGAAGCACAAAAGGATCTGAGGGAGGAAATTGCCTCTTGTAAACACAATGGCCTTTCCTCTGAGTTCTCATGATAATGTCCTGAGCGGCCTTGGGGCAGACTCTAGAACATTCCATTGAAGAGCCGAGTGAGCTCGGCCTGGCCTTTAGCCTGAAATGGCAGGGAGACTGGTGTGTGTGTGTGTGTGTGTGTGTGCAGAGGGATATTGAGCCACAGAAACGGCGGCGGGCAGCTGATGTATACTAACGAGCTGGAATTTCGTGTCAGGCTGCTGGGATGTGCCGCGGCGTGCGCGTCTTTCCGGCTGATCCAGACCGAGGCCGAGAGGCTGCGGTTTCGTGCCGGCTTCGGGGGAGTGCCCGAGGGACGTATGCACACACTTGCGCCTCTCCAAGAAGGTGCAGGCGGCACATGAGTGAGCCCCCCCACTCTTTTTCCGTGCCGTGGACCCGATTAAGCATTGCTGCGTGTGCTGGAGCGTCCCACCGCGTTCCAGGCCCCCCATTGTTAAGCGTGTGATGCTAGCTAACGGCACATACATGACATTTCCGTGTCTAGAAGATTGAAGTTGGCAGTCTCCCTAGGTGATAAAGGGTCCAGTCATTATGAGTGGCTACGTGCCAGGGGCAGTCCGAAAGCTTTCTTTTCTTTTTTTTTCTTTTTTTTTTGTGGACGCTGCTTATGATAATGCCATAATGTGCAAAATATGGCCTCGTGTGCTGTTAGATCCTGCTGAAGCGTGTCTGCATCAGAGGAGGTGAACTACAGCTGTTGGCAGAGGAGAGAGCCGGGATAATTTACATCTCTTGACGTTAGTGGCCACCGCGGACTTTATTATCGCGTGGCTGCGATCAGCTCGCCTTGTCACTTTGCTGAAATATAGTCACGCTCTTGTATCAACAACTAATATTTACATAATCCTTTTCCTCTCGCACGGCTTCGGTAACATGCACATCCGTGTGCCATGCGGTTAGATTTACAGATGGAGATTAATTTTAGCACTAAGAGTGGCACTTAAGCATGATTCATGAAGCAGATCTTGAAATCGTGGGCCTGACCTTTCGAGCGCAGCCGATGAGCTAGCGAGATAGTCCCCACACTTCCTTATGTGAAAATCAGCTCGGTCTGTGTTTGGCTTGGCCTGAGCTTTTTCTTTGCGCGACGCGTCTCCACAACGTGTGAACGCCGCCAGATTTGGAACGCAAGAACTCGACTCTTTGGAATTGTAAGACGTTGTCACCCAAAACTTGCAGCATGTGTTGCGCCGTGTTGACACTAGGGCTGTGTATTGGCAAGAACCTGGCGATACAATACGTATCGTGATACAGCGGTCACGATTCAATATATCGCGATATATTGCGATACTGCAAGCAAATTGATATACTGTGATTTTTCAAATCCTACTATTAAAACACACCTCTATATGAACAGCTTTGTCAATGTTTCCAATAGCACTGCGCCCTTGTACTGCTTGTTACTGTTGGAGTGGAGCTGAAAATGGATTACAACACTGCCATCTAGTGGTTAAAGGTTTAAACACAACACACAATGATTCACTGTCTGCCAGGAATCTGTGTATCGATACTGTGTTTTTAAGAATCGATACAGTATCACCAAACATAATATCCCGATATTCGATATTTTCGATATTTTCTTACACCCCTAGTTGACACTTATCTAAATTGAATTCGCTGTGATCCGAAGGGAGTTCTCTGTTTGTCCTGATTGTTTGAGATCTGCCCGATTCACGGCGTTTTAGCGGCTGAGGCCCCGCAAGGCCTGCGGGGGGAGCTGCGGCAGACAGCAGTGAGGTTTATTAGTTTTTTGTCCTTTTAAATTCATAATGCAGGTGTTTTTCATTGACACACTGCATCTCGAGCCTGTGTAGTAGATAGAGCGCCCTGTGCTTTACATGATAAACAGCCCCGAAAATCGAACTGCCGCAAAACTCCATTTTATTTAAGGCCGAAAGGAGCGGGCAGGAGCGTAAACGCATTAATGTGCCGCGTGCTCACTTCAGCTGCTCACTCCAAGATAATGAGTCGCTTCAAACGTCTGTCTGCTCAGTCTTCACCTGTGGAAAAGCTCAGAGAGGAGAAAAGATCTGCCTGTTACACACGTGTACACACACACACACACACACACACATATGCATACTGTGTACACACACTGGGGCTCTTTTAAAAGCAGGAACTGAAACCTGCCTGAAATGACTGCCATCACGGTGGCTATTAAAAGGAGCGGTGGTTGGAACTGATAAGCTCAGTTTGCTTATTGCGCGGCCCGAGTGTTGGGGGCAGAGGATTATTGCCACTTGTGTATATTTCTGCTGATGCATTTTTTTATCCTTTTCTGTCAGGTGGTGCATATTAGAAAAAAAAGAGAGAAAAACCTTGGCTGATGCAGAGGAGGGAGACTTTTGCTCTGTCTATGTATGCAAAAAATAAAAAAGCGATAGTTCTGCAATACAGGTTTTTCCCCTTACCCCAAACATAATCAGCCTGCCAGCCAATACGTGCTCAGTATCCAAGGCTAACAAGTACTGGACCTGTTAGTTTTGGGCACACTGTAAAAATCTCCCCAAAATCATCACACGCTTGCCTCAATGCAGGATTGCTAAGACTGGCCTCACAGCATGGTTTCGTATATGCTTACGACTGGACAGCACTGCTTCATACAGAATGAGTAACCACATCAGCACGTCTGTCTGAGATTATTACTGAAGTGAGTGAGATTATGTAGGCATACAGTTTGCGCAGTGCTGATTAGTGTCAGCACTAAAGTGTGAACACCTGGTCTCAGTACATGATTTGTTGAGGTTCACATCCTCTACAGACTTAATATGACAGTGTGCTGCAGATTCTAGTGCTCAATTCTTTGTATTTAACATAAAAAAACAAAGCATGACATCACTGTGGCACAGACCCTGTTTGATGTTTTTATGCTATTTTTAGGGTGTTAAGTCTGTAGAGCATGTCTGCTTATTTGTATTTAGAAAAAAAAAACATGTGACTGGGGGTCCCCAAAGTTTTGCATTCAACTGCCGCTATTTTCATGCTGCTGCAAACAGTAACGTCAGCGTTTTAGTAAACTGGCTGGGTGCACATGCACTTACTCGCATTTATTATTACAATACATCACAACTTGCTTTTCCCAGCGTGGACACGGTCAGTACTTCCAGCACACGGACCAACCACGTTACAGTTACATTATTATTTATTACAAAGGGCACATAATTAGTCCTGGTTCATTTGATTTGGTGCAGCGCTTTAGGGAAAATGTTGAATACAAATCTTTGGTAGCTTTTGATGTGGCGACATGGATTGTTTTTTTTTATCTGTTCCAACATCAAAAAAGTTCAAAAATTATTATTATTATTTATTCGTGTCAACATCTTTATCTTAGCAGTAAGTGTATTTTCACCAATAAGAACCCCAGATATCATTAAAACTAGAGATGAACCGATCAGTGTTTTTGAGGCTGATTCCGATCGCCGATCACCTTTCAGCACGATCACCAACAGCCGATACCGATAGAGGGCCACAGTAGGGCTACGTGTAGTTATTTTAGTGCAAGCAAGTCATGCAACATGATCTAAACTGGTTTATATCCATCTTTAAGGAGCTCATGTGAAACAGCATAATATTTTTAACAAAATTATCAGTAAATAAACAAAGTAAATCAAACAAATATCGCCAATACAGTAACCATTACATTTAGACCCTTAATTTAAAACTAAAATATCAAATTAAATAAATGCAGTAAAAACTGCAGTCATTAAACGCAGACTATTTTAAACAAATTATTTTAAACAAAAAACTGCAATCATTAAATGTAGATCTTGAATTCTTGCTGCTGTACTGTTCGTACCGGTCAGATCTGGTCTGCATAGTTCCCTGAGTTATTTGTTTTGTGCTAGCCGTGCGTGAAACGGTGTGTATTTCCACCTAGTGGTTCAGATAGGAATTGCAGGGAGGGGGTTCTCCTCTTCTTGGGTGAAACGCTAGCTGGAAATACAGAAATTAGGCTCATTCGTTTAACGCCATTGATCAGCTCTCGGGATCGGCTTTAAATTGGAGAAATATCGGCCGATCACGGATCACATATTTTGATTAAAAATTGTCTGATACCGATACATAGCCGATCGATCCTTCCATCTCTAATGAACACAGATGTAAATAAGCATAAATATAATACACAGTAACATAAATATCTTGTTTTGAAAGAAGTAGATACTATATTATAAATAAGTTTGAAGAAGAAAGTTTAGTTCCAGATTTCTCCTGGACGCCCCAGACAGTTTACTAAATTCATTCACCAGCAATCGTGAACTGCAAATAAAACTGGGCTTCCACAAGGAGAAGCTTGGAAGGGGTTAAATAAACACACAGACACATGTAAAACCACTACTCACTGTATTAGTAACAGTAACATATATTTGAATATGTGAAAATTAAAATGTGTAATGAGTAAATAAAAGCTTCCTATCTGGAAAAATTACTTTTTAAATCTATAACTTCTACACAGTACTGTGTATTTTTGACACATCACTCAACAACATGAGCAGCAACATGCTCAGACTTATTTGTCCGGTTTCTCACAGTGTGGTTTTGTGGCCAGAGCAACCCAGCTGCTCCTAGTGACTTACCAAACACCACAGAATGATTATTTTTTAAATGTATTTTTTAAATAATTATAATAATTATCATTGTTGTGGGTGTTAATCAAGCTCTCAATACAAAGAAAAACTAATTATTGATGAATGCTTTATAAAAGTAATAAAACCCAAAACCTTCATCTAAGTGAGTATCATTGTGCATATGCAGCTCTTAAAGGGCTTGAGGGGAGTGGATCTGATTGGCTGTTGCTGCAGCATGACTAACCATGTTTTTGTTAATATATTCACTCTGACTGTGCCCTGTTTACAGTTGCACTGTGGCAAGTTGGAGCCTGCACCATATATCTGCCACACCCACATGCGCCAGCACCCCAGCCTTACACCTTATTTTTACACTCGCACCGTGACCACGAGAACAGGGCCCAAAGAGTGAACTGTGAACATGTCTTCACTGCCCGGCTACGTTTGCTATAAGAGGACACGTGTGTACATGTGATTATTTGTTCTGAAGCGTCCGTCCTGATGCAGTTCTTCACGCACGTAAACACGGTCAGTGTGGGATTTTGTTTTAATGCGGTAATATACATTAAGCGGCCCTTTCCTCCGCCGACATCGCAAGGTACCTCCTCTATAACGCTCATTTCCCTCGACGGGTGAGCCGGAGCCTCTCCGCCGCGTCGAGTCGGTGCTCCTTACGTTATTTACATAAATGATAAACACGGCGGACGCTGGGATTGGCGGCGTAATCCACTTGCAGTGTCATTAGGGAGGGAGAGAGAGGAAGGCTATTACAGGGCCGCTTCATCAGCGTGCCTCACTTAGGCCTTTTATGGAGGTAATGGAAACCTCTCTCATTAAGGTGCCGCTCACTGTTGCGCTGAGAAACATCTCTACCGAGTAATTGATCTTGTTGGTCTTTAGTGCTGGAGAGTGGCCCTGAAGCGCCGCCCGTTTGCTGCATTCATTTTTCAGCTCCGTCACAGCCGCCCTGCCAGCGCCAGCCCCATCACCTTCAGTTATGTTGACTCTGCTGAGCACCTGTGTAGCCCGAGCTCTTATTGCTTATTGCCGTACATAGGGGACCACCTTTGTTCTGATAAAGTAACATCGGTCGACTCTGCATGGACGGCGGCCGTTTAGTCGCGGCGTAAAATAAAAAACCATCGGCAGTGCAGCGGCTTTTAGATTTCATCCGGGATAGCGGGGACGCGCGTGTCCTCAGCGCATGTCCTTTGAAATCCGTCAGCCTTTCCATTTCAGTTAATGGTGGTCATTTCCGCTCCCTTATATTAAATGAAAGGCCACAGGTTGAAATGCATCATGCTGAGCGAATGTGTTCCTGTCAGTGATCTACTTATTTATATCGGAACCGGTCTATATTTATATTTTAACGTTAAGTCGTCCCCGTAGACGACATGTTTGTTTTGCAGAGACGCTGCTGTTTTGGTTTGTGTCATGGCCGTGCGGGGAGATGGGAATTGTCACATGTGAGCTGTAATAATAGACTCCCTTGTATGATCCAAACAGCCCGCTCGGGTCTGTGACTCACTGCGGCTCGGCCTGAGGTCTGCACTTGCATCATCACCCTCATCATCATCACAATCATCATCATCATCAGTGGCTGCTTAGCCTTGGAGAGCACTGGCTTCCCAGCATTCAGCCTTTTTTGGCAACTGGGAAAACGACCGCATTTGTTCCCCTAAAACAGATCCTTGATCTCATTTGTTGATGTGGTTGAGAGTCAACAGAACATGACAGATTGCAGGCTTCGGTGGTGAGCTGCTGAAGCCCAATTCGCATTAACGCAACGCGGCGACGATTATTTTAGACGCTACAACTAATCAAAGAGCCTCACCAGCCCTGAAAAAAACGATTTTGGCCGTGTGCCGAATCGCGTTTTCCATTTGGGGTTTCGCTGCCGTTCGTTTCCGACAAGCGGTGCTTGGTGTGAATGCACTGAGTGCGACTGCTGTAATGTTTCTGACCTTTTGTTACCGTTGACTGATGAGGTATTGGTTCGGGAGAAAATGAGATATTTCCACTGCTCTCTGTGACAGGCGTATAAATGAACGCATCAAGCAGCGTGATTCTCCAGACAGCACAGCTTTCTGCGCTGCGAGCAAGCTGTCATCGACGCTCATGGAGAAAACCTTAGGATTCGTCAAAACTGCTTCAGTACCATCATCATTTTCCTTCGTTGCTTGTTTTTCTAATCCGGCGCGGCCGAGGGTGAAGACGACTATGGCTATGTCCCTCGAGCAGCACTCCATATAGGCCTAATGGCTGGCACTCATTATGCCTTTACGCTCTCAGCCCATGTAATAAGGAGCTATTGCTATCGCCACGCGACGTTCTGCCCTTGATAAGACCTCCGACGTCCCCCCGAAGTGTTATTCATGAGCAGGCCTGCGTGAACCGGCGAGGCACGCTGTCGTCTTGTTGTTTACATGCGCTCAGATCCAAGGAACAGTGGTTGCGGGGAACTGCTCGCGCCATCAGTCCGAACGTTGGGCGGCCTGACGTGCGCCGCTTGTCCTTTTGATTGGTCAGAATCTCGCGTCTTGTTTAGACTCAGCAGTCGGCCACCGGAGCAGCGTCTCCTGCAAGTGAAGTGCGGTATGCGAGGTGCAATGTGTCATATCATGATCGGATGACTAATGCAGTAAAATGAATCGTTAATCAAGACACTGGGGAAGTGTGCTCAGCATGAAGCAAATTACCTGGATTAGCATAGCAAAACTCTGCATAATTTACCTTTACCGCTCGGCGCATCCTCCGGTAGAGAAGGGCCGCCGTTAATTACCGCCGTGGTAAACAGCCAGTCAGTGTGAAGGGGCTAAATGGAACTGAGAGAATGGCGGAGAGAAAATGGAGCCGTAATTTAGTATTTTTGTCATGTTTGTTTTCGTTCGCCGCTCAGGAACTCCACTTCCTGACAGATGACTCGGTTTGTACAGCGACGGGTTGGAGCACTTTCTCCTTTCCAATCAGAAAGTCTCCTTCATCTGACTGCGCAGGGAAAGAGAGGTGCTGCAGACATGCCCCCGAGTTTGCTTTCGATGAGCCGAGGAGAAGATATTAAAGGCTGGGTTAACAACTCCAAACTAACTTTTCAGGTCTAATAAAACTGGGGGTTTGGTCTCGCTTTGGTTGCTTCCGTAAAGAAAATGCACAAAGATCACACTCTGCACGGGCAGCGCTCGTCATTCCCTGTGTTTACATTCAGTCGGGTCTGAAAAAAAGGGGGATTTATAATCAGCATGCAGTACAGAACCAATCAGAAGCTGCAGCCTCTCATTTGCATTTTGTCACTTGATCCGAACGAAGTGAACGTGGCATCTATCTGTCGGACTGCTGTTTACTCGGCTTGCATACATGAAAATGTGCCGGTAGGGTTTAACACTAGTACCACGCGAGCCTGCTAGCCTGGAGACGCAATTAAAATGGATGGAGTGTATCACAACTGCATTAACTCCGGGCAAATTATCATTCTTATTTGTAAACGGATCGTGGCGTTTAACGTTGTTCTGCTGAGGGACGGTATTATAATTACTCTGCAACACTGGGCTGTAAGAATGCTGTAAACACAGCAGCAGAAATCTGATCACGAGTAGAAACTTTCCTGCTATGCGTCGTGTATTCTGCAGAAAAGCCCGCCATGTTGCCTGTTGCTGAATTTCTTCAACATTTATTGCTCAGGCGTGTTTTTTTTTTTAGCAAGATACTTACTTTTTCACAGTGAACCGTGTGTAGGATGGAAATCTGGCTAATGACAGACTCTCAGACGTACTCCAGCTAGTTTCTCCTGCACTATGATGTGTTTTTTAAAATACAAGTTGTCTTCAGGGCTTCCTTTGAAGGTTTAATCTTGGAAAACAGAGAGACATCTTGGGGATTATTCTAAATGTCTACAACATGTCAACATGGGAGGACTTGTAGCGTAGCTGAGAAGGTTTAAGTGCCAAGGTAATGACAATTAGAAGGGTAGGGTGGCTCAGCCAGTGTAATTTTAGGGTCAGCATGTTCAGGGCCTGCAGTTAAGCCTTGCCATTTAAACACCACAGTGTGATTGGAATTACATCGCACTCCTCGAAGCCCGCCCCCCTCCTCGCTGTTGCATGTTAAGCAATGATTCTTTCGCTGAGAGACTTGTTACTGAAAGGTTAGCGCAGAAAGTACTTTGCCGGAGTTTGAACAGGCGTCCGCGTGATTGGCACCCACGTTCAGGGAGGGGAACCAACACATTTCAACTTCAGCGGCTCGCGGTTAAGTTCAGACTTCAGAATTTAATCTGGGGCCTTTTGTAGCCCATGGTGAGAGATGATATGAGCCAGTGAGCCCAGTCCGCTGCCTGCTGAGACCAAGAGCATTCCGTCATATCGCACTTGGTGCAAACAGAAAAACTTTATCATCTGCTTAAGAAAATTCTCTTGTCTTGCCCCGCTGCCTTCCGCACAGATGGCCGATAGGTGTTCCTCAACGCGGAATAAAGCAGCAAATGAAATGTTTCCCGAAGATCCGAGCTGGAGATTCTGGTGTCGGCATAAGCTCAGCTCCTCCCGCGCGCTGCAGTACATCTCGCAGGCGGTTACAACCACACCGAGCGCTTTAAACTGCGGCGTGCGGATGCTGCAATATCGGCAGGATTTTATTAGAAATGACCTGTTTGAGGCGAACATGCTCCAAACATTTTATTGTTGACATTTATAGTGCAGCGCCACAGGAAATAGCAGATGATGATATCATTCATTTGAAAGAGAGACAGCAGGACTAGGTGGAACACTTGACCTGTTTGTTTGGGGAAATGGTATTCCTCTGCTAATTTCCCTTTGATAAGTATCTGACAGCTCATAGTCAGGCGCTTTATCTCCGGCTGAAGAAAATGGTTTCTTCAGAGTGTGAATTGATTTTTGCAGGAAGCCGGTGCCACACAGCATCTGAAAGAGCTCACTGCTTTTTTTTTTCTTTTTTTTTTTTAAATTGCACCCATTTTTTGGCTTTTCTATTTGCATGTAAATTATCAATTACTGCTTTTGGCAGGCCTCTGCCACCATACTTCTGTCTCAAATGAGAGAGTGCTGTTAGGGGGGAGCTGTGTTATTTCACCTTAACAAATCATTTTAGTACTCCCCTCTCCAGCTGCAATTACCAACTGTTTGCTCTGTTGGCTACATTGATTTTTTTTTCTGCATGTCTCTGCATTTAGACTGGCTGGGTTTTTAAATCGAGTGGAGAGTGTATTATGAGGAGGTAAGCTGTACTTTAACGTTCTTCTCAATTCCAGGACGTCTCAGGCAGTGGAGTCAGAGTCATGCAGATCCTCCACTGAACGTTTCGGCTGAACTAGATGTCAACCAATCCAGCGAGTGAGGGAAATGATAGGTGCATGTTATAGCCGGGTCTGTTGGTATATTACAGGCATGAAAGTGGAAAACTATACGGAAGGTACTAATTTACTATATAATGATGTTTTAAAGTGAAAACATAAGGTCTTCGCTGCTTATGTTTAGTTGACTCTGTGTTTTTTGGCCACGCTGGCACTCTTTAGGCTAAAACATACTCCCTTTATTGATGGCATCTGTACACGTCTTCTGACAAAAATGACACTGAAAGCCAGCTAATGGACTCCTGGGCCATTTCAGTTTGTCTACTGTACTGTAGCAGGCTGTCCTGGCCATGTCTGAGTCAAGAAGTGAACGCTGACCGGCCTGGCGCGTCAGCCAGCTCTGACCAGTAAACGTTGCCACTTTTTTGATGCAGCGTTGGATAAACTTAGCATTCATAATATTTGTATAGTATATAAAACCATGTGGATGGATGAAGCTAACAATGCATGCTAAAGGCCATTCTTCTCACTTCATGCGAGAAGAACACAAAGCACGGGCGCACTTTAATAACACAAACGAAGGCTGTTGACTTGAGCGTGCATACTAGTTGATCTGTCAAAATCAGAATCAGAAAAAAGACACCCTATTCCGAATTTTGTAAGCCGTTCTTTCTATATTTAATATTCAGCGCCAGTGGAATGATGTAGTGCCGCGCATCTGTTCCTTTTTTATTTTTTTTTTCCGTCCAGACTTTCCTCCTCTGAACGCAATTGCGGATCTGCACCAAATTTTCTACTACATTTATTTCCTCATGAATGTTTGCATATTTCAGTGATTGCTTTCTAGTAGATTCAAATATGCAGAAATGGCAGCCTCTCCCGCTCGCGGAGTGAAGCATGTACTCATTTCAGTCACTCTAATTGTGTTTGTGTAAAATGGTCAATTGTTCCACTTGCACGAAGAATGAAGTAGGTTAATAGTGCTATTTTGCACTGAGACGTAATGATAGAGGATCCTTTTTCTGATCGCTCATGCTTATTTTAACTGAGCTTTGTGACAGAGACACTCAGCATGCAGTCTTCTGAGCAGAAACGTTCACTCATGAAAATCACAACTTTTAAGCTCCCGTTTATGCGTCTTATATTCAAATTAGTGGTGGATTAAAAACGTAAACAAATAAGTTTGCATGTAGAAGTTCCATATATACAGTATATATACTTATAAACGTATGCATTCTGATGATGGAGTGATTGTCATGAAGACGTGTGCAATTTCAGTGGACTGCCCATCACATACCGTCGCTCGACCAGGGCCGTCCCCTCGCCGTCCTTGCAACAGAAGATGCGTGCGTGCCTCATACTCGGAACGCTGAGGCAGTGGTCCATTCAATCCAGCTAACAGCTATCCGAGCCTGGCCCAGTGAAAAGGGCTCATCGTTATCACCTGCAGATTCCTCTTACGTGGTGCTGCTTGACCTTCCTCACGCCGTCACTCTGAGGAGGGGGGGCCCTGGGACGCACACTCATGCCAAGAAACTTAAGAGTCTCCTCGGTCATCACTTATACAGAGCTAATAGCCGCTTAATAGGCTTACCTGTCAATGTGCTATGAGTTGTGAGGTCAGTAAATTAGATTTGGCGCTGACATGTACCACCATACATGTTTATGGCACTTCAGCTACATGCGGTATCACCCCTTTCTCTTTTACCCACTCACGCTTGTGCCGTCCTTACCTTGCAGTGAACTGTGAAGGAGCTTACCCAGGCGTTTAGGAAACGTATTAAACTGTGGTAACTGCTATATGTAATGAATTTTGGATTAGGAGCGACAAAGCGGCTCTGTGATAACCTTTTTGGAAGGACACTGTATGAGAGCAGGGGGCCTGTGCTGCAGCAGGATGCTGGGCCAGCTGCTTGCAGTTAGAGGCCTGCGTTTGATGTCACTTCAGCAAAGCGAGAGATGTCCCGATCAAGTTTAAAAAAATATATATTTTGCCCTGATCTCTGGCATTTGATATGTAGTTTTGACTCATGCCCAGATTTGATCCGATCCTGTTGTTTTTCTGTACTACAGCCACTAGGGCTGTGTATTGGCAAGAACCTGGTGATACAATACGTATCGTGATACAGCGGTCATGATTCTATTTATCACAATACTGGAAGCAAAGTGATTTATTGAGATTTTTCTAATCCTACTATTAAAACACACCACTATATGAACAGGTTTGTCAATGCTTACAATAGCATTGCGCCCTTGTGCTGCTTGTTAATGTTGGAGTGGAGCTGAAAATGGATTACAACACTGCCATCTAGTGGTCAGAGGTTTAAACACAACACACAATGGTTCACCCACTCCCAGGAATCTGTGTTGTTGAGAATCGATACAGTATCACAAAACATAATATCCTGATATTCGATATTTCAGTATTTTCTTACACCCCTAACAGCCATACAGTGTGTTCGAGTACATTTACCTGAATAAAACCAATTTCATTCATCTTAGGTGTAATAGTCTGACAGATACAGTAAAATCACTACGTTTAAAGTTGAACACAGCAAATCTCTCTAGACTAATACATTCCTCGTTTTATTCCTGGCTACGTTTTTTATTTTTACGGTCGCGTGAACATCCGCAGCTCAAACGAAACGTGCCGTCGCCACATCAGAGCCTCGCAGGACACGTCGCTGGTGCGGGAAATGTCAGCTCGTCAGGGGCCGGCACGTGAAGTGAATCACCCTGCCGGCGCGCGGCCCTTGGGAGGATAGTGTAATTTTGAGCTGAGTGTAACATGTCCTTTATCTGGTTGCAGGTGCGGTGGAGCCCGGTGTAGAGCCGAGCCTGAAGAGGGACCTTCCCCACGGACTATATGAAGGGAGGGGAGGGGGAGGGGGGGGCCAGTTACAAGACGACAAGCCTGCAGAACAAACAGGTTGGAATGGTTTTAAATTCTTTATATAGCTTTAAAAATGTTGGGGGTCGGGGGCGGGAGGTGAGGCGTAATTACATTTTTCTTTTCCGAAGCAGAGTGACTCTAAGCCTGCAGTTTGTTCTATTCCTGGCTTAACATCATCACCATTATCACAGGTTTCTCTCCTTTTCTTTCTTCTTCTTCCACAATTGACCAATCTAGTCCACAAATGTGTGATTTTGTAGCAACTGGTGTGAGCGTGGAAGTGTTTTACAGAGGCTTGGCACAAACTCTAGTCTACCTAATCAGAGATTTTAGTGATTTCTCGTTTGTCGGGAGCTGCTGTGACATTTACCACTTCAAAATCCTGTTTTACCAAACCGGTCTGACTGAAACTAGGCCAGATTGGAAAGAAAACCCAACAGTGAATCCGCTACCATGCTGATATTAGCTTGATTTAAAATAGAACCAAATAAAAGTGAACCAAAACAATTGAAAAAAAAATGAATGTGGATTTGCTACCATACTAATATTAGATTTATTACCAGATTAACCAAAAAAATGACCAAAATTAAGAATAAAATAAAAAAAACTAATTCCAGATCTTTTACATGCATACAAAACAAATACCACAAAATTAATAAGACCCTAAAAAAGCATAAAAGTTTGCCTAAATTCAACCTCACAACAGTTGCTACTAACACATTCATAGGAAGACCATGGGTCGGTCATTGGTCCTGTTAAAATCTGCCACACAGCAGTTCGGTTTGGCCGCTTCACATGATTCATAGCCATGCAGTTATAGCACTTAGCGCCTTGCCATGGGCTTATTATTCAGTTATTAATAGTGTGACCTACCATAAATAGCCACTAGTAACTATTTACAAGTGACTCCTGTGAATTATTCAGTGACGAGAGAGTAATTGAAGTGATCTTTGCAGTTAAGAAAACAGATGTAACCCAATACACGCAGAGCAGTGCGTGGATATTTACAGCATTAACCCTTTAAACCCTGCGGGCCTGTTGAGCAGTCATGAGCAAATTATCACACGTAAACAAAAATCCTTCGAACCAGCTTTGCTTTGCCGTGCAGCGGGACGGGACGGGACAGCTGGCAGTTTTCTTGGCTATTTGTTGTGAAACGCTGAGGAAGTTTGTGCCCAGCGCATTATGAGCATGACGGTGAAGCGCTGGGTTAATCTGAGCAACCTGGAGGCCTGTGAGTAATATGTGGCGGAGGTGCGGCCCAGGCGTCTGGTAGTGTTTACTCCCTGCATCTGAGCCTGGCTCACGTCCGTGGATGCCTCGGGCCCTCAGGGCCCCAGCACCTGCATAATGGAACAACAGAGCAAAAAAAAAAAAAAAAAAAAAAAAAGGGGGTGGGGGGAGTTAAGGGGGAGGAGGGTGGGCGAGAGGGAGAATCGAATAACAGAAGCTTGGGCTTCTTACTGCAAGCATTTCTTGTTTTTGCCGTGCACAAGGAAAAGATTTTCATGACTCGATAGGCTTGTATTGAACCTATTGAGCAGCCTCGGCATCGTTTCATAAGTGTTCATTTCACCCTGGCATAGTTAGAGCTCCTTTTTTTCCCCTGCTGTCTGGCATCCTGTGGCTGAAAACTAAATTCTTTGAAATGACTCTTCAGTGCCTTACACAATGATTTAAAAGAATCTTTTTATATAATTATTTTTTTTTCCCCCCCTGCTAGCTTTTTTAGCGAGGGATTAAGAATTGGGCCAGGCGGAGGGAGGGAGGGAGGGAGGGAGGGGAGGGAGGAGGGAGCGGGCGAGCAAGGGAGAGAAAATAAATAAATAAGGGCGGCAGTAGTTAATCTCGCTTAGTGCAGTGTGAATGCTGAGCAGTGCTGTGGCCTGACAAACATCTGCCTCACACACAGCCGAGTGGGATCAGCTAAAGCGATTAGCGTGCTAACGTCAGCCTGTGGAGACTGGCGCTCGGCTACAAAAGCCAGAACGCCAGGCTCTCCTCCCACACTCCACCTGGAACACTGACACACACAGAGAGAGGCCCAGATCCAGCGGCAGCCGCCGCACACTCGGGCTCTGCTACGCCCCGCGCTCTGATACTCATCTGCTCAGCTCCAAAGATCCAACAGTCTGGTTTAGGATAACAGATGCTTATCGCCGCCACGTTTTCTTTTTTTTTTCTATTTTTTTTCTGTTCTTATGTCAGAAGAGCAGCTTATTAATTGCAAAGTATGTAATGAAATGTGCTGTTCATTAGGCATAATTGTAATTTTACACTTCCTTTGCACTCAGACGGGGCCTCTTTCAGATAGAAGAAATCCTTCCGTTGTGACTAGCAAAAAGAGACTGTATCCTGCACAGGCTTTCACAGTTAACCTCATTAAAGGGAAGGAGGGGTGATATTTCCTGCAAGGGGTTTCTCTTACGATTTCTTTGCTTCTTTCTCTTTTTTTTCTTTCCCTTCTGCCTCTCACGCATGCACTCTCTCCCTCTCTGCCCCCTAAACCCCCCTTCTCTCTCTCCTTGTTTCTCTTTCCCTCGCTCTCGCTCTTTCATTTTCTCTCTCTCTCTCTTTCTCTCTCTCTCTCTTCCTTCAGTCTAATCTGTTCTCAGTCTCTAGCCACGGCAGAGGCAGTGCATAACTGTACCACGTGAAGGTAACACCATTATTCATGAAGCAATGCTTTGGAACAACATCCCCAACGCTTTTTAAAGCCTGAATAAACTTTCCTAACGCGTCGTTCTGTAACACACGTCGAGCACGCAACATTAAAGATACTTCAAAAAGAAATGAAACAACTTTTTTGGCTGAAACTGGATCAGCACAGGAAATATTAAAGACGGGCTACGAGAGCAGAAAACGACATCCGAACATGACCCGATCACACCGTGTAGCTTTTTGCTACCTGTACTGTTACGCTGGCTGCCACAAGTTTGGGGACCACTTTATTTATTATTTTTAACTAAATTTAATTTAAAATTAATTTTAAATTAGCAAAAAAATATACAGGCAAGGTTACTTGACACAGCCTTTAATTTCATATTCAATAATATTCCTATTCATTTTGGCTAAATAATGATTGGATGGCTTTCTTTTCCAAAGAAAAACATTTAGAAGGCTAAATGAAGGCACCTGAGAGGACTAGTTGTGTTGTGAATATTGAAAAAGGAGATTTCCAAGATAGCTAATTACTAACAATACTATTAATATTTACAGAAGTGATTTTTTTTACCTCGTTATAAACAGGTTGGGGTTTAATACGCTACTAAAGTTAAGCAAACCACAAAGAAAATGTTTGTATTAAAACATCAACATTCCCAACGCTTTTTAAAGCCTGAATAAACTTTCCTAATGCGTCGTTCTGTAACACACGTCGAGCACGCAACATTAAAGATACTTCAAAAAGAAATGAAACAACCTTTTGGCTGAAACTGGATCAGCACAGGAAATATTAAAGACGGGCTACGAGCAGAAAACGACATCCGAACATGACCCGATCACACCGTGTAGCTTTTTGCTACCTGTACTGTTACGCTGGCTGCCACAAGTTTGGGGACCACTTTATTTATTATTTTTAACTAAATTTAATTTAAAATTAATTTTAAATTAGCAAAAAAATATACAGGCAAGGTTACTTGACACAGCCTTTAATTTCATATTCAATAATATTCCTATTCATTTTGGCTAAATAATGATTGGATGGCTTTTTTTTTTTCAAAGCACAGATGCACCTGAGGGGAATAGTTGTCTTGTGAATATTGAAAAAAGAGATTTCCAAGATAGCTAATTACTAACAATGTTATTAATATTTACAGAAGTGATTTTTTTTTACCTCGTTATAAACAGGCTAGGGTTTAATACGCTACTGAAGTTAAGCAAACCCACAAAAATGTTTGTATTAAAACCACTTGTGTTGCTCATTTGTATTCAGAACGTTTTAAAGAAGCATAAACGCAGAAGACGAGCAGAGCGCCCTGGTTCTGCTGTACGTGCGCTCAGGATGGTGTTTTTGGATCAGGGGGAAAACACATTTCTGTATTCGCGGCGAGGAGCAGCTCGTGCCAGAGCGCCCGTGGTATGCGGGGAGAAATGAACTTGACAGGGAAGTTCTTTCTGGGAGTGCGCTTGTGCCTCATGGTGTACATGATAAAGCGAAAGGATGTCAGCACTCACAGGATTAGCTAACGCCACAGGAATTAACATCAACATCGCAGCTCCTCTAGGGCCCAGGAGTTCAGCCCTGTTTGATTTCTGTCCCCCATGTGGTGTTTACTGGTAGAAAAATGTGCTGTTCGAAGACAAAGAAGGCTACAGTTTTAATTCTTCTTTCTGGTGTTTGCGCAGTTCGCTGGGAATGTAAGCTCTGCTAGTAAGAATTACACAAGGTTCTCTCTCTGGGGGGAAGAGAGAACAGGCCAGGATCAGAAAAACTGCCAGAGATGCCTCAGATTAGATCCAGTTCCGTGCAAAAACTGCTCTCATGGAAGTGTTTTTTTTTCTGTATGAGAAAACTAAGAAACGTTTACCTATTTTACATTTAACTATTTTACATTTACCTTTTTTACATTTAACTATTTTACATTTAACTATTTTACAAGAAAGAATAAAATACACATATTTGTCATTAAAGGCGCCATATGATAGAAAAACCAGTATATCCTTTTTTTTGTTAGGAAAAGTGTGTTCAGCCTACATCTGTCTAGTTCTTACAGAGAAAATAAGCTACACAGCAGCTTGTTTTAAATTCATGGTTTTTGTGATTTCACACAAATCCTCACATTTACATATATCCACCTATGTGGCCTACAGCAGTTAGCCCCGCCCACTTACACTTAGGTTAAGTGTTTTACCTGGACTTTTCTCTACATAACCTTCCAAATGTTTTTTTTTTTAACTGGGTCAGTTTCGTTGAGATTGGGAAAAGATTCAACATCACCCGCAGTGAAAGAAATTCATTAGTTATATTTATCGGTTGGCTGAAGTTATTGGCTGATATTTGGAAACTGTGAACGTATTAGTATTGGCAAAAGATCTGCCAACATAGCAGCGATACACTGGGCTTATTTTTTATCATCGTGACCCCCTGGTGTGAGACAAACAGCTCAGTTTTGAACTTGAATGTATATCAACATTTTGGTTAAACTAAAACACCAATGAATTCTGGGAAGCTGCGCCTTGAACATTACAATATTTATATTATTTAGGACTCATTTGAAAGTTTCTGCTGAAAGTTTATTTGAGTTTAAGTGATGTGCCTGTTTAGTCAGTCAATTATGTCAGTCAGTATAACACTGTGTTTACTAAAGCTACTGACTTACTGTATTTGTTTATATATATATATATACATATATATATATATATATATATATATATATATATATATATATATATATATATATATATATATATATATATATATACACTACGACTCAAAAGTTTGGGATCACGGTGAATTTTCTTGTTTTCAGTGGAGTATCTTCCTTCCTTAACACAACAATGGACTGACGGGTCTCTAAAGAAAGTTGTTTCTTTCTGGTCATTTTGAGTCGGTCAGCAAGCCATCAACTGCTGATGCTTCAGATACTGAACTAACCTAGAATGTTGTTCTCACTTTTATACTCACTTATTAGTAGAATGTTTTTTAGCTGTGCATCACAATTGAGCAAGAGTGTCCTAACAACCAATCAGTTCAACAACATCCTTAACTTGGATTGGTGGTCGTACCAGGAGATTTAGACAGAGGACTGAGAATTGCTGATAATAGGACTATATGCAAAATAAGCCTCTATACAAAAATAGACTTTAATACAAACATTTTTATTCTTTAAAAATCATCTGATACACTTAAATTAATTGTGAAATGGACAGTATTATTTGCATGAAATTGCATAAAATTCTAAAGTGATCCTAAACTTTTGAGCGGTAGTATATATATATATATTGGACACACCTGCCTTGTATCTACACTCAATACTTATTTTATCAGCCCAGCGTACCATACAGCTTCCATAATTTGTTATCCCATGTTTACCCCATTCATCAATGATCAGAAGCTTTAGCAGAGCGAGCTGTTATTATTTGGGTGGTGGATCATTCTCAGCACTGCAGTGAAACTAAAATGGTGGTGGTGGCGTTAGTGTGTGTTGTGCTGGTACGAGTGGATCAGAAGAAGCAGTGCTGCTGGAGTTTTTAAACACTGTGTCCACTCACTGTCCACTCTGTTAGACACTCCTACCTTGCTGGTCCACCTTGTAGATGTAAAGTCAGAGATGATAGCCCTATTGTAGTTTGTGTTGGTCATCCTCAAGGTGTCTAGCAATACTGTTGTGTCTGATCCACTCCTACCAGCACAAACACACTAACACACCTCCACTACGTCAGTGTGACTGCAGTGCCAGTGTTGATCCACAACCTATGCATATATATGTGTGTATGTATGTATAAAACACTAATTATATTGGTCAGTGCTCCTCATGCCAGCTTAGCACACGGATAAAGAGCATTAACTCCTGAGTGCAGGACGGATATGACAGTTGGTCTAAAGATATCTCTTCTGCCTGGCAGTGCAGTGAGCGCTCTTTTTTTCCTTGGATGTCCTTCAGTACACTTCAGGAGAAAGGCTGAGAATGGCATCCCTCAGGACACTGCATCTGTGCCCTCTTTATGCAAATGACAGCAGCACCTAGGGAGAGTTGTCTAAAAGGGGTCAGAGTTTGCAGCAGAAGCCACCCTGAGACGAGGCCAAAACCGCTAGCCTGCTGGTGTTACAAAACAGGATGCTAGCACTTTGTGTGCCTGGAATTTTAGTGGGTTATCATGAACTACACTACACTACACTACACTGTGGGTATTGTGAAGACAGTTTAAGGATGTTAAGCATATAAAATGACTCTGCAGCTTCCATGCATTCCCAGTATTCCGCCTCTTTGACTGGGAGGTCAGTCAGAAGTCTAGCAGACTTAAAGGATATATCCGTAGACGTATTGGTTCTGGAGTTGGCGGATACTCTTCCTTCGCCAATGACTCTCGAGTGCAAAACAAAAAACCGCTTGCGCCTTTTAATGGAAGCAAACGTATGCTGCCCTTGACATGAAGTTATATGATTACAAAAGATGTTTTCTGTTGGCCTGTCATGCTGTTCAGCCATGATGAATGAGTGTAATATACTGTGCATCAGGAGTGGACACATTCATTAATGGGCCCCTATAATTTGAGCGATACACTTAGAATGCTACTATCGCACAGAGGCTGATTGTTTCTGAATGATCTAATCTTGTTGTGTTGCGTCTCGCCCCATTCATGTCAGTAAACAGGAAAACAATGTGCTCATTTGAATAATATCACAAATGGTGTGGTTCCTGGCAGTCCCGGGCTGAGCTGAGTGAATGGTGCCAACCCTCGGGGTCTGACTGAGGAGAAATAAATCACCGCCATTCACACAATTACAAACCTGTGTACTATTCATCTGCGCAGGATATATGAATTACTTATCCCAATGTGTCTACGATAACATCGCAGTCACGGAGCGCCGTGCGCAGTCAGAGATTGATATTTTCATATTCTCGAAGCAGTTGAGCATGCGTTCGGAGAAAGGGGAGAGTCTGGGTGGTATAATTGGAGCATAATTTTGAAATTGAGACTATCAGAAGAGGTTGGGCGGGGCGGGCTGGAGCGAAGCTCACTGTTATTTGTGTCCAGCTGAGCTTTAACAAAGCTTGAAGCTATCGGAACACACTGCTTCTCTCAGCCACACAGATTACTTAGAATTTCTCTCATTTGGTTACTAATGACTGAGGCAATGTGAGATATTGGTATTACTGTCTAGCAGAACCGTCTGTAGTTGATTTACAAGCACAGTCTGGAGGAGAGAACATCCGAGCCCATTACGCTTCCGCCCAGACTTGCATTAAAATGCGTATTTATTGCACTTCCAATTTTTATGTATGATGCATAGCAGGCCCCGTACGCCATCTTGGCCGCCCGCGCTTGATGAAGCTCCGTTTCGCCCGTATCTGACAGCAGTCATCCTGATCCTGCGCTCAGCGTCCACTCGCTGCTTCACCAATCGTATATTTTCATTCTCCCCTATTCAGACGCCGGCTCTTTATGAACTCCATAAAGAGAGACAGATGTTGCAGGCTGGCTTTCTGCTCCTCTGGCTCCTCCAGGTCGGGACCGGACTTTCTGCGCTGCTCCAGCAGCACCTGCAGATGCTGCTGTGTATCGCCAGCGCTGGGCTGGCCATGGCCCCCGTCTCCAGCCCCCTGGCAGACCTGCCGAAACAAAGCAATTAAGTAGCTGCAGTGCGGGGGGATGTTTTATAGATTCAGTAAGGATGTGTGTGAATGCGCGAGAAGAAGGAGGAATGCAGGCGAGGGTTATAAAAGCAGCAGGAGATTCCAGATCAGAATGGAAATGATTTCATCAGCGACGAGGCCTCCTCCAGCTCCTCTCCATCCAGACCGGTGGAGGTGGAAAAGTGTCCAGCCTGTGTTTAAGGCCTGTGTGTTTGGCTTAATGAAGCGCAAGGCGGGCAAAGGGGCCCTCTGATGTGTGTGTAATTAGCAGAAGGTATTGCAAACTGGCTATTAAACTCGGAGTCTTCTCTGATTACATTGGAGGATGGTGCTCAACATTTAGGAGTGGGAAGGAGGAGGAGAGTGGAAAAACTTCTGGAGGCTGTTGGCATTGTCTAATTTTAACTTATGTAGGTTTTTAGAAAAAAGGTTTAAAGTGATAGTTTGGCAGAAAATTACATTTACACAATCTCCCCCGTACCCCACGTGTGGGTGATGTGCCAAGAAGTATTTTGGGGGTGAGGTTTGACTCTTTAGTATTGTGTTTGAGCTACACTACTAGTACTGCTAACATAATGGAAGCAGATACTTCACTCATTAGCAACCCCTTCCACGCCAGGCTTATTATTATATACTGTGGTCCAGTAACTACATGGATTACAAAGCAGAAGTCTGAGGTTATAGAAGTGTGTAGTAAAAAGTCAGGTCCACTGGTCACTCCGGGCCATTTAAGAGGAAGAATTATCACATACTTGTATGGCTGCAGCTATCGATTATTTTAGGAATCGAGTACTCTTTCGATTATTCCATCGATTAATCGAGTAATCGGATAATATATATATATATATATATATATATATATATATATATATATATATATATATATATATATATATATATATATATTTTTTTTTTTTTTTCATTTATTTATTTTTTTTAATTAAAGAGCAATAGTAAAGATATAAGATAAAACAAGACAGGTTTCTTGCTTAAATTGCATATAATACAGTTTAAAAGAAATCATTTTAATAATTACTATTATTGAAATGTATTACTAGACCTATGTATCATACTGTAAGTTCACGACTGGCTACTGTACACTCAGTTACTATACAGAAGCTTGTCCTACACTTGCTGACCCGCTTAGTGCAAACAAACTAAACTGAATATACTCGCTGTGTTGGATTTGGTGCATTTTAGGCTCTAAGTTGCTACAAACACCACCTGATATTTAGTTTACTAACTATCTAAGTGTATTTTACTAACTAAGTGTATTTTATGCATCACTGGGAGGGGGAAGTGTGTGTAAGGGGTGCATGTTCTTGTGAGTGTGTGTTTGTTTGTAACTATAATCCAAACAGTAAAGTGAAAGTTCAGGCTTTTATTTTTTGTGATAATGTTCTGAAGCAAAGATTAGATCATTTACAGAGATAACTCGCTATCACACAGACTTACGTACAAACCATTACATATAACCATAACTAACATACACGCTTTACTAGCCTTCACTAGCCTCCGCTCTCCACTCGCCATCACACTGATTTAAGCTAAATGTTATGGTTACTGTGTGTTGCTCCGCTCTGTGGACTGGACGTGCTGAAACATTGAAACACTGATGTGGTGCTCGGCTAGTGGTTACCGTAAAACTCACTAAGACTCACTATCAGTTTGCTGGGAAAGCTCAGTTGCTAGCTTTCTGAAGTTGGCTTCTTATTTGAATACTCTGTTCCACCTTAAATGGAATAGAAGTTACTGCTGCAGCATTTAAGGTGGAAAGGTGGAATTTACATAAGAAGCTAACTTCAGTCACGTCTTTCTTCAGGTTTACGTTCAGTAACGGCTCCCTCAGCTAGTTCGGTTTTACAGTAGACAGTGGACACTGTGTATGGTTTTCTCTGACCCGTCTCTTCTGTTCTCCTCTCTTTATTCTCTCTCTTTCTCTATTTTGCAACCCATGCCTTCTGATCACGTCTTCTTCGTGTCACCTGGCAACACCGTAAGCGTGTGCTGTGCAACAGTAAAAGTCAAAAAGGATTTGCTTCTATGATTTTTTGTAATCGAGTAACTTGAATTCCTCGAGGAATCGTTTCAGCCCTACATACTTGCACTAAACTGTTTTTAAGATATTATACGACATACTGTTATCTATAAAAATATATAATAGAAGTATACTGACATAGTTAAACACATTAATGCTGAAGACTTGCATCCCGTGCCTGTGTTTATCACATATACATATATTACATTTATAATTAACAAGCATACTGCCAAAAACAACTCAGATGATTCCCCCATGTCCCCCCTCATTTATTTATTTATTTATTTACTTACTTTCATTTATCCAGTCAAACCAGGGAATTTCTCACATTAAAGTCAGTCACATTTTTATCACTTTAACTACGGCAGTGGTAACGTTAACGTTGGCAAACTCTGCCAATATATCTAATCTGACGCAGTTCTTTCTGTGTCTGGCCAAACAGGCTCTGAATCTCACACAGCAGCATGAAATATATAAAAGGAAGCATTTTTGTGAATGTGTGAAAGTTCTGCTTTAAGGAAAAATAACTAATCCTTATGTTTAGTAGAGATGAGCTTTTTTACTCGTTCTAATAACCTTAAAAACATTTGCTATAATTAATCTAGAGCCGTGGATTACCTTATTTGGTGACAGCAAAAATAGTGTCACACTCTGTAACTACATAGAACATAATACAGCCTCAGCTGAGCTAATGAGCTAAAACTACAGCTAGTCGCTTTCACGCTAGATGCTGATAGAGACTCATCGTTTTTCAGTGGAGGATGTGCCAACGTGCTAGTTTGTCAGAGAAATATATTTGAACGTCAGCACAGCTTATTTAGTGATACAAGCAGCTCGTTCTTCACAGCGTCTGTGTTAAAGCACTGACGTATAGCATAGCACAGTATAACACAACATAACAAGCTTAGTCACACATATTAGCAAACTTTCATGTTTTACAGTTCTGTTAAAATATAACAACACTCCGCTGAAATGTTGGTCTGCATACTTCCCCAGTGTAGTACTGGAACACTGGAAGCCTTAAACACTTAACCAAGTACTGGATTACCTGTACACACTCATACTTTCTAGTGGCTGCAGTGTAAAATGTGGCAGTCGGCAATGATGTTGACGCCTGGTAGCAGCAGTCGTGATCAGTTTACTAGGGGTGTAAGAAAATATCGAAAATATTGAATATCGGGATTTTATGTTTGGTGATACTGTATCGATTCTCAAAGACACAGTATGGATACACAGATTTCTGGCAGACAGTGACTCACTGTGTGTTGTGTTTAAACCTCTGACCACTAGATGGCAGTGTTGTAATCCATTTTCAGCTCCACTCCAACAGTAACAAGCAGCACAAGGGTGCAGTGCTACTATAAACATTGGCAAAGCTGTTCATACAGTGGTGTGTTTTAATAGAAGGCATTGAAATATATGCAATATATCACTTTGCTTACAGTATCGCAATATATCACTATATATTGAATTGTGAGCGCTGTATCATGATACGTATTGTATCTCCAGGTTTTTGACAATACACAGCCCTATTGTTTACATGTGACTTTTCACTTTAAGATTCAAATCACTATGAATTAGCTGTTCTCTAAGCCAGTGTGAAGCGCCAGTGCAGTTGGATGTAGATGCTCAGTGTTTGCCGACCTAACATTTACGCAGCCGTGACTGACAAACATCACAGGCAGTCTGACGACACAGTTGAACACCTACTCCCTGTTCTCTCTCCCGCACGGGCAAATAAACAGACACGGCGGTTTTTGAGAAGCGAATAGTTGCGAGGCAGGATGAGTTGCGGCGCATTTGTTGCGCTCTCCAGACCGGCGATAGCGGAGAGTGAATTATTCTCAGCGCCATGACCTGCTTAATTGAGAACGTCTGAGCCTGTCTCTGGGTTATGTAGCGGGCTCCAGCAGCGACTCCAGCCCCATCCATCTCGCGTGCTCACGTCCAACTGTTGGCCTGACCTCTCGCACTTCAGCCCCAGTACGAAAAGTCAACGTGCTTAAGCTGCGAGCAACAGAGAGAGAGAGGGAGAGAGAGAGTAAAGGAGAGAGAAGGAAAGAAAAGACAGGGGCAACATTTAGACAGCTGCACGCGCAGCGTCATGTATCCCTGTCTGTCAGAGGGAGATATTTCTGTCTCCTTAATGTGGCCCTCAGGCTTCCAAGCGGGCCATCTCGATGTCATCACCGTCACCCTGCTGTCGTTGGCTAAAAGGGCCCAGGCTCTCGCATGCCCGCAGTACGGCGTGTGCTGCAGCGAAAAAGCTCGGCCTGCGCAGCGCCTAATTGGAGCTCGCCAGAAAAGCAGTTTGACTCATCTGAAATTACTGGGAGCAGTGTGCTTAATGGGAAAGCACAGAGGAATGACAATAAGGTCGTGATACCACCACATGCAGCGCCGCGGAAAGAGAGTTTCAGTTGTATGTTTTTTTTTTTATGAAGATTAAAAGAGGAGATTAGATGAGCTGCTTTAAACTTGCTCAGTCTTGTTGGATCTAATGTTTAATCCTTAGAAGCCACGAGTTATTATGTTTTGCTATACAATCGATTTACATCACATTAGTTTTTAAATGTAGTTACATAATTGTGTTGTTGGTTATGTAGTGATTTACATTTCTTTGCTTTGTTAAAATAATATTACGTTCTGTTCTTTGCTGAGTTCATTTGTTTTTCTGTGTAATTGTATTTGCATAAGTACATTATTAGCTGCACATAGGGCTGGGACAGCGCGTCGACGTAATCAATTACAAAATTACGTCGATTAGCATAACATGCGTCGATGCATCGCAAAGATGGCCACGCCTACTGAACGCATGGATTTATCTGTGTGCATCTAAAATTGTGGGAGTATTTCACACAGAAACTTATTTTAGAAACTAAAATTATTTGATTTATACTCCGTCTGCCTGCATTTAAACGATATAGCAGCCACTGGTTGCTAGGCAACACATCCAGTAAAGGGCAGTTCGGAGTACATCAAACATGGCAACAGTGGATGAGCTCGTAGTTCTTCATTTAGTTCAAAAACAACTAAAATGACTGTTGGTCTCCGCGCCGAGGAGAAGGTATTTCAGGGAATTTCTAATGAACGTGTTGAAGCTCTCTTCAAAAAGTTCCACCGTTTCTTCTCCGTCGTGTCCGTGTGGAAGTGGTCGCGTCTTGCACTGCCCCCACGGTCTGTATCCGTAAGCTTTCCGAAAACGAATGTATGTACAAAATGAACGCAGAGTACGGACAGACGGCTCCGTGCGTATCCGTATTTACCGTTGAGCATAAATGAGCCTTAAAACATGTTTCTTTTAGTTGTAGTCACTTGACTACGCATTGCTAACTGTTTCTTAATCGTCCAGTGTAGAACCTGAGACTGTTCTCGATACCGCAGAGCTTTAAAACAATGTAGCTGCTTCTTAAATAGATCTCTGCCAAAATATATAGTCCACAAACTGTCCGACTTCTTGTGCGTGAGGCGTGTAGGCTCTGAAAGTCCAGGTAGAGCGTAGACTTTTAGTCTTTAATCATTTATAGATCATGTGAGCTTGAGGTACCCTTTAAAAAAAAATAATAAAAAATAATAATAATAATTATATATATATATATATATATATATATATATATATATATATATATATATATATATATATATATATATATATATATATATTTACACACAAACCACACACACACAAACACAAAAAATCATCCATTGGTTACAAATCCATAAAAAGGAAAAAATTTCCTAACACACTCACATTAGAGTAATCTAAAAATTAGTCATTAGATTATTGGACTAATTGAAAAATAAATCGTTAGATTAATCGATTATGAAATTAATCGTTAGGTGCAGCCCTAGCTACACAGTAGTCACATTACACCTCCACTTATGGCACTTCCTTACAGTCTCACCAACACCTGCAAAGGCTTGTTGTTCCTTCTTCAAAACATGACTATGACAATGACAGTGACTTCTTATGAACACAGACATGGTGTAGATTTCAGCAGTAGACTCCGCACTGCAGACCGAATTCTCAGCTTGTTTCAATGAATGAACAGTAAATAATAATGAATTGTTATTAGCATGAGGTTTACTCTGCTTAGTACATTAGCGCCACATGTAATTACACCCGTTTTGTGTGTGCGTAAATGAACGCATGCATGCTGCAGTGGTGCGGATGTGCTTCCCAGGCAGGGCTGCTGCTCACACTCCTGACAAAGGAATGTCACTGCATGTGGAGTCGCAGCGCTTTTCCCTCACTTCTCATTTACAGTTGCGCTGGCATGTGTGACGCGCCGGCGTATCAGTCACATCTGAACTGCGGGAGCAGAATTCAAATCAAAGTAGCGAGAGGAGAGGTTTTTGTCAGCGTTGCCAACACCTCTCGCGTGCCCGGGGTAAGACTGATGGCTCGAACCTTCTGCCGTTCGCCCGGCATCTCACAAGCAGTCAGCGTGCGCACTTTCCTCGACGTCCGCTTTTGTCTTGGGCTCGTGCCTCGTTTTTCTGGCAAATGGTAGCGGAAAACATGGCTAGCGCTTCCATGTCCTACATTACATCCACCATTCCATAAAACGTTTAGTTATTAGAGCTTATTGGGAATTGGCGTAAGTGTTTATGCTACAGGTGCCACAACACATAACGATATGTTACGGCAATGAGCAGCCCACCACACACAACACTGACATCTGTTTGGTATCATGACCAGTTGGCATAGTAATCTGCAAATAATTCCTAGACATACAACAAGCCTCTCTCCTACACAGTCTACTTTTCTTAGCTGCCTGTAAAGCCTTGTTGGAATACCAGCTCTTTTCTATGTTACAAGGTGACATCATCTTGTAATGCAATCCTTGTTGCCCGCTTACTGAAAGAGCTAAAAAAAAAAACCCATACCACTCTTGGTCTACCAACATGTTTTACCTGGCAGGACTGACTCCATAGCTGCAGCGATGTGACCTTGAAACTTGACCAACCAGAACAGAGTGGGCGACCTGACCAATCAGAGGTGAGGCTATATTGAAGCATGTATGTCTATTCTAGAAGACCCCAAAAGTGGTATTATGAAAATGAGCATAATAGATGTCCTTTAAAGGGGATTTCCACTGATTGTGTAAAGACAGTACAAGTCTGCAGTGCAAATATAGCCAATTTTTGGTCTTTCTAAATTCATTTAGAATATATATATATATATATATATATATATATATATATATATATATATATATATATATATATATATATATATATATATATATATTCACAGCAGTTCTGTGACAGCTTTCAGAGACAGTAAACACTTATATATCTTATGATATCTCACCACAAGCAACAATTCTGAGTCTGTACATTTCTCCAGAATGGCAAATTCCACACCAGGATGAGCTGAATGACTTAGATCGAGAGATAGATAGATAGATAGATAGATAGATACTTTATTGATCCCAGAGGGAAATTCAAGGCATCCAGTTGCTATTCCACAAGTGCTCAAGGTAGGACAAAACAGGACAGTTACAACAAAAAATAAAGATAGTATTAAAAAATATAATAAGAAAAATAGAAAGAGAGTCTCACAGTGTGTATGCGAGAGCGATGGCAGTAGTGCAGGTAACCAGTGTAAACAGTGTAGACTTTATTTGCATCTTAACCCTTAAATTATGCAGAAACTTTGAAAATAAACGTTGCTGTGCTGCTAGAGTATTTTATCTGAGTGTTTCTTTTGCAGCAGATGACTAATCTTCCTCGTGTTCCTTCACTTGTAAATATTACATGCTCAGATTCGAAGGTGAAAGTAGCCGTTTGGCTTGTACATGCAGGCTCTGTGTAAAAGTAGGCTCTGAAAAAAACCATGGTCTCATGACTAGCAATTTGCAAATCTTCAGGAGTTTGTTTCATGAAAGAGTCCAGTAGCACTGTATATTGACCGCAGCCCAGGCTGTGATGTGCGAGGCGCGAGGCTGGTTTGTTGTACTGCGTTGGAAATTGAAAACTTGGGGGTGTGGTACTTGGTGTTTTGTACAGATTGTCTCGTAACCCTCATGGTTGGGATGCTTTCACTGTGAAACGTGATGTGGGTGTTTACGCACTTTAGGTTAACATGGCTATCTGTGGGGGAAACCTGACCTGACGGCCCTGTTCTGATGAGGCGAGCGCGCGGCACAGCGCAGCTGCAGAAATACTCCACTCTCTCCGAGCTGCAGGGACATGCCAGTATTTTCATTCCTCACTTGAGGCATTTCCGAGCACTAACAAAGGCAGAACGAGGTGATGAAACTAGGGAGGAAGCCGCTTTCCAAAAGCACCAAATTATTTTGTGTGCGTGCACCGGTGACCTCGCTCCAGCAGGGGCAGTTTGCTACTGCCTGGGCTTTTTTTCAGAGCTCACTCTCCAGTTGGTGAAGTTTCTGTGTAAGCAGAGCTCTTTTTTTTTTTCTTACTGCAGATGCCGCCACATTGCGTCTGCACTGGAACCTGTCGATGCCTTATTTTCAAAAAGTGCTTTGTGTTTTTGTGTTTACGTCCTCCTTACACACACATTTACAGCTCGATACGTAGCACTCTTTTAGAAGACGCTCCCCGGGTGGCGCTTAAAAAAAAAAAAAAAAAAAAAAAGGATAACAGCAAGACCTTCTTTTCCCCATTAGGATCCAAACACTACTCTGGCTCTCGGTGCTGGAAAGTCACAAGCCACTGCCGAGGTCACCATCCTGAGAAGCACCTTCCCTCAGGGAGTGAGAGTTGTTTTAATCCCCCTCAGAAGCAGCCTTCTAGCCTCTAATAGGAGCCAGCCAGAAGAATGCCGCTGCCTGAGCTGGAATCCCAGTCATCTTTGTCGAGTTAGGTTCAATCTCGCCCCATTGACCGTTTGGGAGGCGCCTGCTGAGGGCCGACACTGAGAGCCTTTGACAACTAGATGCCAATAAACAGGGATTTGGCTCTCCAGAGAAAATAGCCCCGGTAATTGTTAGGTGCGTTTAGGCTCCGCTGCGGAGGGAGGGCCACCACGGTTCTGTGCGTTTCTCTTCCCGGCGTCATGCTTGTGAAAGTGTCAGTCAGTCCCCTGCCCGCGCGCATGTCTGTGGCTGTCTGCTCGACTTGGCCCAGCGCTAGAGGCCTGGCTGAATGCTGGTGGTTGGTAGGCTTGGCCGCTTGCCTGTCTTGCTGGAGTTTGAATGAAAGGGCCCTTGTGAACTTGTGGGCTACTGTGGCATTTTCCAGCTGCCAAGCTAAGTAATTAAAAATCTAAAAAAAAAAGGAAATATATATATTTGACATGCATGTATATACTCTATATGTTGTACGTTGTTTCTTTTCAAATCGAAAAGGTATTAATGTGGAGTTTGTTTCTGCCCCCTTTGGTGTAATGTCAGCCTCTACTGTAGATGTTGGAGCATTGCTGTGAGGATTTAATTTGATTGCATTCAGCCACAAGAGCATTAGTGAGGTCAAGTACAAATGCCACTCCAACTCGTCCCAAAGGCATTGAATGAAGATCATTCACTCCAGAGAGCACCGTTTTACTAGCTGATGCTGGGTATTGGTTAGAGATTGAAGGATCAATCGGCTATGTATCGGTATCGGCCCATTTTTAATCAAAATATGTGATCAGTGATCGGCCAACATTTCTTCAATTTAGCTGATCTCGAGAGTCTAATTTATGTATTTCCAGCTAGTGTTTTATCCAGGAAATGGAACCCTCCATTGAAACCCCCTCCGGGCAGCTCCCTGCAATTCCTATCTGAACCACTAGGTGCAAATACATACCTTTTCGTTTTCCACAGACTGACTAAAACAGCAGCCTTGCGAGAAAAGCATGCGCTGATAGAAAGCATGTCTGGCAGTGTTTTACCGTATGTGACTCAGACTCATCCAGGGCGTTTTGTAAAATATGTAGGCAAACCAGAGACATTTAAGACTACTAACCTGATATGGCACTTAAGAGTACACCATGCGACTGAAAACAGTGAGTATCAGCAAACAGCACAGCTAGCACGCGCAGCTAGCACAAAACAAATAACCCAGAGAACCGTGCAGACCAGATCTGACCGGTACAAACACTACAGCAGCAACAATTCAAAATCTACATTTAATGATTACAGATTTAGTTTAAAATAACAGAGTCTGCGTTTTATGACGGCAGTTTTAACTGCATTTATTTAATTAACTTTTTTTGTTTTTAAATTAAGGGTCTAAATGTAATGATTACAGTATTGGAGATATATGTCTGATTAACTTTGTTTATTTACTGTTAATTATGTTAAAAATATTATGCTGTTTTACACGAGCTTGTTAAAAATGGTAATAAACCAGTTTTGACCATGTTTCATGACTTGCTTGCGCTAATAACTGCATGTAGCCCTGCTGTGGCATTTAGCCCCGCCCTCGATCGGCTATCGGAATCGTCCTCAAAAATGCTGATCGGTCCATCTCTAGTATTGGTCATGGTGACCTAAGGCTTATGTACGTACAAATAGCTAAATGTGTGCGCCAGGAGTGGGTGCACCTTAACACTCTGAAGTCCCAGAACTTACTGATGAGAAGGGGTTTCTGGACACATGTTTATATATGATATACTGCGTTAAATGATGAAATGGTTTGTTATGAGTTTAATATTGAAATAATAATAATAATAACAAGTATTAAATAATAACAAGTTTTCATGACACAAATGAAAGAAGAGCTTTAGTACATAGACAGAGCCTTGTTTTACCACACCACAAGTGAGACTGCATCTCTTTTCCTCATGGCCACAGGGTGAACCTCTAGATCCCAGAGAAGTCTGAAAATCATTGTGCTACACTAAGAACTGTCACAACCGAAACCCTTATTTTCTGCAATTAAGTTGATGTTTTTGTGCTTTAAAGAGAAATGTCATGGTTTTATGTATCCACCGTTTAAAGCTGTGGTTGTGTTTCATCTACAGGCCAGCGTGTTTGAGTTATGCTCCAAATGAGCTAAAATCTTCAACTCAGTGTGATGTGGTGTCATGTTTGAGACACTTTGGAGATTAAATCCATTAATTCCAGGATCCGGGCTGTTGGCAATACATTGTCAGCCTAATTAGTAGACGCTGATAATCAGTAAAGTGCGCTGTGTGTGACTCTGAAGGTAGTCTGCGACAATAGCAGTGCACTGCAGATGTGTTGTTATTGTATGTGACACTCAGGTGCTCTTTCAGAAGTATACGTTTTCAATATAGGATCTTATGCTCAATTAAGTCTATTCACAGTGGAGGATGCCTCTCAGCTGCATTTGATGTGTTCACATCCTCCTGTCGTTCCCGCTCGGTCTAAAGTAAACCAGTTTGATCCATAGCTGGAGAGAACAGATTTATCCTCTCCCCAGGGACTCGCATGTGCACGAGATCACGAGTGCGTCGTCTTTTGAAATTCAAATGTAATCCCAGCAAAATGCCAGAGCTAAGTTTTTACACTGGGTGCCAGCGATAGCTGCCATTCTTCCATTGATGACCCCGGTGGCTTTGCTTCTCCCCTGCATTGTCGTGTTCAGCCGAGCCCAGTAGAGTGCGTGCCGGAAGGCTGCCTCACGCTCAAGTCCTGCTTCGCGCTCATACGATCAGCCGGCGCATTTAATTGTGACGTCTCATTGCGCTGCGCCCTTGGAGGAGGCCCAATCAGCCGAGGAAACACTCTGCGCTCTTTATTCTCAGCAGACATGAGCTCCGTGACCCCCCGTGTGTGAAGGTAAACAAAGGTTTACACCACACACAAAGGCACCTACTGGCTAATTGGTGCTGAATGTCTGCAGAATGCTCCTCTCCTGCTCACCTTCTCCTCGCCCCCACCGCCGAACGTGCGCCGCAGTATTCATGTGGAGGGTTCACGCACAAAAAAAAAAAAAAAAAACACAGACAGAAAGAAGTCCCTCTAGCGAGTTGAGCCCTAAATGAATTATTCAGATGTGTGCGCTGCGTGTTTTGCCGGCCGCTCCGCTTAATGGCATCCACTGGAGATTAATCCTGATGTAAGACGATCACAGCATGAGAGATATTCTGCAGAGAGTCGCCGCTTTCTGCCTTTGCTGCGTGTGGCAGAGACAAAGCTGGAACCGGCAGAATTTATTTCACCTCCAGAGGCCCCAAAATAAACAACTCGCAAATCAGCGCTGCACCGCTTTTGTCGTGTAATTTGCTGTTGCACGCAGCTCTGTGATAATGTTTTGTAAGCAGAGCTCTTAGCATCAATATTAGGTCAGGGGAAAAAGCATATGCCCACATTCCATTTTTCTCTCCGGATATTTATAAATTGCAGCTAGTAAGTTAAATCCGAGCTCTCGTCCAGACTAATTCTGCGTCATGATGGAACGGAATGCCAGGCTTGGCTAGGATCTGTGGAATATTCCCATTCTGCTGGGAGACCGTGAACTGCATTAAGCACTCAAACCCTACTAATAAGAGGCTTTTTGTTTGACAAACCCAGAGGCAGAAAAAAAAGACACAGTATTGGTTGAAAATGATGTCAGGTTAAAATTTCAATGTTCTGAACACAGAAACACCAGATCAACTCCAGTGATCAGTATGAGGTTTGTGTATGTACATGCTTGCGTATTTGTATACATCTGTAAGTGTCTTGGGACTACTTACACGACCATGTGAATAAGCATACATCCATCCATCCATCCATTATCTGCTGCTTGATCCCGCTAGTCGGGGTCATGAGGGGGCTGGAGCCAAGCCCAGCGTCATCGGGCAAAGGCGGGGTACACCATGGACTAGGGCTGGGTATCCCCACTGATTTCCTGGATCGATTCGATCCTGATTCACAAGGTCCCAATTCAATTCGATTTCCGATTCGATTCAGTTCAATATGGATTCATTTAGGGATGTTTCAGTTACAATAATATGTTTTGTTTGAAAATGAAAAGAGATTTTCAGAGAACTATTGTGGTAAACGTACAAGGAAAACTCAACCTACCATTACTAAAAACATTACTGTTTATATACCGTCATGGTTTCTGAATCCAAAATGTAGCCAGACCTCTGCTTTCAAGTTCTGGGACGCCTTCACTTGTGCTCCAGCCATGCTTAACTGATGTGCATCCCCAGCCAGATCTTGTTGCACTGGAATGCTAAGTTTAAATATCAATCTCTGGTTTATACAAATCGATATCTGATTATTCAAATGAAGATTGATTTGAATTGAAAAATCTATTTTTTAAACACACCCCTACCATGCACACTTCGCCAGTCCATTGCATTTCCAACACTCACCCCTACAGACAATTTAGAGTGACCAATCAACCTATCATGCATGTGTTTGGATTGTGGGAGAACATTCAAACTCCACACAGAACGACCCGGACCGAGAATCCAACCCAGATCGTCTTGCTCTGAGGCGACAGTGCTGACCACTACACCACCATACCGCCAATAAGCATACATACAATACAATATAGTGTGAATAGCTTATCTGGAAAGAAGTAGATAATATCTATATGAGCTCCAGTTTGAAGAAGGAGGTGTAGTTCCAGATTTCTCCAGACATTGCATGAATTTATTAAATACCTTCAGCAGCAATCTTGACTTAGCTTAATGTAGTACTAAGCAGTCAAAGCAGGTATTAGATGATACCTGCAAATAATACTGGGCTACCACAGGAAAAGCTTGGAAAGGGTTCAGTAAACATACAGACATGTAAAACCACTATTTACTCCATTAATCATAGTTGAAAGTGTTTTGCTGAGCAAATAAAAGCTTCCTGTCTGGTGAAAGAGCTTTTTAAATATAATAATGTCCCCAAGTGCCTAAAACCTGTGCACACTACTGTGTGTCGTTTGTTAATTGTTATCGCGGTTTAGACCTTTGTGATACTGATATTGAAAAATAGCTGCATGCAAATCACAAATTGCTTATATTGCAATAAATTGTGGTCAGCTTGTTCACTGCAGTCTTAGACACTGCTCATGCTGTCTGGATATGTAGATGAATGAAGGCATTTAAAATAATAATGCCCAAACAATTTTTACATCACCAGAGACGACACTGTACCACTTCTTTCTGAGTCTGATGTTGAGACATCGAGTATTTACTGATACTGATATGAATTAATAAGCAAGCTTGAACAGTGATATAAAACACAAAACTATTACAATAATAATAATAAAATCTGTCATAATCTTTCCATGTGGTGTGTATGAAAGTAGTGAAATAGTTGATGTTTGTTTAGCTTATGGTTGAGTACATTCATTTCTATTCTATACATTTTTAACTCTTTTATTTTTTCCAAAAATGGTAATAATTGTACCACTTCTATAACAAAAGAGCCAGAACTGTCTGCATATGACACCATGTGTGAAAGAGTTAATCAATAATAGATTAGAATGATTGTGCAAGGAAAATGAATGAATAGTTATTTGCATAGAATCGACGCTTAATTAAATGATTTGATAATGTCCGTGATAGGCTTAAGTCTACTCCAACACTTTAAAATGATCTAGTGTAAATAGGAGCCTTTTACTACTCAGTTTTTACTACTTTTTACTACTAAAGTACTACTCAGAAACTTTACTAGCCCTGTTTCAGCTCACGCCTACTTTACATAAAGACTCAATCAGAGACTGCCTCTATCTGTGCAGCTTCTAAAGCTTTGCTATCCAGATTTCAAACAGAGACTCTTTTCTTTGGTATTTAGTTTATTAAACTGTAAATACTGTTTGACCAGAGGAGGATGGGTCTCCTCTTGTGAGTTTGGTTCCTCCCAAGGTTTCTTCCTTCAGTCTGAGGGAGTTGCCTCTGTTGCCTCTGGCTTGCTCACTGGAGGATATATGTTGTAACTGTCTGTTTTCAAAACTCTGGAAAGCTGCTTTGAGACAACATCGTTGTAAAAAGCGCCATATAAATATCCTTGACTTAACTCAGGAAGAAATACAAAGCTAACAACATACATCACACATACATAATCACCTAATTGTGATTACCTGGGATAATCGTACTTACTTAAGACTACATTAACGTTTCACATTTGTTTGATTTCTTCAATAAGCAGAATGTTAGGTGGGTGTTCTGAGCGTATAAACTGAAGTAAAAGAAAGCAGTAAACTGTATCACTGAGACGTCAGACATGCTGACGTGTAGATGGCAGCGCTGAGTAATGTTGGTGTATTCACTGTGTAGCTGCAGTTCTGTGGTGTATGTCTATATATGCGTGTGTGTGTCTGTGTGTTGTGCCTGCTCGCCCCTTGGCTGCACCTGCACTATGTGTATGTGTGTATCCACTGCCTATTAGGGGTGTAGGAATATATTGAAATATCGAATATCGAGATATTATGTTTCGTGATACTGTATCGATTCTCAAAAACATAGTATCGATATATACAGATTTCTGGCAGACAGTGAATCACTGTGTGTTGTGTTTAAACCTCTGACCACTAGATGGCCCATATAACCCTTTTTCAGCTCCACTCCAACATTAACCAGCAGCACAAGGGTGCAATGCTACTGTAAGCACTGCTGTATCACGATACGTATTGTATCGCCAGGTTCTTGCCAATACACAGCCCTACTACCAAACAGTCCTTCAATGGTTGCATGCAGTGGACAATTAAATCGTTAACCGCAATTATTTAAATGGCAATTAATTGTCAGCTAACTTTTCATGATCGTGACAGGCCTAATCTAATTCATTCTTTTTTTTTTTCACCTCTGATGTCCAGTACAGCGTTTTCAGCTGATACCCATATACCTACCAGCGTAGACGTGTTTCTCATAGTACACGGCATATTGGAGTCGTAATAAGATGCACTACAATTACAATATGGTATTTTTTCCATGTCATGGAGCTCCAAAGTGTGCGTCTGTGTGTGTCTATATATGCGTGTGTGTGTGTGTCTGTGTGTTGTGCCTGCTCGCCCCTTGGCTGCACCTGCACTAATTGTATGTGTGCAGCTGTGATGAGAGTGCGGTGCTCCAGCTGGGAGAGCTTGTTGAGCTGCCACACAAGCTCAGCGAGCTAAACACCCCAGTAAGTCCCTCCTTGACTCAGCTAATGAGTGTGGAGCACAGACAATACAGCCCAATCCAAAAGCCCATCTGAGCGCCCGCGCAGTCCAAGAACTGGGGGAGGTCCGTCTTAGATGTCTCTCAGTTTGTGTTCGGTGAGTGTGAAAGTGTGGATAATCAAGCCTTAGCAGTGTGTGTCTTTTCTTCCCGCTGTCTGTCCCCCCCCCCCTTTTATCACCAGCCTTACACATCCCGCGTCTCACGCCTGTGTATCTTTGCATCATGTGGGCTGCGCCTTAAGGTTAGCGGGCCTCGTGTGCACGCGCGACACGCTCGCCCGCACTGGCTCCGTTCGCTCACTTTGTCATTCTAACAAGCTTACGTAAAAGCACGGAGAGACATTACGGCGAGGTGCCACCAGAAATCTGCTTAAATAACCTAATTGGACCAATTAAAGCAGTAGTAGCTCAAGCAAAATCTGGAGCAGTGCCGCTCCTTAAGGAATAACTGTATCGTTCTCGTGCCTAAAATGTATTTCCAGCAAGTCCTGAGGCTGTGGTATCCTGAATGAAACCAGTGGATGCTCTCCAGTGAGGGACAGCATTATATTCTTCGCGTGTTCCAGTCCATGATAGGAAAAGCGAATAACATTTGCTTAATTAAAGCGATACGTCCAATTTAATTTGCCTCAAACGCTGCGAAACATATGAAAGGATCACATTAGCCAGACAGATTTAACTGTAATTAAATGAGGAGGTGTGCGCGTTAATAAACAAGGGAAGGCATTTTTAACATTGTGTCTCAGGGACGGAGGAGCGTGACGTGACAGACGGCCCAAATTCAAGGAGAGACCAGCACTTCCGGAGTACGCCGGAGTATTAACGAGTTAAAAATACAGTCGCCTTAAACGAGACCATTAATAGTCGGAGCATGAGCCCATTAGAATATCAGCAGTTTCACTTACCCAAAAGCTGACTTGAAATATTTATATGTAATTACAGCCGCGTGGGGCTGAAGAGGGTGATAGTAGACGTTGAAGAAATAAACACGCTTTGCAGGCCCGGTGCTGAGTTAACACAAGCCTCTGATGTGGAAGACTGGCTTTCTGCCTCGGCTTTTGCCACATATTAGATTACCAGCGGTTGCTATGCATGCTGGAACAGCTAGAATTGCTAGGAATGGCTGAGTTATACTAAATAACGGCGATGGAGATTACGTTTCTGCTAGTAGTGGTACATGCTGTATCAGTATGCTATTTGTTTAAAGTAGGGCCAATAACCTGCAGCCACCGCAGCACAGAGAACTAGTGGCAGACGGTAGAGGAGGGCAAGATAACAATATATTGTAATCATGATAGATTTTGTTACTGTGATAAACAGGATGCTGCTCTGAATGTGTTGTGGATACCGTCAGCACTTTAAGAACGCTGACCAGTTGAGTGTTTTATGAAGAGAGCATAATAAGTCGTATCTAAAGGAGCTATATTTATGTTTATGAACTGAAATTATCAACAGAAGGTGAAGAAACAACTCTACTGGCATGCTAATCAGTCTAATGTTTCTTCTAGACTGGCAAGATTGGAAATTGGGAAGAAGGGACTGTGCAAGAATTTGTGTCTGTATATCTAAATATCCACTACCTATTGGGGGTGTAGGAATATATTGAAATATCGAATATCGGGATAATATGTTTAGTGATACTGTATCGATTCTCAAAAACAATGTATCGATATATACAGATTCCTGGCAGACAGTGAATCACTGTGTGTTGTGTTTAAACCTCTGACCTCTAGATGGCCCATATAACCCATTTTCAGCTCCACTCCAACATTAACCAGCAGCACAAGGGTGCAATGCTACTGTAAGCACTGGCTGTTCATATAGTGGTGTGTTTTAAGTAGGACTTGAAAAATCGCAATATATCACGATATATTGAATCGTAACTGCTGCATTACGATACGTATTGTATCGCCAGGTTCAGCCCTACAACCTATCAGTCACTACCAGCTAACTGTTATCATAATATTATAATCTGAACACAAGACACCACCATTGTAACAGATACACTAAGGATTCTAAGAAGGCGCCCCCTTATGGACTGTGTATTATTGGAGACTGTTTGAGTGTCTGTTGTTTATTCTAGTTGAAGATCTGATGATGATGTTGACCAGCTTTATGTAACTACAATATAGAACTACATGTGTTGCACATAGAGGAATTTGACCTCCACATTTAACATGAGCATGCAGTGAAACACACACACACACACACACACACACACACACACACACTAGAGGGCAGTGACCACAGCTTACCCACAGCAGTGGGCAGCCCTCTCCAAAGCACTTGGGTATCAGCTGGGGGATAGGTGCCTCGCTCAAGGGCACTTCCATCATGTCCTGTTGGTTCAGGGGATCAAAACAGCAACCCTCCAGACACAAGGCTGGTTCCCTAAACTCCAGCTCATAGCTGCCCCTAAAATGACTTTGGGTTTATGGGTTTATAAAAAAAAACCCAAATTAGCTGCTTTAAACTGGTGTTGTTATCAATCCCAAAACATTTATACTGGTTAAACCCTGGATCTGCCCGGATCTCATGCGGATGAGTGCGTTCTGCTAAGGAGAATGTTTAGACTGTTGTTAAACCCCTGCAATACAACACACACTCTGAATTAGGCTGCAGGATATGAAGACAATTTCATACTGGAATCATAATCAGCTGCAAAATTCTGACGCAATGTTATGTATATTTGTTGGTGGATTGAAAGCTTGGGATTGGTTACAACGCTGTCTGAACGCTGCTCATCAGGAAATTTGAGGTTGATTAGTTGGCTCTGTAAGCACACAGTGGAAGTCTGAGTTTGTGCACTGATACTTTTACATTTATTTTCGATGCGCTGCGCAGATGCCAATTTACAAACACCACGTTCTGCAGCTCTATGTTTAGCAGTCTTCCAGTTCAACAGATATAAACACGGAACGCACTGACATGTCAGCTGTTTGTAGTTTTTAATTAGATTAGTTTGTTCTGTCTATTAGTAGTCATCATTGATGGCTGCTTGTTATTGTAACCATAGCACAAAATCTGTTTTTCATAGCTGCGTAAGGCTGGCTTATTTCCCAGGAACTTGACAAATCTTATTTCATGTGTCGTTCTTTTTCACACTGATATATTATTGAACAGTGAATTAACACATCGTATGCATTTATCACTTTCAAAATATTTTCATGAATGGTTTTGGAATTTGTGCATTAGCTTATGCGAATTGTATCTAAAATGCATCTGAATTAGCAAGCTGTGCTTTCCCAGTCACTTGCCAAAGGCTCTGGCGTTGTTCAGGGCCCTTATGTGTTTTTTTGTATTTTTTTTATTTTTACGATGTGCTTTTAAGCCGGCTGGTGCATTCGTGGAGTTGCGTGGAATGTTGTTTTCTTTAATCAAGTTAAATGTGCACACTGGGCTGGGAGAACTGTACAGAACTAATGTTTGATTATTGCTGCGCTGTCTGTTGGGCTAAGGCATTTAGGCCGTGTGTTTTTGTTCTCCATTCCAGACCACCTCTATGATTGATGAGGACATAGGAGTGGATTTGCTAAACACTAAACAAAGAAACCTACTGCATCCACTGGTAAGGTGCTTGATTGATGATCCTTCACTGCTCATTTCTCCTAATGACTCTCACCCCAATCACAGATTTACAATCACACATGCTTCTTGCGTGGCGTGACTGTTTGCTGATCTCTCTGAAACGGCGTAATTGGGGTTAAAGAACAGGACAGGCGGAACTCAGATTTCCTGAGTGCTGGCAAATGCCGAATTTATTTGGTGTTTTTGAGCGAGCAGCAGAACGCACTGTACGACATGAGTCATAATTAGCAGCGGGGCCTCTCCAATCGCTCTGCTGCTTTGTTGTTCTTCCTCACAAAGCCAGTGTCAGTTTTTCTACATGATCATTAATGGCAGGCCCAATTACTGAGATGAGAGATTTTTTCTTACCAAAAAAATAAATAAAAATAAAAAAAAACACACAAAACAAAAACCAAAACAACAAAACAAGGCCAGGCTTGCTTTAACAGCACGTATAGGGCACTGGGTGCTTTATCGCGAGCCTCTTTGGGCATGTAAACCACATTCGTGCCACAGCCTTGTATACTGATGAGACTAGGAACAGCTCGAAGGTGAAAGATTTTTTGGTGGCATCTGCATTATGCTAATGAGGACGGGCCGGTGGAGCTGCAGAAGCCAGATTGCCAGGAGAGAGGAGCGTCCTGTAAATTATGGATGCAACCTGCGATTTCTGCCAGAGAAAAGAAAGGGAGAAGCTGGGAAAAACCTCAAGTCATGCATATCAGATTATCCTCGCCCCCCCCCTCTCTTTCGGCCCCCCTCTCTTTCTCTCTCTCTCCCTCTCTTTCTTTCACTTTACCAAATTTTCTTATCATGCTCCGTGAGCAAACGTGCACACAATCTGGGCTGTGTGTCTCCAGTCACATGAGAGACAGAGGTGCTGACGAGCTGGAATGCCTGGCCTGGTATTTCCTGATGTTTCATAAACACACGCGCACGCACAGTCTGTTCGTTAGGAGACACTGGCCGCAGCGAAAGGGACACACGGAGTAGGCACCCCCTCCACCTCCTTCAGCTGCTCTAGGATTAGGGGTTGCAGATGAGTGAACTGTATTTAATGGTCAGGTATAATTTGCGCTGCTGCTGAAGCCCGACGCACTGAACGTACGCTTTTATACTATGATCTTCCCAGCTGTGTGTACTCAGGGTGGAAATTGCTGAGCTGCTCAAATACACTGAACTCATCCTCTCTCCGCTGCTATCTCATAACACTGGTCTGTGCCTACTGCTACCTGTGTTGGCAAATACCCGAATTCCATCAGACCGTAATTAATTTGCTCCACACTCGGTTTTTATATTCGGCAAACTAAAGTGAACAACCTTCGCCGCTGCCCATACACACTGCAGTGGGCGATTATTTTGTCAAACCAGAAGATTGCTCAAGATTATAAACCAATTAGCCTAGTAATCATATGTAGCCTGCTCCTCACAAAAGAAGAAGTGATTGGGGGATAAAGCATGATTAAATTCATCCATGCTTTGTTAAGTGCTACGTTCAGTTATGTATGTCTTAGTGTAGATGCAGTGTGCAGCCCTCAAAGGCTGTAGATATTAATTAGAGATTTTTGTTTGGGGGGGGGGGAGAGAGGGGGCATTAATGAAAATGAAGCCCTTGCGTTCGTCAGTATGTATTATCAGTAAGGAGCTCCTGCAACGCCACAGTGTTTTCTGGTTAATGCTCAGTTGAAGGGGGGGATTTCCAGTAGGCAGTGGTGGGGAAATGGGTTACACAAGGAGCAGGTCAGTAGTGCCTGTGCCTCAGTGTGTGGGTGTGTGTGTCTATGAATAATGGAGCCATTCTTCAGCTGTCTGGGAGCTGCTGTTGTACAGTGCTGGTGTGTTTGGTGGGTTTGCTAAGGGCTCTAGGGTCTCCTTTAAATAGCTTTAACCCTCAGCCCGTCAGAGGCCAGCCTGGGACGCAGTCAAAAACTAAACGCAACAACACTGGCCATTAAACTAAATGCACTGGAGAAAGTGGCAGTCGGCGTGATGTGGCTGCAGCTGATGAAGTAGGTTAGGTAGCCACTGATCTTTGGATATTAGTGTCATTGCTGTCGAGGAAAAGAAAGTATCTCCATCATAGTAACCTCACTGTAGGAGAGAAAGATCTGCTTGACATGTAACATATGGTAGCGCAATGATATTTAATTACAAGCAGTTTTATAGCATTTCTATTGGTCCATTTATTATGGTTTTCTATTTCATGGTTTTTATTGGTTTGTTCAAATGTTTATACAATGCAAAGGACATATGCTGTGTTCAAATGTCAAATAATATTATAATAATTGTAATAATAATATTAAAAACACACTGCAACAGTATGCATATATCCCCCCTTTGCTTTACTCGTTATAAATTAATTTCTCTGTTGCAGTTACAGTTTATACAAAGATAGCTAAAAGAAATGTGGGGTTAAGCCTGTGTGTAGTTGGCTGTTGGTAAATGGGTTAAGTAGGTCATTGATCTGGACCATGCGCAGGGTTAGAGAGTTGCCATGGAAAATGGTTTTAATCATAATAATTCTATCCTAGGACTCATTTTTGAGCTGAGATTTGTTTTGCTGACAGACCATACTGACCTCAGGAAGAGGAAACATGGGTGTAAAGTCATCATGGGCTGCCCATGAGTGGCATCACTGAACAAAACCAACAACCACAGCAAATCAGATTATGGGAACAGAATTTAAGAGGATTAGATTTTTTTCCCTCTTTCCGAGAGCACAAATCAAACATGCAAAAAATCCCGTACTAGCACACTTTCTGCAGATCCGCAAATAGCAACAGTTTCTGAAAAGTTCCAGCTCCAGTAATGTTTTTTTTCCCCCTCTCTCCTCAGCGCGAGTGCCGCCGTCCCCCTAGTCCTTAGCACGCAGGCTAATAAGTTCTTGAGATTCTGGTATGACACTGCAGAATGGCCTGACGGAGCCTATTGTGGTGCTCGTAACCAAGTGACTCTCACTGCTGAGGACTTTTCCCCTGGGAGTGGTGGCTTTGAATGCTCACCTTATGAGCTTCAGCCTGGGCTAAGTGAGCGTGATCAATGGTCAGATGGATCATAAATAACATGTATGAATTTGGCGGGGCTCGGAGTGCGGCGGCGGCGGCGGCGCTCCAGCCGCAGCCCTGCCTGTGTACTTTTAACCTTGCTCTTGCAGACAAATGAGCACTTGAGTCCACCATTCAAAAGGGGATTGAGGCTAGGGAGCAGAGACAAATAGCATTAGTGGCAAAAACAGATCAGGGTGGGAGGGAGGCACTGGATCTGTTAGCGCACAGACACACAGGTAACCATGGAGCAAATTGATCTGACCGAGCTCGTTTGCGATGAATCATAACGTTCACTGCCATGTTAGAGATTTCTTCAATTACCTCTCCGCCGTGGTTGACCTACACAGCGCCGCAGACCCGCCTGCAGCAAGGATCAGTCTGATTACCCTTTAGCCTGCACGACTGATACGCATTATGTTCTTAGTACCAAGTTTCTGCTTAAACATTATGGGTAGCTTCCTCAATTGCCCATGTCTGAAGAGCGCCGCAGCTCGGAGTCTGTTGCCTGATGCGTGAGCTGCCGTGGAGCCACTGCTGTAAATATTCGTGACTTCAGAACAGGCCGAGACATGATCTCATCCGCTTCCGCCAGGGCATCACATGTAGGCACAGGCTCCGCAGATGTAAATCACTGTGTTCTCTGTTGGCTCGTTAGGGCTGCATCTCCAAAGGCAGAAATGTGAGCATGTGTGTGAAGGGACTTTTGTTCTAAATGCGGTGTAAACAGTAGCTGTGCATTATAGACAGATACCATAGAGTACCATATTGCTACTGTAATATAACTTAGAGTGTATTGCACACATAATGGTAAAAACTAGAATCATCTGTGTTTGCTTTGCTTTGTAAACGCCTCGCTTGGTCAAAGTGCCCACAGAAACATTCATCTGAGACTGACCAGGATGCTCACAGCATGCAATAATGGTTTGGTGATTTGTTAGAGGCCTCGTTTGCATATTACATTGTTTTGTAATATCAGCTTGGCAAAGGCCAATATTACAATAATGGTTAACAAGCAACATATTCTACACAAATGGTCTTGTTTGTTGATGTGGTTTCCCAAAGCGTGAAACACATGGAAGAACAACACTGTCTTTAAAAAGTGTGCTTTTTACTCCATTTGTAATGCGATCACAATACACAAAACTGCAGTTTGTTTACTCACTTTGTATAATTAGATCGTTTATTTGTGATTGAACAGTCTGTAATACCATTGTCATTCATTAATGATACAGTTAAATGCAAAGGCTAATAAGGTGGTCAAATTACATGTTATGTTGATTTTCTAAATGGAAACATGTTATCACCTTCTCTACAGGGAACAACTGCACATTAGATTAAACATCTATTTATTTATTTGCTGTATTTAACATATTGAGGAGAAAATAGAACGTAAAACAAAATGTGCTGTAACTTTTTGGAGCACATTTTGGTTCTATGTGATTATTTCAGCAAATAAACTGTAATTGAACCTTCAGATAGCTTGAATTGTGTTCTCTGTAGAGAATGAGTGCTTGTTTTCCTATACCACATAAAGTGTCACAGCTTGAACATGCATACTTTTGCATATGACTGCATGTTTTTATAATATCGAGACAGGAACTATACAGCAGTGATTGTACTAAATGTACTAAAGGACTAGAAGGAGTGTTTTTGCTCTGCTTAAGCTTACTTAGCTCGTTAGCATTTATTTAACATCATGCATATAATGTTTATATTGTGTTGTGTCATTAATATTGAAACCTGTGCAGCCACTGTTTTCTTGAGGAGATACTTCAGAATTTCTTTAATTGTCTGTTGTGATTATTTCGTCTGTCTCAAATTTCCACATTTAGAGCCGTTGGCATTATCTACATCAAAGGCTGTTAGACAGTCATATTTGCTGTTGTTAACACTAATTAAACTCGCATTGCACTTTTTTTCGGTTCCTCAGTGATATCAAGGTGATTCTGCTCAAAATGTAAGCCCTTTACAAACATGACTCACGCTGCCCGAGACTTTTCAGCTCTGGAAGAGTGCGTCAAGGACATGTGGCACAAGAGAATCTGTCGTGTTTATTAAAAGGGCGTGCGAGAGCCCATTTCAGAAGTGGCGAAGAAAGCAAATGAAAGAGTGCATGTGATTCTGACCGTAGCAGTCATGTTTGCTCTGATATAAGTGAGTGCGTTCTGCATTTCTTTTTTTTCACTTTTACCTAGACGTCAAATAAACGCTAAAATAGTAACTACGCTTTGGCCAATTATTAACTCTGAATATTTCAGATCAAGGTTCAAGTCAATATTGGAAAAAAAAAAATTGTCATTTTTTTTTTCTGATCAGCAACCAGCAAAGAAATCCTACAAGAAAGCATTCCCTAAATGGAAAACGTAGCAGGAGGAATGACCAGTGAGCAGATTTCTTTATAAGCAGAGCAGTTTCCTTATTTCATGTGTAAACTATTCAAATTTGATAATCTGATAATCTCTAAAAATAGATTTAGATCTGATAGCTAAAAGCTCTCAATGCAAACAGCTTCCCAGACATAAAATCTCCTCTTTTATGAATTACAAAACTGTCACTAAAAATGTGATTGTGATTTGTTTTCTTACTTATTTTAGTATTCACATTGACTAATTTCCCAACTACAACTTACTGCTATGATTTCATTCATGTTAAATAAGATATTTATCCACTTATTTATTATATTATATTATATTATATTATATTATATTATATTATATTATATTATATTATATTATGGCCAAAGGAAAAGCCAAAGAAAAAGAATTGCAGTAGCTTAATAAACATGAATTTTTGAGTGTTTCTATGAATTTAAGAGAATAAATTTTTAATTGAATTGTGAGGTGTGTGTAAAAATTAACAAACACAATACACATTACATTGCCTTATCTTTATTGAGCAAAGCCATCAATTAAGGTTAGTGATAGAAAATGTATGTGAATCCTTATATTTAGTTCAGCCTTTCACCATTACACTCCCTCCACCATGCTTGACAGTGTAGGTGAAGGTATGCAGTGTTTTTCTCAGAGCGTAATAATCAGAAAAAGGGAACAGCTGTTGTTTCATCAGTCCATTAAACGTTAATCAAGTAGAGCCATGGAACATCCAGTGGTCATTAGTATTTGAGATGACTAGCAATGTGCTGTACACCAGTGGCTTCGTTTGTAGTGTTTCCTTTAACACCGTTGTAGTTCAGTGTCACCCTTTTCTGTTGAACAGCAGCTCTCGATAGGAGTAACAGCAATGCTGAATTTCCTACACGCTCACATTTACAAACTGCCTACCTGTGCAGGCCGAAGCCTTAAAAGATCCTTCAGTAAGCCTGTCCAGTAGAGATGGACTGATCAGCGTTTTTGAGGCCGATTCCCATCGCCGATCACCTTTCAGCATGATTGGTCGATAGCCGATACCGATTGAGGGCGGAGTATACGCCACGGCAGGGCTACATGTAGTTATTTTAGCGCAAGCAAGTCATAAAACCTGGTCTAAACTGGTTTATTACCATTTTTAATGAGCTCATGTGAAACAGCATAATATTTTTAACAAAATTAGCCGTAAATAAACAAAGTAAATCAAACAAATATCCCCAAAACTGCAATCATTCAATTTAGACCCTTAATTTAAAACTAAAAAAGCAAATTAAATAAATGCAGTAAAACTGCAGTCATTAACCGCAGACTCTGTTATTTTAAACGACAATCTGTAATCATTAAATGTAGATCTTGAATTGTTGCTGCTGTTCTGTTCGTACCGGTCAGATCTGGTCTGCACTGGGTTATTATCTGTTCTGGGTTGTTTGTTTTGTGCTAGCTGTACGTGCTAGCTCTGCTGTTTGCTGATACTCACTGTATTCAGCTGCATGCAGTGCTGTATCAGATTAGTAGTGTTAAATGTCTTTGTCTTGGTTCCTCAACGAGAGACGCTGATTTTACTAATTTAAAAACGTCCTGGATGAGTCTGTCACATACGGTAAACACTGCCAGACGGACATGCTTACTTTCAGCGCATGTTTTTTCTGCGCCGTCGCTGCTCTGTGGAAAATTAAAGGGTGTGTATTTCCACCTAGTGGTTCAGATAGGAATTGCAGGGAGGGGGTTCTGCTCTTCCTGGATGAAATACTAGCTGGAAATACAGAAATTAGGCTCATTTGTTTAACGCCATTGATCGGCTCTCGGGATCGGCTATAAATTGGAGAAATATCATATATTTTGATAAAAAATCGGCCGATACTAATACATAGCCGATCAATCCTTCCATCTCTACTGTCCAGTACTTTGAACTGTTCTTCTGCACTGAAGTTTCTTTGGATCAGACCATGTTGCAATAGAAGAACTGTGTAGTGAGCAGATTAGAATTGTTGTTGTATACGGTGTCAGAGCTGGATTGATTGGAACACTTTCAATAAGCCTCTATTCAGAAGGTCATTATATTAGACATTCACATACTCTTTTTTTATCAGCGATTCTCATTGTTTACACATAATATACCTTTATTTACACAGCAAATACAAGTCGCACCGCAAATACAAGTCAGTAAAATGTATAATATAAGACTGCAACTATTTATTATTATAGCCCGAGGAAAAAGATCATATCACATTTATTATGCATTCATGCAACAATGTAGGTAATTCCAAAGGCCTGGCACACGTTGTGTCTCACCGTTGTATAACTGATGGGAACGAAATCGTATATGCTTATGAACGTGTTTGGCTGTCTTCCCATGGGTTTGATAGTCTGAGAACCGGCTATGCATGAGTTTGCTAGGCGTGTGTCCCACACTCGGAGCTTGCTAGGTGTGAAGGCCCTCATTAGCAGGCCCTGTGAGCCGGTCCGTGTGAATGCAGCGCGAGTGTTGGAGTGAGTTGGGGCCAGTATGGGCTCTAGTTCTCACTCGATTACACACTTAATCAAATCACCTGCTTGTTTATACGCTCTGCACTCCCATGTCAAAAAAGCACCCACGCTCCATTCATTCGGGCCGTTCTCCGAGAGACCCTCCGCCTCTCATTCAGCACGCACAAACCCGCCCCACCCCCACCCCACACCCCACACACACTTTTTTGAGGCTGAGGGCCGTGGGGGACCACGCTTGCAGTGTTCGTTGGAAAACCCTCAGTCAGTGTTATATGTTCAAACTATTTTCTTTTGTGTTTTAGGAAGCCTCTCATGTTCTGAAGCAGTGAATTATTCATTCGGAATCAGTTGGGTGAGGAGCATGGTAATCACCTCAGGTGGCAGGGGAGCTGTCTTACATTTTCTGCTGTTAGAGTTGCGTTATTGGAGTTTGAGTTCTCTTAACTCTGTGGCAGAGACTTTATAGCTACTGCATTACATCGCTCCACTCCGTGTGTCTTTAGTTGTTCGATGAGACAGACTACAAATAGCTGTGCGCCTGCTTGTTTATATGCTTCCAAGCATTCCTAATGCCTGGATTATCTCTTAGAGAAGTGATTTAGTGAATATAATGGCTGCGCAATGGCCCCGCAGCCGCTAAAACATGCACCAGCCCAATAACCCATCCTCAGAGAGAGAGAGCATATTGATTGGCGCAATAATATTTGTCTCATCCCTCTAAACAAAGGGAATAAAGAATAAAATAAAATAAACGCATGAACCAGCGGCAGCTCTTTATAACCCACAGCTGCAGGAGCCACCTGATGCAGACACTAAAGAAAGAGAAATGTCAGAGATGCTCATCAGAGCTGCTGTAAAAACAACATGTTTTTCGTTTCCCGTACAAAGTGCCCACATCATCAGAATTTTTTGGCGTAACCGAACCCGGCTCATTGTCTCCCAGCGGAGTCACCTCAACCTCTGCTCTGTGTTTGTGCCGTGACACACTCCGCCTGCCACAGGAGCAGATATGACATCATTTCACCACAGCTGTGGGCCGCACACGAGGCGTGGAGGGGGAACAATTGACCAGGGGCGACGCAGGAAGAGCCGGCTGACCTGATTGCTCAGCTGGCCAAGCAACTGGGAAGGAAGGCCCAAGGCGGGGTCCTGGACTAGGGGAGGGGTAGTGGTGGATAGTAACCCCCACACCATTCCCTCATTCACCCACCGCCCCCCTCCACAGGATGCAGTCATGTTTGCCCTGCTTGCTGCTGTTCTGCCGCCTGCCTGCATGTCCTGGCCAAAGCAGATTTGTACATGAAAAATGATCTGCGATCACTGCTGCTGTATCTGCTTCCAGATATGGGCTTATGGACGCTCGTGATAGGACCAATCCCCTCGAAGGAGGCCAGTCCTGACAAAAAAAGAAAGAAAAAAGGGAGTGCATTATTTAGGATGTGCGAGTAATATGCAGAGTGGAAAGTAGTACTCAAAATGTATGTTCTGAATTTTGTGTTGTGAGATATAAAAATAGCGTGTCGGCTAATTGTGTATCATCAGCATATATTTCTTGTTGTGACGGTTCAGAATGATTTGGAATCTAGTTTAGTTTGAACATATCTGAACATACCATTCACATCCCAGTCTATACCATCCATATGAATTCGATTTGTCACAAAAACTAATGCATTTACATGCAGGCTTATTCCAAAATTTGAATCCCTCCGTCAAGAAACATACTTTGTTGATTGTCTAATTGAAAAAGTTAACACGTCCTCTGCAAGAGAAAAGGAAAAACACCTGAGCGCCTGCATTTTAGGGCACAGATTCTAGTTATTGAGTTTAATATGTTGGAAGCCTGTTGGAACTTCTGTGCAGACCACACTTTGTTGAATTTTCTTGCCCATATGCTGAATGCAGAAAATAATTGTGCATGAAATTGTGTAGAGGTGTGTTCTCTAGAGAGTGTGCACACTACTACACGTAGAAAATCAACAAAACAATCAACTAAATGTTTGTTTTAGAGATTTAGTGTAAAGATGCATCACGAGACAGTTAATAATCAATGCAAATATGCCACGACTGAAATCAAATGAGATGTAACATGAATTAATAGCCTTTTAAAACAGTAGAGGGCGCTGGCGTGGTCTACCATCACGTTAGTTGAATGTATGGTGTCCCATCAGTGTCAAAACTAGGGCTCGCAAAATCGCAAGGTGAAAAATATAAACCTGCACGTTTTGAAGTTTTGCACACGGAAATTTTTCACTCGTGCAAATATGAAACTCGCGTGCGCAGAAGGAAGAAGTGTCTGTACGTTTTTCATAAACACACTCAAACCTTTACTGTGTTTTTCTCTCTCGATTAAATATTTTTCCTCACGCACAAAGTGCACTACCATCAGCTGCTCTCTGCACTCGAGTTTTCAGAGGGGGCGGGTTTGACAGTTTGGAGCGGGACATAGGTCGAACACTATTGGCTGATGGCACCTGGTTTCGTGACTGACCGCTCTCTGCGAACAGTCTCTTGAGCTACAACAAACATGGTGGAAGAGGAGCTGACAGGAAGTAAACTTTGGTTTATTTAACTTAATAATGATTTAATAGTCTTTTTATGAACCTGTATTCACTTCAGTTTACTTTGATAAAGATAAGATAAGCAAAATACAGCATTTTATAGTTTGTAGATAAATAATAAAAGGAAACTTTGTCGGTCATAATTTGTGTTTGTAAAAAATCTAATTGTGAGAAAATCGTATTGTGAGGCCAGCATGGTGAATCGCACTACATTGTGAGTAGAGTGTATCGTTACATCCCTAGTTGGTATACAACGATATATCTGTCAGTTTACAGCAGATTAATTCCACCTATTATTTTTGAGGTTATAAGGGGTGTTTCAGCCAGGACATAGCATTGTGACATGTAGCAGGGCAGCCAATCACAATAGAGGTCATTTACATATACGTTGTGCTTAAAGACACAGTCTGTTTCTGAAATAGGGATGAACAAAGGTTGGAAAGTGGTCATGTGGAGAGTGTATTATAATATAAACAGGAAATAAAATTTTATATGAGAAACATATAAATAGATACTAGATAGCCCTTTAATAGATACTACAGTTGTATGTTTTTCCTTCTTTTATAAAGTTCCCCTTTCAAATTACCGTTTTCATGTACTTTGATCTGGCTTTTACGGTATGTCTGGTTTATATTAGTATATATTAGCATAATTTGCTGACTTTAGAGGGTTCTAGTATGCATACAGCATTTTCGATGAATCTAAATTCTGTGCATAGTTTTTAATTATTAAGGGTACAGCTGCACACTAGAAAGCCCCTGCAAATGTAATGGAGTCTACTTTCCACCACATATACATAGACACACCGACAGCTGGAAAGGGCAAGATGCATATGACCTACCACATGTTCACTTCTATAAAGAGAAAACCGTGTACAATGGCGCTAATAAGGGAAACAAGTCTGCAGAGACCTATGGGCCTTTGTTTGTTTCAGTGATCCTTTAGCAAACACAGTGTAGGTTCATGGTGTGCATGTGTGAAGTGTACAGAACTGAGAACAGGTAGTGGGTGTGACTGTGTGAATATGACACAGGGTGAGCAATTCGAGGGTGCTTGCATGTGTTTTTCATTTGCATGCAGTGGCTGTGTGTGTTTGTGTGTGTGTGTGTGTGGCAGGCTCCGTGATGGCCCTATCTTCCTTTATAGATTAGTTTTCAGTGCTTAAAGCTGATTCCCACAAGGCAGGGGCTCCTCTTCAATGACAGGGCCTCATCTGTTAGCGTCCCTCAGGTCTGGCACAGCACAGCGTGCTGCAGCTCCCAGCAGCCCACACAAAATGGGCGGCAGCCTCAGGAGAGCTCACCTCCACCGCCCCTCAAGAAGCCGTGTGGGAGTTTAATTACTCCGGCGGCCACAGACTGCGCCTCGCTCTGTCTCATTACTACGAGCACTTTACCTGCTTCCTGAGCTCTGTTCCTGAGCTCCACTCTCTGTTCAGTACAGTCACGCACTAGGGGTGTCCTGATCTGATCTGAAATATGATGAACAAAGCCGATCCAGACGTGCTTTAATGTCATATCTAACATTAGCATCATATTTGCAGACTTTGGCCACGTCCCATTTGACTTAAGTACCTGCAGTGCCTGCGTGGCCACTTTGGCTATGGTAACAGCCTATCAGTGTGTGGAATCATACGTTTTCAGTTTGCTAATGTGTTTTTTTATTAGTTTTACTGAACACACTGCGATGGAATTCAGTGTATATATGTGTATTTTAGTTCATATATTTGTTTAAAGCAACATTTTTGTCAGAACAACAACAGCATATTATTCAAGGAAACGTGGAGAGTGCAAAGCAGAAATAGCCCGTTTAGCTAAGAATTAAGGGGCTTAAAGTCATCAGATTTCGATCCTTTCTTATGTCTGTTTTACCCAACTGCACTCTGTTTATGAGTTCACATAAACGGACATTAATTAGAGCTACTGAGGCACATTTTCAAATGTTGACAAGATGCTAAAATGTGTGCAGAGCTATTTTAGAATAAACAACAACCACATTAAATAAACTAAATAAGCCTTATCTGCAGAGTTGATGTATCAGCTGTGCTAAGTTAATGACTGTTACACACATCGGTAAGAGTAACAGTGCACTGAGAGCTGAGAAACTATCTGCATGTTAGTGCTTGACATACAAACGTAGCCGAGAATTGTAAAGTGGTTGTATCAGATGCCTAGTCCAGAATAACAAGACACAGTCAGTTCAGACTGACACACTATACCTTCAACATGAAGGTATTTCATTGTAACATGTAACATTGTAACATTAACACTTGCATGCTTTACTTGTATGTTTTTAAAGCGTACAGTATCTATTACAGATGAATTATAGCTATAGTATCTATGGAAATACAAACATCACCTCAGAACCTGATATGAACTCGCTCTGATTTGATAAAAATGGATCTGGACTACTAGAGACACGTATGTGAACTTGGTCAGGAAGTGAGCTCTGAAGGATTACAGGCTCCCCAATAAGGGCTAAGCACCAATTCAGAGCGATCCCTCTGGCCAGTCTGGCCGTCACAGCCCGCTATAATGAACTTATTTACTTCAAGTTTAGACTGTCCACGCAGTCTGGATGAGCTGTAGCGTCTGAGCCGCTATTTGTCTCCCCAGCATGTGCTTAAGCCTCTAATGTGTTGCCACCACATAGACTTGCCCGTTACTTAAAAGGCTCCACTTGGCACGCTATCCGTGGCACCGCCAAACAAGGCATGAAACGCTACGCTGCTGGCATTGCAGGTCCATCCACTTTGTCTGACTAAACCTCCCCTCCTCCAACCTGCACTGGGAACGCGGCCGATTGTGCCAAGAACGTCTCGCGAATGTTCACATTTGTTGGAGAGAAGTGTCACACTGTGAGGTAATGAGAGGCATCCTCACATGATTTTTAATTAAGCAGCCGTTTTGGTGTGAGGTCCTGTCAGGATGCTACTGCTGGGAAGCTAGTTAATGTATATTGTATATAAACAGATACTACAGACAGCTGCTTCACCCTTTAGCACTGGCGTTACTGTTAGTACTGCTTGCTTATTGAGTTTAGAAGAATTGTCCAAGCTGTTCATGCTCATCTTTAGTTTGTCTTGGAGGCGGGGCTGTTAGTGGTTTGCCGTTTTTGGGGTTGGTATCTGTGGTAATCCATGAGATATCAATGAGATAATGTCATAGAGGTACTCTCACAAGCACACACACGCACACACACACACACACACACACACACACACACACACACACACACACACATATATATATATATATATATATATATGTCCAAAAAATCTGTCTTTCCTTTCAATGTAAGTCAATGGAACCAGATTTTTTTCCTTACTGTTTTGGAGACTTTCTGTTGGTCCATTCATCAACATAAACAAGACAGTAGAACAGTACAATCTGACAGATGCATGTATTTGATGATACATGCTTTTCTATGGACAGCGATGATATACCCCCCACCCCTACTGTGATTTAGAGGCAGCTCCTTAAGAGTAAAGTGGGGCGAGGACGTGCAAGGCAGGATTGGGTTAATTGCTTAATATGTGGGAAGAAGCAGTTTATACATGATCTGTTGTAGCATTAGCAAACCAAGAGACTCTCAGCATGCTCTCTCTCTCTCTCTCTCTCTCTCTCTCTCTCTCTCGGAGTGTGAGACAGATTACTGGGTCTAGCCCTGCGCTCAGGGGCCTGCTCTGGGTGGCTGGCGTCTGCGTCGGGGGGAATTTCTGCAGACATTGTGCAGGTCTCTCAGATCATTACAGCCTCCTTCACTGAGCCTTTGTTCCCCGCGCGCTCAGCCGGTGAAGCTGACACGCGGCATTTTGCCGTCGAGAGCGACGCACACCAAACCGGGACGTCGTGTCTCCTAATGTAGCTCTGCGCGCAGAACATGCTCGACTGTCACTCCTCCCCACCGCGCTCTCCCCCATCCCCCCCCCGCCCTCTCCGTCCTCTTAAATCTGTTCATCTTCTAACAAAGCTTCAGACAGCTTATTATGGAGGTGTGAAAAGAGAAGAGATTTTAGCTTCCGTGCGTCGCTGTACCTTTTCCCGCTTTGCTCGCATTACTGTTCGCCGCCAATCGGCGATGCAGCCGGGGCCATTGAGGCAGCGTGGCTTGTGTGTGTGTTTTGGCTTGCGAGTGTTTACCAGGCTGTGTACAAAAGGGAGCGTTAGCTGCCTCAGTGCTGAGTCTCAGTGCTCACACGCGTTCTGCTTCCTGCTCCTCAGGGGTCAGCTATCGGTATGAGCTTCACGCGGAGCGGTGGTCTGTACCCTATATTTACAACAGCCTCGTCTGGCGCACAGAGGGCTTTTTATCTTTGAATGGGATTGTCTTTAATAGCCTCTACTCTATTAGTTTTTTTTTTTTCTGAGTTTAGAGTGTTTGAAGTGGTCTGCTACGAGTGTGGTTGTTCAGAGAAAATAGTTTATTATCTCATTTTTATGAGGCTGGATAACTGAATTATTTAATAGATTAATTACACTTTTGTTGCCAAATTAAAGATGACAGCGTATCACAGTTCTAACTTGTACTGAACAGCGTGTTTATTATGTTCTTTTATTTGACAAAGATTAAGCTGCGGCTCACACGCTCTGAGTTTGCTCTCGTGTCTGCTTTACTGTTAGGCTGCGTCTAACAGTTACTGGAATAAGAAATATTACTTGTATTATTGTAAGTAGTAGTATCTCTGTAATCTCTGTATCTGCAAACAAACAGTCCAGTACAGTTCAGTTCCACCATGCTTCTGGAAGCTCCCACTTAAAATGATATTACATAAAGTGGTGAACGTTTTGGTGTAAAAATCAGTTCATGGTGAAGATTTACTGTACTGTGCGAAGGTTTAGGCACTAATTATATTAAAAGGGCTTTTAAAAGCTTACTCTAATTAAAAAAAGTGTCGAATTGTATTATACAGTTATTAATGGCCATTTACATGTCAGTGTGTTCATTTAACAATTTCCAAGCTTTTCTTGTGGCATCCCAGTATTATTTACAGTTATCATCTAATGCTGGCTTTGACTGCTCAGTACTTCATTAAGCTAAATCAAGGAATTTAACAGATTCATTCAATGTCTGGGGCGTCCAGGAGAAATCTGAAACTAAACTTTGTTCTTCAAACTGGTGCACAAGATATGATCTACTTCTTTCAAAATAATATATTCATGCTAGTTTGCATTTATGCTTATTCGAATGTTATAATGACATCTGGTGTATCTTTCCCTTACTGGGAAAATATTGTCGTTCAATGTCCAATGAAAAACAAGTATCTCCAAGACTGCACTTCTACTTCTACTTCTATTTAATTTCAATGTAAGTCAATGGAACCAGATTTTCCAAGCTATTTTGGAGCACTTCTATTGGTCCATTCGTCATGAAATTCTCACACAATATAAACGACCATTGGTGTGTTCAAATGATGTAGAAAACCTCCCCAAATAATTATTTATTCATTTGTATTTACCACTAATTTGTCATGGTTAACATATATGCGTATATGAACTCAGAAAACAAGTGTCGGTTTACTGGATAGTAAATAAACTAACTGTATTGTGTAAACACCAACACAGTTTCACATCAAACCACTCTTAGTGGCCTTGTTAACATCTCAAATATTAATTTATTGAATTTTAAAAACACAATACAAAGGGTTTAAATTTGTAGGTTCTGTAAATTAAAATATCAGCTACATTTTTTATATTTAACTAATAATAGTAGAAATGAATAAACACATTATTTCCTGATTTCAGGCCCGTGATGTTACGTACTTGCAGACCACAAACTCGCAGACCACGTACTCGCAGACCACGTACTCGCAGACCACGTACTCGCAGACTTGTTAGGGCAGGGTCAGGCCGGGTGTTTGCGTTTCTGGAAGAGGGGGCTCTCTTGCCAGTTGTCGGTTTTGTGCTGAATGGAATGGCAACACAGGAGTTTAAGTTTCAGCTTGTGCTGGGGGCTGTGCGCTCTGGGCCCCTGGCCGGGTTCAGAGGTCACACTTGTGAGGCAGGCGGACTGGAGGAGGGCCGGACCAGGGGCCCCAGCCTCACACAATATGTCCGTCAGCATATCCTTTTGTTTTCTCTCCTCTTAACTGCTTGAGACCCCTCTCTGTAACCAAGGAAATGTTGCCAGGGGAGATGAGCCTGGGTAACGGGGAGCGGGCAGCGGGGCATGCGTGGACGTTCTGTTTGGGCTGATAAATGCGCCGCGTCTACAGCCGCTGATTATTTCGCTGCTCCTGGTCTCTTCTGGCAGGTCTTGTCGCTTTTGCTGCTCCTGGGGGACCCGCGCGCACTGCGTGGACAGCTCTGAGTGTGTGTGTCTGTGTGTCTGTGTGTGTGTGTGTGCGTTACCTCGAGTGTGTGCGTACGTGAGTGCTTCCATATGTCTAGACAGGAGCAGAATCCCAGGGGCCCCACACGTTTAGACTCAGGATATTAAATGACCTAATGGCCGTGTTATTTGTGTAGGATTCATTTAGAGAATCTTGCGTGAGCATTAAATCATAATGAAGAGGGGATGAATTTTGATCGAAGGCGGGAAGGCTGTGTTGGGAGCATGTCTGCGTGACGCTCGGCTCGAGCCTCTGCATAAAACATCACGGAGAGCTACGGGCTCTGACCTGAGGCCGGCAGCCCCGCACCGTCTCAGCTATTCAGACATGTCTGAACAGCCAGACGCAGACGCCGCCAGACCACGAGTGGCATGCTAGCTCCTCTCCGATGCTAAAATCATTAACGCAGAAACAAGACCAGACACATGGCTGCAGTGGTTGTGCGATACAGTAATGCGTTGTCGAGGGCCTTGGCCAGCGTCTACTGCAATGTTTGCTGGACAAACGTATGGACACATTTCAGGCATCAAGGTAGCTGCTACTGTTCCTGTTTTTTAAGCTTTGCAGCAAGTCTCTTTAAGATTACACAACAGTTTGATGCCGTATGAGGCAAGTGTGGAGTAATTTAGGCAAGTGCTTATGCACAGTGCTAATTGCTGAGTTGTGAGCTTTCATGACTTGTTAGCAAGTGTAAAACTAAAGAAATAAACTTGTGACACCCAACATGTTTCATCCAATCAGCTGCGTTTGGTGTGTCTGCCTTTAAGTCTTCTCTGCTTACAAGATACAGCCGTGTACCAGCTCATACTCAGTGGTGAATTTTATTTAGCTCCACTTTGTTGTAATGAAGTGCTGCTGTAGGCACTGTAAGGCCACTAATCTAGGTTAAGTAGTAATAGCCTACTGTGTTAGCATGAGCCCTCTCCCTCTGGCCTAGAACTGCTGTGCTAACAGGAACTGCCTTGTTTCCTGTATTTGACTCAGCGTTCGGCTCCGCGCTGGAGACACTGGCTACTTTACACTCGCGCAGCTTCAGGTGTCACACCAGCTGAAGATCCGGGGGCCGCACTCCGCAACTGGGCAGGAGAGCGCACTGCCAGGAGTAATACCCTCATGTCACTATCACAACATCAAAGTGCTGACGCGGGCTAGAGCTCACACGCATACGCTCGCCGCCGCCGCCTCCTCCTCCTCACACACAATCCTTAACTTCTTTCACCCCCACACAAAGACTTTGTGTGCTGCTCAGTCTCGTGCTCACTAGCAGACATGAACTTTTGAGCTGCGTACTGGATCCCTGAGACGCAGCCGACGTTTCAGTCAGTAAATGAACAACCAGGCGTTTATTATCAGATCAAAGGCGGCGTTCCGTACCGAGGCCCGGCAGAGAACGAGCCGCAGAGGTGGGCTTTCTGTACCCGGCCACCGTTCCGTTTACTGCATATGTTTTCTGATTGTTGTTGTTTGTGTAGTGACAAAAGGATTAGAATCTTTGAAATGGGCCTTGGAAGAAGTAGTTTCCTTTAAAAAGGTAGAAGTACAATATATAATTTTAGTATTTATTTATTTTTTTGTCTGGAGGAATTGCCCTTTTCAGTTGGAATTGAGGTGTGACGTTAGTCCACAGCTGTAAATAGTATAACTGGGTTAATGATTCAGTATTCTTACGATAACTTGAACAAAAACGGTGACCACAAGTTGTTGCACAACTAAGTCTAGTTACATAATGAATAGAATGTTCATTGTCATGTTTGCATGATGCACATTGTCACAGTTTCATATTGCGATATGAGATGATGCATTGTCACCCCCCTAATTTATCAGGTTATTTAAACATTAACATTATGCAGATAATTTAGCTTTAAAGTTTCTCAAGAAATATTCTGCTTTATGATCTGTAAATAGAATAAGGCAGTTTTTTTCTAGATGAAATAAAAAAATTATTTATATATATATTTATAATTAAATAATTAACATAATTTACATTTTTATAATAAGAAATATTAGATATATTGACCAGATGATTTGTCAGATTTTTAGGTCTTGAATTGTAAAATTTGCGGCTTTGGGACGCTCTTAAAAATGTTCATGGCATAGAAGAGAAGCCAAAAAAAAAAAAAAAAAAAAAATATATATATATATATATATATGATCATTTATTATTGATTTAAAAGTTTTGTCATTTGGACTACATTGCTTACTCCAATATTTGTGCCCATGGTTGGATGGATGGATGGATAGATAGATGAATGGGTGAATCAATAGAGAGAGAGAGAGAGAGAGAGAGAGAGTATGAGAGAAAGAGACCACATTGAGGCTGGAGTATGTTCTACAGGCTGGTTGACCTGCGGTGCTCTAGCCTGTAGATATTCACTACACAGTCTGAGCTCTATTGATCCTCGAGTGTCCTGTCCACTCTCAACCACACACATTCACTCTCCGTAGCAGACCAGTGCTGTCACACTAGCGGTTGGTGAACAAGCTGTGTTTACAGTGACGTATGGACGAGGATCTGGTTTCATTAGCGTATGTGGATTCACGCATATGGATGTGTTTGTATTTGTTCCTCGTTTTGATCATGTGTGTATATGTGCTTTTTGTCTGCGCGTGTGTCATTAGATATGGCTACACATGTTCCACATCAGGCTTGTGTGTGCATGTGTGTGTGTGTGGGTGTGTTTGTAGACACACTTAACCAGAGCTGAGTGGTGGGGGGGGGGAGGCAATAAGAAAAGAATGATTACCAGACAGGCCACATGCTCAGTCCAGATATGCAGCTTTAGCAGTATTCCTCTGCTGCACAGTGTCAAGCATATTGATCAGCTTCTTGTAATAGAGAGAGGGGCAGTGTGCAAAATCAATGCTTGATTTTTTCTCCCCCTTCCCTGTCTTTACCCCCCCCTCTCTCTCACTCTAAGTCGGCCTGCTGCCTTTATCTGGAGTGAGTATGAAGCAAACCGCTTGCTTTTCCTCTACCAGTTCTCTAACATCCTGCTGCTGCCATGTTGCCACAATAAAGCTACACAAGCCCTCTTTGTTTTGCATCGCTCCTACTGTCCCCTGACCTGCCCACAGACCCTGCGAAAGAAAACATTCCGCGGCACCGTTTCAATTCTCCTAGACTGCCATAGCGTTTGCACTGTTGTAACGCACGGGTCGGCTTTACGGTGTTCTGTGTGAAAGTGAAGGGCCTGTGGATTTCAGTCCGGTCTGCAGGATAAACCCCGGCCTGTGTTTTTTCCTCGTTATGCAAGTGTTCTCGTTTTTGCATGTTTTTTTTTTTTCTCGCCCAGGGTTGATACAGATTATGGAAAAAAAAAAAAAAAGATTAATGCTGCCCTTGCAGTCCTCAGTCTGTCTACTGTCAGAAAATAGAATTCATTTAGGTAATCCAGATGCTTTTCCTCAGTTCGTGTGTCTGGAATCTGGCCGGCAGTCAAGTGGCTCAGGGCGAGCTTTTGTGCTTGCGCGGAGAGCCTGGCCTTGCCTAGCGCCGCTCCGTCAGCCCGGCACAATGCTCGCCCAACGTCCAGCATCATCAACCAGCAGAATGCTCACCTTCTGATGATCATCCCTCATTGTTCCACGCCATGACAAATGCCCTTCAGTTTGTACAATTAAACGGGTCCCGCTTTCCGCCGCTCTATTGATGGTACAGTATCAGAAAGGCCTGCGGCACTCTCTTTGTCCGGCGTCTGGGAGCAGAATTGATTGATTAGTTCCAAAAGCCAATTAATGCAGCTAAATGGACCTGTTTGTTATATTGTTTTGAATAGAAACTGTCAATACATGTTAGGCTAATTCATTGATTACTTAGCAAAAAGCAAAAAAAGCTTGCATTCACAGGAACAGATTCGAGAACAACCAGTAGAGAGCAGCATTAAGTGGACGGGAAGTAGAAAATAGAGCTGATATGAAGGATTTCAAGAAGTAAACGCCCTCTGGCTATAAAACTGGTTGATTGAGTGTTTGCCGGCGACGTAACGTGGAGTGAAATCAGCGTTGTGGTTTGGAATCAATTTTAAATTGAGTTCAAAAAGCCATCAGCGTGCTTCATTTGTGATTGCAAGCGAAGAATTGACTGATAATTAGATGAAAGCCTAGTGGTTTATCAAGCATATATACTACAGTAGTTGTCACCTTACAAAAGCAGTCTAGCCAGCGAGGAAACAGTTCCTCTGATGTTATTACTTCAGAACGAGTTGGTATCACATAACTGAGCACAAGAGAATGAATTGCCTCATACACTCTTAATCATGACATACATTCAGGCCCTCGTCCTGACACCATGCGTTTAGTGTAATGAAGGGGGTTTCGGCCCTTTTCTGCTTGCTGTCATGCATGGCTCATCACGCACACACGCCTTGGACCCGCTGCATGTGTCTTTGTTGCGCCTATGTAAATGATCTGGCATGGGATGCAGCGTGACCTTATGGCAGTGCAGACCCCGTGACATCAGTCGAAGCTTTTTCTCTCGCAGCCGCAGCATCTTAATGAGCGTGCGCTGTGCCAGACTTGGCCAGGCTTGGCCCCGCAGATTTGGTTTGGAAGCTGGCCTCCGCTTCTCCAGAACACACCCTGTCCCGCTCCGAGCATCAGCGTACTCGCATGCGATCCGCCCAGTGGGATAATCTATCCCTTCTGTTTCCAAACACAGGAGGCAGAGAGGAGTTTCGCTACTCTGCTCGCTCTCTCTCTCTCTCTCTCTCTCTCCGGCTGTGTTCTTCTAACAGGGTCACACATCTGACTTTTGGCCTCGTTGTGACAAACAACTGACTTCTGTGTGAACACGAAAGCTGATTTTTCTCAAAGCAGATTGTATTATTGAATGTGATTGTAGACTGGACGCGGATCTGATACAGGCCAGAAACCTGTTCAGGCTAGGCCTGAGCTGTAAAACGTATGCAATCATTTTTCAGTACTGATTATATCCACTTCAGGTGTCTGGTTCTTACATTCTTAAAGTTATACTCGGTAAAAAAGTTATTGTATGTTCATTTATAGGCATTACTCACAGCAACCCAACTAGGCACAGATGCGGCACAGGTAGGACTTCTTTCTGGCAGGCATGTACACAGATTCGAACCATTCGAAGTACTAGTGTGTGAAACCTGAAATCACTGGGTGTTTGTTACGTTTCAGAGTAAGGCGGAGAATAAATGCAGGCTATATACAGACTAACAGTTCAGTGAAATCCGACATATCTCATAACAATGAAAGATAATCCTCTGACTAATAACACATGGGATCATTGTCCAGTGAGAAGATAGATACCTGGCGTATCAACATCCACCGTGACACTTATTAACTCTTTCGTTCAATAGCTTATCTGAAGAGGCAGTCTCTGTTACTCATCCAACAGGAAACGTCCTGTGGATGTTTCTGAACTATGACTAGGACTGTTTTTGAACACCTCCAGGACTGTCATCTACAAAGTTAACCAACAATCCTACATTATTTTTGCCTTGGTGCTCTTCTTAGTGTTCTTCTTGGTGCTCTTCTTAGTGCTCTTCTTAGTGTTCTTCTTGGTGCTCTTCTTAGTGTTCTTCTTGGTGCTCTTCTTAGTGTTCTTCTTGGTGCTCTTCTTAGTGTTCTTCTTGGTGTTCTTCTTAGTGCTCTTCTTAGTGCTCTTCTTGGTGCTCTTCTTAGTGCTCTTCTTAGTGCTCTTCTTGGTGCTCTTCTTGGTGCTCTTCTTGGTGCTCTTCTTGGTGTTCTTCTTGGTGCTCTTCTTGGTGCTCTTCTTGGTGCTCTTCTTGGTGCTCTTCTTGGTGTTCTTCTTGGTGTTCTTCTTGGTGCTCTTCTTGGTGTTCTTCTTGGTGCTCTTCTTGGTGCTCTTCTTGGTGCTCTTCTTGGTGCTCTTCTTGGTGCTCTTCTTGGTGCTCTTCTTGGTGCTCTTCTTGGTGTTCTTCTTGGTGTTCTTCTTGGTGCTCTTCTTGGTGTTCTTCTTGGTGCTCTTCTTGGTGCTCTTCTTGGTGCTCTTCTTGGTGTTCTTCTTGGTGTTCTTCTTGGTGCTCTTCTTGGTGCTCTTCTTGGTGTTCTTCTTGGTGCTCTTCTTGGTGCTCTTCTTGGTGTTCTTCTTGGTGCTCTTCTTGGTGCTCTTCCTGGTGCTCTTCTTGGTGCTCTTCTTTACCATTGTTTTCCTTCCCAGCATTTAGCTGCTTATACATTCATGAAGTCTTTTGAACACTTGATTATTAAAATTAATGAACCTGAGCTAGTTAGCTGCTTTCAGTGTAGAAATTAAAGAGAGTAAAAAATCTAATTTGTGGAAAACCTTGGACTAAGATAATATGGCAGAAAAAGAAGACCACACATTACTTGTACTGTGTAACTGCTTCAGTTCTCGTAATTAAATGTAACTCAGAACAGTGCAAGTAATAAGTATTGTTAATTATCCACATCTGCTATAGACAAATATATTCCGATCAGACTTTTGAAAATATCGCCCAACGCCAGCGCATTCAGGCCCCTTCTTTTATTCCTCAGGTTACTCACGAACACCAGTGTGACTTGTGAAGACAGAAAGAATCCCACCCTGAACAGAAAAGGCTGTTGAGTAAAGAGAATGTAGTCTCTGTCTGTTACAGACACATGCGTACTGCTGTGAATCTCTGTGGAGTAGTCCCTCTGCGAGCAGATGCCCTATCTGGAGCGCTGCGGGCCTGAGTGGGTGGGGGCGCGGGCTGTGAAGAGCAGGTTGGGCCGAGCTGGGCTGGGTTGGGTTTGGCTGTGTTGGTTGGGGGATGATGAATGGTGCTCACCTGGTGGTCTCTGTGAGGGCTGGCAGCCTGCGCCATGGGGGTCTCCCACCAGCCTGTCCCAGGCAGCGTGTGGCAGGAGGCAGCAGCCAGGGCCACATTAATCAAACCTCTCCACCTGCCTCTTTCTCTCTCTCTCTCTCTCTCTCTCTCTCTCTATGCCTATCTCGATCTCCCTCTCTCTTTCCCCCTCTTTACATATTCGCGACCAGGCCTGTCGCTTGGAACAATGGGCCTTTTAACAGGGCTCTCCGAGCTGAGAATGGACACAGCCAGCGCGGCTGAAACGTGGTGGCCATTTTACAGCTAAACCCCGGAGTGTCAGCACACTTATGCAGTAGGTGTGTTTAATGCTATTAGAAAGGGGGAGACGGACCCTTTTCTGTTCTGATGAGCCAGGGGCTATCTGCGAGGGCTAAAGTGGACTTAGGTTCCTTTAATGCACTTAACATGGTAGGCCTTTGCCCCTCGCTGCTGTCTTAACTGCTTTTGGCTCTCTAATACTGGAGTTAGTGACACCTTCCGTTAAGGTCGCTGAACACATAATTGGGTACTTAGTGGGGCCCGGTACTTGCGTTAGTGTGGACTGCTCTAAGTAGGCTTATTTAACAGCTATTGGACTCGGTTAATGTTTTGACAAGTATCAGAATTTGTGATTGACCTGATATTTTGCTCTTTCATGTTTTTTTTTAACGTTTCCATCATTCCTACTCACTCAAAGTGCTTTGTTTCTCCAAGTGCTCGTTTCAAAAGCTCATAATCTTGTTTCTTTGCACCATTTGAACAACCCAGATGTTTTATATATTGTAAATAATTTTGAATAATATTACATATAACATATTGTTTACTGGTGTGCGTCATAAGTTCATCCTCAGGTTATTATTTTGAAGGTTTTATTGAGCTAGCTTTGATATTACATAGTGCACTTAATTAGCGGTGTTCAATAGCGGTGAAGGCAATAGAATTATTGAGCAATGGTAGCAGGAGAAGCCCAATCATTGTGAAGCGAAACATTAGCAGCACATCATCATAAATGATTATTTACTCCATATGAAATTGACCGGCGATCCCCTTGTGATCTTTTTTGGATCAGATGAACACCAGTGGCTCATTAAATATACATGCTGTGTATTGAGCTGAGCTAGCCAATTAGCTGGGACTCTTTTCGATCGCTAATAATTACTTGGCGCTCATGATATCATGGTAGCCCACCACCTCCATCCTCTGTTTGGGTGGGATTTCAGGTCCCTGCCGTTGCCCTCTCGCATGCTGCGGAGCGCTGATCTCAAACGCAAGCTGCCTTGCTCCGCGGGCGGCAGTCTGGCTATTGTACGGGCGAGCGTGTGTAGATCTGGCGCGCAGATGAAGGCAGAGATGATACGGAGTGAGACGAGTCCCCTGTAGGTTGTGAGGGGGTGTGGCGTCTTCCTCAGCGTGAGACTTTCCCTCCAGTGTGAGTTTCAGACATCACTTGAGCTGCTTTGATAGCTCACTGCCTCATCAAAACGCAATAAATTGTGTTTACGGACCCTGTCCTGCCCGTCCCACCATCAAATAGCTCAGCACTACCTGTGTGCAGTCAGACGCAGAGATAACAGGTCAAACATTAGCAGCGACATCTGTGCCAGTGAAGGCGCGGTCTGTCGATTCGTTTGCTTTCTATGCTTATTTGTATTCCAGATAGACTAAGGCGCAGACTTGAATTAGATCTGAGAGGCAGATAACAGTATTTTGTGCAGGAGGAGTTTTGAAGCAGCTCTTATTCATTAATAGTCTTATCTCCATGTAATTAAGGAGTAGAGTGCCCTTCCCTCGCATTTCTATTTAAATCATGCCAGAGATACCGTGAGAAACAATCAGAGCTGGGCCATGTGCAACTCAATTACTTCAGGCAAGAGGAGATCTAAGAAGTGGCTTATTACATTTTTACGGATAAACTGTTGCTGCTAACTCATAAATTCGGAACCTCTTGCATGACAAAAACCTATTAGAGCTAGTAAACATTTAACCGAGGAATTTCGGATTTACTCCATCAGAATAAAAGGAAGCTCTCTTGGATGTGCGAGTCTGAGAGAGAGAGAGAAAGAGAGAGAGGGAGAAGGGGGGGGAGGGGTTGAGGGGGGGGAAGGAGCACACGTGCGCGGGCCTAATAGTGCATGCATGTGTTTACTAGCCAATAAGCGGAAAACAAAAATTGGACACAGAGCGTTCCCCTGTCTGCAGATTTGTTGGAAAGCTTGGATTTGATTTGGGCTTGGAAAGCTGGCTTTCCTTTCAGGAAGTGTTGTTCCTCTCCCCTCTCTATAAACAGTGGAAAAGGGACTTGAAGAAAATGTCCCAGACTCACTGTTTCCACTGTAAACACGCACCGAGCTCTTTCCATCAAGTGCAGTGGGTTTCTGCCGGTGCTGCCCAAGGCCCCTTTCAGGGAAAGGACTTTTCAGAGAAGAACTTTGTTTTCACTGTATATCAGCAGTGCTAACAGCTCGGGTCTCGGAGAGGGTGGATGTTTGACTATTGCGAGAGGTTTTCGTATCCCCACCGTGAACCGTTCATGGTTACTGGCACTGAAGTCCAGTGTCAGAAAGTTGAAGATGAAAGGCGTCGGGGAATCGAGCTCTCCGTTTAAGGCGGCCTTGCCTGTTGCTGCAGGCCGACCTTATCGCGGTTCCTTTATTTACCCACAGCCGTGATGCCAACGAGGTACGCACCTTCTGCTTGATCATGGCTTGCCGGCGAAAACAAGCATTGATTTCAAATAATTGTGCAGCTCGGCTACCAAATTAGGTGCGGCTGCATCGCGTGCACTATATTGTTTTCTTGTGTCCTCGCTTTTAGGGGAATACAACAAATGCTGGTCTGGAGAGATAGACATGATAATGTTTAATAGCAGGTGTGATTTACCTACAAGGACAACAAATTATTCTACAGTATTCATGAAATTGAATATATTTATTTTTTTTCCGTTTGCTGCTCGCTACCCAGCGACCTCCTGTGCGGACACCAGTTTTTTACTAGTCCATTGAAAGGCGTTAAAGATGTCCCATTTCCTTTGTTCGGTTTCCATGCACAATGGACCGGCTTCCCCTTCTCCTGGCTGGGTAATTAAACTTTTCTGCGGCGGGAGAAAAAGTCCGCCATAAAACAGTGGCTTCTCTTGCCAACCATCTGCCTGATAGGAAACCTTAACCTGTATTTGAGGCCGGGAGAGCCATTTTTATTGCATTGTATCAGCCATGAAAGAGGTGCTAAGATGGACACTCTGTATCTCCGGCGCGCCAAAAACTAATCTAAATGGAAAACACATTGTCTTCATTATTTTGCAAGTGCTGAAAGAACACTGTTGCCATAGTAACAGCCAGCAGAGGCCGAGGGCTGCTTTAGGGCCGGTGAATGGAGTACAGTGGATGAGCAAAAGTGCCTTGTGAGCCAGACGGCAGAAAAGGCAAGTTAGAGAGTGTAAAAGTGCTGCTCACTCGTATAATTAATTTCAGGGTGTTGGGGGGGGGGAGGGGGCAGGTGGTGGTGGTGGTGGTGGTGGTGGTTGGGGGGGAGTGGAGCAAGGTGGCGTATTTAACATAGACACTTAGGAGCTCTGCCCAGAGGCTAGCTGCTAGTCAAACGGCAGCCATGTTTGTGTGGTAAGCTGTTCCCGCTGAAGGTAGATGAGCGAGTCGATTTGATTAAAAGAAAAGAAGAGGACATGACATGCTGCTTCGTGGAAAGAAAAAAAAAAAAAACACACACGGCTGAAATTGCTTGCATCCATAAAGCCGTGGCTGCCAGACATAGCTGCAGTTTTCCTCTGGAGGATTGGTAATGAATGCCAAGAAAGCTGTTGTTTTCGCAAGGTGGTGCTGGAGACCAGACACACACACACACACACACACACACACACACAACACACACACACACAAAAGCCTGCCATGCTGCGGAGCTTTATACAACATTTATTAAGCAAAATGAAGTGAGCTCCCATCCCAAACTGTCTTACAAAAGCCACCAAATCCCAACCAAATCCGTTCTGTGTTCTCACTCATCATGCTTCGTTCACGGAGGGGCCGAGAGGATGTTCTTCGCCAGCACTCAGCACTGCAGCTGAACCTCTAGGAAAGCTTGCGGGGCCCGTGGCTTATTTAAAGCAGCAGAACCGTTTGTGTCATTAAGCCGAGGACACGGCCTGCCGCGGCTGCCGCTTGTTTATTTGCCCGGCGCGGGTAATAAATGCTGTGACTTGCTGAAATGATTGTCATTGCTGTTTAAACAGTCACATTTAGTCACAATTCCGGGGTCCGTGGGTGACCTTCTACTGATTTGTCAAAATAGTGTTGGTCAGTAAACAGAAGCCAGCCGGCGCAGTGGCTGCCGGACTCTCTGGGTAAATGATCTTCTAGGTTGGCTAATGAGGGAGGCTCAGGGAGGTAGCCTGGGTGTCAGGGACAGGAGCGGGAGGACAGTAGCATGGCCTCTAATGGCCACAGTGCCTTCGCGCAGCGGCTCTTCGTCATGGTGATTCATGTCAGGGCGTAATTGGTTTACCTGCCCGTGTCTGTTGTGAGCCTGTCCGTGTGGCTAAAAAACAAATTACCTACTGCTGACCTTTCAGCTACGCCGGCCGCTCCATCCTGCAGCTGAGGAGAGCAGAACACGGGAGTAAGTACTTTGAGCTGTGTGGCGGTGCTGCGGACGGAAAGTATACTGGTTTTAAAGCGATTGACCGTGTGACAGCGTCTCACTGTCACGCTCGCTCTCTTGAAGCGCTTATTATTTTTTTAAATCTGATGCTATCATGTTGTTACGGTCTGGATAGTGTAAAATATTGTGATGCTAATTTTAGTTCACATCGCCCGCCCCTAGGTGGTGCCATCTCCTGGCTTGGATTTGACTTTTCTTGTTTGAAAAAAAGAAGAAAAAAAGCGGGAACTGCTTTTGGGTGTTTATGTTTGAGCTGGGTTCACAGCGTGCAAACAGTTTTGAAAGCAATGGCGTGTCACTCAGACAGCCAGATGTAGCCGGCTGTATTTGCCCTTGCCTGGATGAAGGCAGCCGCTGGGTTTGGAGCAGCGGTGTCTACAGCACGCAGGTTTGCTTGCACCACTTATCTGTCAAGAGCAGCGAGTGTAAAGGGGGGAAGGGGGAGTAATTCCCCACTTCCTGCATGAATGATACAATATCCATTTTAGTGACAGCGTAGATGGGCTCCAATTTAAATCTTAATCCACGGGGGCTGAGTGGCAGTCGGCCGGATTGATTCCAGGCCGCCTCGCGTGCATCCCCGTGCTCGGGCCCACGCCGATTCGCTCTGTGATACCCTGACACTCGGCCACCCTCATCCCCGCGCACTTTCCTCTCTCCGCTGCGGCCGTATTGATGAAAGCCGCGGCCCACCCCTGCGCGGCCATTTCACGGACCAGGTTCCACCTGAGTAATGGCCAAACCGTCCGGCGCACGCTCTGCTGATATCCCGTTAAAGGAAGGAAGAGTGCTTACGCCCCTCAGGAAATGAAAAGCTTGTGGTCATTTTGGTGGTGATGCTGTAGTTCATTATCAGCAGTGCACTTTTCAAGTGGACATTTTTCACAAGATGCACCTGGGGGGACCAGTTGGACCAGTTGACGATTTACAGTTGAACCTTTTTAGGAAGTGATGTTATACATTTGCTTGGTTTTACCTGTAGAAGTGTATAATTCTAACAATTATTCGGCAATTGTAATGTTGTAGCATTATTAGTTATTACTATTATTATTAGTTGGGTAACCGCATTATTCATGTCATAAATAGTAGGGGTGTAAGAAAATATCGAAATATTGAATATCGGGATATTATGTTTTGTGATACTGTATCAATTCTCAAAAACACAGTATCGATACACAGATTCCTGACAAGACAGTGAATCATTGTGTGTTGTGTTTAAACCTCTGACCACTAGATGGCAGTGTTGTAATCCATTTTCAGCTCCACTCCAACATTAACAAGCAGCACAAGGGTGCAATGCTATTGTAAGCACTGGCAAACCTGTTGATACAGTGGTGTGTTTTAATAGTAGGATCGCAATATATCACTTTGTTTGCAGTATCGCAATATAATCTCGATATATAGAATCGTGGCCGCTGTATCATTATACGTATTGTATCGCCAAGTTCTTGCCAATACACAGCCCTAATGGCTACATCACTACATCATCGTCTGATTACTTTCAGTATCAAAAACTTTGCATTTCTGACTTCCTTTGATATCAGAAAGTTATAAAAACAGTAATATGGCATCAGATTTAAACCTAAAATCTAATGTATTATTAGACTTGTATTATGTGATACACCTTGATACATAAGCTTTTAAGGGTTAAGGAAGAGCCGTGCAGTATTCTTACAGATAGATAGAAACAGGCTGAGTTTTGCTTGTGCTGCGTATGTACTCAGCAGTTAAATTCCCGCTGACAAATGTTTTGTAGTGCCCACGCTTGCCTGCCTTTCTGAGGGGAAGTCCAGGAGGTGCGAGTGTGTGTGAATGAGACTCAGTGCGAACACAGAGCCATCACTGTGTGTAGAGCCTGGCCTGGCCCTGCCCCGGCCCTGCCCTGCCCGCTGGCACCCTCGGCGCCCCAAGCATGGCCCTCTCAGGGGCCTCTCCATGCCAACCTTTCACGGGCAGCAGCGGAAGCAGGCCGCGACCAGAAGGAGCGCCGCTCCAGCCTGGGCCTGGCCGGCCGAGCTCGTGTTAAGTGTGAGTTTACTGTCAGTCCATTACTGACTAATCTCATTAGCTCTCTGGCCAGTGCGAGGACCGAGTGAGCAGCAGAAGTGAGAGAGAGCCCTGCTCACCTTCAACCTCGCCACAGAGTGCACCCAGGCCTTGCGGTAATGGGGGCTGGGAGGTGCTTGCACGGCTATTGATGAATCCCTTTAATTATCAGAGAGTGAGCAGCATTATTTGCTGTGAGCTGGGTTAATCAGATTCGCTGTTTTTCGAGCTCGAGCATGGAGACCAAGAGTGACAGAACAGCACCCCATTGACAGCTTCTATTCATGGATCCTATCTTTTGCCTCTAATTGTTTTCCTTTCATTTAGTCAGAGTTTCCTCGCTAATTAGATTTGTCCCATAAAACAGAAGAAAACGGCAGGAGCTGCTACACAGGAGGTCGCCATGCACAGCTCCTAAAGGAGAAATTGGTAGCTTTTGATTGTCGGGACCAGGAACAGTGTGGGTGTGCATGTGTGCATGCACTACTTTCTCCTTTATTTCTGCTTTAATGCTTCCTTTTCGCAACTCTCGCGTAGTCGTTGTCTACAGTACGCACATGCTCTCATTGGTACGCTGCATCTGTCTGGAGGCCCTGAGTGATCAAGTGTTAGGTATGAGTGAATAACCACACACATGTGGTATCTGCGTTCTGGTGTAGTGTGTGCTGTGTTTGCACACAGTGCTGAGAGAGCCAGCAGCAAACTCACAATACAATATGTATCACGAGTCAAGCGTTATGATGTAGTATGACACGGAACGGCACAGCAAACACACCGAGTAACTGTTGAATTATGTTGTGTGCTTTATTAAGGCAAGTGTTAACAAAAATAAGAAGAAGGTAAACATGTGGGAATTCTTGCAGATAATCAATAGCTGCTAACTAAGCACTAACAGGCCAATTATGTCATCCGTCTTGTCCAGCGTTGGGGGTATCACGGCACGAAATGTGATCAATGCTTCATGTAACAAAGTAATGTTGACACATCGCAGTTTAAATGCTTGTAATCACATAACAGTAACTGGCCAATAGGAACTGCTTTATCTGTGTTATATATGTGAGCACAATAAATAGTGTGATCTGTGATGTGACTAATTTCCTACATATAGATTTTAACATAGTTTGCACATGTGTGCTACCTGTGAAAGCTCACAGCATGATGTTGTGAATATGAGCTGACAGTCTGTCGAGGCATCTGATTACAAAAATTATCCGTATAAAGTCTTACATTACAATTGGTAAAAAAAAAAAAATAAAAAAAAAAATATATATATATATATGGAAAGAGCCAATCGGTGGCGTTAAACAAATGAGCCTAATTTCTGTATTTACAGCTAGAGTTTCATTGAAACCCCCTCTGTAAAACTCCCTTTGGCCAGGTCCCTGCAATTCCTATCTGAACCGCTAGGTGGAGATACATACCCTTTAATTGTCGACGAACTGACTAAAGCTAATTACAAAAGCTAATTACTGCTAATTTGGTTAAAAATGTTATGCTGGTTCATATGAGCTTGTTGAAAATGGTAATAAACCAGTTTAGACCATGTTTCATGACTTGCTTGCGCTAACAACTACATGTAACCCTGCGGGTATTGGCTATCGGCTGAAAGGTGATCGGCGATTGGAATATATATATATATATATATATATATATATATATATATATATATATATATATATATATATATACAAATACACATGATTTAAGCAGTTAAAAAGTTGATGAAATATAATACTGACTATTTACTGTGGCTAGTTTTTCAGTTATCATACTGCGTCAACCTTTAATACTTTTAATAAAACATACATTGCTAGACTCCAGATTAGATTTAGAACCTTCCACATTCAACTTCAAGTTCAGCTGCATTTATTTAATGTCTAATTGAATGTTAATGTTAAACACAGACTGAGCATCCACAAAGCCTCTACAGTGGACAATCAAAGTAATCTATCATTTAATTAGTCAGCATGGATCTTATTACACCACTGATGATGAACTTGTGTTGTGGCATCTTTCAGCGTTTCATTGCTGGTGCTTTCTCTGAAAAAAAGAATAAAATGAATCACGATAACTTTACCTCTTTCAGGTAGATGGCTCAAACATGCTGAGCGATACTGAGTCTACTGGCCGATTTAAAAAAAAAATTTACCGCCTCCTGCTGGACTCAAATATCAAGCCTTCAGTCTTTCACACGTAGAAGCCCTGTGCAAAAATACATTCAGTAATATCAATACAGACATGACTGCATCAGCTCTCCTGTTGTCGAAGGTTTATTCGCTATAAACTGGCAAATCAATACTGTGAACACAGCTGTACTGGCAGCAGTGCGAGCCGGGCTGCATCTCCAGTGTGGGAAGGAGCGAGCTCCATGCCCAGCGCGCCAACTCAAGGAGCTGATGTTTCAGCACTTTTGAGCTGAGCCTGAAACAGAAGGCCATGGAATTTCTCAGCTTACCTATTCAGCAGTGGCCGCTGCTGTGAGCGCACTGACACTCCTGAGCTGGAGTCGTGCCCGCCAGGTTAGGTTTACTGCACCGTCTGGCCCACCTCCTCACTTAGAGCTTTCTTGCCTGCGAGGCACTCCACTCCTAGATAAAGACGCAGGCTTCTTCGCTGTGCCTGAATCGTAACCTCTCTCTTTTACGAACTTTTGCAAGAATGTAAATTACGGCTTTTCCAAAAAACCCGGCCTGGAATTCCTCCTCTCTGCTGTCACCCTAAATTAGAAGTCTTAAGATTTAGGCATCTTTATGAAAGTAGAACCACGTTGTCGGCTGGGCGGCCTTTCAGGATGAAGCCTGCTTCCTTGGAACTGATAACGCGACGTGTTGGCAAAAGATGCTCACACTTTCCAAGTATTACAACCTGCTCTGGTGTCCGTCCTCGTTAAGAGAGGTAGAGTGATATGCAGGCACACAGAAGCTCTTTGCTTGTGGCGCAGTTGAATCGAAGACGCTCTGAAACGTTCTTTTGTACTTTTCTTCACTGCTGCCGTGTTTCAACCTTCTTGGAAGCTTCTTTCATACTCGGAGAGATATTTAGTGGTTGCCTGGACGTGATGTGCATTAGGCTCTATTTTTAGTTCGGAACAGCACATGAGAGATTCACTGACGGTCATGAGCCTCACTGTGACCTGATTTTTTGAATACGCATCGATAACCGCAGACCAGACAGTGTTTTTCAAATCAGGGGAAGTGAAAGTGAAAAGTAAAACTCAAACGCTTCCCGATTGATCTGCGTTTAGTTTCTGCTGATAATGCAGGCTGAAGGAATGCAGCGTAGCGTGGCGAACCGACCCGGGCTTTGCAAGCAGAGATAAGAGTCTGCATGGACTGGATTTGCTGCTGCTCAGGGTTCCTGTGTTCCATTGCAAGATGGGAACCACTCCTGGTTTATTTATGCATCGCTGCCGTCCAGCCGCGGCACCTGGCAATCTCTGACGAATGAGAGAATCTAGGAAGTCAAAAGTGGTGGAGCAGAGATGCTGGACATACTTTGTCATAAGCTTAGGTGATAAAACAATAGAAATAAATACTGAACATAGACATGTTCTTCAGTACTGATGAGACATCATTGAGATACTTCATCAATTCAGTATTAGCAGCAAAGCTATGCACTTCAAACAAATGTCACTTTGGTGAACTAGGTGGTGATGTGTGCCCTCTACTCACTATTCTGTGTGATGGAAGAAGTCTAGCTATTCACTTGCAACAGCTTAATCAAAATTGCAGTAGAGTTAGCTAGCTAGCTGTTTTCAATAGTGAAATTATGGAGACAAAAAAAAGACAACATACCCACTACAGGGTGGAATAAGATTTTTTTTTATTTGATAAAATTCGCAACAAATGGAACAAGCCTTTGATTTTGATTAGGCTTTAAAATGTACATAGCTATTAGGGGTGTAAGAAAATATAGAAAATATCGAATATCGGGATATTTTGTTTTGTGATACTGTATCGATTCTCAAAAACACAGTATCGATACACAGATTCTTGCCAGACAGTGAATCATTGTGTGTTGTGTTTAAACCTCTGACCACTAGATGGCAGTGTTGTAATCCATTTTCAGCTCCACTCCAACATTAACAAGCAGCACAAGGGCGCAATTCCATTGTAAGCACTGGCAAACCTGTTTATATAGTGGTGTGTTTTAATAGTAGGATTTAAAAAAATCACAATAAATCACTTTGCTTGCAGTATCGCAATATACTGCGATATATTGAATCGGGACCACTGTATCACGATATGTATCGTATCGTCAGGTTCTTGCCAATACACAGCCCTAGTAGCTATACATTAAACGATATTGAAAAATCTATTGTGGCATGTCTTTTTCACCACGTCTCCATAGCTCCTGCGACACCCAGACACATCACCCGCCACTCACAGACACAGTCACTCACTCACTCTCTCAGCCTGTCTGTCCAATCCTGGACAGTGCTGTGATAACAGTGAGGAGTTAAATTGTGACTTACGCACCCAGTGATTTGCGGTTGTGTGTCAGGTCGAGCAGGCGGAGTGCCACGCCAAGGCGCTGAGCTCTTATCTGAGCTGGCTGGAGTTTTTCACAGCCTCGGCCTCTCCTCGTGCAGTGAATCACTGAGGCCCCAGCGTGCCCGCGGCCCTTTCCCTCGGCACGTTCGCGGAATGAGGGGGATTGTCCCTGGGGTATCTGGTTGCGCATACCTGCCATTGTAGGGACCTCTGGCACCATGCTGCTGTTCAATATTTATAGCCGCCAAATGCTCTCAAATATCAAATTGTTAAACAGCTGCTCTCAATTTCGGGCACTGGGCGTCCCGTTTTGGGAAGTGCACGGCCTCGGACCACAGGAACAGTCCCCGTATAAAAGAGCTCATTTGCGTTTTAATCACTCCCTTTATTGGCTAATTAATTTGCTTTAAAGAGCGATGGCGTACATGTTTCCACGGCTAGGCTATCCTGCGCTTCTGAGCTGGCACTTCAGCTGGAAAGATTGGGGAGCAGCTCCACCTGTAGCCACCGGGACATAATAAGCTCTCCTGACCACAGTCTTGACCGAGCCAGAGCTCGGAGCTGACCCCAGAGTATAGCTGCAACTAACAGTTATTTCTATAACCGATTAATCTACCTGATACGATCTGCTTAGTCACTTACTGAGCCATTACTCTACCTGTGGGTCGCTTCGCCATCATTTACAGACCAGTCTGTGTGACAAGTGGCTTTTTTTTTTTTAGGAGCTGTGAGATGGCTAAATTTCTGATGAACATTCCATGTTTTTTTTTTAAACATTGTCTTGTTCATGTTCTTCAACTCCTACGTCACTGGCGAAGCGTTGCAGCCCTACCGCAGAGAGGTTGCGGAGGTTACAGTGTGTGCGCAAGGTGCAGGGAACTGATGAGAAATGGCCACTGCGCCGCGGGCTGCTGGCGGTAGCTCTCTCTCTCCGCAGCACTTCGCCTCAGGTGAGAAATTAAAGTGGATATTATCTGAGCTCCGGTCCCACCCCCCCCCCCCCCGCTACATCAGCATGGGGCCAGGAACCATTTGGCTGTAAACGCACGGGAAACGCTGGCTTGACATTATTTTCAGGGCGGCCGGGCCGGCCCTCCGTTAGCGATGTGCTTTTCATCGCTGCCTTCAACTCTCTGCTTCAGTTGGCGGCAAGGTCACGCACGCAGAGGTCACTGTGTCTCCACGGTGGTGTAGACTGCGCTACATAAAGTGCTGTGTTTATGTTCTCTTTCAATATAAATATAGAATTAATATCTTGGTTTATGTGTCCCACTGGCGCTTCTTTTATGTGTGTTAGTGTGTAATACACTCAGCGTCCACTTCATCAGAAACCCTTACCTTGTCCACCTACCCTATAGGTTCGCTATATAGGCATACAAGAACAGATTGCAGCCCCTCTAATGTCATGCACCATCTACCCTATCACCTCCCTATCACCTACACCATTCATCATTGGTCAGTTACTGGCTGCAGGATTGTTATTACAAACATCACATGTGTGGTGGGGACCGTTCTTAATGCAGTGGAGACGCGCTGACATGGTAATGGCATGGTAGTTATGTGCTGGTATCAGGCACTGCGGCGCTGCTGCATGTTTTTACATGTCAGTGTCACTGCTAGCTTGGGAGGAGTCCCTGTAGAATTCGAGGATGGCTAATACAAATTGAGCTTGGGCAGCTTGGACAGATGGGCTACGATCTCCAGCAAAGTGTACCTACAAAGTGAGCATTTCTAATAAAGTGGCCATTGAGAATACATGGTAATTCCAGTTACCGGTTTTAGGTTTGGATCAGAGCAGATGGTTCAGTCATGTTTTGCTTTGAAATGCAACTAAATGCATTTCTGCAGGCGTACAATCAGGCTTGGCTCAGAGTTCTCTCTTGTTATCCTGTGTTTTTCTCTCAGGCCTGTTCTCCTTTATATTCAGCCTTACTGCTGCTTTGTGGCCTCCTGTTGCCTCATCTCAGCCACAGCAGCAGCTCTCTCTCCCCCTGCCTTACGGAGCACTGGCCAGGATTAAGCATTAGCTCCGAGCTGACTGCATAATATTCAACCTTATCAGTCTCTCCGGGGAAGAGGTGGTCCGCGGCAAAAATAGCAGTAGTGATGTTCCTACCGACAGATACCATGTGTTAGTGGCCAGCGTCGTTACTGACGGTGGTAACGGCAGCGTCAGATGTGTCTTTGATTTTTCCTTTCATTCACAACAGGCGTGTTTCTAGAGAGCCAAGACAAGGGATGAGATCTCCAACATCTCCCCCTTCATTCTGTGGCGTTTCAAGAGATCCATAGAGAGAAATGAAGAGGAGGAGACGCTTTAGAGATTATAAGGAGGCCGAATCAGAGAGGAGGAAAAGCAGAGAAAAGTCAGTCCACGCCTGCTGGACAGTGTGAAATAGAGAGCCATAGGCAGATGGAAAGAGTGAAAGAGAAAGGCGGGAGAATAAAGGGAGGAGGTGGGGGAGAGAGAGAGAGAGGGAGAGAGAGAGAGGTAGAGAGAAGGAAAAAGGAGTAAAAAGAGGGGGGAGTCAGTCTGAGAGTAAGGGGAAGGTAGAGTGAGTGAAAGGAATAAATACAGACCGTGAGAGGAAGAGAGAGAGATGGAGAGAGGGAGGGAGGGAGGAAGGGAGGGAGATTGTGGGAGGGAAAGAGGCCAGGCTGGTGCGGCCGTGTTGATTGGCTTGTATGAAAACACATGACTGCAGTGGGGAGCCTCTTGCTCAGGGTGAGTGGCTCTGCTGCAGACCAAACCACATTAGATGAAATGAATCCATTCCCCAGCCTGTTAAAGCAGCATGCTCCCCGGGCTCCGGAGGGAGGGAGGGAGGGAGAGAGAGAGAGAGAGAGAGGAGAGAGTAGAGAGAGGGACATGGAGAGGGAGGGTGGTTAGAGAGAAGGAGAGAGGGAGGAGGGGGAGAGTGAGTGGCAGGAGGGAATGGGGGAGAGAAGAAAAGGGAGAGGCGGGGGCAGGAGGAGGCCAGCGTGCACACACACACACACACACTCACACACATACACACGCTGAGTGGAGGAGACTGCTCAGGGGATTATGGCACATTTTGGGGCAGGACAATGGCAAGCAGTAGAGCCTTTACCCAGCCCAGCTCCCTGCACACAACAAACGCCGCTTTGTGCTGCGTGCAGAGGCCGCTGACCGGGCTGTGCATCTGCAGCAGCACACTGATATACACTGCGCTGGAAAAAGAGTCAAATCTTTCTCCAGACCAGGCATGACTCCAGCTCCTTCCATCACATTTACTCTAAGAGACTGTATTTCATTGCTATAAGAACAAAATACATTTGTGTATATTTTGCATAATAATGCATAATAAAAAAACTTAACAATGTATGAAACTTTCAAGTTAAAGATTTACTTAATAAAATTGTTTTACCAATGTTTTTTTTTTGTTTCTTTGTCTATAAAGTTACTGTTTTGGAGAAACAAACTTATTCTGACAGAAGCAATCTGTAAAATACAGCCAGGCGTTCAGACCTGTTGTCTGAAAGGTTTTTGGGAGCCACTAGTTTCCTTATTAAATAATAAAAAAGTTGCACTGTGGCAGATGCAGGAGTTCTAAAACAAATTTAAAACTAACTTATTTACTCAGGCATTTAAATCATTTTAGAGATTATATTTTAGAGAGATTTTGTCTGATTTATTGGTTTTATTTTGATATAAGTGACTTTTCTACTAGATATAATTATTTCTCCATGTAGGGACTCTGCCTATTATTAATTTAATTTATTATTATTTTAATTTATTTTATTGTACAGCACTTTGGTTGACACTTGCTGTCTTTAAAATGTGCTTTATAAATAAGCACAATGCAGTATAAGTTGTTGTCACACACACTACAGTGGAAAACTGATGTAAGTAAGCAACAGGACAAAGTAGCTTATATATATTAGATTTTGAAAAAGTTTTAGATTTCTCCTGGATGCTCCAGATCTTGATTTAGCTTAATAACGCACTGAGTAGTCAAAGCAGGTATTATATGATAATAGCTTGGAAAGGGTTAAATAAACACACTTACTGTATTAATACTGTTTGAATATGTAATCAAATAAAGTGTTTTGCTAAAAAAAAAGCTAGAAAATTCTTTTTTTTTAAATATAATGTCCTCATGTGCTTAGAACTTTCACACAGTACTATATTCTCATCCTTAAAATGAATCTAGCAAGAAAGAATGGAGTTGGGAACAAGACCCTCTAAGGCCGCTGATCTTAACCTGGTATCTCTGGAGCTGTTTCTGCTGAAGCTGTATGAAAGCTGAGTCATGTTTCTGCTGGTGTTTTCCAGAGACCTGAAGCTGTTTTGTCTGAGGTCTGAAACCTGACAGTGGTGCTCAGCAGACATCCTAAAATGTACGCTGTGACATGGGAGGCATTTCATACTGACATATCGGCCCCCTCTGAGCAGAGCACGTTCAGCCAGCCCAGCTGAACAGATCTCAATCTCAGTTGTTGTTGGTTGCAATAAATGCACTACTAATGCAGGATGTAACACCAGCCAACAGGTTTACAACAAGGTCTCTTCTATGTTTGTACGGAAATAAATGAAACATGAATGACACGGTGTCAAACTGCTGGTAGAGCAGTTTTTATGGTCACTGGGGCTTGTTACCGCGGTAACTCGGTTAACCATCGCCAGACACAGGCCTAGGTGCGGGGGTGCGTGGCTTTGGCTTGCGTCTCTCCAAATTGCCTGTTAAAGCATTGCTGTTTATCCCACGACTGATCGATCAGAGCGGGCAGCAGAGCGCAGCGGCAAACGCAAACAGGTGTAGAAACATGGAGCACAACAGAACTCCATTCCTTACATTTCCCAGACGAAGAGCTGGAGGACTTGGGCAGCATTCCTGCCTTTTCCGACGCTAGTAGTTTCCCTGCTTTAACGCCTCCACGTGAAGTGAGGAAGGGCTTGTTAATTGGCTGATATGTTGGGTCAGCTGCCTTAGTGCAGGAAAACACCCAAATATACACAGCAGGCCCACCACTGGCTTTACTCAACCACTTCCTTCACACTCAGGCAGGTTCTCAGCGTAGGAAATAATGGCGCTCGGGGAGTGTGGAGCTCTTCATATCTGTTGTGGCAGATCTCTGTGTGAGCTGTAATTATGATCAGTCTTTTAAGTCTGGCCCTTCTCTGCTCTGAAAGGAATTACAGGCTGGTATCAGTCTCTCTCTGCGTGCGTCCTTAACCTGGGAGAACAGCTGATGCTATTCTGAGAGCTTGAAAAGGTAGTCATTTGTGAGCTGAAATACAAAAGTCACTCATGCGGCATGTGTCTGATTATGAAGAGATAATTTCTCTCTCTCTCTCTCTCTTTCTCTCTCTTGCACTCCCCTGGTCCTCTGGTTCACTCCTCTTCTTCTGAGTTTAAGGCAGAGTGGGTTTCCACTCAGTAATTTTTCCCCCCCTGCTTCCTGCCTTTTGTTTTTGCGCTCTGCCGGTATGCGTTATTAGTCGGCCCGCTCCTCTGATATGATTAATCTTCCTTCCGCTTCGGAGGGTCGTTTCATGCCCAGATGGGTTTGTTGTGTAATCCCTGAGTATCACCTCCTCTAATTGTGTACAGACTGATGCGATTCATATGGCCATATACCGAGCAGCATGTCAGCATGTAAGGGCACGGAATTGCGGCAGCTTACTAAAGGGCAAATGCTAGCAAATATTTATAGCCCCCACACTGTGTTGCGAAGCAGGCCCTGAAGAATTTTGGGTCATACCTACATGTGCTAGGAAACCCGGTACTGGCTGGATGGCTGACTGTACCACTTTGTGTTTGGAGTGACTTCATGGCTAGCTTCTGGTGCACTCTGAGTAACGAGGACAAGGGTTTGTTTTCATTGAGGTACTTGGTGTGTTATATAACTGGTGTTTTTCCAGCCCTCCCTGCTTGAGGGGCAGAGGAGGAGAGAGAGGGGGAGGAAGAGAGGAGCAAGGGAGGAGCTGACTTGGGCTCTGGGCTCTGGGCTCCGCTCCACAACCGGCCTGCGTCACTGGACAGGATGCTGGGCAGCCGCTGCAGTGATGTTTTCGTGTCATCGCCTTCCTCCTGACGCGTGCAGCCGTGCTTTTGTACAGCAAACAAAACCCAGGACCGTGAGGGAAGAGCGAGAGAGAGAGAGAGAGAGAGAGAGAGAGAGAGAGCAGCTACTCCTCACCACTTCCTTTCTCTCCTGCCGTCTCTAACTCCCTCTCTCTCTCTCTCTCTGTTGCTCTCTGTTTTGGCTGCTAGCTTCAGGCGTGAGAGACAGCAGGGTTCGGTGGGAAATAGTTAATCAATAGCCACAAGGTCGGCTGGGCAAGCCGCAGGTTTGAGAGTGTCCTGTCAGTGAGCTGGAGCGGAGGATTTGTAGCGCTTGTAAAGGCTTAAAGGAACATGCGGTAGTTCTGCACTGATAGCTGGACTGCAGTGTGGCAGGGAGACACCTGCTGGCCACCGGCCATCACCGCAACCTTACTGGCCCATATTTCCACCACAGAGGAGCTGAGCGGATTGCCTTTAAGCCTTCAAATGGCAAGGGCCAGTGTATTGTCATACACACTATATTATATATCAGTTCTCTCGCACATCAGTTTCACAACAGTTACTAAATAATAACTACTTATATGTAAATCATTCACAAGGTTTTCGACCAAATAGATTTTTTTAGGTACATTAGCTTTATAAACTTAAAATTTACCTCTATACATGTCTTAAATGATTACATTTGCGAGTGTGTAAAGTTAATTTTCTTCCTTTCACGAAATCAAGTGGTTGCTTTCTAACCTTATATAAATATGATGACATATAGGCCATTACTATCAGTAATTACTTCTTTATCCTAAATATAAAAATCCTGTTATATGGAAATATATATAAAAATCCTGTTATATGGAAATACATCTATATCTATAGTCAGCATGTTCTCTTTTGTTTTATAAGTATAGGAATTGATGTCAGTAATAAGTATATGCTTCAACAGATTAGCTTAAAAAGCTCTTAATAACTTAATAATAAGCCTGCAGGCTAAGGGGTCAGATTGCGAGCTTGGCTTGTGCAGCTAAATTTACCATTACGAACTGAACCCTGTGAATCCTCGAGTAAACCAACAGTTTATTTTTTCCATTGTGTGACCTGCTAGACTATTAAAGAGCCGGCAAGTAAATTCCTGTCCTCCTCTGTTACCGTACATACGCCAAGCCCTCATTAATGAATATGTTCAGGCTGTTTCTCTTTAAGAACCCAAATGCAATGCAACGTCTTCCAGCACCTAAACCATGTACACAGAGGCCACGCCTTACGGTGGCTTGCCCAGTTGAGTTGTGTGAAGTAATCTTTATCAGGCTGTGGCAGCGGTCAGGCGTGCGGGCACTGCATGCTGGGGGATTCTCTGCCTGTTTGGACGGTGGAATTTGTAAGAGTGATGGCGATAAATTGGGCAGATGAGGGATGGAGTCCTGCCTCCATCGCTCGGCACCTATTAATCGGACCACGTGACCGCTGCTCCCCCCCAGTGCATGAGTTACGGCGGGACCCAGGGACCCTGGATTTATCCCTCTCTGAATGTAGCTGTAAATCAGCCAGCAAGGCAAAATTGATAACCTTGAATGTAAGGCATGATACCTTTAACACCGTGTAATAGACACGCTGATGGGATGCAGCCTCCGCTTGTGAGACGGGAGGCTTTTCTGAATGTAATTGGTTGCAAACACCCCACGCCCCATCCTTCTCTAAACTGTATTCATCCCAGGTCTTCAGCCTCACACATACACTTTCAGTTCAGTTCAGAATAGCATTACTAAGTGGTGCAGTGTGTATAGTGCAAGAAATACTGATAGTAAAAAGTTCAGAAAGCCATAATGTGGGCAAAAACTCAAGTCAAAGAAGTGAAAATATTACATCAAAGCTATATGTAAGTGTGTGCACACTGTAAAACAAGAAACTTTAAAGAGTTAGTGACTGTGCTGCTTTGAATTTTTGAGTTAATAAAATTTTAATTTAATAATCTTTTAATAGAAACAAACAAGAATTTGTGTTTTATGCCTAGAAATGTATTATTTTAAGTTCAAATAAAACAACTTAGGGATGGCAAAATGCATCACGCTGATCTGTAGGTGACTGCTTCGATTTTGAAATATTAAAATAATGGTTGTATCCTACAGTGATACTAGTAATGATCTATACATTCTGGTTATCATTAGCCTTAATCTTTGCACAATGTGCAAAAACATCGTAGCAGTCTGTAGTTTAACATTCGATGATGAACAGTCAGTTAGTTTGTACCGATGCCTCCGGCTGGGCCCGAGCTTTGAACGTTGCTGTGGGTTTGGGTTTAGGGATGCGAAGCTAGCGTATCCATGACAAAGCGGCTTGCGGACGGGTAACCGAGGACGACCTAACTCCTGAGCTATGCAAACAGTAAGGTGACTCCACTGCCTTTTAAGCGAGCTGGGCTGTGCCAGTGCAGATACAGCTTGTCTCAATCAGAGCCGATAGGACCCTTGTGCATGCGTGGGTACCCTCTATAAACAGGCTGTCTTTGTCGTTTAGATTATCGCTTATAAGTTTTGTTGAAGAATGTTTTCAGCAGGAGCTTTAAACTATCAATAAGCAACTGGAAATGCGAGAACAGAGCTGTAGAGGAGTTTCAGATGACAGCGAAAGCTGTGCGGCTTTTTCCCAAAAGGCTTTTATTATTAAATATTCAGTGAAACATCTATACAACACTTAAATCTGCACTGTATATGTGTTATCATTGCGTAACTCCAAGCTTGTGAATGGTGGCCTATCGCTCACCCCAGTTGTGGCTGCTTTCTGTGAGTAAGGATGCTGTCATAAACAATTGAGGTTCCTGCAGTTCCCCCGATCATCGCCGCTCCACAGACATGCTCTGGCCCCGGTGAGAGATGGATGGAACGTGTCCAAGTCTTATCCTCGAAAACCGAAAGAGAAAAAAAAAAAGTCACCTGAACGCTCTGTGTCTTTCAGGGCCTCGTTGAGACAGTGAGGAGTTCAGCGGTCTACTCCGAAGTGCTTTCCGTCTCTCTGTCTTTCTCCTGCTTGCTGACACACTCCTCTCTTTGTCTGTCCATTTCTCAGAGAGAAGAACTTTAATGGCTTCCAGGTAGAGAGAAAGAGACAGCAATCAAGATGAACTCGATTCCTTCGATGGACAGGCACATACAGCAGACCAATGACAGACTGCTGTGCATCAAACAGGTGAGCACCACTAGACCAATCACTCCAGCCCCTCTAGGTGAAAGTAGGATATTGAAAGCATACTGTGATTAATGGAAAATATCAGCAATGCATTACAAAACATTGTTCAGGGGGGCTTTTATAAATGAGGTTCAGTTCCATGATATTTCTACGTGCCGTGAGATCACCAGCTGTAAATTGCTCCCCGAATCAAAACAACAGAACGCAGCGCTTGTCTATACTGCTGCTGCAACCCTACATAAAGCCCTCATACAAATATAGCCTGAGCAGTGACACATGTGTGCAGTTGGTAGCTGAGCCTTCACGGCTGCTTGGCCTCCACTCTGTTCTGTGGGCTGCCTTAAATGGTGCTGTTAGCCTTCCCATTGGCTGGGCCTGGATCAGGTTGCAGAATGAGGCCAGGGCTCAGATCCTGAGTGCTGCTCTCCTCTTCTCCACCGAAGCCCTTTGCACAACATTCCTGCAGTCTAATGCACAACACTCAAATCACTCACATCTCAGACTCTCAGATATACAGTACCAGGCAAAAGTTTGGGCACACCTGATCGGCTGTATGTTTTTCTTTGTCTTGAAGGCGTTCTGATCTAAAAGCTTCTAGAAGCAACACTTAAATTACTTTTACTTTGCTATGCTGTTTAAATGTGATTATGCAATTGCATGTATTGATATATAGTGTGGCACATGATTAATTACATTTACTCATATTCAGTGTTATCAGGAAACAAAAGCCTATTCACACCAATAACTTTTCATCAACTTCATTGTACAACAAACTGTCTCTTCTGCTCACGTACACAGATTCTTTCTTATTTCAATGAGCTTTCAGTGAGAAAAAGTTCATATTAAGTTACATCATGCTGTCCATATCCCTTTTTCTTAATTTGGAAATTTCCATATTAGTCTCATGGCGGTTTATAGTTATTTCTAAACAGCAGAGTTGATGCCTGTCTGATCTATGTAACATAAAATTGCCACCCCCAACAACTTTTCAGCAGCCAACCAGTTCTACTCATGAGGGGAGCTTCTTCAGTGGTGTCAGAAAAGTTTTTCCAAGCGGCTCCTCGTGAGTTTGCATGGGGGGCTGCAAAGATTTTCTAAACAATGGGGTAAACACTGAAGAATCTAAAGCAGGGGTATTTACTTAGATTTCAGTAAGGTCACCTAGAGGAGATTTCCTCAGGCCAAGGTCCGACTCTGTTCATGTTATGATTCAGTGGCGTATCCTGTTTACTAAAGTAGCCTAGTATCAGCATCTTATACCATCAGCAACTGAAACTCCAACACATCACACATACCGTTCAGTATTTCAGTATAATTACTGATTAAATGCTGAACTGAAATGCTGAATTTAATAAATGCTTTTTTTCATCACTTTAAGTAAAAACAAAGGCTACATTTAAAATGCTTTTGAAAAGATGTGCATCATAAAGTGCTTATTTATAATAAAAAAGGGAAATAAAATCTCAACAGTTTATCTCCCTCTTGTATTCCTCCACACTTTCTCTTGTTTAGTGAGAGAAGTGAGCTCTTGGTTGTCCAGCCAGGACTTTAAATCTGAGCTAAAATTGCGTTTGCTGATTTTACTGAGTTTACTGTGCGGCAAAGCCCGTATACCGTAAAGACAAGAAAAGTTCCGCCGCTTAAAATGAACACAGTCAACATTAAATCATTCTCAATAGATAATCAGTTTGGGTCCGCATTGAACAACGTCTGGGTCCGGATCTGGACCGCAGTCCGCCTATTAGTGTCCTCTGATCTGAAGTGTAGCACAGTTTAAACTTGTTGAACAGGTTTTGGTGACTGTGTTTGTCCATAGACCTGTGAAGTTGTGTGTCATTCTGTGTTCAGTGTAAAGGCTGTATTATAAACAGTGGTCTAATCAAAGTTTTTTTAAATGAGCAAAAATAGTGATGTTTCTCAAATGTGCCTCTGTTGTGTCCTGAGATAAACAAAAAAGTTTTAGATCCAGAACTTTTTTTGTGAGCCCACAAAAAGTGAGTCCACTGTAGCACTGCTAAAAGTAACTTTACTACCACAGAGATTGCTGGTTTGCATGGTGTATGTTGGTGTATGTTGGTGTATTTTGGTATATTCTGGTGTATTTTGGTGTATTTTGGACTTTGTGTGTTAGCTTGTATGCAGCAGTGGTGTTTGATAGCGATATGTCAGCATACCTTAAAACAGCCCTATGTAATATTTTGTTTTAAAATTAAAAGCAGTAGCGCTACTGAGAATGTAGAAATAGACCAACACTTATATAAAAATATATTGTGAATGTGCTGCTGTGATCTTAATGCGTTAAAGAAAGACAGTCTTCATATTTAGGTCTCAAATGATCTCAGAATTAACATTATACTGTCAAAGATATGATGTAAATATATATTGCATAGTTCACTCATATGCAGAAGACAAGTCGGCCCCCAGTTCTTCTCAAATACTCTTTTAATACGAAGCACAACTGACATTACAGAGTGTTCTTCCACATGTTGCGTGCGATTACATACACACCAGGAAGCTCTCTGCATCTTCAAATCCTACATAGTGTTGCTTTAGTGGCAAACCATGGACAATCATTTTCTAGTAAGGCCATTTATAGTTCTTATAGTGAAAACAAGCTTTCTTCTGTAAGCTGACACTGATACCAAAATTTTCACATGCTTATCTACTAATGCTGATACTAATACATAAACATTTAAGCATGTAATCTAAGTCTACCACTATCAGCATTATGGAGAAACATAACAAATCATTGTAATCAGGTTACACATGCAGTAAACTGAATCAAATGCGGATGTTTTAGCGCAGTAGCCCAGTAACGCCATCCTGCTCCTCCGTAGGGCAATAAAGGCACCAACAAGTGCTTGTTTGAAATGTCTGTCCTGTGCAGACTTTTTTTTGTAATGCAAATATTTGCTGATACATGAAACCGATATAATCCTGCATCCCCAGTTTCTAATATTGACATTAGACTGCAGAACGGCGCTGTGACGTTACGGGACTTCACTGTGAACACTCAGATATACGCGCACACTGTATTAACATACTGTGAGCACATAGGGAATCATGTCCCAGGGCTACAGTTTGTGATTTTAGATGTCACTAATTGCTTGACGGCGTGTGGGTGTGACTTCTTGTGTCTCTTGACAGCTTTATGGAGGTGTAGCACATGACAGTGTATAGCATTCAGGCATTTATGGTATTTCATTTCCAGGCGCGTTTCCCTTCCCTTTCGCTGTCCCCCCGCTTCAATCAGACGAGTGTGCGGCATTCACGGATCCCAATTGAAACGTTTTCCGTGCTTAATTCACAACAAATGACGTTACTAGCTTTATTATGCATGCCAGATTGTGGCTGATTAACCCTAAAGACAAAACGCCATCGATTGAAGCTCATTAATCAAATTGAAGCGGCATATTTGGGGTGTGGCGAGGCTGCAGTGTATTGCGTGTGACAGTTGTCCCAGTCAGTACAGGTTAGTGATTGTCAGCGTGTGTGCATTTGCATGCGCCCCGGTGCGGTGTGCTGTTTTGATTTGGGGGTGCTGGCTGGGGGCCAGGCTCTGTGCTGTTTTTTTTTTTCTCTCTCTCTCTCTCTCGCTCTTTTTTTCTCTGGAGCAGGTACTGCCTGATCCTGTCTGCTGGTAAACAAGGGCACCTTATCACTCCAGGGCTGTCTTTGAAGCCCGGCTTCCTGGGAGGCTGATACTCTGTGAATCTGATGGGGACTTTCTGCTGGGTTTCTTTTCTCTGGCTTTTTAGCTTGTGACTTGCTGTCTCGCTCTTCTGCTCCTCTTTTTGTTCAAAGTCAGCTCTGTGGCATCGAGCCATAAATGAAATAGCAAATTGGTGGAATCGCAGTTTCAGAGATGCGCACACTTAAAAAGTGTGTTACAAGTGTTTAGTTACTGATATTGCAGGCAGAGCCAGCGTGTCAACACCGAAACTCATTTTCTAAAAACAGAAAAGACTGTAGACACACATAAACGTAACACTCGGAGCTCTGAATGCTATGAATGAATGAAGTCGATGGGATAAAGCAGCCACTAAATGAACCGCCTTTGTGGGCATTGTTTAAAAACAATAGAGTTAAAACCTCTTATTTTGGCATTCAATTAGGTAGAACAGCTGCATTTACTAAATAAAGTCTCTCAAGGGTATTTCCTCGAAATTCAATGGAAATGTGCTGTAAATTTGATATAAACCAAATAGCTCTACAAATTCCTTGTTACGGCTTTAGGAACCTAATCAGATGCAGCCTAGCATGCTCTGTTATCATGCATCTGTCAGGATAATGTAGTGTGAAGGCATAATATTCCCATTTCTTCATTTGGAACTGGATCTCTTTCTATGCATGCGCACCATTGTTGTCATCTGACTTTCATTTACGCAGACCTTCCATCTGCATTCCTGCACTTCCTCAGCACAGGCCTCCTAGTCTGCGGGAAAAGCCGCACGCCCAGCGGAGAGCGAACGAAACTGTCAGTCACACTAAATAAGATATTCTCTTCTACTGACTGACATTACAGTCAGACGTCACCACGTCCTTCACATCTTGTTAACATACTTAAAATTGCATTTAGTCATTTAGCAGACAGACTGTGCATCTAGACTGATTTTTTGATGTAATGTACTACAAATGTAGCCTTTATGGACATAAAGTGCAGGTTTTTCTTTTTTTGTTATAGAAATACAGATGCTACCCTGGATTTACATAAAAGCAGAATTTAGTGAAGCAGGTTTTTTGCTTACAAACATTGCTAAAATTTAGCTGCCCACACAAAAATGAAATAAACCCTCTCAACTTTGTCACTGTCTGCAGTTCTCTGCATATGACTGCTGCCTGTCTCCATAGAAATCAATGGAAAACAAAACAAAAATGACTCCTCTGTAGTGTAGAGCATTACATTTAGATGCAAGTACGGTAGTGTGCAAAGGTTTTAGCTACTTGAGGACTTTATTATATTATATTATTATTTTTCAGATAGGTAGCTTTTATCTGCTCAGCAAAACACAGTATTTTTTAAATAAACAAATATTATTATATAGTATTAACACCATGAGTAGTGCTTTTACATATTTCCGTGTGTTTATCTTTCCACTCTTTCTTCCTTGTGGTAACACAGCATTATTTGCTTCGACCTGCTTCGACTACTCATTACTTCATTAAGCTAAATCAAGAGTGCTGCTAAAGGAATTTAATAAATTCATATCATTGATGGGGCATCCAGGAGAAATCAAACTGGTGCACAATGAATTATGTACTTCTTCCAAAATTAGATGCTATTTTATAATGTATTTAGGCTTATATCTGTGATATCGGGTGTTCTTACTGATGAGAAACTGACAATTATTGCTAAGATAAAGGCTTTTAAACCATCAGCTTAGGTGCCTAAGGCTTTTGTACAGTAGTGTATGTGAGCACATAGTTCAATTCCTCACTCTTATAACTATATAACTCACTTATTAGTTTCACTGCACTAATTAGCTACTAAAGAATCCATAGTAGGTTATAAATAATAAGGCCAAATTTTAATATCCAAACAATTAATCAATAATGAGCAGGTAGAAGTATGAATACTAATACAGTGCAGATAAGCTGTGTGTTACTGCACAGGGCAGGTAGGTGAAACCTCTTCATACAGTGTGTTTATTTAGTTATTCAAGCTTACAAGCACAGGGTCTGTGACTTCGCTACCACAGAGCTGCATGGAGCAAAACTCTAAAAACTCCATTCTCCTGTTCAGTTGTCTTTATACTACTCTTATTGTTCACAGCACTTCCCACTGAGCACTTGAAAACGGGTATCTCGGATGATCAGAACAATTAATTTGGCTCGTTCCCCTTCAAGACCATGAGAAGGAATTTCAGTGATTGAAAATAATTAGGGAAACATGGCAGAGCAACTCAATTTTAATTAGAAAGGCTTTTTTATGTTCTGGAGCAGGACTGAATTGCTATTTGCATGCAACAGGAATACAAATGTGTGGAGCTGTTGAGTTCTGCTACTGGAGGAGGCAGATGTGCATGGTTCACATGCTGAACTGATGAGGTGAACAGCTTCTGTGGGAGGTTCATGTACGGAGCAGGTGACAGCAGAAATCTCTCTTTGGATTAGATACGCACGTGAAGTCCACAGCAAGACTGGATTTAGTGATTTGTCTTAATAGTGGAGGAGATGTTTTTTGTTGGGCTTGCTGAATTGGACCATGGTGGAAATGTTTGGATCGCAGCATGTGTTTTGGATGAGGTGGGGCCAGGCATCCAGCGGTTTGTTCTTTCCACTCATATCATTCGCTCACTGTATTCTATGTTGCCAACAAAATGACACAACTCATTTGTGACTGTTTAAGTGTGGCCTGATTTCAGTCAAGAATGATTTTACTTCATGAATGTCATATAGGTAAGCCCAGCATGCTTGAAGTTACATCTTCATTATGAATTAGAATGAGTAGGATCAATAAAATCCGTGCAAAGATAGATTTTATATAGAGTTTGGCTAGTGATAGTGCTTTGGTTTAGATTAAAGTGAATAGGAAGCCCCCAACACCCCCTGCAGTCCATATTTACAAGTCTTTTTGCTGGAACTGGAAGAGCAGTGCACAGCACTGTACAGCAGGAGTGACAAATGGCGGAGTGAAGAGGTGTCCTGTGGTGGACAGGTCGTGTTTGGACAGTGTCAGCGTGGCGGGGGGAAAGGTGGAGGTTTGGACAGAGCTTTCGGAACACCTGTGCTGTAGCCATGCCAACTCTGCCTCACTGACCCGCAGAACAGTGTGACCGCCAACACATCAGCTAGCCTGTGGCATTGTACTCACACTGCAATTACCAGCCGTCATCTCTGTGTTTAGAGAGGACATGTCACTGTCTTTTTCACAGTTTGGAAGTTTTCAGTACCTACTGCATGTGGTAAACACGGATAAATAATATATATATTTTTTTTCTTTTGAATTAGTGTGAATTTGGAATTATAACACTATCCTTTTATAGTGTAAGGGTCTCTGAGCCAGCTGAGAGAGGTTTCTCCCAGGATCTTTGAGGGAGCTAATGATAGATGGGCGTCGTGGTAGTACGAAGTGAAACATGATATTATTGTAAGGAAAAAAATAAACAAATAAAAATGTGATGATGATCAAATCTTAATCTTTTTTATTTAATTGAAAGTATTGCAATGACAGCAAATCTAATGTTGAGATATATATATATATATATATATATATATATATATATATATATATATATATATATATATCTCAACATTAGATTTGCTGTCATTGCAATACTTTCAATTAAATAAAAAAGATTAAGATTATATATATTTATATATATATATATATATATATATATATATATATATATATATATATATATATATATATATATATATATATATATATATAAACACCTTGTGGGAAATTTTACTATTAATCAGATTAATTAGGTAAATTGAGACTTTGAGAAATGCAATTTCTCTCTGCATCCATACAAAAAAACACACATTTAAATAGGATCCAGAAATGCCACCACCTTCTCAGGGCCCGGGCTTATTTAAGATGGACTGAGGTAAAGTGAAAAAGTGTCCTGTGGTCTGGCCAATCATAATCACCACATCCTCCAGGCTAAAGAGGAGAAGGACCATCCGGCTTGTTATCAGCTCACAATTTAAAAGCCAGGATCTGTGATGGTATAGAGGTGCATTAGTGTACACTGTGAATGCACCATTAAAGTTAAAGGATATATATGGGTTATAGAGCGTGGGCTGTCAGTCAGATGACATCTTGTTCAGGTAAGATTTTGCTAATTTGAGCAGGACGATGCCAATCCACATTCTGCATATATCACAGCATGGCTCCGTAGTAAAAGAGTCCGGATGCAAAATTGGCCTGCCTGCAGCCCAGAGCCATCACCCATCAAACACATTCGGCACATAATGGAAAGACAGAATATGACAGAAGAGACCGCAAACTGTCAAACAGCTGAAATCTTGTATCAAGTAAGAATGACATTGTACTTTCACAACTACAGCAGTTGGACACCCTAGTTTACCCTAAGTACTTACAGAACGTTGATAAAAGAAGAGGTGATGAACAAAGCAGTAAACATGATCCTGTCCCAACACTTTTAGAGCATGATGCTGTCATCGAATTCAAAATCATATAAGAAACACAATAGAATTCCTCAGTTTCAACATTTGATATGTTGTCTTTATTTTCAATTAAATAGGGGTTTAAATGCTGTGCTCATGATTGCATTCTACATTCTTTTATTATTATTTTAGAATCATGCTTAATGGGGAATTCCACAGATTTTTTTAAATTTCTGCCTAATTAAAACATTAACATGTAAACAAAACATTGATGCCTGAGACGTTGTATGGCAGTTTTGGGATCAGGTATTGGTCTAAAACCCATATTTTTTAAAATACAAATTCAGGTTTACCTCTATTGAACCATCATGAGTACTACAACTCAAACACATGTAGGTTAACTGGTTGCTGCGGAAGATAAATAAAAGCCTATTACCACCACAGTCAATTCATAAATCATATCTGAGTTTCCCTATTATGCAGCGTTTCACTTCACACTGTCTGAATGACTCAAAGTGGCTCTGAATGCCTGTTTACATCTCAAGGATTCAGCTAGTGCAGAAATAAAGAATGAAAACGGTGGAATTTTCCTTTAATATGATCAGATATGAGCTGCCAAGGTCAGTTTGGATTTCACTTTAATTTCTGGAAACGTTTTGTAGGCCATCTATTGTAGCATCAGCGACCACCACCCCAATAGACTCTCTCTCCCTCTCTCTCTCTCTCTCTCTCTCTCTCTCTCTCTCTCTCCCTCTTTCTGTCTATCCATGTTCTTGCACACGCACTGCGATTACCAACCTCTCTCTCTTTTTAAGATGAGGTCAGATGTTAAGTTGCTCCTGTTACTGTTTACTGTAAACCAGCAATGCTAATTGTGTGTTTGTTTTTTATTAGTTTATTTGTGGAAAGAAAGACTCTCTCTCTGTCTCCCTCTCTCTCTCTGTCCTTCCGTACCATCGCTACCCTCGTCGCTCCCTCGTTGCACTGCGCGTCCACTCAATCAAAGACTTGCTCGCCAATTTCTTCTCCACCAGCTTTGTGGCAGGCGGAGAATGTTCACGGCCTGCGTAGCTCTTATGCTGTGCGGGATTTACTCAGCAGGGCTGTGTGGCAACGCACACTGGCTCTTTGTCACATGAGCTCTTTGTCAATGGACACCAAAGCCGCTCATTCAAACGGCGACCTCTGCCGCCCCCCGGAGACAATGCTGCTTCCTAGCTGCTAAAGCGGAGAAGAGAAGGCGCCCGTCACCGAGCAGAATGGAAGTTTTCAGAGCGTCTGCAGCCTCCTCCCCGCCGCGGCCAAACAGCGGCCCGGCCGTTTCCAGACGAGAAGCCTGGAGAGGTTTGCGCGGCTCGCTCGTTTGTTTAAATTTCTCGTCATGTCTCGCGAGCTGCAGGCTGAAATGGGTAGGGAGGGGGCGCCTGAGGAAAGGATAAACAATTTCAGGGCTCAATAAAATTTGGAGAAAAAGAGAATAAGCCTCTCCTCATTCAGTTCCGCCACAAAGCCTCGCCTCTCGCGCGCGCCTTGTTTGCCAGCCTGCGCGGCTATTGCTTTCAGAGTTGCGGATCTATTACATCTTAGAGGACAAAAAGATGATGAGGAGGGTGGATTAGGACACGCTGGGGTGGTGTGACGAGGCCTTGAGGAGCGCTGAGCTCTTTGTTAAAGGGGTGGGAGAGAGGGATTGTATCCCAGAATGCACAGCTGCGCTCCAGCCAACGAGGCCATAGGTTTTTGTGGCCAGGTCCTCGCAGGGTCGTGCAGATGCAGAAGAAGTAAAGCGGAGACAAAGGACGGCAGAGACAAATCTCGTCTTTCTGCGAAGGTCAGATTTTTGCAGGAAATGCAGAGTGATCAAAAGGAGAGATGAATCGATACTGAGAGGTTACATTCTGCTATAATGCTAGCATCTCTTTTGAGGTAGGGGCCTAGATACTCTAAGCTGTTTATGTTCTGATATAACGATTTGGCCTTGGTTCAGAGCAGGATCTCATTGGCATCTCGTACCTGAACAGATGTGCGACGACCCAGTTTCTCACTGCATTGTATAAAGTTTGCATCCAGTGAAACAGATCAACAACTGTACACTTGGCTGAAAAGGGATCTGATGTGAGAATGAACCAGCCAGAGCACGTGTATGTGTTCTGGTTGGTGTGAATCGTTTATGTTCTTATGGGTTCTTATGGGTTTTAGCACAGTTTAATTAAATATATTTAAATATAGATTTAAATATAGTTGTGAAAAGTTGTAGTTAATCCATCAAGACGTTTTGTTGCCCGAAGTTGATCCTTCTTGTGTTTTGCTCTGAAGTTCTGATGTAGTGATGGGAATTAGACTCAAGAAGAGTTGATTCCACGACACTGGGTCTGGGTGTTCAGGTCGACTCTCGGCCGGTGAATTTGCTAATACTTGGACTGTTTCTTGATTGTGCTTGACCCGAGTGATGTTTGAAAGAGGCATAACACAGGAAAGAGTGGTATGAGTTTTATTGAATTGCCAGGCTGTATGCCATGCCAGCGATACTCACCAGCAACAGAAAAAAAAAACATGTCAATGTAAGTGAATGGAACCACGTGTAACATGACCAATTCATTTTATGACACTTCTTTTCGAATCATGAAATTTACACACAGTGTAAAGGGCAGCAGGTGTTTTCGAATAGTGTCACAAACTGAAAAATATCTAAAAAAAACAAAGATGAAGTTTGGTTTCGACAGCAGTGATTTGTTTAAGGATTCCATGCTTATTCCAAGCTTACCTGCCTGAAGAAAAACTTGTGTCTTTAACATAGTAACTTTACAAGTGAGGGCAAATACAAGCTTAGCCTTTAATGCAAGTCATTTTGGAGCGTTTCTATTGGTCCAAAAGTTATGAAATTTTCACACAATGTAAAGAGATCATTTAAAAAATGGAGATACAAGAGATTTTTTTTGGGTAGGGGGCGTGGTTTTACCTCTGATATGTTTCTTTGCTCCTGTTGCTGTCCTGGTATAAGTCTAGCTGAGTCAAGGAGTCGATTCTGTTGACTCCAGCATCAAGAGTAGAGAAAACCTGGAATCATGCATCCCTACTCTGAGGCTGATGTCGTTAACAAGTAATGGAAGCTTATACACCACCACTTAACGTCAAATTAAATCTGAGTTCAATTTGCTTTCTCTTTTCCTCCCACAGCACTTACAAAACCCAGCCAATTTCCAGACAGCGGCCACGGAGCTGCTGGACTGGTGTGGCGACCCGCGAGCCTTCCAGAGGCCCTTTGAGCAGAGCCTGATGGGATGTCTGACGGTAAGACAGCAGCTGCTCCTCTTCTGTCCCCTATCAGGGCCAGCGACAGAGGTTAAAGCAAAAGTCACGCTTCACATAGCCTTCTACCCGTCTCACTCCCTCTCATCTCTGTCCACTGTCTTTCTCCCCTGCCCCCTGCCCTTTTTACCTTTCGCTCTTTCTCAGTGTCTGTTTCTCTCTCTCGCTCTCTGTGTCGCCCTGCCCCCTCTTCCGCTTTCATTCACACATGCACACACACACAATTTCTCTGGGTTTTCCTCTGGCTCTGTCCCTCTCCCCTTTGCTCTGATAAGACACTAGTACTTAAGCACAGGTCAGGCAGAAGCAGTCACCCCTCCCAGCCTCTGCTACAGCTCCTCATCGATTATGGCAGGAGGCCAGTGACCAGCACCTCCATCCTCACGCTGGCTTCCAGAGCAGCCACTTTGGGTGGCTGTAAGGCCATCCTCTCCATCGATTCTCAGCACAGAGTCTGTGAGCAATCTCAATTATTCACATAATGATTTACTGAAAAACATTGGAAAATTAATCTCTTATCAACAGCTGTTCACTGATTGAACAGTCTTTTTTCCTCCTTTCTTTTTTTCTTTCTTTCTTTCTTTCTTTTTTTTTTTTTTTGGTAAGAGCAGCTGGAGGAAATACCCTAGATGAATCTTCAGCTTATGGCGAGAGATTATGGGACTTAATGGCAAACTGAAGGAGCATTGAGTAAACGACAAAATAATCATTATACTTTAAATAAGGCCTTAAACCCCCTAAAGCCCTGATTAAACCCCTCAAGAATTCCGCCACTCTTTGAACCCTCTTATAGCCTTTTTGCCATTTAATTAATTACTGTAAATGCTGATATCACGAGTTCATGTACAGAGCAAGTTCCTTTTCTGATCCCTTTCCCGGTGCCTGCTTCGATATTTGCTTGCAAGCAGAACAATTCAAAGACAGGAACTCACAGGCGGGGTTTTTGTGCGTAGTTGTAGCGAACCCATCATGTGTCATCAAAGGAGCGCACAATGGAGATGACGAGAGAGATTGTAAGCGAGTGTCAAAACAAGCGTGAACTTGAAGTAGAGGATGAAGATCGCCCTGGCTTTGATCTCCTGACAAGACCACCCGTAGCACAGCGGTCAAGGATTCAGTCAGAACTATAACCCACAGCTATTACAGTGCTTTCTGTATGCCATGTCCTCCATGTATGGCTGTGCGTGCAACTGCATTAATGAGAATGAATGTATAGGTTTATATGAATCTGAAACAGTAAGATAAATTACTGGTTAAGATTTCTTTGCACTGGTGGTGATAGCAACCAGTTGTTTCATCTACAGTACTGATACAGCCATTACTAGGTGTACAATACATGGAATCAATGACGGCTACAGGACCTCTTAAGGAACCTTAAGGACCCCCTGAATGTCTCAGGGAAGGTAAAAAATATAAAAAAAATAGAAGCTACTATCCAATTTCAGGTAAAAAAGCTCATTACTTAGCCTGCTTCAACTTGGGATGCAACACCGTTCTACCTCAGGGTGGCACCGTAGTAAATTGGTTCACCTACTCCTTTATAGCCTGACAACTGTAACTATGGCTGGGCTCTGAAAATTTTGACAATATGCAGCAGCAGGTGGTAAATCTAAAAACTTAACCAAGAGTTTGGTGGAAAGAGTGAATTGTCCATATATCAAGATGGAGGAGAAGATGTGTACGATCTCAATACATGCAATACCACATTACCAAACTAGAAAAGCACATACCCAGAAGGAATATTGCACTTTACATAGTCCTGCATGCCCCTCCCTTATTGTATATTGTAAACAATGCATTTGAACCTGAAATGATCTCAGAACTGTTGTAAACCAGTGTCTCAGCCATCAGTCAGGCTATCTGTGACCATGTTGTGTACCAGCTATCTGTGAGGTGGCTTTTATAGGCTTTGAATGTCTGGTTCCAGTAAAGTTCTTTAGAATACAACCCATCAAACCACACTGTATGGCTTGTTTACAGTATAATGGTTTAATTATGAAAAATGATTTTCCTCCTGATCTTGATTTGCCAGGCATTTTTATATTTTTATATTTTTGAATCGTAGATAATACAGCCACAGTAAAACTTTGTTTAGTGTATACATCTCTCTAAAATAATATATATATATATATATATATATATATATATATATATATATATATATATATATATATATATATATATATATATATATATTCTCAGCTTACCACTTAGTATGCAATGACCAAGCACGTACATGCTACACGTGGAGAGTATAACAGTTGATGGCGCAGTGCTTGCAGTTGAATCGCTTAATGCTTTAGATATTAGGAGTGGCTATAGAGCTGTGTTAATCCTCCACTTTAAAAACACACTGCAGACACATAAACTGCTTGTTAACTTCACAGCTGCAAGTGGATAATGAACGTTCATGTCACCTGGACTAACTGAGCTAAACAGCCTTAACAAAGAACAGGAATCTGACCAGCCTTGATAGAGCGGATTGAAATCCTGGATTGACTCCAGTTGCAATCTTTCGAACTGGATCAGGACATCCTTTGTTGAGTGTATTGCGTGTGCCGGGTGTTGATGTGGGTCCGGCCCCCATAGTGGATTGGAGCATTAGTGACCACCTCCATGCCCCTCCCCCCCACGGCCTCCAGCGCTGGCCAGGGTGATGGGGAGATGAAAGCGAGGAGCCGATAAGAATGCTGGCTGACAGATGCGGACATGTCTTACACGGCGGGCGCCTGGGGCAGCAGGTAGCTCTCCGCTGCTTCCTCCCCAGCGTGCGCAGACGCACCTCAATTGTCTCGCAAGCGCACACGCTCAGCACTCTCCCAAATGATAAATGACACATCCAGCCTGTCAGTAGCTTTACCGACGACAGCTATCTGAGAGCGCAGTGTTTCACAGTCTTTTCCTGTCAACCCGTGCATATCTGCGGCGCTATGAGCCGAATGATTGGTCGTGTTTTGGCTCTCTGTGTCTTAAAGGGAATATATTGGCTGTTTTCTTTGTGGCCCGTCTTCCTCTGCTTCCCCCGTCTTCCCTCTGTTTGCGCGCCATTGTCGCAATGCCCTCACCGTCTAGCTACATGGCAAGACTGTAAACTAGGATTTGCTTGGTTCAGTGACCTGAAATTTTGCTGTTGAATCACATAATATTTCGGGCCAGCATTCTGAGAAAAGAGATTATGAGGAAAAGGCTTATGAGAGGGAACATTTCTAAAGCCCGTTTGAATCTATGCTAGCCGCTGTGGCACCGTGCCTGGTTCATACACTTGGCAGATGCAGTTGCAGAAGGGAAATTAAAGTTTGGCAGGAACTCTGCATTTCTGCTTGTCCAAAACCCTGCAAACTGCAGGATAAAAAATGTCTCTGGCTTTTCATCATAAGAGATGCTTTTCATCGGATCTCAGAATCCCGTTAAGCCATCAGTGAATTATTTGATTATTAAACCATAAATTAAAAGCTGTCTATGCAGGTTAGATTGTCACATTTACGGCTGGTTTTTTTTTTGTTTTTTTTTTTTTTGTTTCCACTTTTCCCTTCAGCGCTGCTGCTGTTTTCTTTTGCAACACTAATGTAAATGAATGTAGCAACTATATAAGTGTTCATTTAAGTTAAACATAGTTAATAGAAAGATTTATTCCACTGTGTCGCATGCAGTGGGGTTTATGATCTGCTTCATGCTTTTCTGTGATCTGAATCTGTTTTACGGATCTCCGTGTGCTGTGGTTCAGGTTTTTTGCTGTGGTTTGTTTCTATGTATGATCAATGCAGGTAAAAGACAACAACCCTAAGTCTGATTTCTATGGTAATGTTAAGCAAACAGCAATGTTTGTTTTAAAACGAAAGCTGTAGCCGTCGCAGTCCAGAGCTGTGCACTGGAGCAGTCAGTGATAGATGTGTCTTTCTTGACATTCTTGTAAGAAACCCGTCTTTGACTGAACCCTGTTGTGGAGGCGGATGTGTTTTCCGCGCTAGGCCTTTCATATTGCACTCTAACTTTTGGGATTATTTCCAAGTCCTATTTTTTTTTTCCTCCAGATCAAGGCCTGTTCTGAAAGAGGTTTGAATTTGGAGTTCAGTGGGCCAAGTCTAGGCTCAGGTCTCTGCAGCACAGAACATTCAGAGAACAAACAGTCTCTGTCTGTGCAACAGTCTCCCGAATCTCCTGGGAGAATCCATCAGTCCTGCCCCGCAAATACCAACACAGTCTTAACACTGTACCACATCAGTAGAGGTGGCTGTTTTCTTTTAGAATGCATTATTCATGCGTGTGGATAAATATTTCATATGATTGCATTAGAATGAGGAAATTGCTCCACTATGAGTAGTTTGTAGAGAGATATTTTGTGTAGAAGGAAGAGAGGAGCAGTGCGGAGGGTGTGGTGCTTAGCACACTGCCGGTTCAGGCTGCTCTCATGGGGGTCTGGAGTAGAATTTCAAGGAAGCTTAATTGCACATATCTTATGTAGACCCTAAAAAATTCAGAAGGCCCGGTGCCAAGCGCCGAGTTTAGAGGAGTTCACTACAGTGTCCTCTCGTACAGCTCGGCCGTGTGCGTGCCTTCGCTTCTCTGTTGAGTGCTGAGTTCTGTCTTACGGAAGAGGAAGACGTTTGTCTCCTCACATGCCCGTATGTCCGTATGTGGACACAGAAGCTGTGTCCCAAATCAAGCCACTTTTTCAAGTTGCTACATGAAGCGCACATGGGGAGAAACTGAGCAGAGTGGCGTTAATATCTTTTTTTGTGTTTGAATCTGCTCCATGACTGTGCCTGTTAAGATTTGAATAGTATGGTATAGAATAGTATAGTATAGTTACTGTGTTTATTTAACTCTTTGTGGTGCGCTACATTAGTGCTTAAAACAAGACGTGTTTAATTCTGTGTTTGTCAGCATGTTGGTGGCTCACTGTTTACTGGTGAAACAGCTCACAATGATTATTAGTTGAACTGGTTGGTGTAACAAATAGAGTTTATCAAATATTTAGTAGGTGCATTTCCACTTGTGTTTTGATTAATTTATACATAAGAGTTGATTGTTAACAGGAAACTTGAACAGTCATTTTGGTACCAATGGTAAAATCAGATCGCTGACTCTTACACTTGCACCATGTGTGCTGAGTGCAAATTCTTTCTGAGGCACTTGCCATTTTTAATAGTGTGCCTTAGTGGTGTGAAATGCAATCGGATGTAGTGTACCCACTGCGTGGTGTGCCTCATGGCAATAATTAACTTTTTTTCCCCAGTTTTTATTTACCACAATATAAAAATAATGTTTTTGTCTTTGGAGGCTGAAGGCATTCTGTTGCTGTCTGCAGTTTTTTTCCAGATAGGCATCACAAGGCGAAACTGGGCTTTTGAAGCACTAAATTAAATTTCAAACAGTAAAATGCAGATGTGGTCGTACAGCAACAACATGCTACAAAGTAACTGCAATATGTAATGAAAGTAAATGCATACACTGTGACTGTACGTAGCCATTTTCACATCATTAGTCTAATCCAGCTTATGATTTTATTATTAAAATCATTTTCATATACTGTTCTGTATTTCTAAAACATCTATGCATGAGTGTCTGACATGTGTTTTTATTTTCATGCCTAAATGATGAATTTGGCTGTCCTGTGTCAGGACACTAGCGGCCACAGCAGCTCTATTTAATAGAAGAGGAGGAGCTATAGTAGTTTTTGAATTTTTTTTAAATAACCAGCACAACAAGCAAGAGTACAATGCACATTAAGAAGAAGCTTATGTGTAGCATTTTTGTTATTTTAATTAGTGCTTATTTGTATAAAGGGCGTATGGATTCAGTGATTCAGTGATGTGAGGTACTGTACAGGAACAAGTCTTTAATGTTTTGTTTAGTGCAATATGTTTGTGTTCCACTGAATAAAAATGCAGACACTGCTGTGTAAAGTATGGAGTATTAGAATACAGTACAGAGTACCCTGGGAGAGGCTCACATTCACACACACACACACACACACACACACAAGCACCCTCACGAAACAGTTCTCTCGTCTGTCCCTACAGGTGGTGAGTCGTGTTGCGGCGCAGCAGGGTTTTGACCTGGACCTGGGCTACCGGCTCCTGGCTGTGTGTGCAGCCAACCGCGACAAGTTCACCCCAAAGTCAGCAGGTGAGTCCCTTTCTGCTCTTACTCTCTTGCTCCATGTCCCTCTCCCTCCGTCCATCGCAGCGCAACAGGAGCAGCACTCCTGCTGCAATATATCCTTCCCTTAACCCTTAGAAGGCTGGAGGTATTACTGTTTTCCTGCACTGTTTAAATTAAACCTAATATAACTACTTATATAGTTAACTACAGAATTAATTACATTTACATCCTGGATGAGTATGTCAGGAAAATAGCTTAATATGAGATCCATCAGTGTTTATTTGTCCTCTCTTCAGTTTTTGTACCGTATCAGCTGCTTTAAGTCTTTCATCTTAAAATCAGTGGGTTAACAGCGATGTCCTCCTAACACAAACTGTCACTGACATCATATGCCTTTCAAAGAGATACAAACATTCACACAAGCAACTACCCAAACACACCTTCTTACACATTCCTTCTTTCACGTGCGTAAGCGAGATAAGGAGATAGTTCTGAGAAGATTAGATATATGACAATACACAGCAAAGTCAAGTCAAAGAAAAAAAAGTGAAAAAAACAGACATTATCAAAAATGGCATAAAGGAAATATAGAAAATGATATGGAGAGTGGCACTCTTGAGAACTGTCACCAGCAGGACAAATAGGGAACTATATATATATATATATATATATATATATATATATGAACAGTGATGCCTAGTTGAATAATTAAACATAAATCTGAATAATTTTCAGATGGTTTTCTAGTAACGTTTCTATTTTAAGTGTCCAAATTCTGTTTTTTGACAATACTTTGTAAATAATATTATATTTCCCAACTTTTTTCCATAACCTGCGTACTGTTGCTGGACTACTTATGTTAACTCGTTAATACATAACTAAAAATATAAAATGAAAAATGTGTAACATATATATGTTGCAGTTTGATCTGTGACACACTTTTATTTGTATTTGTGCTACATAACATTGTATTGTGTTGATGAACTTATTTAGAGTCTAAAAGAGCAACACTAAGAAGAAACACAGTTTAGAGTAAGAATAAGAAACTGAGGTTTGGTAATGAGGCACAGATGTGTGGATGCATCAAGGTAACTACAGTAGAAGTACCTAAACAAACCTTATAAACAGAAGAATTAGCAATTGACCACCCAACTAATTTATATGAATTTGATATGAATGGTTTGAGGTGATTGTGAGAATGCCCTTTATAGACCTTTAAAGCTGTCACCATCGGTGCTTAAAGCGTTCATCTCTGAGAGGATAAAACAGGTGTTTCAGTCTATTCTTCCACTGTGAGAAGACAACTCGACACTGTGAGTCTGAAAAGATGAGCAGATGTTATGAAGCCACTATGTAAAAAAAAGAAATGAACAAAAAAATATTAACATGTTAACCAGCAGATGATGTGGAGTAAAGTTTGGATTGATGAGTCTTCATTTGTAATTTGAATTTAGAGACGCGGAAAATGTAACCTACTTCTAAGACGGAAGCCTAGAGCTGTGTAAAAAACATGGGCGCTTTTAAACAAGTTTCCTACAAAGAGTGGACCCACTGAATCCTGAAAATAGGATTGAAAATGTAGAGGCATATTGGTAGTTTTACTCTGTATACATTTATACAGTATGTGATTTGAAATTCAACAAATAAACCCATTCAGACTTTTTCACAACACTGTATGAGAAAGAAATAATCAATATACGCTTCTTTTATTATCTCCAGCAATACCTGCAGCTTCTAAGGGTTAAATGCAAGGCACGAGGAGGGAAAGTCTTATAATCGTGGACTTGAGCAGACTGTAGGCTTGTCTGTGCATGCAGTATCACTTTTTATGAAAGATCTCTTCACCGCTCAGTCATGTTTACAGAGGAGGATGTTGTAACTCTCTGAGGCTTTACACACCGCTGCCACTTTTAGCTGTGTGGTTGTCAGCATGACCACGTACGCTAAACAATCACGTCAGAAATGCCTAATTCATCAAAACGTATTGAGGTTTGATTTTCAACCGAAAAACCAACGGCTGCAGAGCAGCGTCCTTCTGTAACCAGCTCAGCCTGGCTCTCCTGAAGTGTCCTGTTCTTGTACATTTGTCAAAGCGAAGCGCAAACGGGCATCAGCACAACAGAGATAGATGGCCAGAGAGCTCTCGGGTTGAGGCGTGCGTGCGTACTTCATTTGGAAAAGGCCTGACATGGCGAGCTGTTGGGAATGAAGATAAACGGATGTTTTAGAGCAGCACAGATTACCGTGGCTACTGCCGGACACTGGGAGGCTCCCAGAAAGAGCGATTGTTTCTCGTGTCCGTCTGCAGACGCTAAGCAGAGCATGGCGCGGGAGGAGATATGTTTGACATTTATTGATGAGGATGGTCCTCGTCTACCTGATTACGCTCAGAGAAGCTGCATGGCAGGTTTCGGGATCTTTAAAAGCGGTGATGTCTTTGTGTCCTCGTACATGAGACCCTCCACAGTGAGTGCGCTTGAAAGAGTGGGCGATAAAGAAATGGCTGGAAGCAGATATGGCTGTGGCTTCTTCACTCTCAGCCCATCACACAGGCATCCATCTCAGCTCTGTCACAAGGGCGTCTGCCGCCCCAGACTGGGAGACGACAGCAGCACAGCAAGCGCGCAAACACAAGCTCTGTCTGGACCTTAGCTTCCCCTCTTCCACTCGCTTCCTTTTTTTTCTTACTCATTTCCTTCTCATATCTGTCTTTCTATCTCTCTCTCTCTCTCTCTCTCTCTCTCTTTTTCTACGTCCCCATCAAAAGTTTGGGGACACCTTGCCTTCATTGCTGTCAAAACCTATAGAAGCATTTTTGAACATTATTCTTTCTTAACTCATTAAAAATCCAAGCTACCATTCACACCTTGTGAACATTATATGATGAATGAAGACAAAACAATGCTTAAAGAATAGAATAAAAGCTCAGCTTCTCAGTATGTTGTTACCATGTAATATATTAAAGTTACATCAGAGTGAATAACTGCTGGGAATGTACTATTTCAGACATTCTACAGTATATATACTGTGTTATATAGCCATATAATATTTGGGATATATTTATCAGCACTCATGTTCATTGAGCTATCCTCCTTGGCCCTGGGTTTTTCAACCTCTTGTGGCAGCCTGTGGTTTGATTCCCTCTCTGTGCAAGCACATGTACCATGATATACCAATAAGAGTCCTAGGGCACGACTCCTCAAGCTACATTCACCTTCTTCTGCAGCTCACATTGTAAGTCTCTCTGGTTAAGAGTGTCTGCTAAACGCAGAAAATGTCAATACTTTGTTGAAAGCTCATGTTGAAGTCTCCTGGCCAGTCTCCTGGATTTGAACATAGAAATATCTCCATCCTCAACATGCTTTCACACGACTGCACACATCTGAGTAGCATGTCTGTGAGTCTGCAGTAAGAAAGTGCAGTCCCAGTGAAAAAGCAGTGACAAGCCGGATGGCGACAGAGGGTCGGCCGACACCAGACACTGGAGCTGAGAGCCGCACTACACGATCAATGACCAGTCAGACAAACAGCCCTAGGCTGCACACGCGCAATGCGCTGCTCCTCCTCTACACGCCCTGCACATCACACTGCTGTATCAATCAGAAAACTCTTTCGTTAGCCAATACATTCGTTTCTTAGCATGATTGTAGTCCACCAAGATCAAAATTGGTAGTTTTTTTGCTCAGTCATGTGATCAGCCAGTAAATAAATCAATAATTTGGTCGATCTGTGTTGCAAATTTGTAAATCCTGTGAGGCAGGTCAGTGCACTAGTGCTGCAGATGTTTAGCAAAATATTGAAGCATAATAACGCATTACTTATTTTAAAGGGCAAAGCATGTCATTTATGTAGAAACTTTGTCTAATAAAATACTGAAAATTGCATTTTATCTGTATAAATCAGAATTATTCATATAATTCAGGACTGGTGCATCACTACTCACTAGGTAAGAAGCCTAACAAGAGCAACTTCACATTTATTTTAAAACTTCAGCATAATTAAATGGTTAAGATGTAAACAGATGTAAATCATTCAGAGTGGTTTGGTGTGAAATGCTTGGTTCTAGAAAAACTTGCAGAGTCAGAGTTGTTTACTCTGGAGATGGTAGGAAGCAGATGTCTGAGGAGTTTAATGCTGTGTCACAGAAAGCTATTACATGAAACGGTTAGATATATGTTAGGTAGATGTCTGGCACATTGTGTTATGATAGGTTTGTGATAAGATTTTAGCTTTTAACCAATTATTTAAATCCATTCATGGTGGTGCAGGTATTTATAAGACAAAATAGTCCCCAGAGAAAACTTTCTTCCAGATATCCCGCTAACCTATTCTTTCTTTAATCAAAAACTGAAAGACAGAATAGATTGACTGCTGGGTTTAGATAATAAATAAAATTGCTATATTTGTGCTGTAAACATCGCAACCCTTGGTTCCTATCACCACCAGCATAAAGACAGTGGAGATGTCTAAACAATCTTAATGACTTTGTTTGCATCTCAAGCGCTGAATTTCTCTGAAATGTTGAAAACTTGGTAGAATTCCTTTAAAACGAGTCTATGTTTAAGAGGTTTAATTGCGAAGAAGAACATGGAACGCACATAGAAGCTATTTCTGAAGGCTTTTAGAGCCCATCAACACTTTACCATTTTGAAAGCGGAAGTGTAAAACAGTGTCTCACTCCTTGGTGTTTGTCGCTCAACGTACAACATTCTCCTCAATCCTGTCATCACTTTCTTTCCCCGTATTCTCAGATGTCGTTTTAGCACTCTCTTAGTGGCACGTGCTGCTCGTCGCAGGTGCCTGAAAAGTATCGCACACTTTTTCATGACAGACTGATAAGCTGTTCACACAAACGAAAGATGTTATCAGTGCAAAGTATACAAGCGTGCCATTTCCTATCAATAGCTGATCCTCAAGGGCATGTACATGCGGGGGTGTGTGTGGAGGTGAGGAGTAGTCTGTCAGGGACAGGCTGGATGCGATGCTGACCTCTCTGTCAGTGGGATTAGCCTGCTGTATTAATCTGTGATTACGAGAGCTATCTGTCCGCAGTGTGTGTTTGCGTGCGCGGGCGTGTGTGTGTGTGTGTGTGTATTCTAGAGTCTGAGCTGCACTGCTTACATGCCACAGGCAGACTTCTTACCCAGGCTTTGTTGGGCACCCCACCGGCAGGGCAATAAGATAATTGTTTTGTCTAACATCCAGCAGTCACTCTTTTGTCTCTTCTTCGCTGCAGTTTTTATGAGTGCTGAACACTGGCAACAGCAATTTCTTACACTGCCTTTTATCTGAAACGCTTCTGAAATACGAAACCCAGCGGTTGTTTAATGATTTCTCCATCTGATTGCATTGCTATCTGTGAAAATGTACCGTTTTCGCCGCCGTCATTGTTTTTATTCGAACATTGTGTTGTCAGTGGTAGCAGTCAGCTGTCTTAGATCAACAGCTTGTTCTTCCCTTAGAGCATGTCACGCTGACATTTAATAGAAAGCACATTAGTATGGAGAGTGACAGCTAATGTGTTTGTCTGGCAGGATGTGTCTCTCATTCGTACACCCCCATTCAGACGGCCTGCCATTGTTTACACATTTCCATAAAAAAAGCATCTCCACAAGACCTGTTTTTGCCTGCATGCGAGAACACAGATAGCACGCCATTGTTCTTGGGGAGATGTTTCGACAGGCTAATTGCAAGGTGTGCTGCCGGCCAAGTGGCTTTTAAGTCTCCTTTCGACTAGTTTTGGCATGAAGCGCGCAAAGCAGAAGCCACTGGAAATGTAGCAATACTTTTGTTTTCTTTTTTCAAAGTGTACTTTAAGTGTCGCGCCGCCTTCACCCACTCACACAAGCCCAACGGCTCCTCTGCGGCTTGGGCTTCTCAGCCGCGTACGTCAGATCAGGCTCAGGTTTTAACAGATGAAGACGACGCTTAGCTTTTATCGGCTCCTCATACGGGGAGCGTGTGTGAGTAATACGAGCAGCTTGAAAGAATTTCGACCTGATTTGCCAAACAGAGCTATTTGTTTGTCATTTGCAGCGTCTCCACCGTGTTGCCTCGTTTTCAGGTGTGTGATAGCAGTCCACAAGTCATTAACTGTTGAGAGGTTCTCTGGTGAGGGGCTGCGAGTGCTGCACGGTCTGAAAGGCATGACGGGTGCTTATAGAGATTGCAGAGAGAGACAGAGATTGATATGATTTAACAGAGTGCAGTCTGACTCCTTACAGCAGCCGGGTTAAACGCCTGCCTTCCCCTTTGTTTTCTCTGCCCTCGCTTACAAAGCGCCAGTTGCCATGTTCATGCACTGAGCCATCTCCTTGAGCGATGCCTCCCACATCTAACCGAGTTGTGCTGCATTTCAAGAGCGAAGAAACTTCTGTCACGCCGAGCGTTTTCCTTATGTCTGGGAAACGGAACAAAAGTCAAACAAAAACATGAATGAAATTCATTCATCCAGATGGTTTCTGTTGCTGTTTTTATCTGTGATGTGCTTTTTTTTTATAGATGTCAGCCTTAACTACAGTTCTGTCTGAGATTATTATGCATTCTAATGTGTTACAAACTCAAAGTGATTTGTGCCCAGTGTGATGATTTAGGCAGATTCTAATTCATAAGCTTCTTGTGCTTGCAGCTATATTAACATAGGCTATGTTTACATGCAAAGGTTTTCTCCAGTCCGATTGAGTTTACTGTGATTATAGATTAAGACTAGATTAAGAGGTACGCTCTACAAGAAATCTGATCCAACATTACACCCATGCGGTACATGTTTATTCTTCTGTTTATCACATTATTTACATGTTTACCCACCTCAATCTATTAGACAGTAATTATATTCAGAATTCAGGTAAGTTTATTCTGATTGAGGTGTATATCTCAGTGAGAACATATTCTGTGCCAATGTATTAATTATTAATATATAATTACTAATGGATTATCAGGCTGCTTTTTAACATAGCTTATGTAGTCTGATATGTTACTTTTGGGTTAAGAGGAAAACCGGTTGTCACCTTGGATAGTCCATTATAGCCCGCTATAGTATCTCTACAGATTTTCAAATGTGTTAAACTATGGGTTAGGTTAGTAACTGGGGCGAGGATCAGGTTTTGGTTTTAGGTTGAGGCTACGGTTAGGACTAGACCCAAGTTAAGTAAACATTCAGGTTAATTTAGTTAAAAAAACTGAATTGTAGTTACCTCAAGTAAGGTTTAGGCACCTGAGGAAATTTTCAGGTTGCCAATACTGGAATAAATACAAATAACTTCAATACAATTCATACACTTAGTCTAATTCAAAGAACTTCTTTAACAATTAAAAACAAACCAATCCTCATGGTAGCCCGATATTAATACTAGTTGATTCATTATGTTAAATCAAGAGTGCTGGTGATGAAATCTGACAAGCCTATGATGTCTGGAGGGAATACTTGAAATATGCAGACTTTGTGTTCTTCAAACTAGCTCAAAAGATTTCAGCTACTTTCTTAAACGTGAGAAATTATTTTTTCTTTGCTTCTGTTGCTGGTGAGGTTTATTTGCATACATATAATCTAATGCTATGTTATTTGTTCCCAGCTGAACACACTAAATAGTGATATAAAGCTGTGTCATATTAAGTGTGCTGTCCAAATAAAACGATACCAAAAGGTGTGTTCATTAGATTTTCCACCAAACTTGTCACTTTTATCGTGTTTGTTTATGAGGAGCAAGACTCTCCATAGTTAGGGCTGGTCATTAAATATGGAGAAGAAAAAGTTCAGTGTTGGGCTTTTTTTAGCTGTGCATTGCACAGGGTTTTGGGGGGGGCTTGTTGTTGGAAAGTGCTTCAAGGCTGCAGCAGTGTGAGGTGTAACTGCCTCCTCCATTGCAAACGTAAAGAATGTTCCTGGTCCGCGTAGGTATTCTGTCAGCGCGCCGTAAATCAGGTCAGCTGCAAGGCGACGTCAAGAGAGCGAGCGATCCGCCATGTCTGCAGTGAGGGATTGCTTTCACGGGCCTCGCCGTAATTCACATGTCATGTACACGCATGGTTTACAGAGCAGCCGCGAGTGCATATACACAGGAAGCCCAAGCCTAGGGACCTCCCTGTGACACACACAAACACACACGCTCGCCACAAACCATGCTCTCCCCCCACCTCTTCACTCTGTTCGCCGTTACGAGATGAGAAATCCGCTGCTTGGGTTTATTCTCCGCGCGGAGGTTTACCTCTAATGATATGTAATTAGTAAGGCAGAATCTCTTGTGTTAATAATGTAATCAACCCCTGCAGTCATTGTGCCAGGAAGGGAAGCAGTGTGAAATAATGAACAGGACTGGATTCGCCTCCAACCAGGCCACTGTTTTGACATATTCTCCAGTGCTTGTCTCTAGCTGATGAAATCGCTCAGCAACAGTTAAAACAGAGCACGGCCCCTGTGTTGTAGTGTATATGTAACTATTGAAACGTTCTTTTGCCCAAGTAAAGGATTTTAAGGCTCCAACATAAGCATGTGACGACGTTACCTGAAATACTCCGGAGAGCCAGCACGGACAAAAAGTTTCTCTTAACTCATAGCGGCTATTAAGCAGTGCCCAATTGATTTGCAAGCACTCAGAAGTGCAAGCGTTGGGGACTATATTATTGGAGACTCGCAATGAGTCATTGCTTTGCAGTCGGAGAGTGAGAGGAAGCTCAAGTTCCTGTTTGAGCCAGCTTCAGCGCTTCACCTCTTTAATGTAGCCTGCAGCCTTGACATGTCCTCTCGTTTCTCTGAATTATTTCACCCACCAGGAGCATGATATTGAAGGTCCCTGTCACGCCACTCGCCAGGGAGCGTTAGACCACGAGGCCGCACGGGCCTTGATGCTTTGAAATCTACTGTAAGTCTCGGGGGTTTGTTTGAACAAATAAATGATTCCTAATTCGATGGCAGCGATGATCGTGGCAGGGATAATTATGCAGAGGTTTCAAGTCCTGCCAAGTTAAAGCTACCGTCGATACAGTGCTTTTAATGAACAAACTAGGCGAGGCTAATTCAACAACTGCCGAGTAGCTATTTATTAATTCATTAACGGAGGCCTGCTATTGACAGCCTGGGGACGAGCTGGATGTGTTTTTGGAGAAATTCAAACATTTCAGATGTATGTAATTAACAGTGTTAGGCAGCCTGTTGTCATGATAGGCACTTAGCGTTAAAAGCTAACAATTTTCCCATTAATGCCACCCTCTCCAACATGCAGACGACACTGTCGGAAGCTGGTTCAGACCACCGGCACTGGACTTAATTAGTCAGCGTGATTTGATGGATTTAGTCACCGGTGTCATGCAAGCCCACGTAAGCGCCCACCGATTAGCTTCACCGATGGGCAGGATTCCCTCAGCTTTGATAGCAGTAATCACTTGTTTCAAACATGGCTTTGACTGAATTGATTTGCTCTTGTTGGTTGGGATCTCCCCCCACCACCCACCACCCCCCTTCCTTTTCCCCTCCCTCTTCTCCTGATGCTTTGGCCAAGGGCCAAGAACCAGCCTGTCTGCCACGTTAGGCACCACCCCCCTCTGCAAGTTTGAAATGTGAGCCGCCTGCATATTTCCCCTTTCCTCCCTTCTGGCAAAGTGGCTGTGGCACGCCGTGCTTGTGTGTGTGTGTGTAAGAGAGTGTGTATGTGTGTTTGTCTGCATTCATGTGTGTGCCTGTCCATCCATCTCTGTGTGATGGGGACATTAGGCAAAGGTGCGATGGATCACTAGAGAGAGAGAGAGAGAAAGAGAGAGAGACAGAGAGAGGACATCAATTACAGCACCAATACATCCAAGGTGAGATAGGATTCGCTTCATTCTCTCTCTCTCTCTCTCTCTCTCTCTCTCTCTGTGTCTCTCTGTCTCTCTCAGTTCTTTTTTTAACCCTTTTGAAACCAGAGAGAGAGAGAGAGCTTCCTGTTCTTCTTGTGACTTCTGCGCTGCAGACGGGCATGTGGTCACTTTCCCAGCAGTCTTCGTGCGCGCGCGAGCGAGCATGTGTGAAGTTTTGAAGAGCTTAACCTGATTCCCCCGTGGGCCGCCGTCGTCGTCTCTGGAGCCGGTGGCAGGTACAGCGGGAGCCCATTAGCACACAGCTCCATCTGTGATTGGCTTTCGCCGTGGAAATCCAGAGACCGCCGCTGAATAATTGATGTGTATCGTGCAGTCGCCGGACGGGCGAGAGAGGAGAGAGAGAGAGAGAGAGAGAGAGAGAAAACAGAGAGTCATGGTGCCCTGAGAAAACAGACAGAGGGAGAGAGAGAGAGAGAGAGAGGGAGAGAGATTAGAAAGCTTTGGAAGGTTTCTCTGCTTTCCAGCCGCTTGAGCCCCATTTCTGTGTGCAGTGAGAAGAATGGGATGACGTGCAGAGACACAGCTCAGCCATTGGTAAGTGAGTTTGGAGTTGAGTTTGTGTCTGTCACTAATGTTTGATAAGAGGTGTGCCTGCCTGTGTCTGCTGCTGGGTGTGCGTGTGTTGTAGGCTGGTATCTGAGCATATATGTGTTGTCTGTAGCCTCTCATCAAGGCTCTGTAAGACTGGGGAGGGCTTCCCTGCTGCGCCTTTAACTAATGGAAGCGGAGTTGTAAAGCGTGACTGGAGCCCCCAAGTGCTGCACATGATAGAGCTGTAACAGCTGACTACATTTGACCTACTTCCTGCTCACACATAGAGAGAGGGGGAGAGAGAGAGAGAGACAGAGGGGGAGAGAGACACAGGGTCCGAATGGGCTTGATTATCTGTAGAAGAAGAGCTGACCTACTTGAGGCGATCCCCCCCCCTCTCTCTCGCCAGTCCTTTAGCAGTTTGACATGAGCCGCGCGACAGCCTGGCTCCAACCGCTCGCCCAATTACACACAGAGCAGCTCCCGAAGCCTCTTTACAGCCCAACCGCATGGCTACACTGGCCAGTGGACGCGTGGTCACTTCAGTAAGGCAGTGTATAGGAGCGAGGGGTCGGCTGTGATTTTAGAGCTGAGAGAGAACGGAAGGCTGTTTTTGTTTTGCTTGTACTTTTCCTCTGATGGGACATCACCCTCATTTGGATGACTAATTTGTGGTTTGGATACTGTTTGCGTTCTGAAAAGTCTTTTAAATGGCTTTCTTGCCCTTTAGTTTCAAAATGCAAGCACCTTCAAAGTATGAGAGATTTCCTGCGTTGCACGGTCTACCCTGAAAAGGTCAGAGTTGAAATAGCAGATGTTTTGGCACTAGTTAAATAAAAAAGAGGGCAGTTGATTAAAGACAGTGTGATGCTTTGTTTTGGTGTTAAAATACCAGGAAGAGTATCATCGGAGCAATACCACAGAAGAACCCCTAGCAGTTCCTTAAAGAACCCTTTCATTAATATATCAAATTGTCAGTTTTTGTAAAGGACAAGTTTGAAGAAGCTCTCTGGAACGTAAAAGTTCTTGAAGGCTTTTCCTAGAAAGGCACATCCCCAGCAAGAACTTTCTTTGCAGCCTGTATTGTTGAGTGTAACTGAATATAAGAAAGGCGTAACCTGTCCAACTCCCGTCTTAATAGTTTGATTTGTAGGAAGGGAGTGGGGGGGGGGGGGGGGGTAGAGTGGCCGTTACCATGACGATGGCCTTGGTCCAGTTTTCCGCCCCTCCCTGTCTGAGCCTCAGCGGCGCTCTTATTCTAGTTAGGACTGCCAAACGTCTCCTTTGTTGTGCTATCAGTGCCGAGGAAGCTCTGACAAGAGTGCTTTATTTATGTGCAGGCAGGAAGGTCACGCCGGCATGAGTGAATGATATATGTGCAGGTCCTTTTAAAATTTAAGAATGAGTGAGTGCCTTCTTTATTTGGGAGGAAGTGTTCATTCTGAAGGAAACACAGTGATGCGATGCATCTTACAGCTCCAGCTTTGAAGCAGGTCTAGTCTAGCCTCCACTAGCCTGGGTCTTCAATCTGCTGGGCGAGAGAGATAGTGGGAAAGAGAGAGAGAGAGAGGGAAAACATAAACACAGCCTTCTCCCACACTCCCCGACCCGCCTAAAGCACTGGCTAAAGCACAAGCTCTGAGAAGTACACTTGTCTTTGTTCAAATATGTGCTCCTTTTATTTGGTGGATGCTCTTTCATATATATAACTTTTAACATATTGATATGTATGAGTAGCGCAATATTATTTCTTGTTATACTGCATTGATTCTCAAAAACACTGTATCCATGTTTAATTCATTTGCACTATTAATCTTTAATTAATGGTTTACATGTTAAGATTGGTGGTAGACAGTGGTTCATTTAAATAGCGGTGTTGTAATTTATTTTCAGCTACTAGACTCTTCCCCTCCAATGTAAACAAGGAGCATAAGGGCACACTGCTATTGTTAACATTAGCAAACCTAGTTGACTAGTTAACATATGTTATACTATAAGAGTTTTTTAAATAAGATTTTTAAAAATCGCAATGCTTTACTCTATGTACTGTATTACAGTATATCACAGCATATTAAATTTATACCACCTGTATCAGACCAGCACACAGGTGAAATCGCAAGGTTGCACTTTGATGTGAAATTTTAGAATCAGTTGTTATATTCTGGCCATATTCAAACCTAACAATCTGCCAGGAAACCTGTGGTATGGTTTGTAATTGTCCATATTTTACTACAGTGTAAATAAAAAAATAAAAAAAAATTAGTTTTATTCATATATTTAACATTACTTCTGAATAGCACCAAGGTCAACAAAAAATGTAGGTGAATCCAGTGAAATTTGAGATTTTACTATGTATTAAATTTAACAGAATCATTGTGAATCTGTAATTTTTCACAATAATAATGCATATTGGCCAACGCATTCTTTGAGACTTTGCTTTCATTTTACTACATTTCATAGTAACACTTTTACTCCACTACTTTCTACCTGAGGTACTACTTTCTACCTGATATACTACTCTCTACCTGACCTTGCACTTTCACAAGTAAATCAGACCAATCAGAATGCACCTTTCACTTAGTCTGTCCTAACGTCTAATTGTAGATTATCAGCAGTAACTAGCTTCTGCTCAGCTTTCAGAATAAATATTTGAGGAATTTGAGTAGTATATTTTCCACTTTCTAACCTGAAGATACAAGATGAGAAACGTTCACACATTATACAGTACTTATACATTTAACACTTACATATGGTGTAAAGCAAATGCTTAATAACAAGCCGTAAAAACATAAACAGAGCATGTATACTGTGTTACTGTACTATTAATATTGTACTAAAATCTATACTTTCACTTACAAACTGGATTCAAATACTTTGCCCACCATCATCCATCCTGTGGCTGTGTAGTATTTATATGTCTGTACATGTTAGTACGGATAACAGTACAGTGTGTTGAGTAAGATACATTTACAGATAGTTATACAGGGAAGACTGAATATGCATAGTATTATAGTAAGCTATGTGATAAACATCTGTAAGCAAACTGAGATATCTACAGCTTCTTTTAAATCCACAGCTTATGGCCTGTAGTGGTTTAGACAGACTCTAGTAAAGCTTTCTGGTAAAGTCTACTAGAACCTGCTCTGTTTTAATGGAACAAATGTACGATGACGATCTGAGTAAATGTTAATTAAGCCCATCATGAGTCGTCTGCTGTGACTGTGCCTGCAAAATGGAAACAGTTAATTAGCATGCAGGACAACAAGGATCATAACCTGCTCGGTCTAGATCTGAAGGTGCCTTTGGCGCAGTAAAAGTGTGTAAACTCTCGTTAATGCTCGTAGCGCGAGTGTGAATATTAACAGACGTATCAGTGAAATGTATTGTGGTTTTCTGTAATCGGGACCCTGCTGTTCACAAGTGAAACTTCCTCCACAGTGAGCTGTGGTTAATAGCTCTCTGCCTCTGCTCTTTTAGAGTTTGCGCTTGTTTCTGCGTTTCATTAGCTTTTTAAACATATCATGCACATCAAGGCCACTTAGCTTTACGGGATATTAATAGAGCCGATGCAGGCCTGACTTTTCCAGCGCTGTTCAAGTGTTCTTGTTTAACATGAGCAGAGTCGCAGTTCAGCGTTTGTGTTTTGGATTGACTACGACGGCTGTTGAACTCGTAAGAAGATCTAGACCTTCAGATCGATTTGGAATTGACTCCACATTACAGTTTCATCTGCCTCATTTTGTAGAAAGGCAACTTCACGCTCCATACATTATACACAGTGTTTTAGGTCGAGAAGCAGTGTATGACCTTTAAACTTCTGCTGAAAGCATTTGCAACTGAAACTTCTTTCTTGAAAACGACAGAGCGGTTAAACCGTACAAGAGTGTAGGAAATACCAGCGTCATGTTTGATCAAAAGGACATGATTGTTTGATTCTGAACTGAAGTGCTCTATTTTATCAGGCGTTTATGTAATACACTGGTGAATTACTCTGCGTCTTTGACTGGGTGTTTTGGAAGCATGCTATTATCAAGAAATAAAGTGGCACAAAAAGGCAATGCAACTGAAAAAAGAAAAAGAATCTAATACCAAGTGAGGTTGTTATTTATTAAGTCAGTGTTGGCATGACTGCCAATGCCTCGCTAATAAATATAGCCTCGGCTGTGTTTCTTTCCAGTCATTCCTGTCATTTCAGACGGGAGATAGAGACAGCACTATTTGTTGTTGTATAATGTGTCCAGCGTTTGGCTGCCTTTACATGGTGAAGCTCTTGCATGCAGCAAGTTGCAGGTTGCATGAAACATGATTGCTTAAATGGAGCACTTCACAAATAAAGCAGTATTTCTCCACTTCAGTAGAGATTGATTAGTAGCTTGTGTTTTCAGCAAAGCAAACGTAGTTCACCATAATAGACTCACAATGTGGAGCCAAGCCTGGCTTAAGCAGCTGTTCAAAGAGCTGTCATGCCAATGTTAGCTAGCTAGATACAAACACATAAGCATTGGTATTATGCATCATGAAGCTTAAGGAAGACCTCCATTTCCACCACACAACCTCTTAAACACTATTCACACCAAAAGAGTGTAAGGTTGCTTCACCTGAGCAATTTGCAAGAGGACCCAACCTGTCGAATTCAGGCAGGACGTGCACAGTTCCTTCTCGCCCCCCTTTAGTTTTTAGTTTTTCTAGAAGAAGCAGCAAAGGCTTTACTTGCCAAGCGCTGTCTCCATCATTGGAAAGCTGTGGAAATGATAACTCATGTTTTGCTTCCATCTCTTCTTTTGTTTGCCGCCAAACATGGATTGTTGCCGGGAGCAATACTGGACGCTTACCAATGCTGCAACCGTTGTTGCATTTACTCTTCCTTTCATTGGCACCCTCTCCTTAAAAGATCTAACCGGAAGCAGGATCTTCAGTATGATTGACCGGAAGTTGGAATACGCCGTTGGGGCAGTGCTACTTCTACTTCTTCTTCCTTTCATGTTGAACTGATTTGACATGATACGCTACAGTGACTCAGTATCGCCTCATGAGGTACAAAGATGTATTACGAGAATGGATGCACCAAGGCTAGCTGGTTAGCATGCTGGCTTCAGTAGATATCTCTGCAACATGATAGATAAATGTTGTGATTTACTGTCAAAGTGTTTATTTTGTCACATTCTGTTCATTTGAGTTAATTTTGGAATGTTTTAAAGTACAGATCTTACATGTTGCTAATATTAAAGATATAATTTACTTTATTATTTGTGTGAATTTTTGACAGCTGCCGGCAAGTATATGCTATATCTGACAAATGTGCAAGCAACCTGGAATCGTGCCTCTTGCAGGGCCTAATTCAGCACTTCCGTCATAAAGCTGCTTAGGGCTTCCCGGTTGTGTTCAAGGGTCAGCTGTGCCTCACTGCTTCACTCATTAGTGATCTGAGTTCTTCTTAATACTGTCATTGCTGTGTTGACGTTGCTTTGCCCCTCCGAGTAAAATGTTGAATTTGAACCCTACAGAAACCAACACCTGCAGGAGATGTCAAAGTGACTCAGGTACTCTTCTGTGTTCTAGCATCATTTGGCTTATGTGACACATCCAGTGGAGAGCTCTTTCTCTCTCTGCCTGTCTCTCTCTCTTTTGCCATTGTCACTCCGGACATTCATTCTATTATTTTTTTATTATTATTCTTATTATTTTTTTTGTTTGTTATTCATCTGTGAGCGGTCACAGGAGCTGAGTCACAGTGACGTAGACGCTTTCAGTGTGCTTCCTCTCCTGCGGAGGTGTTTGTGTGGCTCATTGGCTGCTAAATGGGCGTCCATACCTGTATCACAGAAGCATGTGCTGCCCAGTTCTGTTTTAATCATGTTTCCTAAAGGCACTCCTCACTCACTTAATGCCACAGTCCAGTAATTAGAGCCTGTTCTTTACTTTATTCTTTTATCACATTGTACTCTGTACTTTTAAGTAAAGCCTCCATCTGTGTGTCTTCCACTTCTGGGGCTGGCTTGTGTGTTGTCGATGCGCTGGTCAATGCCTTTTTGTGAGTAAGTCTTATTTCATCATAGCTGTTCACTCCACTACTGTACTTACTTTTACAGAAGCACTGCTGTCTGTGTTGTTACTTGTCAATTCAAGCTGATCTTCTCAAAACGATAGCATGTCAGTCCAGCTTTTTTAGAGGCCGCAAGTGGTGTTAATACATATCGGCAGCTGATACAAACCATTTACTGTATAAATAGGTGGGGTTTTAAGTTAGTGATTGAACTGCCTTGATATTTTGAGCCATTTAAACTTGAAAAATTTTGATTTAGGGAATAAAGCACACATTCCTGTTCTGTTAACTTACTATTTGAAATGCAATTAATTCAAAAGTTTAAGGCAGCATGAATACAAACGTTTTTAAGTTATAATAACTTTCTTTTTAAAGTGTTGTTATTAACTCTGTTCATATTAGAAACTAAATATCTGCCAAGAAAACTTCTCTTTTTGGTATTTAACCCTTTTAAATCCAACTTTTCACAAAGTATTTCTGCTATGAGCTCAGTCGGGGGTATTGCAGGGTAAAGTAACACATTCATGTGATGACTTTTTTATGTAACAAAGTATAAAGTATATTAATAGTATAGTATAATATATATATAATATAGTAATATAGTATAGTAACTACAGTTACACTGTAATCTTGTAATCACATTACAGTCACAATTACTCATATGTCCTAAAGTGAAACAGTATTAATGATTTAAATGGTAGTCATTTGTTTCTATATAGTCTATTCACCCTCCAGCTTGGAGTATTCATCATGAAGTAGCCAGCAGGCAGTTTCCACCCCAGTGTGTGTGTGTGTGCCCGCCTATTGTTTGCATGTGTATGTATTGTGTATCTGTGTGCTGTGCAGTGCTGAAGAGAGCTGTCCCTAGCAGTTACATCAGCGGCTGTAGAGGGGGTCAGTGTATGACCCAGTGGCCTCTGCTGGGGTTAATAGGTTTCGTGGTGTGCTTGCAGCCTGCTCTCAGGATCAGCCCTGCCCTTAATTAGTACGTAGGCTTTCCTCATAAGGCAGGACCTGCACAGTGTCATTAGTTAATAGCAGAGTGCTGCTGGGAGCACAGTCCTGCTGCTCCTTCCCACACTCAGCCACACCTCCGCCACACAGCCAGGGCAGTCATGGCATCCAGAACTCTCAGTGGAAGAGAGATCTTAGGGAACGGGTTTACTGTTTTTGATGTGGATCACATCAGTTACACATTAAGTAAATCTAGTAGAGCTACAATGTTGTAAGTAAAAACTACTCAATAAGATTACAGTAGACGTCTATGCAGCAAGTTTGTTCATTTAAACAAAGCCTATGAAGGTGTCCAAACATGTTAATTCACTGTAAGACCCCCAGTGCTCGGTTCTACACTCAAAGGGAAGTTGGAGACTGAGACTGAATTTCCATAGTCCTACATCACATATGCATCTCATTCACTGTCAGCTTTTACAGGGTGTGTGTGAGTAGTGACGTCAACACTAAACTTGAGATTTTGCCATTTTTATTCATTTTGTTGTTCCCCATGGATTTTTAATGCAGTCTTACGTAAGAGATGTACTACCATCATAGTTTCATCTAATAGAAATGTAGTGAAATGACATTATTTTAATTCAGTCGTCAAATTCTCAAAAAACATAGGAATGTAGTTACAATTTTACAAGACAAATGCTATAAAACCAGCTTAGGTATATAATACTCTCTCTCTCTCTCTCTCTCTCTCTCTCTCTATATATATATATATATATATATATATATATATATATATATATATATATATATATATATATAGTGTATTACTGTAGATGATGTCTGTGACCTGCTGTACACAAGTGTCCTGTAAAACGTGGTCAGTCTCTGTCACAGAGAAAGTAATTCATAACTCGATATGGGGCATATCAGCATTTTTTTTTAACACAGCTTCTTTTATAGCAGTAAGTCACATGGCATATACTCCAAAATCAGCACTTTCTGAAATGCACACTTACTAGCATGCACAAGATTTGTACTGGCCCATGTGTTCTGGTATTACTGAGCATACAAATCTTTAGCGAAATCTCCCTTTCTTAGCATGGTGCTGGGGAGCTCTGTTAAGCAGCTTACACTGCCTGGGAAAGACCTGCATTAACAGATTGAGGAATTTAGAAGGAAGAAACCTGGTGGTGAATTTTCCAACATTAGGCACACGTACACACTGTTTGAAGAATATACACTGAATCTTTTAGCGTCAGTTTATTTGTACCAGTGCTCCGTGTGTTGTGTGTTCTGTATGCACAGCTACCGTTTCATTTACACACACTGAGAAGTCAAGTGCTGCGCTTGTGCACCATAAAAAGTCAACAGCGTCATACATCATTACTCTGATCACAGCTGAGTGAAAACATTAGAATGTTACAATCATCCTCTTAATAAATATATGAGATTGGTTCTAATGCATTAACGGAACACGTTGCGTAGGGGCTGGAGTGATCTAGGTGAGGACGGGGGGTTGTGGCATGCTCAGGTTGGCCAGGTGGAGAAGGAAGCAGGATATACTCTGGTGTATGTTAATTGCTCAGAAACATGACAGTCGTCTGGCTGAACTGTGGTGGTGGATTGTAGGAAACGCTCATTGTTTGAGTATCCAAGTTACTGAATTACATGAAGGAGGAACATTCAGGCTGGTGTAGTAATACTCATTGTGTAAACCTATGAATTGGATGACTTAGAAAGTGAAGTCTCATTCCTTTACGCTCCTTTCCTGTTAACTGATACATCTCCTTGACACCTTTTTGTCATTTCCTTGTAGGCATCAAATCTTACCATAAATCATAGCATCACTGTCACGTCACCTTTTTTTTAAAAATTGTATTATTTTTTTAAGCATTGTTTGAAAATGTTGACTCTGCTTTATTTTGTCTGAATATTTTATTATAAATGGATACAACAAACATTACAAATGACATTAATAAACACTAAAGTAAGCAGTGTTTTTCCTTTCTGTTGTGAAACAACCATTTCAGAGATATGAGTTTTTCTTAAGTTAGCGAGAACATCTATGTTTACTTTGTGATGGGACTCCTTGATGGTAACTAGTGAAGGCAGCATCACTTCATAATTCTCACGCAGCTTTTAATATCCAAATCCACTTTCCCACAGACTGCCTCTTCACACGCAGGTCCGTAATACATTCAATGAATAAGTAATGGCCAGGGCGAAGACGCTCCGCTGGGTTTGGCGCGGTGGGCCGGGTGCTTGGGCCAGGGTGAAGTCTGCTATCTGATACAGCCAGACTGCGATTATAGAGTCAAGTGGAGTCCTCTACTTTGATGGCTTTGTTCATTTTGGCCCCTCTCCATTACACCACTGTCCATTTGTTACCGTCTCTGTTTTATTAGCGATGGAAAGGCTGCTTCGTGATTAAAAAGCTCATAATGAGGCGGCGGGAGCAGTAAAAGAGGGAGACCGAGGCTGGGGCTGTGGCTGGGGCCGAGACGGGGCGCTGGCAGGGGTGGGCCGAGCAGCCCGCGGAACGAGGGGAAGCGCACATACTTTGGGCAGATTTGGAGGTGATTTGTGTAACCAGGGTGACCCGGTCCACTGCGGATCCCGCTTGTTTGGGGATTTACACTGGTCAGCAGGAGGGATGGACAGCCATCAGCCCACTAAACCACACAGTAGAGCCTCTTAACTGGGCATAGGGCGAACACAGAGAGACGGCTAGCGAGAGAGACGTTTTGGGGGGTTTCTGTTGCTCGCTCTGCCAGTTGTCTGGAGAGCCACAGGCTGTCGTCGTTGCACCAAGACTGTTCCAGCCCTGCTGGACAAAAGAGTGGTCTGGCACCTTAAAGAGTAGCCAGGCATGGTTCATAAGAGTGACAGCGGGCTTAGTCCACGTTGTGTAGTAACACGGAAGACTTTCAGGACATTCATATTAAACGGATTCATATAAATGAGTTGTGCACGTGTTCTGCTTGCTTTTGTTCACTTAGTGAATGAGAACGTCCTTTCATTGAGCCTTAAGAAGGCTTTAGTCACTCGCTAAGAGCTGTCAGAATACATTACATGATTTGTATTTTGTAGCAATGGTTGATCATTTGTAAACCTGGATTTGCTTATGTTGCTCTTATGCACCATTTTAACCCTTAGAAGTCAAAAAGGTTTCTGTAGTGATTCAGATAATTGTGTAGCTACATATTTTATTACTTAATACGTTTGTTTCACTTTTGTCCATGTATTTCAGACAAAAATCCAAGGATGGTTACTGTTTCTGCAAAACAATATGTGTGCAGAAAGATAATATCTCCCTAAATATCTTTTCTTCTGCTTATAAACTCAAAGATTGAATTTGTTAGCTATGAATTCGACATAATTTATATTGAATTACTTGTTATTGTTATTGTTGGTCATCATTGTAGCACATAAGTTGGTGCTTAACTATTTGGGAAACAATACACAGATGTATTCTTTGTTCATTCTAATTGATGAACTCATAAGCTCTGCACTATTAGGTTACCTCCATGTAGAACATGTTTACACAGTGTGTTGATAGTGTGATCTATAAAAAATATTGCATATTGATTTGAATAAAATGCCGCTATAGTTACTATGATAGTCACTGATTGGTAGTATAAAAGTCTCTTACCTGTATGTGCTTTGGTTTTGTTAAATGTGTTGTTTTGTTAAGTTTATACTTTTAACAAGCATGTGAGAAACCTGACCAGCGCGGTAGTATTGCAGTGGGTCGTAATGGCAGCCACAATATTATTGGGTATTGGTGGAGGCTCAGCGGCTGGCTGATGCTTGCCTGGCCCACTGAGAGCTGTGCTCTGTGTTTGCTCTCTCTGCCCCCTGCTGCCACTTTCTCTGCCAACCCAGCCAGCCCTGCCAGAGTGGAGCTCCACCAGCATACTGCCATACAGTGAGCACACACCCAGAGCACCATACGCGGGTTTAAATTAAACCAGCACACAGCACACAATGCTACAGCAATTAATACCGTCCTGCCTTTGAACACACTGCACATCACCATACTGCCCACTGCTTTTAACTCAGCGCCATTCTGCCTACTGTAACTCAGCACTTTCAACCACTGAGCCCAGCAAACCACAATAAAGCCTGCTTCTGCATGCCGCCAACAAAGAGCGCCATACTCATCTACCACAGAGCCATATTGCCCACTGCCAGCTCATCGAGACACAACACATGGCTCGCAATGGAGCAGGTCACTGTGGCAGAGAGAGGGAGAGAGAAAGAGCGGCGATAGAGGAGATGAGAGGGAAACGGAGGCATAAACAGGCATGTTAATTCAGAATTACCGGATGGAGAGAATGCCACTGTACTAACACGGTACAGATGAAATCTCTCTGGAGGTGGAGAGGAAGTTAATGTTTTGTGGGAAAAATAGAAGCTTTATTTGAATAGGAGAGGGCGTTGTTGCTTGTTGATGGAAGGTGTTGGGCTGATTAACCTAAGTGTGGGCTGTTTTTGAGTGAACGCATGGGCTGAATTGCAGGCAGGAGTACTCTTGCTCTTTGTTAGGTGTAGGAGGCGCGCTAGGCGGGGGACTACAGAGGGGAATTGGCAGGCAGTGGCTGGCTGTAACCTGTCATATGAGTTCTAAGTTGGTCTTTTGTGAGAAAATAGCAGTTGCCAGCATGCAGAGGTGGTGATTTAGCAGGGAGATAAGCTCTCTGTAATGGCAGGGTGGAATAATTCTCATTTAAGTAGGTGGGTGATTCCAGCCTCTCGCTCCAAACCTGCTGGGATGGCTTTCACGCCTGTCGTGTGGTAAGCAGTGCTCCCTTTCAAACAGAGCCCTTTGATATATGTACACGTACACACTCTCACTGTGATTGTATGTCTGAACCTGGAGAGAGTGAGTCAGTCACAATTAAAACAATGTGTAAAATAAATTTAATGAATGAAGGCCTTTGTAATGCACATATTAAGGACTGCTCTCTATATATATATTCTTATTTAATCCAGTAATATCTATACAGTGTACAATTTGTATAGAACTTGACCAGAGAAGGTATCTTAGGATATTTTATTTAATATTTGGATTATTTTACGTACATTATATACGTAAATTATATACGGTGATGATCTAATTTTCTGTAGTATATCTAGCTAAGTATATATCATGGATATTTATTTAGTTCCATCCTCAGCACACCTTGTTTAACATAATCTATGGATAAGCCAGGTGTATTATAATTTGTATTCATTTAATTGTAGTGTTTTTGTGTGCAAATAAATGCTTACTGCCCTGATAAGTAGCGTTTTAAATATAATGCTCTCAGGCCCCTAACATTTTGTGTAGTACTATACATGACCCAAGAAACTTGTCTCAACATAATCCGACTTCACAGTCTGCTGAGCTTCAGTACTCCAGTAGCTACTGATGATCTCGTCCTGCACGTCCCCCTCACCGCTGCTTTTCGTGATAATAAACAACAAACTATATTCAAAACAAATAAATAAGGTGACAGTGGTACATATAACGGTCATTTTAATTTATTGCATTTAAAATACGACTTGGCTACAGACTGGGCTACAGCATCCAGCTGGACTTGGCTTGACTATGAATACTTTGTTGCCGCCTACTGGATATATTTTAAACTACAGTAAGAAACATACTTAGAATTATAGTTAACTATGAAATGTGAACAATATTGAGTGATTTTGAGAACACGTGTCTAAATACCGGTTCATAAATGCCAACGAGCACTTGAAGCTGGGTCTACAACATCAAGTGTTTTATGTAAGCTTTGAAATAATATGCAAGACGATCAACAAAGAAGCCTTTAAAGACGACCATATGAAGGTCAGATGGAAATCAGTGTCTGTGATGAAGCTAAGATGGAGGTGAAGATGTGCTCTGTGCGTGTGATCCTCTCTGTCTGTCTGACGCGTATTTGCTCGTTTACATTCCCCTAGCATTAAGGGCACTGGAGACAGCTGAGCAGTCTTATTAGTCATTACTGGCTGATCGATACAGGGAGGAAAGAGCCAAGGCAGACGTCTGTCTCTGTGCGCGCGAGAGAGAGAGAAAGAGAGAGAGAGAGAGAGAGCACACTCAGCCACTCACGTTGGAGCTGCAGTCTCCCCAGACAAGGAGAAAAAGACTCTTTAACACCACCCCCTGTGTTGAAATAAGCACACGGGGCATTTTTTATTCTCTATCTGCCTTCTCTGTGGAGGGGTTTCAGGGAAGAAAGAGGGGTATTGTTCCAGAGGATGAACTCATTTTGGATTAAAGGGAATATTTTATGTTGTCCCTTTGCAGAATCTGTTTGATGGTGGAGTTGAGACGGCACCAGCGAGGCAGCTCATGCCTTTTGTTCGTGCTCCGTCTGTGTGGTACGGTCATGAAGAGAATGTGTCTACATTTTCTCATTCTCTCCTCCGTCACTGCCCACCAGCGTGTGTGTGTGTGTGTGTGTGAGAGAGAGTGTATGAGCACTCAGAGCGGGTCCAGAGACCACTCCACAGCACTAGAGGAGCACTTAAAGCCAAGTCTGAGCTGTGGAGGTGTAGGGTGGCTACGGCAGCCAGTGCAGCACTGCCAGATTTGGCTCCGTGCCAGCACCTGCCATTCCGAATCCACTCTATCGGCGTGGCAAAAGGCTCGCGCCCCGCCTCCCCTCAAGTAGCGAAGTGCTGCCATAGCTCGTCTCTACCGTGATTCACCATCTTCAGCTCCGATTCTCATCTTCCCTCTCTCTCTCTCTCTCTCTCTCTCTCTCTCCCTCTCTGCCTTTTCATCCTCCCACCATGAGAAGGGAAGAGCAGTCTTTTGTAGTAGGATCACTGCTTACTGTGCACTGCAGATGAAAAGCATATGATCCTGAGAGAGGCATGCTGACACGGCCCTAAGTGCTCGGAAAAATACAGGTCTGCAGTGCCCTCCGGTGGGCAGGGATAAGAACCTCGGATGGAGTTTTTGGAAAGGATGTTTTTATTACTACGTTGTTTGGACTGGGTTATTATCTTCATCTTGGCTGTGCTTGTCTCATATGTTACATTCCCCACTTTGCAAATTTGCAGGAAATGTAAAAATCTTTGCTTATCTAATCTAATCTAAATGTAACTAGCAAGGCTGTAAACATAGATCATGTTGATGAAGAACAAAGTGTGCAGTTCATGGTGTAACTTGCTAACTGAATGAGCTTTGGTCCTGTAGACTCATGCATTCTCTTTCTTTATTTCTTCCCCTCTTCCTCTCTCTCTTTCTCTCTCTCTCTCTGTAGCTCTGTTGTCGTCCTGGTGCGAGGAGCTGGGTCGGCTGCTCCTGCTGCGGCACCAGAAGAATCGGCAGAGCGAGCCCCAGGGCAAAGTGCCCATGCAGCCGCCCATGAACTCCATGAAGCCCTCGCTCTCCCACAGGTCAGTGCGCACCGGCCAGACAAAAGCCCAGTTCTGCAGACGGCTAGCCTGCCTCCCGCTGGACCCATTCCAAGCACTGTGACAACCACAGCTTTGAACCTGTTGCCCCTGAGCGCTAGTACAAGGACAGTGTGCTAAGTTAAAGCTGCTCTTGTAGAACGCTATACTCCTGGCCAAAATAGCCATTCTCTTAAACACAGTGCACTTGAAGTGTGCTTGGTCCCCCACTGTTACCACCAGTTGCCGGTCCTCAGTCTTTTTTCAGCAGTCAAACTTTGTCAGCCGTGCTGTGTAAACAGTGAATCAGTGCTGGCTATCAAAGTCATCTAACAATCTCAGGATGCAGAGGCTCAGAGAAGTATTTAATGATGCTTCCTTTTCATTTCAACTTTGCTCCATATGAATCAAAAGGATCTGGGCCTGTGGAGTTGTTTGTTGATAGAGTGCCAGAGAAAGGGCCTCCGGGGTGTCCAAGCAGAGGAGAAGCTCAATGAAGTTATGTTTAATAGAACATTCTGTGCTCTGGGCCCAGGCCTGAGTTGTGATTGGTTGCCAAGGAAAGTCTCCCTGGCGAATCCTACAGCTTCAGTTCCATGGGAAACAATGTCCTCCATTCAGCAGAGAATTCTTCCACAAGTCAGCAAACCTCCGTGTAGCTGCCCCTTAGTGCTTTAGACCCCACTTTACAGATCTGGGATAAGAGCATCCTGATCTTAGGTACAGTAAGAGCTGTTTGTACATCAGCTGACTGACCTCATGCTATTGTTTGATTTTCAGTGATGGGTCCTTTCCGTACGACTCTGTTCCGTGGCAGCAAAACAGCAACCAGGCCCCAGGCTCGTTGTCGGTGGTCACGACCGTGTGGGGGGTTACCAACACGTCACAAAGTCAGGTAAGACAAACAAACAGTACTAATGTACTAAATGCTGTCTTTTGAATACCTCTGTTGCACTGTAAGTGACATGGACAGCTGAAGGTTTTGTTATCCTCTTGTTTTTGTTGAATCAGGTATTGGGTAACCCCATGGCCAACACCAACAACCCTATGAACCCTGGAGGCAATGGAATAGGGTCTGGCATGTCAGCCAGCAACCCGGGGATCAACTCCCCTCAGTTCCCCGGCCAACAGCAACAGTTCTCAGCCAAAGGCGGCTCCAACCAGGCCTACATGCAACAAGGCATGTACGGACGAGCGGGGCACCCCGGAGCCGGAGCCTTCAGTGGGAGGTGAGTGTTCAAAGCCTCAGCACAGACGAATTGGTGGAGCAGTGATGGGAAGATACTGTCCAAAGAGAGGAGTCTTTCCTTGCTCGATTCCCTGGGAAATTCAATAAACTTTAGCAATGAGTCCTCCATTAGTGATATTTGATATTTGATTATGATGCCAAGCCAACACTTAGCTCAGAGATCTTAGTCTTCCAGGAGTTTTTTCAAAAGAGATGATATCACCTTTGCACAGTGCCAAGCAGACAGAGAGAGTATAATGATTAAGGAGATAGTGTCTAGAGATCTAATATACAGAGACAATGACATCAGATGTTTTTTTATTTCTAAAAGGGAGACATTCTTATATTGTGATTATTGAGTTTGACCTTAGTTGCGTGCCAGTAAGTTAAAGTAAGCTGCTGTTTTGTCTTTTGCAGCTACCCGGGAGGTCCGAATGCCCCAGGTGGTATAGGCATGCCCCCTCACACTCGGCCTCCGTCGGACTTTACACAGCCCGCCGCTGCTGCCGCCGCAGCGGCTGTCGCTGCAGCTGCAGCCACAGCCACGGCTACTGCCACGGCCACAGTAGCTGCCCTGCAGGAGACCAACAAGGACATGAACCAGTACGGCCAGGTGGGTGATGTCCATGCGTCCCAGGTACTGGCTCAGAGCCAGAGCGAAGCAGTACTGTTAATCCATCTGCTTAATTATTCACTAATCTTCATTTGCTCTTTTCTCCAGATGTGCTCTTCGTTTCAGATGGGACCCACACAGGGCTATAGCAGCCAGTTCATGAACCAACCTGGACCCCGGGGGCCCCCGGCAATGGGAGGAGGCATGAACCCAGCCGGCATGGGGGCTGGCATGAATAGCTCCAATCTGAGTGGCCCACCAATGGGAATGAACCAGCCCCGGGCCCCTGGGATGGGACCCTTCGGGGGACATGGCCAGAGGATGCCACAGCAAGGCTATCCAGGCCCCAGGCCACAATCCATGCCCATGCAGGGCACCAAGAGGCCCTATCCTGGCGAGGTAAGAACTGACTTTTAGTCAACGGTCTTGAATGGTGTCTGACACTGAATGGTATGCTGTTATTTGTGACGCACAATGGATGTAATTAAATTTCCTTTTTCAGCCCAACTATGGGGGCCAGCAGTTTGGACCTAATGGCCAGTTTCCTAACCAGCAAGGGCAGTACCCCAACCCTAATGCCTCCAGACCACTGCCCTCACCCAACTACCCTGGCCAGAGAATGCCAGGCCAACAAGGCTCTGGCCAGTACCCCCCTTCGGGAGTGGCAATGAGCCAGTACTACAAGGTAAATGTAATATAATAGGAAACATGATAGAACTTTAGTTTTCTCATATTTCAGACTATATCTGAACATGTTATTTCTTTTCTGCAGCAGGAGCCATTTAATGGTCAGAATAGCAATTTCTCAGGAGGAGGTTATGCCTATAATCAAGGCAATGGGGTATGCATCCCACTTCTCTTCATCCCGCATGTGTGCTGTATTATGTATTGCATATATGTAAAACTGTTAAGTGATATTTATTGTATGGATAGTTACTACATATGTAGTTAGTATTGTTAATTAACACATATAATCTTTTTTTAATCTTTTATAATCTTGTTTTTGTTTTGTTTTATCCTCATAGCCTCCTCGGCAAGTTGTGAACTATCCACACTCACCAGTTCCTGGGAACCCCACGCCACCCATGACTCCTGGAAGCAGCATCCCACCATACCTATCGCCCAACCAGGACGTGAAGCCTCCGTTTCCTCCTGACATGAAACCAAATATGACGTCCTTGCCTCCACCACCAAGTGAGTGCCACAGACATAGCACTACAAACCATTTCACTCCTACTGCGTGTGTCTTGATTAAACACTTCCTCAGTATCTGTCATCAGCACACCTTTAATTCATACAGGTGAGAAAAAGTCTCACCACTTATTTATTTCACATCCACATCCATAATGCATGCTCTTCAGTGGAAAAGTTGAAACTGTGTGACCTCAGAGCAGGTTCTGGGCACGTCCTGCAGTGTATGCCTGTTACCAGCGTGTGTATGTGTGAGCTAATGCTGTGTGTTGTTTTTAGCAAACCCCAACGAGGAGCTACGACTCACCTTCCCTGTACGGGATGGGGTGGTGCTGGAGCCTTTCAGATTAGAGCACAACCTGGCCGTCAGCAACCACGTCTTCCATCTGCGGCCCTCCGTCCACCAGACCCTCATGTGGAGGTATGTTATACTATGTTAGCATACTTTGCAAGGAATCTGCAGCACAGCTTGAAGAAAGTTGGAGGACGTCTTGATATTTTCAGTTACTATAGCTGGTGTGAAAAAGTTTTCATTTGTCAGTTCAACTTATCATATGTGTAAATAGTGCTCTAGCTTGTGGGGGGAACACAGATTCTGTCATATAAAACACAGTAACAGTGTTATTTATGAAAAACAGTTAACAAATGAGAGCCAAGCTTAATGAAAAGCTAAATAAAACACATTTTTTAAAATTAAAAGCTAAAAACATATTTTCTTTTATGTGTACACTGCTAAGTGCACGCATAGCCAGGACAGTACACGGTTCCTTATTTGCTGTCTGTTGTGTTTTATTTGTTAATGCTAAATTAATTCGATTTGGAGAGCCAGGACCACTGATGTGTGGTGTTTTGTTCTGGGGCAGATCTTGTAGGGTGGGGGGGGCATTGATTACTAAATGACAACTACAGACCAAGAATCAATAGACTCTGTCATTATGATTGGGGTCTCTCATGGATTCATCATCAACATTTAAATATATACATATTTGTATATGCTGCGGTATTAACTGCTTAACTGATTGTTTGTGTCAGGTCTGACCTGGAGCTCCAGTTTAAGTGCTACCACCACGAGGACCGGCAGATGAACACAAACTGGCCAGCGTCGGTGCAGGTCAGCGTCAACGCCACCCCACTCACGATCGAGAGGGGAGATAACAAGACCTCCCACAAACCTTTGCACCTGAAGCACGTGTGTCAGCCTGGGAGAAACACCATCCAGATCACAGTCACGGCCTGCTGCTGCGTGAGTACAGCCACACTGCACTTAATGGCCATGTTCTTGAATAATGCATTGTCCCTGATTTAATGGCAGCGTTGGACCACTCTTGTATAACATACGATACTAAATGAGATAACACTGATTTGCTTGAGCACTCGTGCTTGTGTAGGATCCTCCGTTGTCTGTGTTTGTGTGTGTGTGTGTGTGTGCGTTTGGTATCAGTTTCGTGGTCTTCCGCTGGAAAAGCAAACTGCACTGCGGAGATATCATTATCCCAGAGCAGTAACATAGAGATTTGATGGTGTGGGGGGCTCGCTGGCGTGTGTTAACACGTGTCTGCTCTTGTTCCAGTCACACTTGTTCGTGCTGCAGCTGGTGCACAGGCCGTCAGTGAGATCCGTCCTGCAGGGCCTGCTAAAGAAGAGGCTCCTGCCTGCAGAACATTGCATCACCAAAAGTAAGAGCACACTTTGCAGCTTTTGTGTACAGTGGCACTGTACAAACCTGGTTACCTTATAAAAAGAGCAAGTGAGCTGTTGTCCATGTTGGGTTGTTCTTTGTTGTGTATACACACAGGGCAGTTTAGTAATTGCTTAATGTTTATATATATATATATATATATATATATATATATATATATATATATATATATATATATATATATATATATATATATATATATATATAGTGTTGGCTTGTTAGTGTATGAGTGGATCAGATACAGCAGTGCTGATAGTTTTTAAATACCTCATTGTGACTACTGGACTAGTCCACCAACAAAAAATATCCAGCCAATAGGGTCCTGTGGGCAGAGGATCACTAACTGAGCAGCAGCAGGTGTGCTATCATCTCTGCCTTTACATTTACATGGTGGACCAAAAAGGTATGTGTGTCTGATGAAGTGGAGAGTGAGTGGACAGTTAAAGCATTTAAAAGCTTCTGAAGCACTGCTGTGCCTGATCTACTCATACTCATACTAATTACTCCCAACATCTGTTATGAAAAGGTGCTATATGAAAGAAATTGATTTGAATTGACTTGGGTGTGCAAACAGCCCTTTTCATCCATTTACAACTTCCTGTTACCTCCGTGCGCGAGCTTTTTTCTTCTTCTGTGCACTAATGTCTCCTCTGCTCCGTGTGCAGTAAAGAGAAATTTCAGCAGCGTAGCAGCGTCCTCTGGGAACGCCACGCTGAACGGAGAGGACGGGGTAGAGCAGACGGCCATCAAAGTGTCCCTCAAATGTCCAATCACGTTCCGGCGGATCCAGCTCCCAGCCCGGGGACACGACTGCAAACATGTACAGGTAGGCATTGTGGTGAAATACTGGCATGGTTCCTTTGAGAAGAAGGTTATAAAAAATTGAAAAATTAAAAAAGAAAAAGAGGATGGAACTGATTAAACATATTTAAGAGTCAGTTCAAATAGACAGTATATGCTAACACATGGATACACGGCACAACATGAAAATCAGCACTGTTTAAGAATTAAAGAGTTGAAATATGTCAAGCATTTTAAAGCTTTGCGCAAGGCTCAGTTTATGAACAGTAGATGATATTTTGCTCTTATTTTTCATAACATCAGAATAGTTGTGGTTTTGTTTCCAAGTGTTGCATGCTTCTCTAATGCTGACTGCTCCTCCTCTGTAGTGTTTCGATCTGGAGTCCTATCTGCAGCTAAACTGTGAGAGAGGAACGTGGAGGTGTCCTGTATGCAAGTATGTAACAAACCTCAAGTGGAATGAATTTTGGACTGAAAATGTGTTTTTCCCATTGGACATAGTTTCATACTGCTCTCTCTGTCCCCAGTAAAACCGCGTTATTGGAGGGTCTGGAAGTGGACCAGTACATGTGGGGAATTCTCAATGCCATCCAAAAGTATGTATGACTGAAGTAAACAGACACATTTGGTGCTTTTTTTCCCCAATGTTCACCCACATAACCACATACCCACCAGCTATCCTGTGTCCAGCTGTTTGTTTTGTTCAAGCTTTAAGGGTTCTCGCATGCTCAGAACCTTCTGGTTTTCTTCCCTAGCTCGGAGTTTGAAGAGGTCACCATCGATCCCACGTGTAGTTGGCGGCCCGTGCCCATAAAGTCCGACCTGCACATAAAGGAGGATCCTGACGGCCCTCTGGCCAAGCGCTTTAAGACCATGAGTCCCAGTCAGATGATCATGCCTAACGTGATGGATATGATCGCACAACTGGGGCCAGGACCCTCACCTTACACCTCCCTCCCCCCGCAGCATGGAGGGAACAGCACGGAATACGGGGGCCAAGGTAGAGGTCAGCAGCCCAGCCAGCTCTAGCATTTCACTCGGTCCACCGTAGGAAAAATAGCCTTAAACGTTTTACAAGATCCAGGATAGAAGACGTTTGCCTGACTGTTTTTTTTCGTGGTCATAACAGTCAGATAGACTTATGCCTGCAGATTTTAAAAGGCTGACCTAAGCACCTCTTTCTCTGGCTGAGGGAATGCTTCTCACTGTTCTTCCCTGTTCTCACTGCTTTTTTTCAGGCAATAGTTACCAAGGCCATGGAAACTTTGACTTTCCCCACAGTAACTCTGGTGGAGGAGCTCCCATTAATGACTTCATGCACGGGCCACAGCTCTCTCACCCTCCAGACGTGCCCAACAGCCTAATGGGTCCGGACAAACCCCTCGGCCATGGCCTGCCTGACTCGGTAAGACAGCCAACGTCCAAATCCGATTCTGACATCCGCTGGTCATCCAGAACCTCATTGCTTTCATTTGACTAATGTTTATAGTAAACTCCCTGGAACTTTGTTTTTCATTAGAACAACCAGACCTGTTCGCCTGTTGACAAAGCACATGGGGTCTCCTCAGGGCTTACTTTTTATAGTCTTCATATGGAAGTTTAATGCGCTTGTGTGGAGAACAGTAATTCTGAATTTGCATTTAAAAATAGTTTTAAAAAAGTTTTAAACCATTCAAATAATTAGTTATTATATATAAAATATAGTCATTTTTTTATTTAAAAAAATGTCTCATATAATGTAGATTTAAATATTGTTTACTATTTACCAAAAGGTGATTATATATGTTTAATTCAATATTTCAAGTATCATTAAATTCTAAAAATGCACTGTAATTATCAGCGTTCTCAGTCTTCTACAGCTGTGTTCAGTATTCTGAATGCATCTGCAATTACTTCTACAATTTCTTGCTTCCTTATCTGAATTATTTTGTACTTTACAGAAAAGTTGGTTTTATATTATTGAAACCATTGACTCCAAACTTTTGAACTATAGAGTCAATGTCGGCAGTTTCCAGTTCAAAGTGTACAGATAAAAAAATCATATACCTCCAGCAGTTTTGAAGAGGAGAGTGAGTAAAATCTTGTTTGGAATGGTATCGTCTGAGTGTGGTGATAGGCTCTGATGTCATCTGCATGGCACTCGCGTCACTCCAAACAGTATGTGTGTGTTTCTGGCTGCCACCTGGGCGCTGGCCCCTGCTTCCCACTGCGCACATGGTGTCTCACTGCCTTTCTCTCTCCCCCCCCCGTAGATGCCCCATCCCGTGAGCGCTGAGCAGTCCCATGCTTCCATGCAGCCAGGCATGCATGCATCCCCCCACCCTAACAGCCAATCAGCTCAACCATTACATCACAGCGGCCCTCCATCCTCCCAGCCCCCACGCCAAGGCCCGCCCCCACAGCAACAGCCCGGCCCCAACAGCCATCCGCACCCTGACATGACCTTCAACCCGGCCGCGGAGGGCCAGGTGGGCGGCCAGGGACCGGCAGACATGCCTGAACCCTCTCTAGACGTAAGTAACCACAACCACATAACGGACATATGCTTTACACATTTCTCTGCTCGGTGTGATGTCACATGCTGGGGTCATTCATCAAATCGTAGTTGGCTTTGGCTGCTTTGCTGACTTAAAACAAAGCAAGGAACAAAAGAGGTAGTCAGATTTCAGAGTGGATTTTAGACCTGGGTGATAAAAAAGGTACATGTTAGTATCAGTTTCATCATGTAAATCAGAGCCACCAACGATTCACTACTGGTCTGCCAATCGCTTACACAAACGAGTGTGAAAGGAGTTAACAAGCTAGAGATTTTTAGTTTTTACATTCATTGTCACATGTTGAATGTCAACTTTTGATTTAGATTTGAGCTTTATTTTTTTTGTTCTCTGTTTATTCTACACCACAATAAGATTGGATTTAAGTAGTCGAGATACTTTAAAATTGAGCCCCTGAGTGACAATATATATATTTTTTTTTTAAATAAAGCCAGTTGGAACAGGAGGGTTACACGGTGCAGACTGCAGAAAGTGAACTTCAATATCAAAACCAAAATCATTTAGAATGCTGCATAAAAATCCTGTTTTTATGCATCAGAAAATGCATATCATGATCATCAACAATTGCCAATGTCACATGAAATAGAAAAAATCATGTGGCCAAATCATGACATGTGGTTTTGCTTGATGTGGGACACATTGTTGAATTTGTGGTTTAACTGACATATACAGTAGTGTGTAGGAGTTTAGGCTACTTTGGGACATTTCACAAACAGGAAGCATTTATTTGCTTTATTTTATTAAATATTCAAATAGTATTGATACAGTAAGTACTGTTTTTACAGACGTCAGTGTGTTTATTTAATCTTGTCCCAGCTTTTCCCAGTAGAAACAGCCCAGTATTATTTACAATTCTCATCTAATACCTGCTTTGACTACTCAGTACTTCATTAAGCTGAATGAAGATTGCTGGTGAGCAAACTGAATAAATTCATACAATGTCTGGGACGTCCAGGAGAAATCTGGAACTAAACTTTATTCTTCAAACTGGCTTCTAAGATATGATCTACTTCTTCCAAAATAAGATATTCATATTATATTGTATTTATGCTTATTTACATCTGTTCTAATGATGTCTGGTGTTCTGACTGGTGACTATACACTTATGAAAAATATTACTTATTTTAAACAATTAGCTAAAGTGGGTTTGCACAGTAATGTACATATATTTAAAGACATTTGGAGCATGTGCTGAGTAAAGTGTGTACGGGATTATGTATGTATATTATGTATACCTGAAGCGTCTGTTGTGTTCTTGCTTTCTAACGCACGTCTTGTCCTCCGCAGCTGCTGCCAGAGCTGGCGAACCCAGATGAGTTACTGTCATACTTAGACCCTCCTGACCTCCCGAGCAACAGCAACGACGATCTGCTCTCCCTCTTTGAAAACAACTGACTTCTCTAATCCTCCTTTACCCGAGGCACTGACGTGTTTGGCTGTCAGGAGTCGAGAAACACCCTGAGCACCAATCCAGTACTTTACAAGCGTGAAACACTCTTCCTCCCTCTGCCTCTTACTTGTGTAAATATCTCACTCTTTTATGGACGTCCTTTTCCACACATGTAAGGCAGCCATGTTGGTTGGCACTAAAGTGATATCTTTCAATACTAATATGAAAAAAACAACAACAGAAACTGTGCAGCTATAATCAGTTCATATGAATATATATGTCACACAGAACTGTATGTGTGCTCACTAGGAAAGTGTTGTAGCATTTTTTTTAATTCAGATTTCCTTTTTTTTCCTTTTGTGAAAAGCAAGACCTGAATAAGAAAAAAAAGCAAAAAAAAAAGCAAAAAAAAAAATCTTCCTGTAACTGGCGCGCGCGTGTGTGTGTGTCCACAAGCTCTGAAGTTTGTTCTTCCAAGCTTTACCACCATGGCTTGTCTAGTGTTCTTCGCTGGATGTCCGCACTGTTTGTCCGTCAGAGTCCCTTGGAAAAAGCACAATGACGTTCATCACACTGCAACAGGAAGACTGCAAAGGAAACATCAAAGGGAAAGAATGCTTGCATCGCACTCATGGAGTGGATTTGCGTGATCTGAGTGATCTGGTATCCCCATCACAGAGACTTATGGTGGGCTTCGTGAGTCCATCAATGCTCATACGTGGAACATGTGAACGTGTGTCCCCTCCTAGGAAAAAAAACTCCTTCGGCTGTGCATATCATGTCACATCATCACTACCATTACGCCCATCATATTCACTCGGGAGTGTCCCATTCAAAGCAAAACAAGTTAGGGCATCATGACAATTCCCTTCATTTTTATTTTTATTTTAGTTTATTATCACTTTTTTTTAAATAGAAATATGCCAATACTGTATGCCTGATAATATACAGAAATAACCAGCACTATACCTCCTTCACAAAATCTCTCCATCCCAGAGTGCTGTGGAATCAAACTGAATGGGCAGGGCAATTCATTTAGTAAAGTAAGATGTATTGCAATCACTTAAAAAAAAACTAAAAGAGTAGCTTATGACATCTAAGTGTTACAACACCTGAACGCTCGCTCTATCAGCTCCTTCTTCCGGGGTCCTTTCCCCCCATTATTGCATGAGCTTAGTCCCTCCGAGGCCTGTGATGTCTTTCAAACCCCCTCATGACACGACAACATACAGTGTGTGTTAATGTGCACTTGTGCCAATCACACCTTGTTTTAGTGATAGAAACAAGTGTAGACTGTTTTTTTTTGTTGTTGTTGTTGTTGTTATTGTTGTTTTTGTTTTGTTTGGTTTCTAATCCGTGCTTTCAGACGTGTTCCACTGTCCCGTTTTCATACAACATTTGAAACATGGAACTACGATCATGTAAAGGGTTTCTGTTTGTTCTGCACAATATATTGTTCATGCTATGATTCCTGTTTTTTCCCCTGTTGTTGTAACTCTAAATGTACAGTGTATGTGCGTCGATAACAATATGGCCATGTATTACCAAAGTCATGTGTTGTGATTGGAGGAGGTGGCCCAAACATCTTAGCAAGGTAATATCCGGATTCCGTGATGGTTAAAGCGTCGGTTCGGTTCCAGCGAGGCATTTGCTGCTGAACGACCCAGTATCGTATGGTACAGTAGCCTTTCTACACTCATTCCCACATGTGTAGATGTTACATGTCAATGTAATCCCACCTTGTTGGCTGTAAACCATCATCACCCCCACCCATAGCCAGTGCACACAGATAGTACCTAAAAGAAGAATCACACAAACTATGCTTTAACCTTGTGCTTATACCATGAGCTCAGCAACTCGTCCACTTAGAGATCACTTTAACGTTTTCCTGCAAAGGATTATGCTTCCATCCCCCCCTCTCCCCTTTTTTCTGTTGTAAATTATACCCTCTGTTAATAATTAAAATGTGCTTTATGTTTGCATTATGTTTTCATGATATTATTCTGAGTTTGTTCTGGAGCAATACTGTCACTTCTTTGCGCTTACAATTGAAACCCAGTTGTTTTGTTGGCTGCGAATTTACCCCATTTAAAAAAATATATTCTTTTCCATTTTAAATTATTTTGTATTACAATTTTTTTAGTGCTCGATTATGTACATACCTTGTTTTTCTTTGTCATCACATTTGAACTCCTTCAAAACAGGGGAATGTGGTTCCCCTTTTTTTTTTTTTTTTTTTTTTTTTTTTTTAAAAGATGCACTGCCACGTTTCTGTTCTAGACACACAAACTGAACTGAAATCTCCACTTCCACCTGGGTCACACTTCAAGTTGAGCATAGTCCATGTTATAGACCTGCCACTTACTGTAGTTTGTACAGTCATTGAGAAGAAAAGCGTAAGCTGAGGCAGAGATGGTCACGGTGAGATGAGTCAGACGTTGTTCGTCCCCTACTCAGCCGCAGGTCTTGATGGGAAACGGGCTGGAAGAGGGCAGGAGCAGGGGACATAAGGGATGCATGTACATATGTAAATGACAAATAGAGACATGTTAACAGAAATGTATTCATTTTCCCCAGGGGAATGTGCATTGTGTATTTAGAATTTGTAAAGCTTGCATCCTCCTAACAGACTCGAATTGGGTAAAATGAATCTGTGTTTGTTAGCGTCTGTGGAACCTCTCGCCATTTCTTTTTCCACTTCTGTAAAATATTTCCAGCCCCCCATGTCAGGGGAAATAGGGGGGGAACGAGACACATTTGTTTTACCTTTGTGTAATATTTAGCTTATGTGTATTGCTCCATTACCTGTGTACTCTATAAGGTGCTACAAAAAAGATGATGAAGAAAATCCTGGGGAATAATTTGGAGGATAGGGACGTGGGGCCTGGAGTGGTTCCAAAAGATTGTAACCAAATTCATAGTTTGTACAATTTTGATATCATGATCAGAGAAAAAAAAAGGTACAATCTGAGGATATTGGCGCCTGAAGTGGCAGTTGTCTTTTGGTTTGTACATTCTGTGTACAATCATTTCATATTTTAAACTGTTCAGAAGAAGAAAAAAAACTAATTGTGATTTTTAGTCTTGCAAAACTGTATGTAGTTAGATGCTGTGACATCCTAATATTTATCTAATAAATATGTATTCAGATGAAACACGGTCAACACTTTGTGGACATGATTTGTGTGAGTGACAAGTCATTAAACATGTTGTTTAATATTAAATAAGGGCCCAAATTCTACATTTTACTTGTATTTTATACTTTTCCTGAATTCCACTTATACATGTGTGGGTTTATTAAGCTCTGCACTGATTGGCTGCCTCATATGACAATACAATAAATGGGTGGATCTATCTAAATGCAAATACAGAGTATATGCTCATTATGTTATAAAAAAAAACCAAGCTTTTCGTAGTACATACAACTTTTCTTGATGTACTGTCATAGAAACTTTTTAATATTTTTACATTTTAGTTTTCTCTATTATTAGCCCTTTAAAGTCATCGTGCATCAGACATCCTAAAGCATTATTATATATCATGCATTCCTACAGTACACTCCACTAACACATGCTAACAGTTCACATGTTTGAGTGAAACGTAGTATCAGGGAGGGTCTCTGAATCAGTTGAATGTATTTGCTGGATGAAGTTTGAGGATTGAAAGAAAGAGGTGAAACATGATATTGGTTATTTTCACACTGGTGCTTAGTGATATTATCAAAACTCACTTGCAGAGGAAATCCATCTATGTATATATTTTTAAATATATTTCCATATGTGCTTGACAAATACACCTACAGGTCACTTCACTGGCTGCACCTCCTTGTTTTTACACTCATTGCGAGTTTAATCAGCTCCACCTACCACATACATGCACTTTGTAGTTCTACAATTACAGACAGTCTGTTTCTCTGCATACATTTTTAGACCTCTTTCATCCTGTTCTTCAAAACTCAGGACCTCCAGAGGACCACCACAGAGCAGGTATTGTTAGGGCGGTGGGTTATTCTCAGCACTGCAGTGACACTGTTATGGTGGTGGTGTGTTAGTGTGTGTTGTGCTGAGTGAGTGAATCAGACACAGCAGTGCTGCTGGACCTTTTATACACAGTGTCCACTCTATTAGACATTTCCACTTCATTAGTCTACTTTGTAGCTGTAAAGTCAGAGACATGGGCTCTGTTGCTGCTTTCTCATGGTCATCCTCTAGTCCATCATCAGATCAACTACAGTCTGTAATTATAGAACTACAAAGTGCTCCTCTGATAAAATGGAGCTGATAAAATGAATCATGAGTGTTGACGTGTAGACAAAGGAGGCGGTTTTAATGAAGTGGCCAGTGGGTGTGCAAAACTGCAATATGGACACTATTCCATAACTTTATATGTACATATATTGGTATATATTTCAGTAACTAAAATATATACTACATTTATTTGTAAACCATATATTGCAAACATACCAACTAGCCATTACATAATCCTTCTTGTATTTACACTCACTGTCCATTTACCAGATATAATCAATTTGTAGTTCTATATTTACAGACGGTCCATCTGTTTCCTTCCTACTTCCTTCGTCCTCTTTCATCCTGTTATTCAGGGGTCAGGACCCCCACAGGACCACCACAGAGCAGGTATTATTTGTCAATACTTGTTTTCAGACTGACTTCATAATTAAACCTTCTGTTCTCACTGCTCCTAAGCCCTGAACCCGTTAGCCAACCGGCCACACGGGGGCGCTGCTGGTTTTCCAGCAGCTCTGAGGAAGCAGAGTGGGGGTCAGATGGCGGCTATGGCTGCGTCTGGTAAACACACACATTTCACCTTGGACGCTGTAACACAGTTTACTTACTTACTGCTTGTTATACCATTTATGCTGCAATGCTGCAAATGAAAAATCGTTTAAAGTATTGCTCAGTCGCTATTGCTGCGAGCAGACTTCTCTCAGGACCCCCCAAAAACCCACTCGTGTTCTTGGACATCGCTGCTGACGAAGAGTTTATAGGAAGAATCATTATCGAAGTAAGAATCTTTAACACATCAGCAGAGGCTGAGGCATTAAAATCACATCTATCTATCTATCTATCTATCTATCTATCTATCTATCTATCTATCTATCTATCTCTCTCTCTCTCTCTCTCTCTCTCTCTCTCTCTCTCTCTCTCTCTCTCTCTCTCTCTCTATATATATATATATATATATACACACACACACACACACACACACACACACACACACATACACAGGTTATACGTGTTAATAATATGGCGAACTCTGACTGACTGTAATCTGTGTGTGATTTATAACCTGCCTGAATCACAGAACTGCTCTTCTTTAATACAGCTTAATGCAGATGTTGTTCCTAAAACAGCAGGTAAGTCTATGTGTTTCATGGAGCTTCGTTACTTTATGACTGAAACTCAGGTGGAAATGAAGAATGACTGAATTGACTGTTTTGTCTTACAGAGAACTTCAGAGCGCTCTGCACAGGAGAGCACGGCTTTGGCTATAAGGGCTCAGTTTTCCATAGAATAATTCCTGAGTTTATGTGTCAGGTATCTATAACCACAACATGTGTGGCCTAATATTTTCCTTTAGAAAAAGAAAACTGCAGAAACTGACCATTTAAACTACAAACAGGTTCAGATACTGTTTCTTAATACACTTCCAGCTCATGTATTATTAGATGTATCACATCATGTGTTTTGTGTGGTACTTGTGAATATTTAAAGAAAGAGAAATCTGCGTTCATAGCCATACATACAAAAAAACTTTATACAGTGTGTATATACAGTAGAAATAAAACAAACAAAAGTGAATATTTCATTCCCCTCACTGTACAGACCCTATAGAGGAGAGGTCACTGATCTTGTCCACAGTAGACTGTTGCAGGGTTTCTTACAGTCACTTGGTCTGTAAACAGTTGAAAAGTTGTCCTTCTGTTTAAGTTGAAATGAAAACCTGCAGCCATACCAGCACCTGTGGATAAGACCAGTGAACCTTGATGTCTGTCAAACTTTTTCATGAAAGTACAACGACACATCTACTTAATCTGCAGTCACCATGACAAATAACCAAATAACCAATACCGTGATGTGTTGTATGTAGATCTCTGATGATAACTGCATTACCGTGGTCATGCGTTCATTGTTAGTAAAAGGTGATTCGCCATCATTAATCATCCTTAGCATCCATTTGCTAATTTACTGAAAAGTCTGTTAGTGAGCTGTTCATCTATGACTGCCTTTATCTGTGGCCGTTTTAAGCCACGTTCTATTCTGTGGTTTTAATTTGACCTAGTAATGACAGGTGGCGCTCTGTGACGAGCTCTCTTTTGCACCACCTAGAGTAGTGATGGGAGTTGATGCTAAAATAATTGATTCTTTGACTCCAGCACGTCTGTAAGTTCGTCACGTTAACTTCTTCCACTTTTTTTCCCAAGAATTTGAAAATAGTTCACTGCCAAACCACAGTGATGAGTTACTTTATGACCCCAGTAGGAACAAAAACTGTCACAGCTTTAGTCATATGCTTGTTGTTTATCTCTAATGTGTACATGCACAAGTGTTGTTTAATGTGAACTGTACTTAGCGGCCATCAGATAACGAATGATTGTATTTGTTTACAGGGTGGAGATTTCACAAACCATAATGGCACTGGTGGGAAATCAGTTTATGGGAAGAAATTCAAAGATGAGAATTTCAAATTGAAACACACTGGACCAGGTGATGTAACATGCTGAGTACTGAAGCTACATCAACTCAGCTCTTTGATGGTTCCCAGATATGATTACATAGGAAACTGCATGCATGTGTGTGTGTATACATTTTATATATATATATATATATATATATATATACATACATACATACAAATATAAGTCACACTGTATTGTTTATTTAAATAATTTATTAAGTATTCAAATAAGTATTTGAACACCTGTGAAAATCAGTGTTAATATTTGGTACAGTAGCTTTTGTTTGCAATTACAGGTCAAACGTTTCCTGTAGTTTTTCACCAGGTTCGCACTGCAGCAGGGATTTTGGTCCATTCCTCCACACAGATCTTCTCCAGATCAGCCAGGTTTCTGGGCTGTCGCTGAGAAACATGGAGTTTGAGCTCCCTCTAAATCTTTTCTATAGGGTTTAGGTCAGGAGACTGGCTAGGCTACTCCAGAACCTTGATATGCTTCTTACAGAGCCACTCCTTGGTTCTCCTGGCTGTGTGCTTTGAGTCATTGTCATGTTGAAAGACCCAGCCACGACCCATCTTCAGTGCTCTAACTGAGGGAAGGAGGTTGTTTCCCAAAATCTCGCAATACATGGCCCCGGTCATCCTCTCCTTAATACAGTGCAGTTGTCCTGTCCCACGTGCAGAAAAACACCCCCAAAGCATGATGTTTCCACCCCCATGCTTCACAGTAGGGATGGTGTTTTTGGGATGGTACTCATCATTCTTCGTCCTCCAAACATGGCGAGTGGAATTAAGACCAATAAGTTCTATTTTGGTCTCATCTGACCTCAGAACTTTCTCTCATGACTCCTCTGGATCATCCAAATGGTCACTTAAGATGGTTGATCTTTTTTCACCAAGCTGCTTGGCAATTGCCCTGTAGCCTTTTCCAGCCTTGTGGAGGTCTACAGTTTTGTCTCTGGTGTCTTTGGACAGCTCTTTGGTCTTAGCCATGTTAGTAGTTGGAGTCTTACTGATTGTATGGGGTGGGCAGGTGTCTTTATGCAGCTAACGACCTCAAACAGGTGCTTCTAATTTAGAATAATAAGTGGAGGTGGACTTTTTAGAGGCGGACTAACAGGGGGTCTTTGAGGGCAAGAATTTTTGCTGATTGGCAGGTGTTCAAAAACGTATTTGCAGCAGTAACACACAAATAAATTATTAAAAAATCATACATTGTGATTTCTGGATGAAATTTTTTTAGATTATGTATCTCACAGTGGACATGCACCTAAGACGAAAATTTCAGACCTTTTCATGATTTCTAAGTGGGACAACTTGCAAAGTCGCAGGGTGTTCAAATACTTATTTTCCTCACTGCATATATATATATGGTGCTTTTTCACTTCTGCCTAAGACCACTAGGTGGTGGCAGGGGCCACAGCAGTCAGAGGCAGAGATTTTGTAATCCACAAACGAATGACCTACTTTCAGAGCGAGTCAACATCAATGTATCATAGTGCATTTTTGGTGCCAGGGGGTTCCTAAACCAACAAACCCCCTTGATAGATTGATATGGCCAAATAGTGTCGGGTTGTGTAATACCGGCCTGGATGTAATTATAGTCGAGAACCATAACTTACCCGATCCAGATGTGTGCCCTCATGCAGTGCTGCAGTCTGCACTGGTGTTCTGAGTCCTCTGCTTCTTTTTACATTCATCTCATTGTTGTGGAGCTTTTCATTATGATGTGGCCACTAAATCATATTACATTCTCCAAACTGTACAAACTGACAATAAAAAATAAAAAAGCCTACTGAGCAAACTGAGACCCGATGTTTGTTTATTTTGCTATTCCCAGGTGTGCTGTCAATGGCAAACTCTGGACCGAACACCAACGGATCTCAGTTTTTTATCTGCACTGCCAAAACAGAATGGTATGCGTGTGGAAGCATCATCAGAAAGAGATCACCACAGTTGTGTTTATGTAGGTCTTGCAAGTCATACCGTGCTTCATGCTGCTTTCTCTCTGTTTCAGGCTTGATGGCAAACATGTTGTGTTTGGTCATGTAAAAGAGGGCATGGAGACTGTGACTGTAATGGAGTCCTACGGTTTGCATGATGGAGGGACGGTTAAGAAGATTGCCATCACAGACTGCGGGGAGCTTAAATAATACAATACTCTGCACTGTACAGAGCAGACTGTTCTTTTGTTAATCTGCAACCAAAAGGTACATGGTTTTAATGCAATGGTTAACATGGCATCTGAGTGCAATTGCATGAGGGGGGGGGAAAGAAGGTTTGTTGGTTTATGTCTTAAGTAAATATAACTAACTTACGGGCCTTTTAGCACTCTTTGTGGAAGTTTATTTTAGAGTGTTATGCTTACTAAGTAAGCACTTTGCCCTGCATGCTCAATCTTACTTGTGCTGAGGACACATAAACTTTATATACACTCCTTTTGGATGTGAAAATAAGACACAGACTGCGTATAGTTTCTATACCCCCGAGACCGCTGTAAGGAAATTCCAGGCGGTATTTGGAATAAACTAAATTGTATATGAGACTGGTTGTGACATGTGGAATTTCTTTCAGGATATTTGCATCCTGCGCCCATGCTTTTCAGTTTTAATGGCTAAAAGGCTGTTTTCCAGATGAGGTCTACAACATTCTCTCCCTCCCTCCCTCTCCCTCTCTCTCTCTAAGCACACATACTTTCCCAGGACTCGTTGTTGTATATGTGCCGTCTGGCTGTACGTTGGATCTTCACGATGCAGCACTGATTTTGGACTCACGTCCATGCCATCGTTCGTGAAGAGTTTGTTTGGTTTTCTTCCATGTTTTCCTTGCTTTCCTGAGACTGATGCCAAATCTTTTTTTAGACAAGACTTCCTGTCCCTTAGAAGAGGATGTGACATCATACCTGTGACCATGAAACGTCTCCACCTTCAGTACAGATAGGCTTATTTTTGCATGGCCAACGTCGTCATTGCAGCAGTGGCCAACCGTTGTACACTACACAGACACTGCAACTGCGAAGCTGGAGGTGGAGGTGGAGGTGTAGCTTATCACAGTAATGCTTTATGAAAGTAAATTATGAACCTTTGTGGAAAAACAGTCCTCTCACTTAAATGAAACCATATGCGGGCTGAGCTCACAACGTTTGTTTGACTTCTCCGATTACAGAGTTGCCATAGAGACCTTCTCGTTCCCGTTCTGTTTAAGTCTGCATTGTTGTAACAAACTTCGTATAATTTGGGCCTCCACCCTCTTGTGAAGTTTTAGTGATTTGGAATATGTAGCCCAATTACACAAACTTGGCTCTGAGAGGAAAGGCACTTCCACTGCCTAGGTCTAACCTTCTCATGTAGCACTCACATGTTTACAATCATTACAAGCAATTAGATGAATGGTAAAAAAAGGGGAAAAAAGATACATCTGTCTTATTTTACTGTGTGGCTGTATGGTAAAGATAAAATAAATGTGCTCTAGTGAAGTGCACTTGAAGTATGATCTAAAGGAAAATCTGTTCCTCGGCGTTTTTCAGCGATATAAGAACCTGATGTCAAAATGACGGCCGTTCCCGGGGCTTTAAACTTGGATCTCTATTACACAGGCATCACTCCCTAGAACCATATCTAAGTAATTAATCAAGACCATACTGCCTCCCAAGTGGATGATCTGAGAAAGTTTTCCAACTCTCAGAGTGAGTCGAAGCATATGTTGAAATCTTGAAACACCTATAGCTGGCTTTCAAAGCAAGAAACGCAGGAAACACCGCTGTGTAATAAAAAGACCAAAGACGAGAAACAAACTGAATTTAGTTTCAACGTTTTAATTCAACAAACCCCTAAAAGCACAAAGTGTTCGGTTTTCCTAACTAATAAGGCACATATCGGAATGCCGTTTGATGGACGTCGAGCAACAGAGTTGTTCTCTTTTGTATTTTCTAGTACAGTCTTTAATCAACTCCTCTCTGCTGCTCTGTCCAATTCAATATGATCTCAAATATGTTACAGACATTACGAACGAGAACATAAACATGAGTATTTAATGTCACAAGAAAGATTCATCAATACATTCAGTAAATATGTATTAATTGGTATACCCTAGTAGTGAATAAAGGCATTTAATTGTAACAATCAGTTATTAGTAAGGTGAACTCTATGAAATATTTTTTTTTGTTCCAAGAAATTACATGAACTAATATTAAATAATACATTGCACAAAAGTATACTTCAGTAAAAACACATGCACATGCAAACTCAGCTACAGTTCTTTGTCTCACACGAATTTTGGAAAAAGTAAATCTTAGTATTTTCGGATCATTATTTGCCTTGGCAGTAACTGCTGAAAAGCTCACAGTTTGATACAGTTTGACATACAGTGGTGTGAGTCAGTCTTTTACATTAAACGTTTGCTGTTACGACGTTATTGCTTTCCTAGAACTGCTGATCCTAACACTTGTGCTATTCAGCAGACACGTGGTGATTATTATTATTATTTTTTTTCCATAGGCATATTAAAGCACTTGTAAATGGGTAAAGGTACTGTATATACTGATAATATCTAAAATAACAAAACACAAAACAATAAAATGGCTTGTAAGGGCATAATAATTATGTACCAACCAATAATATTCTACGTATAGACATCAATATTTCCTTCATAGTGTAGTTCTGTTGCATTTTATACAAAACAAAAGAGAGACGAAACCGTAGAAAGACCTTCCATAAATATTTCTGTAGGATATAACCCAAGATCAATGTAAAACAAGGTAAAAACTCCCAGCTCTTTTGCATCTCAGCAATCTGCCCTTTTTTTCGCATAAACAATTTCAATATTGCATCACAACATTTCAAAATAGCTAACTTGAAAATGATGGCCGTCGAATATATACACAAAACATAAAATTGTATCTTTGAAAGGGAAAAAAAAAATCGCATCCGACTTCAAATTGCAAAAAAATTTCAACATCTATACTGGTTTCCAAAATACACATATCTTTCATAGAAAATAAGTTTACACTGAAAGTGAGCTATAAAAGTCAAGTATACGTAATTCAAGACAAACACACGCGCGAAAGCACTTGTACTGTAAATGCATGTACACTTCATCACTACCTCCGATCGCTCCAGCCTAGGAGCCGGACTAGCACATCACAGGGCGAGACGAGCGGAGAAAGCTAACAAGTAATCATCATCTCAGCTGTAGCAGTCTGTTCTTCTTTTAAATATTAGAAAATAGCTGAGCTCCTCACCAACTATACTACTTCCATCTGAAAGAGTGCATTAGAGCAGGCAATCGCTATGCTACTACTTCACAAGGGATCAGGAGTTACATGTAAAGAAAGGAATTTTAGCAGTATAGCTTTTTTTTTTCTTGCTCACACTTTAAGGCTACAAACTATCAAATAAGTTGATCCCAGTGATGCAGGGAGACAGTTCTTGTGTTACGCGTGTAAGGATCTGCAGCGGTTACACTTGAAAGCCATTGCTTTTTCGCTGAGAAAAACAGCCTCTGGCTGATCTCCTGCAACGGTGTTAATCAAAACACAGTAGAACTCCTTCCATCCTAAATGAGGCTGGAAGTGAAGCTTGGCATGTAACAATGTGTGCACGGAGGAGCTATTAGCAACAACAGGCCACATAAAACTACATTTATTGAGTAATGAAGGAGCTCTACTACAAGGCTAACACTCACGAAAGAGGATGACCTGTTTTGCAGAGAACAAAGAATGATCTCATTTAGATCTCACTGATTCCACAGCGACAGGCTATAGTCTGATTGATTTACCATCGGGTAATCAAATCCCTAATGAAGGGAGGGAAATATTTAGTTGGTTCTCTGTTTTCAGTGCTAATGGGTTCGTTACGTCGCCGCCCCATCATTTCACATCTTAGACCAGCATGAGACACTACCTACCTACCTACATCATCATCATCATCATTATCTTTTATGTTGGACTTATCCCTTCAGGCATGGTTTGCTTCTAAGAGCATCTAACAGTCTGACTCAACAAACCAGAACAATACAATTTCAGACAACATAAAATACATGAGGTTATGACTTCCAACGTTTAGTAAACAATTATACACATTCTGTATACCGAGAAACGTGTTTCACTTTATATGTACATCTAAGCTTACAACTTTGACAAGACAATATTCTGCCCTCAATAACTTCTGGCAGCAAATGTGTCTACAGACGACCTTCGTTATACAAAATAAAGCTACATTTAATGTTATAAAATATTAAATGCTCTTTGATCACGTTCACGCGTGACCAATTAGTACTGCAATTTAATTGTGTAAGAGCAATTCTTTCAGACCGAGAGGTAAACTACTGCATATCCTTCAATAATCTTTATATCACGCAAATAACTGCTTTATAACCTTCCTCCATGATAAACTCTCTACACTTATACTACATTCATCAAATACTTCCACAATGTCCTGTATCCCGTAGCCAACCGTAACCGAAACCGCATCTCGTCAGTTACAGACCTTTCGAAAGACTTTTCTATGTGACATACTTTGTCCTTTCCTCACTTTTCAGTCTCCTCCCAGTTAGGGCACTCATTCCTTAAAGTCACAGCTTCGATGGGATTAAATCCACCATTTGTCAGTAACGTTGGTAACTCAAAAATGCACATAAACAGCAAAGCTTTTATACAGCCATGGTGTGATAAATCTTATTCTTTCATGGAGAAGAAATATTCTTTTTGTGATGTCACAAGGATATGTAACATCTCTAAATACTCTATAAATACCAAAAATACAGCCATATAAATTCAAAGGAATTGTTTAGACCGAGCATTTGACACATTAAGTATTCCTCTCATAGCTAGGAAGGCTGCTTTCTGTTTTTGTTTAGTTTTTTAGCACATAATAGAAATAAATGCTTTTAAATTCACTAATAAATGCTACTCATGCACAATACAGATCAAGCACTCAAGCAATTGTAAGAATAGGCCGATGTAGAATTGCATAGATACACATAGGCCAGGAGGCTGCTTTTAGCAGGCCTTCTAAAGTACAGCGGCACACGTTTTAGAAATGATTTACGGAGAAGACGAGAAAAATATATCATTCCAATGCCGATTCTATCCTGAGGCAAATAAGGGTGTTTGTTCCAGCTGGCTGTGGTCTTGTAGTCTTAAGATGAATTCAGACCTGTTGTATTGTTACCCAATAAGCTACTGCTAAAACGACTAAGACTGTTGCATGCTGTTGACACGCCGCACTGTTGCCAACAAAACGAATACAATTACTTCCAGACTTACTTTTAGCCAGCTGTAGCCTTGTCTAAGGTTATCTAGCATGCCGTTTATATGCATGTTAAACACATATATGTATATATGTATGTCAAAAGTAGGAACTTGATATTGCTGAATTTCATACAAGACTATTCTATCCTACAGTAGTTTCTAATGACAAGAGAGGTGGGGTTAGACAATACCTGTGCATACGAACACAGACGTAAATATCCCAGTTTAGTTAAATCAATTGCACGATGATAGAAAAACAATACAAATAAATATGCGACATTAAAAAGCTAGGGACGACAAGTACGATATCCCCTGTTAATTCACAGTTAAAATGGTGTGCTGTTGACCCAAAGAACACTGCAAGGCACGACTACAGGCCCTGTCGGACTGAACTACCATAACACCTTTACCACTCAGCACATCCACAAGAGTTCACTTGGCAGGGAAAATGAAGACAGAGTCTGTAAACACGCAGTCAAAGAGCACAACGTTGAGGTCAGCCATTGTGCCCGGTATGGATATCAATACTGTCAGTGACATACTTTCTAAACACATATTCAATAGTCAATTATACACATGAAACAAATAAATGTGTTTTTATGCTGTTGATACACAAGGCCTTATTAGAATTAGCAATATGTACAATAATATTTTGGCACACTTTTTTTTTTATGGAGCACTTGGTGGGTGTGACTGAGAGGAAAGGGGCAAAGGGACAGGAAGGCAGGAGTGGGCAGGGACCTGCTGGTCCTTATTGCACGCGGCGGCAGTAGTAGCCCAGGACCTTGCACTTCTCGCACAGGTGCTGCGGGTGCTCCTTGCTCTGGTCAGACACGTCCAGGCCGTCGGGCTTCTCCAGAGGACGCTGCGAGGGCAGAGTAAGTTGTCGTTAGTACTGAGAGTTTGGATTTCACTTTGGACATTTTGGCTCACCGCAACATATTCTTTGACGATACTCGACTAAGGCTGAGAATGTTTGTGATTAGGCCTTGAAGGCCAATACTGAAGATCATATGAGTTCAGAGCTCAAACCACAGTCTGGCTCCATCAGCAGGGTGTGTCAAACATTTGTTTAGGAGTAGTATCAGATATATACTCTGATCTCCGAAATGCTACGAAGAAAGTCTTTCACAGCTATTGGAAATGCTTTAGGATTCCAGCTCTCTGGTAAGGCTTCAAACCAGCATGACAATCGAGGTGGTGAATCTTTTTCTTGGAAATTATGCAAAAGACCCAGAGAATAGCTGTGAGAGCCAGCACTTTTTGGCTGTTGATCACAAACAATACCTCCACAATCATTTGTTTTCCCACCCATTGTTGTTGCAGGATCTTTTTACGATCCTGTTATTCTTTCCAGTGTGTCTCAGCTGTACTTTATGAAATACGGAAAACCAGGTTAACACGGGCCATTGGGAGGAGACAATGTAGCATTAGGCTGGAGTGTTTACTCAAGAGCGAAGGGCTTTGTGAATGATAATATTAGGGAATATCGGATACCGCAGTGGATTAAGGATTTGGCCCATGTGCTCAATAACTGGAATGAATTCCTGCCAAGCGACAGAAAAGGCAGGAAGCTTTGGGGGGGACTTTTGTGTTGCACCTCTGCTTCTTGTCTGCTCGTACTGTAAAGATGTCAGCCACGCTCCCACAGCAAGGCGTTAAATTGGGGATTGTTGGGCTTGCAGCAGTTACCCCTCTAATGCTCTTAAAGTACGTTTCTGGCACAGGTCTGGCTGTTGGACTTGATAGCCGAGCAAAGACCACTGCTGAGACACGTTCACTTAATCACCCAACAGGAACTACTGGGGACGTACAATGCTTTGCAGTTGTAGGGCAAAGCTGCAACGGCTTTCCAGCATGGGAAAGTAATAAAGCCATACTAATATATGGTACACTTTAGGCGACTCCTTGGGTTGCAGGAACAGGAGTCAGCCGCACACCCATAGAGGCTCTTTTTGATATCCACAATATCCACAGGAGAGTACTACACATCTTAAATGCTGACTGGGGGGAAATATGTTAAGTGGGTGAAGCTGAAAAGGCAAAGAATTTGCCTGCAAGAGAAGAGCTAACCACAACACACTCATGGAAAAGAGCATGCTTTTCCCACCAGCTGCCTCCAAACAAATGATGGTTTCTCATGAATTTTAAAGCCACATTTGATGACAATGAGCGTAATGAATGTTTCCCTCTTTATGCTACTATATTTACCCTTTCATCTGATCCATTCTAAGACGCCTAGAACGGAGACTAAACGGAGGTTTTGAGTGTGAGGCGTGTTGTCTTTTGTTTGCTTTTTAGCAACCATGAAACCTGTAATGTTTCTTATTCTTGCACGCGTTCAACTATGCAATAGTATTCTGTTCTTAGTCATACCGAGGCCCTCTGTTGCCTTGCATATGTGTATTTCCTGGAAAAGGAAACACACGGTTCAAGCAGTATTTTGGTAAGGAGGACGCCCGGGTTCAAGTCTCGAGTTTCAAGGGTAAGCCCATGGGGCTTCATCCACCACAAAAATTCTTTCAAGACTACACTGCCTGTGTGTACATCACACAAGTATGCCTATGGCTAAACATTTTTTTTTTACACACACATACTAATTTGTTTATGGACTTGCGCAGTGTATACAGAATTAGAACAGGATGCCCTGGTGTACTAAAATGTACTAAATTGTATGCTGTACCTGTTTGTGAGGATACACGTTGATGTGACACTTGATACATTCCTGCCCCATGTTGGCCCAGGAGTTTCCACTCATCCACTTCCTTTTGCATTTGGGGCATTTGTACTCTCCAAAGCATCTCTTCTTCCCCTGATATGGTGTCAGTCCTTCACCCTTGGGCCGGGCCTGAAAAGGCATAGCGGATACAGTTAGGCAGGCTCGTTTCTAAAATCTGCAAGCAATCAAACGATCAAGCTGTGCTGATCAACAGTAGATGTGAAAGTAAACCTGGACTGAAGCCGTACCCACAGTGGAAGGATTTATGTCACCTGATTCTGTCCTCCCTCGACGAATTAATATCACCTGTGCTCTTGGCAGGGAGCAGTAAGAATCAAATAAGACTTGTTTAGCAACTTGCACCCTCCCATAACTGCAGCTTACTGTTTTCTTCCCTCAAGCCAGTCCATATGCTGCAACACCAAGTTATTTTTTTCTGAATGCTGCCTGAGAGAAAATAATTCAAAGCAAAGCCAGGTTGGGACTGCTTCTGTCCACTGCTCCCACAATCCCTGAAGCAGGACTGTCGCCTGTCTAAGAAACCAAACAAAATTAGGAGCCTGCACTTAGTGTGCTCACATAAAAGCTACATTCTCGTATCGTATTCTGTGAGTTGTCACAAGCCTCCTGGATGTAAATGTGTTGAAACTGTAAAGGATATAGTTGTAATTGGATATTCTTTTATACTTTTATATTCATCCTATTCACAGTTCAAACAGTAAGCAACAGTTTTGCCATTTTTTCAACTACTTACTCTCTCACAGTTAAAACAATTAAAGCGTTCTGTAGTTTAGTGTTTCACAAAAAGAGAGAAATAACCGACTTATCACAATGTTTTATCAGTCTACTCAGCAACGGCAGTATTTGCAAAGAAGCTCTTTAGAAGTTTCTCTATAGAGTCTATCAAGTAAGCATGTTTGCTACACATAGCTCATTGATTATAAATTAGTTAATACACAAACCGCTGATGTTTCTTTTAAAGAATATTTTGAAAAATTAATATATCTAAAAACAGATACTTAATATCCATATTTGTGTTCACGGTTCTGATATTCTGTGACACTCCAGCTTCAAAAATTCCAAAAATTAACACTGCCAGCCAAAAGTGATCAATAGGTGTAGTCCCATTAAGTTTTAACTTCATGTAGGACTCCCCGACCAGCTACCTGCACTCTCAAAAAGGTGTTCTCAGGGGCACATCTTTAATATCTTTAGTTAGGGAAAATCATTGTACCATATACCAGTGTATATTATATTTCTGAAGTTGCCTTGACTGCTCTGTTTTATAAATCTGTTGCAAATATGCACCGTTCCCCTGAATAAAAACTTACTTAAGGCACACAATTGCAGCTTAAAAACATCTAAGGGTATACTAACACTGTATGTACCCGTAGGGTCAGAAAAAAAAAAAAAAAAAACTACTAGCACAGTAACTTGTCCTGATAGAACAGAGCACTAATCTAAAGGAATAACATAAAGATGTATATGCATGCATTTCTATTCATCCATTTAGCAGATGCTCTTACTCAGAGCACATAACAAAATGTGCAAACAGTGGGACACAAACTATACAATCTGTAAATACAAAATGTCATTGAATGAGTAGATGCACAAACTTTGCTACGGGGACTACAGCCAAGGCTTTGTTGGCATTGGAAGTATTTGTGTCATTGATAATAAGGGGGTTTTTTAACACAAGAATTTATTCTCAAACAGACTTAGGCGTGGTTTCAGCTTGGTGAGTCAATGCTGGCTTCAATATCTAGGCTACAATAACTTTGAGAGGGAAAACTCAGATTTTCCCTGGTGTGTCACAAACAAGATTTTTATGTCACCATCATGGTAGATCTCTGAATTCCAAAAAAGTCCAAAACAAACAGAATTAGCAAACAACTTGAGTCGATTAAGCTCTGTCAAAGCTGATACAGTTCAACAAGAAAACACGATTCCCTCCATTGGAAAACTAGTATTCATTAAACTGGTTAAAATGATCATACAGTAGTCTAAACAGAGCTAGAAACCTTCCACTGTTGTTTTCACAGTGTTTTCCTCACCACCGACTTGGGCTAACCAGGACTACATGCAGTGTATACAACGGCAGTCGCGCCAAAAGAAAATTGATGCAAGGCCGTTAGATTCCAAACAACCGCTCAAATTTGAGTGCAAAGGAACAAGGAATTTCAAAGATTGGAATATTTTAAACGCAAATAGGGCTTTGCAGATGAATGTGGTGTGGCCTCAGCATGTGTTCTGGTGATGAAGTTCAACATGTGCACATCATTATGTTTCCTTTCAATCACTTCTTTAAAAAGAGATTTGAAGGGTGGGAGCAAGACTGAGAGATGTTCAGAAAGAGAAGACGACAGAGACAAGAGGGAGAAAGCAGCACCATCACTCAGAGGCAGAAAATATTTCACAGTCCTTCTAAACAAGTGTGGCTTTTCAAACAGGTGAAAAAAAGAGGTCCTCTGAGGCCTCGGTTTACCCATGTGAAATCTATCATATCAAAGTTCCTGTCTCTGGGGTTTGTGCCTCATTGTTGAGGGGGAATGAAGCCTGAAGCTGGCTCCAGATTGCAGCGGGGATGAGCAGGGTGGATATGTAACTTTGGTCCCGCATGACTAATGAGAGGTGAAATCATCAGCATCTGCTCCAGAGTGTGTAAAGAGCCAGCAACATGCGTCACGACACACATGCTGCATGCGATAGGCTCTCCTCCCCAACCTTAAACAATGTGACTCAACCACTGTCAACAAACCATCTCCCTAGTTGACAGCAGCTGGAAACCATGAGATCTGAGCTTTTTGCTGGCTATGTTTCTTAACTTCAGAAATGGACTGACGCAAGGCCAGGCTAGCGGCTGCGCCACTGGTCCACTTCAGGACTAGTGTGGGTGGGGAGCTAGGATTGGGAAAATAATAAAACCCATAGCACGACTGACTTCAGCCCTTTTGATTCATAGTTTCCATTGTTGAGCTTCATTAAGCATTAGGCGCAACTCCCCTTTAACAGAATGAATATATACTTAAAGCTCTGGACTATGTCCTTATGTAATGTGCCACAGCATCTCCTGTTCCATAGTAGCAAACAGTAATCTGGCTTGGGTGAAAAGAATTCTCTTGAAAATCTGTTGAATGATGTATAAGCAAATGTAAAGCTGCACTCCAGAGTCTGACACACATCCTACTGTTGATATAACGGTGCAATACACACAAAGCCTTTGGGACATCCCATTCTAAATCCATGAGCATTAATATGGAGATGGTCAGCTACAGCAGCTTCCACTCTTGTGGGAAGGTTCTCTACAAGGCTTTGGAGTAAGTCTGTGAATTTTTTTTCTTATTGGCCATTTATTCAGAAGAACATTTTCTGAGGTCAGACGCTGATGTCAGACAAGAGGACCTGGCTCGCAATCTTCATCCCCAAACGGTTCCCACATGGTTAGAAGCATGGTTAGATTTCCCTTCACTGGAGGGGTTCTAGGCCAACCCTGGAAAAAACAACCCTATAACATTATCCCAACTCCACCAAATTTGCAGTGCAGTCAGGCAGGTAACGTTCTCCTGGCATTGGGTAGTGGCGACGGACTTTACACCACTTCAGCCGACGCTTAGCATTGTGCTTGGTGGTGTAAGGCTTGCTTTCATCTGCTTGCCCAAAGATTCTCGTGCCATGAAGCTCCCGGAGCACAGCTGTCGTTAATGCCAGAGGAGGTTCATAACTCTGCAGTTACTGTATCAGCAGAGCGCTGGCTTCCACTTTTCAATACCACTCACAGTTGAGCATGGAATATCGATCGCAGCATTATAAATTTCACTGAAATTTGTGAGCTGTTGGCATCCTATGGTGGTATCCTATTACAGCACCACACTTAAATTTAGTTCACAAATGTGTGTAAAGGCAGACAGCATGATTAGGTGCTTGATCTTTTGCAGCTGTGACAATGGGACTTGACAATGAAATGTCTGAATTCAATGATTAAGAGGTGTGTCCCAATACTTTTGTTTGTGTAGTGTATAACAATGTGTGGCAGCAGCATCTAGCTCTAGTCTTCTAGCATCTAGACACTGTCAGTTTAGGTCAATCTGTAATAATTCTCATTATTTCTTGATCCTTTCAGAAGCAACATTGTTCTACAAACTCAAACATTAGTTTGTTGCTATGTTGTTAAAATAGGGTGTTGGTACATAAAGAGGTTCAACTCAAGCATAATGTTGCTGTTGCATTAATACGCCAAACAAGAGCTCACCTTCTTGTAGAAATAGGCAATCAACACCCCATAGCACTCTTCAAGCCTCAATAATCCAAAGAGCATTTCATACTGCAGTTTTATTAAACTCTTAGCATTATTCTAATAATTACTAAAGGATATATAAATGGAAGTTTGGACCAGTTTTTAAAAAAATTTGTCATGCATTCTTTTGAGATGAATTAACTGACCATAACCTCCTTATTACACAACAGCTCTTCATACTGACCATAACCTTATTACACAACAGCTCTTCACAAAAATAAATGTGTAAATAATGAAACTAACTATTCATCTGAACAGTCACAGAATTTTGTGAAAACAACTGAGAGGCAAGATATAGCACCTGAATTGAAACACCCTACGAATCTAAGGAACTGTTGCTAGGTTCAGATCTGAAACAGAAACTTTGCAAGAGAATGCACTTTAGAGAAAAAAAACTGGAGATATATTGTTTCATTATTATGTTATGTTATAATTTTTCTGACAGAGAGAGTATATGAACTCAAAAAACACATATACGTTCACTATTTTTTCTGATATAAAATAGCTGCATTAATATTGTAATGCGAAACCCTCTATTACCAGCACTATAAAGAAATTTGAGATGGGATGTTTTTCTGCAATGCACCACTTCACATCAGACCACTCTGAATGACTGTCTATATCTCAACCACTGAATAATAAAAAAAAAAATCAATCAGACTGGTGGAATTCTCCTTTACATTTAACAACTAAATAAGTATAAGGGTTCAAGAGCCATCTGGCTCCTGATAGACATGACTAGACATAACTCGTAAATGGTTCGCTCAGACAGATATGTGACCAGCAGTCTTGGAAAATTCACAACTCTGTCTAATCGCATTGCTAAGAATCTGAGGCGCTGTGAAAAAAAAGCCTCTATCTATGCGGCAGCACACTGCAGCATGCCCTGGGCCTCTGCCAGAAGACACACATGATATTCTGTTTACAGCAGCTTGACCTATTTTGGTTGTGTTTTTAATAGATTTCAGACTAATTGAGTGTGGGAGAGGCCTGGTGTGATCAGGGCGATGAGACACTGGACCTGTTAAATCAGGAAACTTTTAGATTTAGATCCCAAATAAGAGATATGACACACTACAGCAGAGCAGAAGAGCACAATCATCAGACAGTTATATATTATGAGTAACAACACATGCATGCATTAAAATTTTTTTAAATGTACTTAAAGTAAAAAAAACACAATTTTGAACTGGGTTTGTCTAAATATCTCTCTTTACAAGTCCCTGGTCATCTCAATCTAATGAACATATGATCTTATGTTCATAGTTTTATTGTTATTTGAGCAGTTTTATAAAAAAATATATATTATAATTATCTGAAGCACAACAGAACATTCTGTTTTCCAAAGGCAACAATTTAGAACACACTTTACTAGCAAACACCACAAGACTGAATTACAGACTGATGCCAAAGCCTCTGTGCTTTAGCTACATGGTTGTTTACATAGTTTAACCCAGTGCATCGTTATAAAAGCAGAGTGACCACTTCAGCCTGAATCTCAGAGCGCTTAAATAGACACAGCTCATCGAAGTAGCCTTGGCCTGCTGCTCAAATGAAAACAGGGTTTAAAGAAATACAAGCAGTCGATAATGGCAGGTCTGGATGAAGAGCCTGTGTTTGCTGTATCACATCTAGTTTGTTCGTGTGTGTGTCAGCTCAGTGTTTGTTTCTGTGTCAGCATGCATTAAAGGGCCGGTATCCTACATTGTTCTTGTAATGTTTCCCCTGAGGTTGAAGTGTAATGTTTGTGAGGGATCATGTATGCAAAACAGTCATGATTCATTTTACATGCTCATGTTCCAGCCTCTCTGTGTCAATTAGATTAAAAACCCAGCTCTTACTGTCGTGTTTTTAAGAGTATATATATATATATATATACACACATTGTGCCTTTATGCTAAATTACTAATAATAAAATCTCTACTAATAATAATTAAATCTCTTTTGTCCTGTTCTGTAAAGTTAGTTTTGGAAATAAATGTTTTGGTTTGTTTTGTTTTTTTTATTAGGGAATTGATGCATGTTTCAAAATGGGCTTTTATATAACTCTTAAATGAAAAAAAAAGAAAAAAGGAAAAAAGAAAGGATGACATCCACCTCTTGGACAGACCTATTCTGAGCCACAGAGTTCAGACAAAACTGTCACACTTTCATTTAAACACAAGCCCATAAAAGAGACTACAACTGAATAAGACTAATCTGATGGGCAGAGTTAGTCTTTCTATCTTGCAATCGGTGCACTTTAACTTTCTCTGAGGCAACTGTAGAAACAACAACAGCAAAAACACTCAAGAGCTATGCAACGATTGCTGCTCAGGACATTAGTGATATGTATTCAGTGACCGTAAGTTGCTGGAGAGGTAAGAGAGGGAACTGAATTTGAGCACCCCCCCTCCCCTCTCCCTCCAGCTGTGTTCCCTAAGGAGAGTAAAGGGGGCTGGGATCCAGCAGTAGAGCCAACCTCCCTGCAACAGGACAAATACCACAGCACGGCAGTCATCGCTCGCAGCTGGAGAGGGCCCTCCAATCAAGCCCTACAGGACTGAAAGGGGGGGAGGAAATCAGAAGCAGATGGGTTCCACACTGGTATAACACGAGAAAACACTAAACCCCCTCGTAAAACCACTGATCTGCTTTGAATTAGGTCTATAGGTTAGCAAACGAGGGCCGAAGGAAAGTGCTAAACTGAAACATTCACTGTGAGCACAATCGATTCAGTGTATTATCACTGGAAGAGACCTGTCGGATGATTGATAAGTCTCTGGATTCAATGGCAGAGGAATTTTGGGTGTATACTTAAAGCGAAAAAGAAGCACTAGATCAATCTATATAACCCCCCGCACTCAACACCCATCACCTCAACACTCAACCACCACTACCCAAAAAAATATCTCACAATTTCTTTGAAAGCTTATAATGAAAAGCTTATAAAAAGCTTATAAAACAAACTATACTGCTAAAAGCTTTGACAGGCTGAGAAGTCTATTTGTTGGCATGTTGAGATATGTTAAAAATTCTGTAGGACAAAGCAGCAGTCAGTTAAAAAAATGTCATAATTACTTAACTAAACTCAAATATGCGATTACTAACAAATCTAAATCCAATTAGTTGGTAGTTTGTATAATGAGAATGTGCAGACCGTGCAAATATTGTAAGCAGCCAAGAAAAATATTAATTCTCCCAGTAAGTGTGTTTTGAATAGAATAAATACAAATAAACATTAATAAATTAAAAAGTAATTGGACTGTTTGTTAGAGGAATCCATTTCTTGGTGCACTCCAGTTATTGTATGAATTTGATCAATTCCATCAGAGGCAGCCCTGTAAATACTAAACTTACACTAGAGAAGTTTTGAAAAGATAGCATCAAATCAACCTACACTGTATATTGCTTGATTAAAATTGTACTTATCGACAATCAATTAAATTAGAATTGCTCTTCATGTATTATATATTCCTATATAATTCATACATATGTCAGTGCATTTATTTAACCCTTTCCAAGCTTTTCCTTGTGACAACCCAGTATTATTTGCAGTTATCTAATACCTGCTTTGACTACTCAGTACTTCATTAAGCTAAATCAAGACTGCTGCTGAAGGAATTGAATTAATGAATGTAATGTGTGGAGCGTCCAGGAGAAATCTGGAAATACACTTTGTTCTGATTTACAAGCTATTATCTACTTCTTCCAAAATAAGATTTTCATGCTGCGTTGTATTGTGTTTATGCTTATTCACATCTGTTCTAATGTTGTAATATATATCAGTGTTTTACAAAAAAACAAAGCTAGATCTGTTTTCATGCTTGCAGGCCTTAATTGTCACTAATGAATGGGTTTCTGGCTGCAGAAGTTTCTTGAATAAGGCAATGAGGCTGCTTCTCAGGAGGAATTTTGTGGTTTGTACTAATGACAACATTTTCCTGTGAAAACATGTTTTGCACATTTAAATCAACAATGCAAAAATTGCCAAATAACCCAAATTCTTTACGGGGAAAAAAAAATCCAGTGTGCCAAAAACAAATGGCACAGCTACAACTAAGACATTCATGTTGTGTGCAACTACAACATGTTTTTGCTCTTATGCATCTTATGTGTCTGCACTCTAAAAGACTTGATCTACTTGAGGTATTTATTGGAAAGACAACTGTGCCATTTAAGTGCATTCTTGGTGGTAATAGTAGAAAACCACTTCTCTGGCTCTGTCTGAGGACTTTGTTTTTGTTAGGAAATGCATGTCATCTTCTGAGGCAGAGGATGGAGAAAAGCCTACACAAATCAGAGTACTTTTTTTGGCTTTGGGTTGCACAATAGATGTGGTGAATGTGGAGTCAACCGAAAGAAGAGCACATATAATCTTTGACTAATCACAAAAAACCACTCTTGCTAGCTCCAGACAATAGCCCGAACAGCATGTGTAGAAAATTCTCATGAAAATAATTGGGCTTGTTGATTAGAGGAGAACTGGCGTGCAATTATGGTTCCAAGTTCCGCTCAAATTCATTCAATTTTCTAGGAAACGGCTCATAACTCTTCACGAAATAACTTGTCTTGTACTAGGCCTACATGTTCGGTCTTAACATGCATTAACGTGCATAGTTCATAGTGCAAAAGGCAAAAGTCTTCAGCAACAGTGAAAATGACTTTAAAATATTTATCCTCATAGTGTGTGTCTGCCTGTAAAATTCATACCTAACATTAAATTCAATGCGGATAAACATAAATTGCAGTAAAATATAAAAACATCAGAAGAATACATTTAGAAGAACACAAGTCTAGTTCTTGGTGCATTCCAGACATATAGGATAGTAAAATCACAATGTATCCTTTTTTGCTTATTTCTATTCATTCTTATTTCTGTCTTTTAACAAATAAATGTTTACTGCCCAGATAAACAGACTTACATATTTTTTTTCTCTTCTTAAGACTTTTGCACCGCACCTCATGGTGGGATTTCATAACCCGACAGTAACATTAGAATTCAGTTGCTCTTGGCATCATTTTGTACGTACTTAAGACAGATTCACATGTGCTATATATGTAAACAGAGTGCGAGTACCAGTGTGTGCTCAACAACACTGCTCCATTAGCATCACAATGCAAGGGCCTGATCAAGCAGCGCTCTGTCTGGGCTGGATGAAGAGATTCAGCCAAGGCCAAGGCACAGCCTGCAGATGGCCTTTCCTGGAGTCTCACACACAAGAATGATAGTGTCACCCTCATCAGCTGCGTCTGTGCGCGATTTCCGGAGTGCTCGGCGAAAGGCCCGACTTGCGCGAGCATTCCAGTCAGGTGCGTGTTGGTGTTATTTATTAATTCCCACTAGGGAGGCTAAATGAAGCCAGTGTTTTTCCTTAGGTCTCCCCGGCTCCTTTTCTTGTGGGTGCAGCTGTCTCTTTTTATGCCTGTGAGGGAGAGACTGCGTCGCAGAGACTGACAAGGAGGAACAGGTGTGCTGTTAAATGATAAATCTGCACGCTCACAATGCCTCAGTGTTAGCAAGCTCAGCCCTCCTGAAACCAAGCGCTCAAGACACGCCGAGAGATCTCGCAAATAATTAAGTAGGGACCCGGCTGAGAAGCGAGTTAAGCTGGCACTGACGCGACTTCAGCAGCTGACCTGAGGTCAGCCTCGCAGTCCCTCTATTGATGGCATTAGGAGAGCTAACGGAGCCGGTTTCAAGAATTGAAAGGAAAGGAAGCTGAAAGTACGGGTGATGACTGCCATGTGAAATCGGACGTGACGTTGAGTCAACATCTCAGTGAACGCAGCTTCTTCTTTTAAAACCTGTTGCACGGTTTCTTAATCTGTGAGGCAACGAAAGCAGGACTTTGTCCGTCGCATTCGCGGTGGCGGATGGACTACTGATGCCTATCCTGAAGTGATATCACAGCAGAGAGAAACTACTTTAGCTCTCCTTCTTTCCAAATATTTAAATTTATGTGCTTCTGTAGTGGACTTCAGATGGACAGATGAGAGGTTGCATGCAACTGCATGTGTTGTGCAGCACAAACAGGAAATATCTAAAATATCTGATGATAACCAGCGTGATTTCATTCGAAGAACGGAATATCTTGTCCACAGGCATCCAATGAAAGACTACTGTAACAAGATAAAACTAAAAAAGAGCAATTCTGCACTTCAGTCAAATAATAACGCTGCCAATAAAATAAAATAAAAACACACAACACAAGTCCAAGTATAGCAACTAGTAAATTATATGTAATTACTGAATTTCCACCACTGCCTGCCTGCTAGAAAAAAAAAAAGAAGAAGAAAAAAAAAACACTTACTGCCTGTGTTGAGGGTATTTTATGTGGTAATTAGAGAGAATTTAAGTAAACCTGAAACAAAAGCCTCAAATTTTGTGCTGCTATTATCTGTTTAATGTGCGAGATAATTATACATGCAGTCTGTCGGTGTGAAAAGTAATTGCCCGCTTTAGCTAAGTCTACCCAGCAACAAGGTTAATTACTTCTGAGAGGAACATTACAGCCCATATGTCCGTGTCCTGATGTCAAACCTGGGTCATACAGCACAACACACTTCACATCAGAGTGGCTTAAGGAGGAGAACTGCCAGCTAATGTTTTGGAATAGCCATATCCTCCACAGAGACGTGAAAACACACAAATGTCATACAGTTTTAAGCGGACGAACGGGCCAAAATTCCTCCAGAGCGGTGAGAGACTGATCAATAATTACAGGAAACATCTGCTTGTGGTCAGTGCTCTTGGAAGCAGAGTAACCAGTTATCTGTACATTTCTAAGCACATCAAATACAATTTAAGAGAAACAAATAATGTGTTACGGACTAATTTAACATTTATCTGATAGGACGGGGTTCAGTTGGAGGTCTGATAATGGTCTTTAAAACAAATATGCAAAATGGAGAAACTAAAGCAGAGAAAACAGGTTTTTTTTCACTGCACATATGACTTAAGCATATTATTCCTGATTCCTGACATTTTGCATTCTGAGAATTTCTCATTCCAAGTGGCCATTTATAATTAAATGCAGCACAGTTGCTTTGCTGGGCCCTGCACTCTTTTCTAGGTTATTACAGAGCTACGCCATGTTTTCCAAGTATTCCAGATAGCGCTGGACTGCTTCCTGGTTGCTGGCGCAGGCCCCGGGAGTTTGGCTGCTCCCTCTGCCAGCATCTGGAAACCATCAGCATAAACAATGGAGGCCTCGGAGCCTGAGCCCCTCAGCCGGCTCCCGTGAGACTCCACTCCACACAGCACTAGAACACCAAACCCACCAGATACAACATGGTCAATTACCCCACAGAGAAGAGCAAGACTAAAAAAAAAACACAACTCAACTTTCTCCTAATCTGTGTTTAGCTTGGCTAGGATACAGAAGAGATAGATTTACAGATATTCTAAAGCACACGGATCAGATTTGGCCTCTCCTAAGAGGCCAGTCTCCCAGCTCATGTTTACTTACACAATTAGTCACTGAATGTTTGATTAGGCATCTTGTTATTGAGGTTTACTTTGTGTGATTAAAGTCAATACACAAGCATGCAGAGTGGCATTTTAACCCCTTACAATCCCAGGATAATGTTATAAAGATTTGAAAGGGTTAAAAAGTGAATTAATGAAACTAACATACATGTACAATAGATGCAAGTTACATTGACTATTATATATGTATAGTCAGTGTCCAATGAAAAACATCTCTATTTTTGTCGATTATAATAATTTGAACACACCAATGGTCGTTTACATTGTGTGAAAATATCATGATGAATGGACCAATAGAAGTGCTTCAAAATAGCTTGAAAAAAATGTTGGTTTCATTGACTTACATTGAAAGTAAAGTATGTTTTTGGTCTCTCCTGTAAAGTTGCAATTTTAGAAATACTTGTTTTTCATTGGACAGCGCCGCTATATATATATATATATATATATATATATATATATATATATATATATATATATATATATATATATATATATATATACAACCATTGTGAATTGTTATCAGTTACTAAATATCTGCTCTTTTTTCTTACCAGTAAACACTCTAAACTCTGGGGTGACATTTATGAATGTACAGAATTCTATGTGAGTGGGCTTATTTGCTTCGCCATGTTAAGTTAGCTGCCTGTGGGAGTTGGCATTTCATGGATTCCAGACTAATATAGCAGGCATAAATGCATGCATAGTAACGGGTACAGAAAAAGAGGGCACACAGGCCAAGTGCTTTCAGAGTTAGCCACTGAACACAGCTGAATGAGAAGCTCTCTTTATGCTAAATCAAGCCATGGATTATTCACCTGTTTATTTATGCTGATTTATTTATGCACTATGTAAGTCAAGTATCTTTGGCCTTCTCTCAAGAATGAGAGATGTTCAAATATATACACTGTACGTTCTCTGCAGGAAGCTGTAGTCGGACAAAAGCGGGCTATGCATGAGGGCTTATTTTGTCCAGGGCCAGCTGCTCTTTCTGAAGTGTAACTGCTGAGATAAGCGTTCTTATCTTGTACAGTGTTAGCTAAATATAAACATCAGCATTACACAATCGCTGCATTAGGGCTGCACATTCCCTCCAAAGCGAGACATGGGGGGTTAATCTGTACTAACATGGTAGTATTAAAGCAGTGCTTTGGGATATTTTTCGTTAAAGCTGAAAGAAGTAATGCTGCTGAGTATGGAGTAAAAGGAAAAAACTAAAATATGGTGTGCGTGTGCCGCTGCGAGTCATCCCATAAATCCTGAAATGATCATTTATAAGTATCGGGACGTAATGGATTTGGTGGGAGTTTTGGGCGGGAGTTTTTTGGACCATGTCATGTGTGTCTTTATGCACAGGCTTAAAATGATGATCAGACTCAAATGCAAAAGCAACATTATACTGATGTAGACATGATAACAACAACTCACTCACATCCTTAGAAGACACGCACTCTCTGAGCACGCTCACGAAAGTCAGATTTATTCGCTTGCTAAGGCAGAACCAGCTTCAAGAAATATACTTCTGCATGCAATTACATGATTTGAACAGAGGGGTCTCCAAATCGCAAAATCCTACTCAGAGTTTTGCTTTAAAAGTTGCTTTTTCAGAGTTGCTTTAAAAACAAGAAATTAAATGCTTGAGATGTGGACAAAGTCTTTCAGTGGTTTAATGTAAAATGCACAGTCCTAGAGAACATACAGAACTTAAATCGTACACAAAGGTAATGACAGAAACCTGCTAGTATTAAATAAAATAGTTGCAGATAACTAATATAATTGTGAGAGAAGCTTTTGGCATTTTTTCCTGAATGCATTTATGACAGAGAAGTACATGCACAGTGTTGTAAGGCAAAATCTTAAAGAAATCCTACAGAAAACTACAGGATTTTCATCCTTTTTAGGATGTGTGTCACTTATTTTACCAATAACAGAAAACTCAGAGATGCATGACGGTTGATTAGGGATTAGTGATGAGTGGCTACATTTGCATTGAAGAAAATCATGTTTTGACATTTCTTTACAATGAGCCAAATTTCAAGGTAAATGCAAACCACTCTGAGCACCTCAGTTTACATCTGAACCTTTAAATTACGCAGACATTTTGAAAAATCAGTGGAATTCCCCTTTAAGTTTTAAATCAATGCACTCTACCCAAATTCTGGCACGGTAACAGAGTGTAAGTGAGCTGTGTTATATGCATCAGCTCAGGTTAGCACACAGATATGCTAAAAACATGCCAGTGGTTTTTTCCTTTCCTGCTTTCATAAACGTATGTGGTTTTCATTTGCAAAATGAGGTGATAATAGACAGCTAAAGGTGAAAGAACTTTTGACTCCAAGTACGACACTTAGAGTTTGTGTGCATGTGGATCATCCAGGGCACTCTGAGACTTGATCCCTACCGAGGGGTGCGTTTATGAAACGTGGCCAATAGGAACAGGAATAATGATCCTATAAACCAGCGCTGCTCTCCATTCTCATAATAATCGCAACAATGCTTTAGAGTGTAGTGCGTACAGAACTCAATATTAATGCATGCACTGGAGACTAAATAACATAACACACAATAAATCAGTTCTTGGAAACGCAGCAGTTTTCTGATTTATAGGCAATAAAATTACATTCAGTCACAGTAACAAATGGAGAAGTGATTACGATACCACAGAATTTGTTCAGTCCCTCCCGAGCCCAGTTTTTGCAAGGAAAAAGAAAAGGGGCAGGGGGATTAACCAAAGTCCAGTCCAACTTATATATATTATGTTAAGTGGACATACCACATCTATTAAAAATAAAAGGTCAACATACATAATCCAAAAGACAGGTTACAGGAAATCTGTGTTTCGAGCGCAACAATAAATTCTCCCCAACTCAAACATCTGATTCTTCCCACACTGCACCGCAGTACAGCCTGTACTCTAATCACTCATCACACTATCTTAAGCTTTAATAACCATCAACAACACCGAAAGAAAGAAACACCATCGCAGGCTGAGACGGGCCCTGCATGGGGCGAGAGGTGCAGCTGTGAGACTAGATCCACAAACTAGTGTTAGATTCAGTCTGAGGCACTCGTGTCAGAGAGCATTTATCACTTGACTCCTGCTCCTATGGTGACAGGCAAATAGCTGGCAAACCACTGATATTTTTCAAGAGGCCTTACCAAATATAAGTGTAATTTGTGGGGCTGTAAACACTGCATTCAAATATGGAAACTCCTAACTGGGTTAAAATATAACAAGTACTTATCAAACAGTCAGAGTACAGACACTAGAACCCTGTTAAACTTCATTCAGCAACGTGGTTTCACATTTAAGACCGTTCATTTTAACTCCCGCTGAGAGCAGAATGTAGCTTTATAGGCGGCACATGAACAACAGCTTTAAAGAAATGGGTTGGCAAACAAATCAAATTTACCCAGTTTTCCACTCACCTCAGCTCTCGCTGACCAGCCGAGACTTGACCAAAGCCAGTTTTTGCTTTTTTGCTTTAGAACTGGAATAGCATTGCTAGCATTGCTAACAAACACCGTAACTCAATAGTCACCTAAATAATCCAGATTGTTTCTGTAAAACTATACCGTCACTAAAACTTCTGTCAACCTGCTAAAACCATATCCAGGTATTAGTTAAGATTGCAGAGACCTGTCAATGTGGTTTAGGACTACAGCGTGATTTACTAGGAACTATACAAATGAACAAACCACGTCTGACGACAAGGTCTGTATTCACAAACACTCTGTAGCAGGAGTGCTGATCTTTCACAGTATTTGTGACTATCTTATATAAGACTGATAGAAATATGGAAATATATGGAAACATATATATATATATATATATATATATATATATATATATATATATATATATATATATATATATATATATATATATATATAAGTCCTGCTTTATGAATACATTCTGGTGTTGAAATAGCTACCAGTAGTGATGTTCTGTTTTTAAAGCTCACAGTCATACTGTGCTCTAAACCCCACTGGCAAGTTTGGGTGATCCTAATGAAGACCTGGATGCAGGTAAAAGCTCTGGAATGTACATAGCGGAAAGATTTGGGTGACTAGTTCTAGTGTGTGTTAGCAACTTGTAGCTCCAGTTCTAAATTTAAGAAGCAAATTATGGACTCTAAACATGTCTCGGCTGTAAAAGTGGATAAATCGTCCCTTAAATCTTCCTTTTCCTTGTTCTTTGATGTAAAAACCCATTATGATTTAAAGTGCTTCATACAAAAATGCTATATATTTATTTGTAACACTGTTGGAAATAATGGAAAGCTAATTTAGTCCCCTAGCAAAGGTGCAATTAATCATAACATAACACTGATATTTATTGTGGGTGGAAAACCCACTTCTAACAATACATATCATGTAAAAAGAAAATTCTTGATGGTGATCTAAAATGTGTATGGGATACTTCCCTTCAATTTTAGAAAACATCATTATTATTAACCCAAGATTCAACCATTTCTTTAACTGAAAGAGTGAAAACGATCTGAAAATCATGGAAATGCAAATATAAATAGCACTTTTGCAAACTACTTTGCTAAAAGGAGATGAAAGACAACCCCAATATACAAATCTAACTTTAATCACTCCTAACTTTGCCTATTTTAGTAGTGTTCCTACAAATCTGGGCATGTCTACCACTGTACACACACTAAAATAACCAGGATTATATTAGCACAGTGGGATAGTAACAAAGTACTCCAGCACACACTGAAGCGCTGTTGCAGCCCCCATAACGAGGACTATCCAGAAAAAGAAGGTCACCATTTACAGTTTTCCTTCTTCTTACCTACGGCACAAACATTTATCTTAACATCAGAGTTTACAGCCGTACGGCCCTGGCCAGCAGTGGTGTCAGTCTTTTGCACAAGGTCAGTATTTCTGCTGCTCCCTCTGTCTGCTGGATCGAAGACAATATAGGAACACGACGAGTGCGAGCACCTTTCCAGTAACACGGGAGGGAAGAGATTGATCTTGGCTGATTATCTGACTGCACTTTATCAGACATTTCTCAGATATTATGCTTCCAAACAGACCTGCTTTTTGTGATCCCTTCGAGGAGAGGAATGTAACAGTGAAGTAAACACTCCGCTCGCGGTGAACCTGAGAGAAATACACAGTCACTGCTGTTTAGTCTCCTCTCAGACATCGAGCCTAATTACTCGACGTCAGCTCTTCCTGGTCTTTACAGGAAAACGCGTCACTGAGTAGGATGTGATTGGCTACGCTGAGTTAACACAGCTGATCCTCTGTGAGGAATTTTAAGTGCACTTCCTCACTGCTGAGTCATGTCAATCAGGGATGAAAACAAGAAGACAGACGGAGTTTAGAAAGTGAAAAGGTCCTGTGAACGTTTGCTTTAATAACGCTGTCTTTGATCTGTCAGACATATGGTTTGAAAGAAGCCAGAGGGGGGAGAAAGTCAGATATTTTGATAATGCCATACATTCAAAATGCAGCCCAACACACAGTTAGTGCTTTTCTACTTGGATTCCTGGCATAGTGCCAATTTAAACAGCTAACAACTAATGAAAGTTTTTGTATAAGTAATTATTCAAAGTTATGCTCTTATTAGTTACGAGGACCGTGTAAAGGACAATTTCCATCAAAGTATATCGCTGACCCTGTCTGGAGATAGATGATAGACGCAGAGTGCTTATTACAAACGTACTTCTTTCAAAACAAACAACAGATTGTTTACATGTATAAGAAAACTAATTACCTGACTTAGCCTTGAGTTTAGCCTTGAGCTTCCTTTAATAAAATTCTTATTACTATCATTTTATTAACATATGAGCTTATGAGTTCAATTTGGTGTTACACTTGAAAACAGTGCAGGTGGGAGGCTTATTTATGAATGGACATATTGTGTTCCTCAGTTTCTAAGGAGATGGTTTTCTCTTGGCCTGGTGTGTGGATAAATGTTTTCAGTGCATCGGGTTTCACTGGAAAAATGTTGGGGTGTTTGCATCAGCATTAACTGGCATGGCCGAACGGCTTCAGACGTCTGCAGATAAAGTTGAGTTGACATTTTCAGTAGACATAACTGATCAGATTCTCCGAGCTCTCTGACACATATTAAACACTCGCTGTGGAAAAGCATATGTGCTCCTTCAGAACTGACAGCACATAAGATGGGGAGTGAACTGTAATATAGCCCTAAGCAGAGATGTTGTCACAGCCCCGCTGTTATCTAGCAAATTCTACATTCGCCGCGGCCTCGCCGATGATGCTTTGTGCCAGTTCGCTTTGTGCCAAGCCGTTTGCCTTGATTCAGTAATCTTGACGTGTAGTAGATCGGGCTGACTGCTAGTGGCACATTTGCTCTTGGAAGCCTAAGCTCTGCATTAGTCATCCCCAAGTTCACAATCCCAGCTCCAGCTCTACTCACCCTAACGACTCGTACAGCTGCAAATCGGGATTAGGTTACCCTGGCGTTGAATGACATGAGCAGGTTGACTGCCTCATGAGGAAAAAAAAAGAAAACAGAGGTGTTGTAGCAACACGTTTCCATTTTATTTCAGAGCCGAGGGATCATATGCTCTAACAGGGGTCTTCTGCTGTTGTTTTCTTACATGTGTGTTTTATTAGTTACTTTTAAAAGAAGTGAGGAGATGGATAGACTAGCCTAAATCCACACTAAAGTGTAATACTGAAACAATGTCTCAAGTAGAGGTTAAAGATGCCTTTCGGAAAAATAACTTCTGTTGTTCAGCGGAAACAAAGTACTGAGTGACCTGTAGAACTTGGCATCTATCAAGAAATGGATGTTAGGTGCTATTAAATGTCATTCTCCTGTTATTGGCATTGTTCTGGTCTAAAATAAAATTATAGCACTCCAAAGTATGAGGCGTGAGAAAAAGCAAACCAGCACAGAGGCTGTTAACGATATCAGCATAGCATAATAGAATTTAAAACAGAAACGAAATAAGATACAATGATAATGATTTAAATATATCTAATAAAGAAGACTGCTGTCCAAACAAATTCATTGAAATAGAAGAAAAATAATTATTTCAAAAATATTCAGGAGGGAAAAACAATAGTATTTTATTTCATGAGGCCTATATAATTGTACACATAACTAGTTACACATAACTAGGTATGTAGTCACTTGACGTGACTTTTAATTTAATATGTTTTTTGACATATATATTCTGACATAATAATATATTGTTGTATTACCCCATCCTATTGTAACATTCACTAATTCACTATTAATGCTAATTATTTTAGTGTGCATCAGTGTAAAACCATACAATGCCCATTATCTCAAAGTCAGCTTTGATAGTAATGAGTGATCTGCTGTGTAGTAACTAACCATGAAGATCCACATCTTCCTGAAATGACATGGCTGAGCAGCAGACTAAATGCCGACTGTCATTTGAAGAGGAAAAGCCGTCTGTTATATCTCCTGCATCCCAGATAAGCCATATCTGTTTACATTTCAGCCTCTGCTTGCACTGTCCTCTCTCAGATAGCTTTACCAGCGGATCTTTGTCTCCTTGGCATAAGCTCTCTTTTGCTCTCTATCTCTCTTTCTCTCTCCTACGCACACACGCCGAGGACCAGGGTTGGGAATCTGACTAACTGGATGTCTGTAGGATTGAGTTAGAATAGAAGGAAGATCTCAGGTCAGACTGTAAAAACATTCCCATACTTCCCCTCCCCCACGTTCTCCTCAACTCACTCGCCCCCACCCCCATCTCCACTCCTTTCCTCGGCCTGGCCCTACAGCAGTTGATAGGACTCAGGCCTTCCAGTCCACGACAAGGGCGTCTCTGTATGTATCTCAGATACACTTTTTGTAAAGCGATTGCTGGGGATGTGCCCGGGTGCTCACGGTGCAATTATCAGAATACTAAAATCACAAAAAATAAACAGACTAATAAATGAAATCAAATCAATTCCATTTCAACAGCAATGTAAAGAGTTACTGTTTTGCCATGTGAGTAAGTATTGTGGTTTGTTTTCTAAACATTTTAGAATGTTTTAATGAATGTGTACTTTAGCATTTACTGCACTCAGTCATTTTGCTTTGGGCTCAAACAGTACAGGACGAGGCTAGGAGCTGCCCTGTTGGTGAGGGATTTGTGTACGAGACAGAAAGAGGGGAGGTGAGTTATTAGAACAAGCTATAAGGAAAGAGAAAAACTTTGCTTATGTGCCTGGAGGCTGTGGCCAACAACAGCTCCACGATTTGTGTGAATACACTTCTCTTAACGGCAGTGAGCGCTGCAGTATGTATATTACACTGTGCTGCTCTGAAACACGAGTGCCTAAACGTAAGCATGTTGTCAGCGATGTGTTGTAAAGAATGTGATTGACAAAGCAAATGTAGTGCAGTTTTATTGCTAGACTAACTAGTAGAGCTTATGTTAGCTCGATCCAGAAAGAACTTAACATGCTGGCACATTGTGCACTCAGGAGAAAATACCTTGTGTAAGTTCTTAAGAGAAAGTCTGTTTACTTGGTGGGCATCTTTACAATGACGCTAAGTAGTTACTTCCAGCCATACAAGGCCAAACTCCATTTACTTTTAAAAGGAAGAGGCCAAAATACTTATTAACGAAGGTCAAATTATTGTTTTATATTTTAAATCACTGATAAAAACATACAAAGACCTCATTAACAGTTTAAAAAGAGATTTTATATATATATATATATATATATATATATATATATATATATATATATATATATATATATATATATATATATATATATATATATACTGTTCTGGTCGTTCTGGCTACTGGGCTTTCGGCAATCTTCACAATTTCGAGAGGCTTTCCTCGCTTCCCCAAACTGATTAGCTCTTATTCCTAAAGCACATAATATTTTCCCACAAATTGGAGCCTTGTGTAAAACAGTTCCCATTCTCATTTGAAGTACATGTCGTTTATAAGTAGAAGTCATCGTCAGCATTCTGTTGTACTTGTTTGCTGCAGTTTTACCACACATCTGAGGCAGCTTCCATTTCATATACTATGTTACCAATTTCTCTCAGCTTTTTTAATCATAACAAAGTTTTCAAATGTTTTCCTCTGCTTGCAGCTAAATTGTTGTGCTGCTGTTCTTGGTTTTTTTAATTTTCCAGTGGTTTAATAAGTTTTTAAACTTATACTTGAATATCAAAATTAATTGGACTGCACATCCACAGTGATTACTTCTTTAATAAACTCAGTATGAGCAGGAGTTTTTAAATGACCTACAATTTCTTAACCATTTCAGTTTTAGTGGTCTGGATATTTCCTCTAATATGTGATCTTTTAAACGTTTCCTTTGTGTAGCTGAACATTAAGAAAAAACTAATTCTGTCTGAGCAGTTGAGAGTACAGCTCAACGAACTAGCCAAGGATGGACTGTTGACAGAAATAGTACTACAGCCTCAATCAAAACCAAAAACATTCCTCTCAGGTCTGCAGTAATAACCCAGATCTCTCATGTTGGCTGGCAGTGGCCTTATCTGCTGTCCTTCAGAAGCTGGTGATTGTACTGTGATTAAAAAGTGATCTGTAGCCTTAGCTGTGCTGTAGTCAGCATCCCACCAGGCGAACAATATGGGCTGACTTCCTGACCCCTTCGTCTGGGGATCCTGAAGGTAAACAATGGGATCCTTAATTAACATCGGCCATTCCCAGCAGCACTGGGCTCTTCCCAACAGGCCCGATTGAGGCCTGCACACAAAGCCTGCTGTGTTGTCGCTCTGACACCACATACTGTGCCCGAGCTGCACTGCTCCACAGCACGATCGCCGCCATTCAAGCCACAGCAATATTGCCTTTCAGCAAAGAGTGGGAATTGTCAAGCCCTCCACAGCTACAGGTCAAAAATGAGAGCTGTCTTCGAATTAAATGAATGTCCAATTCAATTTTTTACTGTACAGTATTCGGAGACTGTAGAGCCTCTGTGGTTTTGTGGTTTGCCTGTGACATGAGATGAGATCATGCCATATTAATAGTGTTGTAAACATAGCTGCTACTCTTAGCACATTGCTACAGTCAATATGCCATTAAGAGTAAAATTTTGGGGGGTGTTTTTTTTTGTATTTGAAGAGGACCTACTAAGCTTGTTTTTTTAATATTCATAATTAAATCTTGGGGTTTTATATGCTTTGGTTTTCCTAAAACATATTTATCTCATACTGTACATTTGTATTCACCTTCTGTTTGAGTTCCTGTGCCCCACCTTCTCTGTTCTGAATGGTAAACCATCTTGCTGCGGACCCGATCATAAACTTTGGAAGCTGGACTGGAGCAGGATGTTTTAAGGTGGTAAGATTTTACTGTGTTAGCTCTCTGCGGGTTGTGTGAGGGTGTGCCAAGCTTGCCAGTTGGCAGGCAAAAAGGATTGTGTTACGAGATGACATCAGGGCTGGGATTTCAACAAGGTATTTCAGGAAGCTAAGAAAAGCGGTTTCCGTGGGACAAAGTTTCTTCCTCTGGCATGTACTTTGAGCTTTAAAACCATTTACATCCACAAAAAGCTCCATAACAGAAAGGCATAACAGGTTAACCCACCTTAAAACAAGTGTGCATTATGCAGTCTATATAAGAAGTGCTATAAACATTATTTCATATTGATCATATTATAACTTTAAAGACACCCCATATCCTTTACGCTACACAAATCACTGGGATGGCGAGTAGCTAACAGGATTAGACTGACTATATTTTCCTTGGATGGATCTCAGCTGGATACCTGTTGCCAGCTGCAATTCTGGATTTGATCAAGTCCATCTGACTAGGTAAAATGAATATGTGGACACAAACCCAAACCAACAACAATGTAGAAGAAACCTCCTAATTGTTCACATTCACTCAAAAATTCTCATGTCAGTTTCATCGGCAGATTATGTAACACCGTCTGTGTGGACATGGGTCCCTCTTATCCTGTTTGTTTTCTTTCATTAACTTTAGGGCTCATAAGACCTGTCTTGACTGAACGGCTTGTTAGCAAATGATTGAAGTCTATATGAAACCTTCTAGGAAAATAAAACTTAATGGAAAAATAATTACCGTAGGTTTAATAAGTAATTGCACTAAAAAGCTACAGGATCTGAGAGAAGGAATGGTGACCTCAGAAAGCAGACTCTCCCTGACCCTCCGTCCACGAAAACAGGCCCTCTGCAGCGTGTCCAAACAACAGTTGTCTTGTTAATCCTGCTGTAGGCATTTTTAAAAGCCATTTCTGTAACTGAGAAAGCCGTTGTGACTAAACTTTGTTAAGTCCCCCCTAAATCACTATTGCACACTCTTTGAAGATAACAGCATGCCTCAAAGAGGGGGAAGGAAAAAAAAACTGAACAAGCTGAACAGCTTCCATTTTTAGGTTGTTATCGTCGTTATTACATATAACTTACGATATCAACATAGTTTAGCGGTTGTAGTGGTCATACCGCTGGTATCTTCCCCTTCCATAAAAAAGAAATGCCAAATGCTGAGTGCCTATCTCCAGCAGTGACAAAGGGAAGTGCTGGTGGCTGTTGTATCAGCAAAACCCAGAGGAAGAATTGTATTCCTGTACCGAACACAAACCATCTGGCAGGAAACCTTCTTTTCATTTTCTTTTAACTTTGATTTCCTTTTTAAGGAAGTGTTCTCAGTGTGCTCTGTCTGACACTGACACTTCTCTTCTGGCTCTTTCCAAATCCTTGTCCTGAGTTAAACATTTTTTTTCCCGAGCTGCCCTACTGTAAGCTAAAATTGTTCAAACTGTCTGTGTGATACAGAAAAAACACTGTTTTATGTCTCTGAAGGTTTAAACACCAGGATGTTTCTGCATTACGACAAAACAGATAATACTGCCTATATTAGTTCACTATCACTCACATATAAATATCCATTATAGGATAAACTGAAACTTCTTTAAGTCCCATTAAGACAAAAATTGTGTTGACTTGTTAGTTGCTGTGCTGCAGAGCGAAGGCGGTTTATCAGGCAAACAGACAAGCTGCAAAGAACACATAGCAGCTGGTCTGGACATGTAGGAATGCAAACAGATGAGTTACTATGTTACATTACACTCAAATTCATAAGGCGTTCAATGCAATTGTAGTTGTGTGGCTGTAAAACAATGGCTATTGTTTGTGCTAAGTTGATCAAAGAACCGCAGCGCTGGCGGTAATCAGAGAACTATGTAAAATACAGTAAGTCGTGCTCATTGGAGAGAATACAAATATAGCGTTTTCAATTAGAGCTATTATTGTGAAGCACTCATCGGGAAATAGGGTGTGCCCAAACTACGGGCACTAATTGTTTTCCCACTGTGGTAAGGAGTCAACTGTGATGTAACACACCGTAGAACCAAATTGGAAATAAATTGCATGGATATATGTATATTTGAGGATTCAGTCCACCATCTGTAGTACAACAGGGACCTGACTATTACAACTGTGTTTGCGCAATTATCTCAGCAAGAGTCTGGAGAGAAGGTGGCGGCCTCCTCAAAGATCTGTGATTGCCTCTTACATCAGAGTGTTTTACTTTAACAGACGGCTCTAGTTGTAATGGAAGTTCCTTTCAAACAAAGACTTTCTTCTCAAAGAAAATTACACAACCCCGGGCCTGATATTTGCCATTTCAATATATTACATAATATGACGTTTGGGCCAAAAGCAACAACAAACTATTAAGACTTTATCACCTTGACCACAAGCGGGCGAAGCGTTTGTTAGAACAAAACATGAGCGACTTTAAAAAAGACTCCCTGCCACAGTCTTAATGAGCTTGTCACATCATAGTGACGGACGGATACGTTTCACTGACGCTCCTGGAGAGGAGTGAGTTCTCCAGCTTTGACGCCATTTGTTACAAATGCCCCAGCGTGTTGGATCTGCCGCATTTGATCAACAGACCTGTGAGAACCACTGCACTGGGAGGAAGCGAGCCAATTCAACATGAGGAACACATTTGTTCCTGCATAGTGCACTGCAGAAAGAGAGGGTTTACTCAGGTGTTTAAGGAACCAAAATGCCTGCAATCAATTGGGTTGCTTCAACAATTTGGTGTGCATCTTCAGGTTAAACAAAGAAATTCTAAAAACTAAAGACTAGAAGTTCACTAAGTAAAATATTAATAGTGAGCAATGAGTCAGTACTAAAGTTATTTAAACCTAGTAGGACAGTCTCATATTTTCAATAGCTATGATTCCATTTTGTTTTGTTTATTATACTGGTAGAGCTATTTCAAGGCCTTGCAGTGAGCCTGTTCCAATTCCATCGCTACAATCCGGAAACTTGTTACTGAAACACCTACTCAAAAGCAGCAAATTGCAGCTGCAGAATTCAGGAGGGAAAATGAAGTTGGAAACATGGCTATATATACACATTCCATTGCCATGATAGCAATATGAACAAAAGACGCATTATCTCAAAGGAATAAAGGGACCTCTGTATAAAATCAATGGGATTCATGTGTTTTTGATCAACATAAGAGAGTCATCATATTGCCTCTTCAAAGATATCAAGCTTCCAAATTTCGTTTAATGCATCTGTTTCAACTTCGTCCAAACATCATTTCCTTTATTGGCGACGACTGATCATACTATGAGATGATTTAAGAAGCAAGAGGACCGGTTGAGTCCAATGTGCATGGCATGTCATTAGCACAGTGCTTCTGTGGGTGATTTGAATATAATTCGGACCTTGTTATAGCCCTACTTAAAACCCTACATAGTATTCTGCTTCTAACAAGAGCCACATTGATGATGATGATGTGGCTAGCCATAAGAATGCTTGGCGTGAATGACCAGCGGTGTCACTATGAGTATGTGGCATAAAAAAGGACGTTGGCATGAGGGATGCATTGCAGAGTTTGTGACTCACAAGCTGAGCTTACATGTTGAGGCATTCACAGTTCTGTAACCTGCATTCCAGCACACACACACACAGGCAAACATATTTTCCATGAGGAAATCCCACTGCAGGCTAGCATGCAGTTATATCTACGAGGCACATATTATAAAGTTGGCAGTGTTATTTTAAACTTCTTTATTTTAAGACAGACAATCATTTCAAAATATACAAAAAATATTGGCTCTAAACAGATTTATAACAGAGGTAAGTGGGCAGATGCTTCAATGCTTGCCTTTCAATATACATTGTTGTAAGTAAACCTATTAAAAGTAAAAGCTACACTAAGTAAGTTATAGAGATTTGGAGACCCCTCTGGTGGAAATGTGTAATTGCACACAATGTGCTGAATTTTTTTTTTTAAACATTGGTTATAAATCTGCTGATCGCAAGGATGTAAGTAAAGGTGTAAGTGGAGTATCTCACTGTCATCCTATCTTCATTTCTATAATGTTGACCTTATATAAAGGTAGATATATAAAGTCAGAGCTGAACCTTTTTTTGTGCGTGTGTCTCTGAAAACTATTGGTATAAACTGTAATTGCATATTATCTTCTAGGAGCACTGGCTAAGTTTTGCACTTGTACTGTATGTGGTCTTGTATTTGTTCTCTTCTCTGTAGGCGTTCCAGACTTGCTAGGTATTGCATTGTCTTTTTTCTAGCTATCAGCACTGGCTCTGTGTTTATGGCAGTGTTTGAGTATAAGAGTAGTTTGGACTTAAACCTGTTTGTACTAGATAGAGATTCATACTCTAACCGAACACTAAGCACTTTTGTAAGTTGCTCTTGATAAGAGCGTCTGCTAAATGCCGTAAATGTAAATGTAAATGAAAAGCTTTAACGAAATCTGACCCCACACCTCTGACATTAAAATGATTATATCAGGCTTAAGAGGGTGACTGACAGTGGTGCACGGACTCCATATTTCATGTGTTTCTGACTCAAAAACACAGCACAAAATCTCACACTAGGAGTATTCATTTAACAACGATTACCTGACAGTGTCCTAAATTTTGGTAGTGTTTATGCTGGTGATGAACATCAGACCATAAGAGGCATGTTTATATAACCCCCTCTGGCTGGCCCTAGGCAGAGCAGCTTTGGTCAACAGCTGCCAGCCCTATGGTTTTCATTCCTCTAACTAGCATTCCCTGCGGACCCGCCTGCCATGGCCACCATTATTTCCACTCACTGACACATGGGACAGTGAGAGTGGCCTGTGCTCTGCTGCCTGCGTGCGCCGTACGCACCAGCGGGCCGCAACCAACACACATGCTTCCTGCCCCCCATGCTCTGTTCCTACTGAGCCATGACTTTCGCTGATTCCTATCCGGCCTGTGCTTGTCCAGACACTCCTCATTCCACTGCCAGCCTCGCTCTCTGCCTCTTGGAGGCAGGGCAACGTTCCGCAATTTGGCCTCCATGCTGTCTAAGGAGCATGGGCCAGCGTGGCCCATGCACGGGACGGGTGAGTGGGGATACAGGGTGTGCACTGGGAGAATACAGGAGAATGTGATTCTCACAGCTGGCTGTAGATCACAAGGCCCGCTGTGCCCTGTGAAGTAAGATCCCACTGTTTGTATTGGCAGAGCACTCGTAGTCCTCTGGACATGACTAACCCGGAGTGGGGACCAGCTTATCCTGGAATTTATTTCCTTTCAGAGAACAGGAAGAAAGCTGAGATTCGCTCAAATGCATCATTGTGCAACTGTCCTTTTCTGGGAACGTCCATGAGCAAACCTCACTCACGCTCCGTTTCAGGCACACTGCGACGAGTGAGTAAGTGTTTGTGTGGCTATGATAAATGGTAAGTAAATCATAAAGAGTAAGACTCAAGGGGGAGCTGAATCGCTGTAGCGTTTGAAACGAGTAGGTGTGGACACTGTCTGGGGACAGGTCTTTTTTTGTGTTTCCATTGGCATTAACATGAGCGGCTGAAATTTAAAACAGGACAGCTCTGCCTGTGATTTACTCTACGCCCCAGCACCAGAGCAGCTACACAGCCACACAACACACAGTGATTTCCTACCAGAGTGATTGTCAGGGGAGTTTTGTCTTCATAAAACAGAAGAGGCACAATTTTAGTAACTCTCTTCCTGTACTGTACTGCATATAATCAAAACCCCGACTCCCTCAGCACTGCTTCGCGTATTCCTGGTTATGTAAGCTGAAGCACATTTTATTCAGCTTGTCCAACCTGAACACATGCTAAATACACCGGTGGTAGTGTTGACTACTCCAAATACAATCCATTTCTTGATTGCAAAGCCACTATGACCACATCACCATCTACTGTGGAACGAGTGACGGGTTCAAGTCTGTTCACGGCTTTTCCTGTGACTACAAATATTGTTACCGAATGCAAAGCTGATTCAGCACACGATGCAGCAAATGTCAGAGACACTGACTGTAAATTACCTGAGCCGTGCACAAAAGAGATGGAGGTATTTTATCACGGGACAGGTCTTTTAGAGGTCCGCAGGGAACCCTCATCATCTTTCATAAAGGGAGGCTTGCCATTTTAATCCCACATCTGGTGTGCATTACCATTCCATGCAGCTCTGACTCAAGTCTGGATCTTAGCAAGTACCTCACCCTCTCTTTGTGTCCAAAGACCATAAAACGCTAAGTGCTTAAAAGTAAAGATGACATTGTCTCATTTTCAAAAATCTTGTACTTGATCTGGAAAAGACTCCAGTTACAGAATACAACAGCTATTCACTAATTAAAGAGTGAGGTATATGGGATGGCTATTTTATATAACATGAAGTCGTTTGCTCTGTTTTACTATGTAGGATCTGACAGCAGCAAAACCTAAACAGCTGTAACAGGGGCACGACTATTGGACGCATAATGTGCAGTCTTGTAGGACGTACGCCACTCTAGTCATCTTGGCAGACGAGATTGAGTACTAAACATAAATAGAAAATACTGCACTATACAATTTTGTGACTACAGTGTAGGGTACAAGGCCGGGCTTTAAATTTAGCAACAGTTATTTACAAATCTGAAATATTAGCAAGTTTAGAGACATACTAGATTCCAACAATCAGGAAAGCTCATACTTGTAGTATATCAGCCAATAACTGATATTATTGCATTATCAAGTGTCAACATAACGCAAAATACTGTAATTTTACTCTCTTTTATGTGCCGCTTGTTAATTGCTAACACTGTATTTAAGCATTTCCTTTCGTACAATTATTCTATATAATTACACATAATTACATGATGCACAAACAGAACATTACCAACTAATTTACTGCATATACACACGTTCAACACCACATGAAGAGATCAAAACATAGACTTTCAACCTGGCAATGAATGTCAAGGAATATGCAAAAGAAGCAAAGTAGCTTGGGTTTGTGAGATCTGTTCCCAGTAAGTGAAATGGACATCTTTGACCAGGAGAAGTGAACTGCTACTTACATCTGTGTCACAAATGTTGCCACGTACTAAAGTGACTTCTATGAATTCTGAATAAAAAACATGCTTGTGATTAATTTCCTGTTGATTAAAATTCATACGTAAAGGCTTTCATGACTCCCTCGGAATGAAAGAGTGGCTGCTCAGAGACGGGAGCACAAGTGAGGTTGCATGATGTGTTTTGCTAATCAAATCTTCCGAAGAAGAAAAAAAAATCAATGAGAAACTTGTTCGCTTGCATAAAACCAGAATTATTCAAAGGCCTCAGCAGCACTGTGAGGTGCAATACAGTACCTAATTATCTTGATACACATGATTACAAACACAGAGAGATGCCTGTTTGACAAGTAGGTCAATGCAACATCTCTCTCTCTATCTCTCTCTGTCATACACACAATGTACATGTGGAGGGGTGACTGGAAGGGTCTTACCTGAGGGCAGTCTTTGATGTAGTGACCCTTATTGAAGCAGAGGTGGCACAGGTAGTTTGGTGGAGGTCTCTTGCTGGGCTTGCGTGGCTCCGAGGACAGGGAGAGGTCCGAGAAGTGGTCCGTTAGAGAGTTCAACCCATCCACTATGTTGTTCAGAGAGCCATACGGGGAGACGTTTTTGTATAAGCCATTATTTAAGGCCTGCACAGATAAGATAATCCTTTATTAGTCCCACAGTGAGGAAACTCACAGGGTTACAGCAGCAAAGGGATAGCACAACACTCAGTACAAAAAATAGATACATAAACAGTACAGTATATACAATATAAATAATAAAAAGTCAGGAACTCTTGAGTTTGTATTTACAAATAATTGCACGTTGCTTCTTAATTGCACAGGGCTAATGGATTATGTTTCACTGAAAAAAATTATATTTTCTGTAAGTCTGAAGTGTTTAAGTGTGTGTGTATATAGTCTGCTGTGTATATGTGGTCTGCTGGGAGCAGTGCTCAGGACACAAACAAGTAAACAAGACACAACCAACACTGGAAGTGTTAGGAACTGCTGCACTGCACATCAGGCTCCATTATTTCAAATCTGGGTGATGAGACATGGAAAAAAGCTGACATGCATCCATAAATCACACCAGTCAACAGATTCGTAAAACAACAGGAGAGGGAAAAGTGTAAAAACAGTTGTATAACCCCGGGTGAGTTGGAAAAAGTTGGACTCGTGTTTAAGTAAAACTATAATACCCAGTGAGTATCCAGCATAGGTTCACACAGTTTAGCCTGTCCCAAGATACTCTCCAGTTCAAGCCTAATCATCACTGCATCAGACCGTGGTTTGCACATCAGGCTATATTATAACCACAGTGAGGGCAGGAATGTCAAACACTCCTATGTTTCATTCTCGAAGGCTTGGAAGTGAAGAAACAATGTCTTCCTCCAGGGGAAACGGTTCTTCATGTCAGTTATGCTGCATAGTTTTAAAACACATACTCTTGATGACTGTCATGCTGCCCGTAGCGACCAAGGACATTAAACAGCTTTCTTGTGTCTTCCAGCTCATTGTTTCCTCATCAGTTTGATAAACTCAGGGTATACCAAACATGTTTTATTGAGGCTTTCTCCGCGACTCTACATCTGACATTCATTTTCTGTCCTGCCCACTCAAATCCTGCGTATTCCCTTTGTGAGAACAATCCACATTAAATAGAAAACACACACACACAACCCCGAACTTGCATTTCTGCAGACTTACATATGGCTACATATGAAAACAAGAATCCCATCTGACTGGGACGAATAAATTGGATTTACAATTCAGGATAAATAGCCTGCACATGTAGTTGTAGTGTGGGTTCCAGTTACTGTATCATTGTGTCCATGTTATAACTAGAGGTTTACCAATTCAACATTTTTCTTACTCAATATGTCTAGACTCATCCTGCTGAGCTCAGTTAGCGCACTTGGAACGGAGCAGTTTGTGATTTTAAGCAATTGAGCACTACTTAAAGCTAAAGCATGTACGTTTCTGAGATTTGGATATCTCTTGGATTATGGAAATGAATAACTGCACACAACATGCAGAAAAAACATTTTGCAACGCCAGGTTGTGTTTTTGGACACTCCCAAGTAGATGAATCTGATATATGCAAGCACACTGAAAGAGTATTCAACAAGAACTCTGTCAAAACCTGCATATGGACATGGCTTCCAAGCATGTCAGTAAATGTAAGTATGATTAACAGGTTAACAAACATTAAACAATGCAGCTTTAATAGACAAAATAGATTTAATACCTAGATAATCATACCTCAAGGGCCTCCAGTCACATTTTGTTCCTGTCATAGTGCTTAACACTCAAACTTAACCACCAGTCGCTATTGTATTGTACCACAGCCCAAATGCATGTTTACGATTGTGTATATACTTAAATTGTATTGTTATAGGCTTATACAATTGCACTGTTCTCAGGACTAGGACACAGTACTGAATGTGGAATGGTCACATCTCTATGGGGCTGTTTGGGAGTTATTAGTGTAGCCTGCTGTGCCACATACATTGACTACAACCTCATTGATGGTGATCTGAAGATCAAATTCAATGTTCTGCCTTTCCTGTGCTGTAAATGAACCTCAGAATAACATCAATAATATAGTTCTCAGAATGTCCTCCAGGATGATTAACTTATTGTAAATGTATTGTTAAGCTAAATATTTATGAATAAATGGCATTATCATCCTCAACCAACTTTTTAATTCACTGTTATGTAAAAACAGGCTACAAAAACACTGAACAAAAAGTTTGTTGTACATCTGGTATGTCTTGTCACTGTAAAGTATTGTGATGCTTGTATCGTTACATGTCTCACATTGTGAAGGTGCCAACAATATCTAGACCGATGTCTGTCTGTTTTACATACTAAATAAAACTTAATAAGTCAGATATGGAAAATGCTAAGTAGCATGTATGTAAATAATAATAATAATAATAATAATAATAATAATAATAATAATAATAATAATAAAGCAACAAAATAACATTCAAGGTGTCGAGAGTCGAAGAGAGCAGTAGGTGCTGAAGTGGCTGGCTGAGAGCAGATGGCCATCACACACTTTGTGGAGAAGATCTCTCCTTTCTGCTCTCTTACTCAGCAGGAGAGCCTCTCAGGGGGTTATTCCTGCCCTGCAGTGCCCTGATCCCACCCCTACATACACACACACACACACACACTCACACACACACACACATACAGACACACATATACGCCCACACAGACATGTTCATTCACAGATACACACACGAATAGATATGCACACACATATCGACCCCCCCCCCCACACATACGTATATACACACACTCACACACACACACTCTCACTTACACACACTCACTTACACACACACCTATGCATGCAGCTGCTGCTGTTATTCTTCCTTTGATTAGGTGAGTGCTTTCTCAGGGAAGAGGTGGCGTGTTCTCTGAGTGAGTGCATTTACAGAGCTCACAAATGGCACCCAGCACTTCTAGCTCCCATCTACAGCAATTACACAGCAGATTAGTTTTAGCAGATTGACTTCTAATATGGAGAGAATATAGTGAGAAAAGTGAAGCATACCCAAACTAACACTGGTACTGCAGACTTACATACGTTTACTACACTTAGTGCTAAGTAGGCCAACTTTTATTTTTGTAATTTGAAAAATACTTTTTGACTTTTATTTTGTGTTGTAAACTGAATGAACCAAAATAAAAAGGCCCAAAACTGGTTCCCTTGACGTTAAAGGTAAAGTATGATTTTTCATTTCCCTGTAAAGCTATACTTTTGGAGATGTATCGTGTCATGCTTAGCCCTTGCACTACACAGATGGTCAATTAAAAGAACAGAAATCAGTGCATTTTAAATGTGCATCACTAAACATTTTTCGTTAAATTTGTAAAAGCTTTTCTTCTTCTCTCACAGCTGCTGTGAACAGGAATCACAGAGAAAATATCATATGGAAAAATGCTGTAATCAAGTGTTGTAATCACTTTCTTATGCCTCTGGAACCAATTATTGCGCTCAGTAATGTAATCTAATAAAAATCTCCTTACTCTCATTAGACCCTCACAATTTGATGTTCACTCTTGAACCTGGCTGTTCACCATGCAGTCCCAACAGTAATGATGGAACAAGTAGCCACGCCCATCCTCTGAGGTCCTAATTCTTCTGTTATACCAGCAATTGCTGGTCTTCCACTGCATATTTGCCTGTATCTAGTAATTAATGCATTTCTAGCTTTGACAACATCAGTAATATAACATTACTCCTTACAGAGTTCACACTTTCTGCAACCTTATACATACCACCCAAATCAATAATATGACTTTAATAAATATGCCTCTTAGTGGCAGCTGATGCGGCACAAATATAATATTACAAAATCTCAAAAAAATTCCCAGTATAATATTGGTTACAAGATTTTTTTTCAGGCTTGTTGGAATAGAGGAGTGCTACACTTAAAAAAAATACTGCCATTGTTTTTTCTTCTATTCAGCATTTGACATACTGTAATGCATTAGATTCAGGGCAAATGTTGCCATCTTTATAATAAAACATACAGTTGGCCAGTATTCTATAAGTACTGAAAATATGTATGTTATGTTCAGAAAATCATATTTTATCACGATAATGATACACAACTGTCATATTGCCCAGCCCTAATTCCACTGTTAATACAATCACCACCTTTATACAGACCTACGACTTTAAAATGTAGAACGTTTATGCATGATTAAAGATATAACACGTTATAGTCAGTACAATCAGCACATTTACACAGACCTGAAACTTTTAACATTCAGAAAATTTATTCATAACTAAAGATCTAAAACCTTACAGTCCGTTTTGGCTGGAACCAGTCTGGTCATTCTGGAAAGTCAACATCACACATTTTTTTTCTTTAGCAGGCCATAACCCTGTGACCCTTACAGCATCATTCTGTAGGCCTGGAGCTGAGACAGTTAAAGCATGTAAAGTTTTCTAAACATCCAAACTGGCCTATATAGCACCTACCTTTATAGACCTATCCAGACTGATTTTAGAGCAGTACTACTGAGCAAGTTCAGCTCATTTGGACTGATCTAATAAGAAGGTACTCAAAGCAAATCATATCATAATTTAATAATGTTTATAAATAAAAAGTTTATAAACTGTAAACTAACTTAAGTGACTTAGGTTGACTTGTACTTCTTTTTTTGGAACAGTTCATATAACTAAATGAAATTAACAACAAAAATGAGCATACTGCATGTTAATTACAGAAAGCCAGGACAGTAAAAAATGACTTGTGCAGACAGCAAATGTCATGGCGGTAGTGTGGACTACAAGAACAGCCTCTCACAGTCAAGCGCAAACATCCACACCAGTTTTACACGCTGGGCAAAAGTTTCACGAACTAGCACGACCACTCCTGTTACGGGACTAAACAGCAGGTATTTCGAGAAGCTCGGAGGAGGCCTACCTCATTTCTCTGGAGCTGAAAGAAGTTGCTGAGATAGTTGGAAGTGAGAGAGGAGCTGAGGTCGGCAGCGGGAGCCTTGCTGTAGCTCAGGTCCGGGTGGGAAGCATTGGGCTCGGGTCGGAAGGCATCGAAAGCGCTGGTCTGGTGGGTGTCTTGCAAAGAGAGATAGACCCAGTTTAGGAGTTGTGCAGGCTGGTACACTGAGGTACTACTGTCTATGGCGGACAACAAGCTCATCTTTTGCGGATAACTTTCTCTCTCCCGCAGTCACTTTCAGACAAGTCTCAACTTCGGCGACTTGTTCTAAGTTTATTGAATGCGCCGTCCGCTTTTCCACACCCCACAAGTGGAAAGTTCTCGCTCTTCGTTGCCGCTCCAACCCTGTTCCTCTCCTGGGATCCCCGTCCCAGGTTCGCGATAACGCCCAAACTTATTCCTCTAACATGACATTACATTACAAAAAAGTTTAGCCCGCTGTGCGCGGCCCGTTATCTCTCTTTATTTGCACTCTTACAGCGAGGGGCTCATTGCATATTCAGTAAGTCGGGGTGTGCGTCATCTGCGGCAGGAGCCAATCAGCGCGCGGCCCAAAATATATGCATATGCGTTTCGCTGACACCTGTCGATGATTGGTTCCCTTGTTTTGTGCTTTGAATATTCATTGGCTGCGTCCCAGGCCATGTCAACAGATAATCTGAAATTTACAAGCCGTGATTTGTTCTAAATGCTCTGAAACAGAAGACTCTTTGATGGCACAATGCTAAAAAAGACAAATCTGAGTTAACAGTTTATACAGACGTTCAAAAGTTTGGGATCACTAAGCAAGGTTATAATAAATGCTTTTATTTTAATCTATTGTAACTGAGTAAACTGATGTTTTACTCATGGTTAAACGTTTTTTATATATATTCACTTTACTGTAAATTCATTGTCGTTGTTTTACAGGTTTCTCATCATTCTGGAAACATCTGTAATATCTACCTATATCACTGCTCCCTTAGTAACTAGTTGAAATCGGTGACACTGAAGTCGAGGCAGATGGTCTAAAGAGACAGAGACAGTCTACACATCCACACTTTGCATTCTACCTTAAAATGCCATCCCTCCCCCCAAAACCATCATTAGCCGTAAAGTAATCACTGCATTACAACAGCCCTGTTTGCTGGGTCTCTAAAAGGCTGAAGGTGTGCTGTTTCACATATTCCACTTAAACAGGAAAATAGGCTGATGTTAAACAAATGGCTGTGTTTATTTAGCTAGAGGTGAGCTTCTTCAGCGACGTCTAAACAGATCCTGGGTAAGAACCCACCACCAGGTGTCTTTTTCCTCTTCAGCCTCAGGATGAACACACACATAAAGATGACTTTCTTCAACTGGAAGAACTGCATGTCCCCACTTTAAGGCTCAGTAAAGAATAATCACTCACCTTAATGCGCCCAAGACAACTTTGTTCACTTTTGAAGACACTTTTCTCTGTAGTTAATCCAGTTTTCTAGATTTGGAGTAGAAGATTATTAATATAACAGTTAAGTACATCACAGCGTACATCAGATATAAAAAAAGAAGATATTTATAATGGGGAACATGGCATTGTTACATTCCAGAGGGGGCTCAGCCTCTGCCTAATGGAGAGATGTAACAGGCCATTTCTTAAATAAACACTGCTACAAGTAAAGATGATGCACATTTCAAAAAGTTTATATTTGTTATTTGTTGGGGCTTAACAGGACAAAATACACACACACACACACACACATCAGTTTTCTGATTCAACTGCATGGAGATAATAGGCTTATATGCCACCTTGTGGTGCAGCGTAGAAGCTTTATATATATATATATATATATATATATATATATATATATATATATATATATATATATATATATATAAAGATGAATAGATGCATATTGCTCAGATTATACAGTATGTTAACATAGGCACTTTGCATTGAATATTTTAGGAATAAAGAACCAGTGATATAATGCCATGTAAAGAATTACTGCCACCCGCTGGTTGAATGAATTATCTGGTGGATGTTATCAGCTGCTACTCTTTTTTTTATTTGCTCTCTTTTTACAATGCACATTCATCTTCTTTTCAGTACTTTCTACCAGTGCAGTTTATTTTCTTACATTCCTTTTACAGGGTATCCTTATATACTTCAGACTTGAGTTTCTCTGTATGTTTTGGTAGAGTAAGATTCTGCAGTATGGGCAATGTGGCAAAATGGTACTCATAAGTGCGGAACTAAAAATATACTAAAAGTATCTATATTTAAATAGGCATTTGTGATTCTCCCAAAGCTGGATTAGCATAGTTCATTCCCAGAGCAAGCGAGATCGAGAGACAGCTCAAGTCCTTTGATATTTGGAGACAACAAGTACATTCTAGTGCTTTGTGTGCTAACAAACAGCAGAACTTCTTTCCCCACACGGATTACTCTCCTTTACAGCTGAACACACCCAGTCAAACTACATGTTATGGTGATTTTTTTTTATAAAACATTAAATACAGAAAAAAAAATATGATATGATTTCTATTTTTTATTGCTGAGTTTAACATAAAAAAACAACATTAAAACCACCCTCTGGTCTCTACACTCAGTGTCTGTTTTATCAGCTTCACATACAATACAGGTACATTTTGTATTTCTACAATTACAGACTGTAGTCCATCTGTTTCTCTGTATACTTTTGTTAGCCCCCTTTCACCTTGTTCTTCAATGATCAGGACCCCCACAGAATCACCACAGAGCAGATATAATTATTTGGGTTGTGGGTCATTCTCAGCACTGCAGTGACACTGATGTGGTGGTGGAGGTGTGTTAGTGTGTGCTTGCTGGTCTACCTTGTAGATGTGAAGTCTACATGTAAAGACGATAGCTCATCTGTTGCTGCACAGTTTGTCCAGCAGTGACACTGAGGTATTTAAAACCTCCAGCAGCACTGCTGCATCTGATCCACTTATACCAGTGCAACACACTGTGATGGATGCTTGGTGGGGCGAGCGCCCCCAGGGAGAGAGATGCTACTGGGTGGTTAGGTACTTGCCCTGTCTAATCCACATCATCACAATCCAGCATAACATCAGTAGGCAGAACGTACAGGCTACAATCTAGAGCTAACCACCATACACGTATACCTGTTGGCAACTCTACTCTCTCTCGTGTAGAAATATATACATTGTAGTGTGCATGCATGCGCCTGGTCTAGGGGACTTAAAGTGACCGTCACGACACACTAGCACACCACCATCATGTCAGTGTCACTGCAGCGCTGAGAATGATCTACCTCCTTAATAGTACCTGCTCTATGGTGGTCCTGTGGAGGTCCTATTACAGGACAGGGTGGAAGGGGATAAACAATGTATGTAGCGAAGCAGACTAACTACTGACTAAGTGTAGAACTATAAAGTACGCAGGTATTGTAAATTGAGCTAATAAAATAGACAAATGGAGAAAACTGCATAACTGGGTTTTAAGAGGAAATTTCTTCCTAAGAACTGTTGGGAGGCCTATAGCTCTTATTGGCTCTGCCTTTACCCTGAAAATGTTCTTCATTATTTATTTAGGGGACAAACACATTTTCATAATTCTGTGTTAGTAAGTCTACTTGGCTCTGATTTTGCTTTATATGTGTGGCTTTGTGGCAACACTGACCGCAGAACAGTTACTAATTTAAATAACTAACTAATTCATCTTTTAAACCATCTCAGGGCTTCTTTTTATCAGCTTGTACCCAAGATTTGTGAACACCACAGAAATCCTCTGTTTAAGGATCATAAATAACAGCAAGTATGAAAAAGAGAATACAGTGCCTGGAGGGAGTCTCAGGTTATAGATCAGAAAAACACATTTAAAGGTTTTATAATAGCTGGATTCCTGACACATGCAGCCCTGTATTATGTGGCTACATACTTGGAAAAGGTTTCTTGAGTATTATTTTTATTTAAATCGGGCACAACAGTAATCACATACAGTGTCAAAATCATACATGTATAGTACTTATAGTTAATACAGTTGGCATTACAGCAGCTGTTTGTATTTCATTGAATAGGGTGGCATTCAGTGTCAAGGCCAAGGTCAATAACTTAAATGTATTTTCAAAATACACAAAAACGTCTCAAATGATGCATCTTCGAGATTTCGAGGAGTCCGGAGGATCGTTTCTATTGAGATTCATTAACTGGATCTTAAGGTCACGTGTTTATAAGCAGCTGTATATATGATATGAAATCTAGGAAGAATGGTTTCTCATGTGCAACCTGTAACTGTAAACATATCTGTAGGCCTTTCCACAGACATTACACTTAAAAGGTTTTTCTTTCGTATGAGTCCTCTTGTGCTTGTTCAGTATATAAATCCGTTTGAAGCCCCTTCCACACTCTGAACACACATAGGGTCTCTCTCCTGTGTGATCTCGTAGGTGCACGTTTAAGTCATACTTATCAAAAAACCTCTTCTCACACTGGTCACAAGTAAACGCCCTCTCTCCAGCATGTCTGCGCAGGTGAATCTTTAGATAAGCAGGTTTGGCAAACATCATGCCACACTCATCACACGGGTAGGGTCTCTTTCGCTTGTGCACTTTCACGTGGTCTGTGAGGAGGTCGGAACTTTTAAAATCTTTCCCACAAGTTTCACATCGGAATGTTTCTCCACCGCGCAGCCGTGTTTGCACGGTCAGCTTTGTCCTGCCTTCACTGGCTTTGCCGCCGTAATGGCTCTTACATTTCCTCTGTTTTCCCTTGTATCGTTTGTTTGCATTTGTGGCACCACGTTTGACTTTTCCTTTTCGTGAACTTACTTGTTTCTTCAAAGGCTTGTCCAGAAATGTGTTTGACTTTGCATTCCACGGTATGTCACACTCCTCATCATCCATTTCAACTGGTGGAATTAGGCCTGCTGGTAGGGCATCTTCACACTGATGAGTCATGGTGATGGCCAGGGTCCAGTCCTCAAGTCTTTCTTGGTCATCAATCAGTGCACCAATTTTAACAGACCCTGCCTTAATCGTCTCCTCAAGCCGAAGACAGGGGAGAGAGACTGACTGATTTAGATCAGACCTCTTTGTCATTCGAGCAGGGCAGACTGATGCTGAGGAATTGGTTTGTGATGTCAATATGCAGAAGTTTCCAGACTCCACGTTTTGATTATCCTGGTGTGGAGAGATGGCATATGACATACTCGAGGACTGAATACCTCTCATTTCATTTGCCCAGCCGAGTGGTGTGGTTATCGTCTTTGTTCACCTGACATCTCTGGCAAAATAAAGAACTTCTAGTACTATATCGACTCCATGTAGGCTGCACTGTAGCTTTAAGATCCTCACCTTTCACCTCCTCAGTCACCAGCCCAGTGAAAACAACGAGGTTTATTCCGCATTTAAACCGCTGCTTTACAGCCATTTACCACCTGTGGCACAAAATAAGAACAAAACACTCGTTAACGCACGACATGCAGTGCTAAATCCACTTTAAAGACAAATAAATGCCTTTAAACGACAGAAGTCCGAAGACTAGTGGATCAACAGCCCAATCAGAGGTCACAGAAAACGTTAAACACACCGTTCAGTTTAGCAGGAAAACGTCAGCCACGTCGAATGTAAAATTTATTCAAGCCATAAATCAGAACAGTTTATAATCACTCACCGGTAAATTAGCTAAACTTTATAAAGCACATCATTTTACAGCAGCTTCCTGTTTTCAACTGTTTCTTGGTGAGCAGCTCTCTGATCTCATTCAGCTGAGTTCATATCGCCATCTAGTGTTGTGGAGGTGATTATACGACTATATATTATTTGAATATGTCAAAAAAATTAGCTTCTACACTCAAATAGTGGATTATATGTAAAATAGAAACTATTAATATTCGGTCATAGGCTGCACACCTATACAGCTAACGTTTAAAGCGCAGTTTGGGCGTAGAAGGTGTAGTTTTATTCATTTTGTAGTCTGTTATATAGGGAGTAGGGACTCATTTGGGGTGCTGTGTTCCCACTACCCCCTTTAGCGTTTCTGTTTAATGTTAATGTATTTAGCACAAATAAACAAATAAAAGTGTTCTTTTTGGCTCACTTTTTTATTGTTTCTTTTACCTCTGGCACTGTTTTCTACATCCCAGTAAATTACAAATTGTAAAATATCAAAGCAGTGCATGGCCACCAAAAAGAGAAAAAGGAAAAAGAGAAATATATTCATCAGCACCACTCACAGACAATGAAGACTTGGTGGCTTTGAATATTAGGCAAGGAAGCACACAGCAAGAGGTTGCAAATCTGTCTTTGATGAGTTTGTATTTAAGTAATCTGGCTGGTTCTCCCATAAACAGCAGTAAAAGACGGCTCCTCCTGTGTTCTGCATATTCTTCTCTTCTTGTTTTCAACATTTTCCTGCCAGCCAAACAAACAAAAGTAAAGCTTCTACAAAAATCAGGGCCTGTTCTCCTCTTCAGTCACTAACCCAGGCACCTGTATGGTAAGACCTATGAAACAATGAGTCCCAAATCATCACTGCTGTAAAGTGATTAATTCCTTATAAACACTGTGAGTAAAATAAACAACTTCAACAACCTGAGTAGAACTGAGGGGAACACGTATTTCAAGCCTTTTGTTTTTGTTAACTGAACAAATGCAACTTAAATTTACACACATAATGTCTGTTGACATCATTCAAAGTATTCAAACACTGCTACATACGTAAGACCTACATAAGGAGTTCCAGATATTAATGCTGCTGCTAGTAAAAACGACACCTGGCATCATTATAAAAGACTTTATTAGATGAATTGGTTGGGAGGATTTCATGCAACAAATAGCAATCATACTACAATCATACGTTGAAAAGCTTCATAAATTTGCAGGATGACCTGAAAGCAGCAGGAACAACTGTTACACAACAACAAACAAAGCACTGCAATCATCTCCCCCTGTTAAACAGAAGCACAGACGTATGCATCTAGAATTTATAAGCAGAACTCTTTAGTCTGGTCAGTCTAAGCACAGACAGAACTCATAGGGAATAATTCAGCTTCTCATATTTGAAAAAAGAGCTTTGTATATGATCCCAAAAACACCACACAGTGACGTATGGAAGTGGGAGCATCATGATATGGCGCTGCTTCTCTGTAAACAGTACCAGCACATTACACATCATTCACAGGTAATGCGAATGAATGCTGGACCAGGACATATTAGAAAGAATTGGAATATGTGGACCAAAACAATTTAATATGACCTTTTAACAGGAAAATGATCTGAAACATACATACAGGGAAGGCACTTGCATGGCCTAGCCAGCCTCCTGATGAGCTTCAACCCACATAATCTTAGGGAATTAAGACAATAGGCATGGGTCAAATGTGAACCATTGAGCTAGCACTGTGCAAAGTCTTTTCTTAAGTTTCAGATTGATGAAGTGAAGAGTGAGATTCTTAAATGGCAGAATTCTTCATGAACAAATCCCAAATAACAAACCATTGGTGAAGGGTGGGTTCTTCATAAATCCAACCTACCTCTGTAAGTGAATTTTAATAAGAGAAACACACACACACACACACACACACACACACACACACACACACACACACACACACACACACACACACACACACACACATATATATATATATATATATATATATATATAAATTTTAGATAAAGCCATACTGCATTGACATCTCCCAAGTTCTACTAGAAGGCTATTTGCCAATGGCACTAAAGTTAATCCTTACAGAACAGAAAGTGAACAAACCGGCACACATGTTTATGTATTACTGGTAGTTGTTCAGGGCCATTTCTTCAGTCCACCTGGAAACTATGAAAAGAAGTAGCATGTTTTTTTAGTCTTTGCACAAGACCCTAATATAATATTTTACCTCACAGAAGAGCTTGCTGGTGTAGAGATCACTGAAAAACAGTTTTGCAACAAAGTATTACTGTAGAGATCACTGAAAACAATGTCATCAGGTTTATTTTATCAACAAATTATAAGAAGTGTGCAAAACAGAATGTTGAAGTTACTTACTAATTTAAACACAATTAACACTCTATGATTTATAACATCCAATTGTGGGTAAATCCTGAAGTTTTGTTTTGAATGGCCTGTCTAACAGTGACAGCTTCACTCAAAGATCACAATGTGTGTACTCCTTCTAAATAAAATAATTTCATGTTTTCAATTAATTCTGCGTGCAGTATTGGAGGTGTCAAGTCATTGCTGTCAGACAATTACTGTTACCACCTCAAAAGTACACTGTCCACTTATTAGAGTTTTGAAGTCATCTGTCCTGACAGGGCGGTGTAGTGAGAGCGGAGACGGTCTGCTTCTCTCCAGCCTGTCATCAGGGCTCCGTGGACAGTGGAGAAGAAAGATCTGTGAGTGGCCTCTCCAGCAAACATCACCTGTAACGGCTAAACAACATATGTTACATCAACATAATTATTTCCAAAAGTAAGTAAAACTGAAAGACACTGGGTAGAAATAATATATTATATTTTATCAATGCAAAAATCATCTACACATTTAAATAAAAGTACAAAAAAATACTATACTTAATTATTTTTACTGTACAGAGATAAACATTAAAGTAGGTGACTATGCCTACATTTAATCTTTTTAATGTTTCGTATTTTAATACCAAAACATTTTTAACATAAAATATAATGTATTTTATTGTCTAATAATCTAATGTTAGCTTTTTCTTTCCATTGTGTTACTGAAAGTCTTAGTATGATTTGTATGTTAATATAAATATGCTTGCATGTTTACTTATTTTAGGAAAATATCTATATCAATATATTCAATGATAATTAAGTATGGCTATTGATAACTGTCAAAGCATAAGCCAACAAGTAAAGACAATATGTACTGAAAGTGACTGCACATGTAACATACAGGCTAGACAGGTTAGTGCTTCTTTCTTTTTGTCACTATTGACTATAAATACACAAAACAACAATCATTTCGGTTTGAATTAAAAATGCATAAATATACCTGCTAAATATGACAGCTCTTTTGCAACCTTTTGCCAACTAAGTGATATGTCCACTAACAGAATATCAGTACTAGGCAGAAATATCTTGTTAGTGGATGCATCACATGGCTGACTTCTGCTGATCAGCTAAAATCTATTTGTGGGTGCTATTTAGCATAGACAGAAAATCACATAATGTATAAATAAATATAAATAAAGGATAATGAAGCTGTAATGAACTGAACCTCACTACCAGAGACTATTGTAGTCGAAAAAATAGCATGCACACAGCAAACTTATCCACTCAAACCAGTGGAACATGACCCAGGAGCCCTCCCTGATACTGTGCCTATACGTTCTATATACTTTCTACTTCTTAAAGTTTATAATCAATTCTCTCAAAATCCCTGAATGGCTTTGGCTCCTTTTGCTTACTTTACTTATGAAGGCAGTAATACTTTGATCTACCTGTGAGTTTGAACCTGGCAGGGGAAGAGGCTCTGCAAGATTATCTATGTCATAACCGGAGCACCCTTTGGCCAGGTAGGTGTAGGATCCACAGGTGTACGGTTCATGGAACCACTGGGACCGTAGAAGCTTCTTTGGGGCAATTGTTGGATTTCCTGAAAATGACAGTTGTATGTAGGTTACAGAATATCTTACTTTTCCATACTTGACATCAAATCTTCTGAGAAGGCTGTTTTGACACAGACTTTAGGAGTTCTATTCCGCATAGTCCAGGTATGAACCCAGAGTTTAACTACAGTCAGTATAACATATGTTTATCTTTCAAGAGTAAAAAGGCCTTCAATGTTGGACAGAGCTCAAACATTACCTGTAAACCTGCGAATTAGCTGAGTGACTCCTTGCAGCACTTCAAATTCTGTCAGAGTTTCCATGTATTCGGATTCACGCCCAGCAATCCAACCACAAAGCACATGACCAAACCTTATCAGAGAGCGTAAACACATCTCACATACAGCCAAAATGCAGTGCTAGAAATGGATTAGACTGAACTCTGTCTACCTTTCTGTGGGCTTCAGAACAGTGAACCCAAACAGCTTTCTGGTCCAGGCCATCTTCATATCAGAAACAACATCTGCAGGATTAGGCTCATCTTCCCATATGAGGTAGATAACTTCACAGTCTTCATCCCAGAATGGCTTCTCAAACTCCAGGAAAATCTTATTGTTGGTCCCAAAACCCATTCTTTGGACGGAATGCAATTTGTGTAGTGGCAGAGGAGGATGGAGGAGTGTGTTCTGGTGCTTCTTCAAGTAGCCTTAACAGTTGAACACATAAGAAAAGAACAAAACTAATTAAGAAACATCATATAAAGATAATATGTAAAACGTAGTGAAGAGAAATTTGTCATTTGTGATTTGCAATGAGATTTAAATGAGTAATGTACAAATAAGAGGAATAATAGATGGTGTAATCCACTAAACATACCAAGTGGAATGGTAACAATGACATGATCTGCTTCAAAAGTCTCTCCATTAACACATTCAACAGTTACAGGGCATGTCCTTCCTTTTGAGCTTGACTGCTTGTAGGTGTTATTCCAGTGAATGCACTTAACTGGTTTATTGTACAAGACAATATCCTTGGGAAGTTCATTCATCATGTGCTTAATTAGGCCATCATAACCTCTGGAAGAGAGAAAAACGTAATTCATACATTACTGACATACTGACATGTAGCCTTTACAGAAGGTATTAAACTTACTTCCAACAGCTCACCCAGCGAAGGTGCAGTCCAGTCCTGGAAGAGTCTTGTACATGCCAAAAGCTCCAAGACCCACATCATCCATAGTGTGTGTTCCACTACCACAGCACTCCAACTTCAGCAGTGTGCTCAGAAGAGCAAGCTTTAGATCCTTGGTGGCCTGGTCCTCCTTCCACTCCTTGTGAGCTAGTCGGAGGACCTCTTTCTTAAGAAACTCCCCCACAGAAGGCACAGGCTCTGCACCATTCTCGTGGAACTCCTGGCACTTCCCTAACAATGTCATGAAGAACTCAAACGCCGGTCCCATCACCTCAGGATCAAGCCTCTTGCCTGAGCTGGAAAACCAGTTAGGCAAAAAAAATGGATGACCACCAATGTCCACTGACTGATTCTCTTCAGACATTGACTCTTTGTCCAGTAATTGGTAGTGGCAGGCCAGGCGAAACACTGGATTCTCCTGTGAGGGGCCATGGATCCAGTTGGCACCTACTTCTATAATATTACTGCCTGAAAAAAAAAGATTATCATTTTTGTATGAGACGACTCATCAGACCAAATTATTTAGAAATAATTTCTCATGATTGAGATGTAGAAAATAACTTGTTATATAATGTTCATGTGTGTGACTCCACCATACATTTCAAAGGTCATATATCAGTGACAGTGCAAAGTTCACAGATCTATAAAGTTACCACCATGAACTAGTTCACTCTTTAACCTTTAAACTGTGATTTAATGCAAAGAAAACCTCCTGTCTACCTACAGTCCTGTCTGTGTTCAGAGGCTCTATAGCAAATGCCTTTCACAAAAGTTGAGCATCTAACTGATTTTACATCCATATCTGGATTGTGAAACCTATATATTTAAAGTGGACCTATTATTCCCATTTTCAGTGTTCACAATTATATTTTATCTAAAATAGATAAACATGATTCAGTTTTTCAAAACTCAATATTTTTTTTCATACTGTACATTTGTATTTACCCCTCTGTCTGAAAGAATCTGTTAGCACGCCTGTGTCTTTAGGTCCTGCTCTGACTGGTCAGCTCATTCACTCTGTTCTGATTGGTCAACTCTGATTGGCTGCACCATTTTTAATCAAGGTGTAGTGAGAAAATTCAAACTGGTAAATAAGAAGTTGACTGCAGCCTCATCCTCTTGTGAGCATACAATATAGCATAACCTCTATGTTGTGGCGCCTACAAGTAGTTAGCACAAAAATAAGCTCTTCAAAGTTGTTCCCTCTTCTTTCAGCTTGAATTTCGGCCAGAGTCAGAGCCTGAAAGAACTCAAACAGTCGGCAGAAAATAAGAACTGTGAAAAGATGGTTCAGGTAGCTAAGAAAAAAGGGTTTCCGTATTTACAGGCTTTATAACCCATTACACACGAAAAGTTAAACAATAAAGGAAAGTTAAAAAACAGAAGCATTATTGCTCCCCTTTAACTTGAATTGTGTTTGAAACATTTTATTTTAAGCTGCTTCAACAAGACTCCTGTTTGTCACACTACCTTTTGGACTAGGGGTGATTAAATATGAATAAAACAAACAGACGTACCCTGAGATCATGTGCTAATTATATGCTTGCAAGATTGCTCTGGTTGCAAAAATACAAAATTGGTTCATATGAACTTAAAGCTGATGACAGTTTCTCCACTTATACTGGTTCTTTCTGGTTTGACACTGTTGTTATTTTTGTACACTAATGTTGTTAACACACAATGTTAACACACTACCAACTTGGACCTTCTTCAGTCTGATAAATAATTCTTACACAACATGCTGGACAGCTTAAACCTAGATGGCATTCTAGGCTTTTTCAAACATAAATGAGAACACAGGCTGTATCCAAAACTGAAGGCAGCGCCTGTCTCACAAACCAATTTTTGTGTTATATTATGAGATATATATATATATATAAAATCCTTTATTAGTCCCACAGTGGGGAAATTCACAGAGTTTCATGTGATATTACATATTAATATTACATATTAATACAAATACATATTAATATACATATTAAGGTATACATCCACCTATTCTACCTTAATAAATAAGGCCAAACAGAGGAACCTTGGCAGGCAGCATTTTATACAAACAGATGTGACTGGCCAGCAAACACACAACGTTGTCATAACGTTGTCTCAATGCCACTACTAAATAACAGTGTTTTAGGTATTATTTCTACTTATTGGAAACTTAGCAGATATACTGGAAACTCTGAAGGATGAGGTTGTGACTATATACTGACACCGTTGCCACTATGTTGTCACACTGCTGTCATAACTTTTTAAGGAATGACATTTCAGCGCTGTGACAATGTTGTGGACCCGAAAGCAATAGGTTGCCAGAACGTTACTACAACGTCACTGTGTTTGCAGGGTGGGTGTCTTACAGACCCAGGCTGCTGTGCAACCCAGCAAACACTCAACGTTATGTACGTTCTTACAATGTTGCTACAACGGTGGTGCTTTTAACGTTGTCTGAACAAGATTGTCACAACGTAACTGTGTATTCAGGACACCCACTTACGTTATGGCAACGTACTGTTTTAGTTCCCACAACATTAAAATGTAGTTCCTCAGAAAGTTTTGACTTCAATGTTTCATTATATCTTTTGGAAACTCCATGGAATTTCGCTTAGTGAAAACAAAAAAAATTAATTTAATCTTAATTTAATAGTGACGCTACCTTTTGGGAACGTTGTAAGAAAGTAGACATTGTAATGTGTGAGCTTCATAGCGAATTCACTTCAGCAACACAAGCGTATTAATAATCGTGGAGCGACTAGTTCCCTCTTCTATCAGTGACAGTCTCTTCTGTCTGCAATTTTATATTATGAGGACGAACTAACTTGTCAGAAAACGGATAACTTGAAGTTATATTCAGCGGCCCTCTAGGCTAACTGTGGTCCAGTTCCGTCCAGTACCTGCAGGAACCAGAAACCAGGCTTACTGACTCACCGAGCCTGCCTGTCTGAATCCGTCCACCGCTTCTGGCCGTCGCTTCAATAACACGCACATTCCTGAAGCCGTGCTCTGTTAACCGCTGTGCAGCGCCGATCCCCGAAATCCCGCATCCGATAATGAGTATTTTTGCATCTAGACCTGGACGGAGTGCCATCGCTTCATGTAACCAGCACTGGGACAGCGAGAGCGCTGCTATCATCCAGCCGAGCAGCCTTCTCTTCCGGTGGGTTACTGTTTAACTGGAGCAGCGCTGAGAGCTCAGAGCAGATCAGAGAGCAGACACAGGTCAAACCTCTCAATTTACATAATCGTCCCGAAAAAAGCTCACATTATCATATTTACACTTAACTGTTTACCTGAATTTGACTTTAAAATTAATAACAAAAGTTCTTAAGATTTAAAAACTATGTGTAATACCTGAATACCTACTCCTTTTTTCCTATTATCTATATAAATTGGTTTATGTAGTTGTGCAGGTAGTTATTTCTAAGGGTTTGTATTGTGTGTACTGATCTACATAACGGGTATAAAGTCCAGTCTCGGTTTCTGCCAGAAGGGGGCGACCTGAGAACGTGTGCTGTCGCGTTTGTCCACCCAGCACTACTGAGAGCTAGACAGTAGTCTACACGTCGTACTGATCCTTACAAGTGACTCTAAGTTTGAAATGTATGCAGTACCATGTAGTCCAGTGACTAGAATTATCTTCCACATATCAAGATGGTCGAGAATTAAGAAATGTAATAAAAGAAAATGTCGTTCACGATTTTGTTCGTTTGGAAATATGTAACACGATTAAAACATTATCCTGAAATAAATAGAAATTGTGCACTAAAATATGTAGAGCAATGCCATATGTAAGTATGTATGCAATAACATGTAGTAAATAAATAAATGAACACGTGTAAATTCACCAGGAGTGTTCAGACTCTTGCATGTATTCTTTTTTATTTCCTAGGAAATGTTATTGCTGTAATGTTGGTGTTTGGTGGCTCCTGGGACTTCTCCTTATTCTCCTAAAGACAGCATTACACAACAAGAATGCAGGAGATACTTATGACCCAGGTATAAAATTACAATATCTATTCACAGCACCAAAACTGAGAAGACTAGGAGATTTATGAAACATCCTATTTCTTTCTGTCTGATCTCATTGTCATCTAGAAGAAAAGATACGGGGGAATTTGTATGTGCTTTTATTAATAGCTAGCTTAATGCTACATAAAATTAATTATCTGAATGCATATCAATGGCATTCTGATACAGTTGTGTGCAAAATTACATATTTTGTCAGTTTTCCAAGTGAAAATGTATTAATACGTCCTTCATAGAGAACACACTTCTGCACAGTTTAACATACATTACTGTTTATTTACTGAATTCAACATATTGCAGGGAAAATAGACTGTGCTAAATTGATGGGATATTTAATATATTTTTCTGCTTCTATGTTGGAAGTGGAAATTAGGTATTTAATTGTGTTCTCCGAATTCAATAGTTTTCACTTAGTAAACCAACAAAACATTTGACTGGGTGTGTTTAAGCTTTTGCATATGACTGTACCAAACCATCAGACAAACACACACTCGTTTTTCCTTAGCTACGCTACTTCTCTGGGAAAAATAAAGCCAGCTATAGGCCTTTTTCATAAGACTCTACTGTGTAACATTGCCACTCAGGCCAGCAGGCACTGATTTCTTGTCTTAAACTGAACAAAACAGACCCTGGAATAAATCGTGGGAACTGGTTCACTTCATAGGTCACTCACAGAACAATGAGAAACTCTGTTGGACTCATTGTGAACATGCAGGAAACAGAAAATGACTGCTTTTTCTTCTCAAGGAAAGCAACCCTGAGATAATGTTATGACTCATCTCAGAAAGCAAAGCCCACAGCTGAATTGTATTGAAACTGTATTTAAACTAAGATTTAATAGATTTAAGGTGTGTAAAATGTGAAAATCAACAAAGTGTTTGATGAGTCAATATCTACTGAATGTCAACAAAACAAATGTTTTGCTAATAACATTTTGACATGTCACATGAACACAATGAATCAATGAAGTGGGCTGACATGTAGGGTCTCCATATGAAAATGTATTGTACATTTTAAAAAAAGTTAACAATGAAAGTGTATTACTAAATACATTCAGTGTAAAACTATAATGATATGTTGTTAATTACAAAGTGTCCCATTCACAGTGTTCTTATTTCAGCTGATTTGGCACATTTGTACAAATCATACAAGCTCACAAAACAGTTTATACAAACAATACAACAGAATTTACTCCTGACAGCTTACATTTAATTCTACAATGTTATCCTCTCTGATTCCCTGGATCGCTGCATGGATGCTAATGTTATCAGAAAGTTCTACTTTCAATCTGTTCAACTAACTGCCTGTGGTTATGGTAGCTTGCATGTACAGGTACAATATACTTTATGCAGTATTTAATCTGATGTTTTAATATTTTAATGTATATGTTGTGTAATTGGGTGTAATAGCTTTGATTTTGTATATATTGTTATTATTCTTATAGACATTTATTCCAAAAAACTGATGTGCTGAACAAGCTGCTAAACAGTATTTTTTGTAAGCTGGTTAATGTGCTTCTTAAAATTAATTTTTCCACAAAAATGTAAAAAATAATGCCATGCCACTTGGTTCCAATTAAAAAAAATAACTACATACAAATTTGACTTGACTTGAAAATCTTTTCCTTTTATATTATTTTCTGGAGATGCAGGATTTTCTTGCAACAGTATATATTCCAGCACAACCGAAACAGGAAATGATTTTTATGTTTAATACTTTTTATTTTTAATATATAGGTTTATTGATGTTTCAGTCATGGTTTATTACAGTTTTAGTTCTGTCGTCTTACATGTTTTTAATTTTTCATTTGCATTAGCTTTATATTTTCTCATTTGTAAAGCACAGGTGCAACATAAATAAACATGCCTTGCCTTGTTGTGTAAACTGTTTTGAAAGCAATGAGTTTGTAGAAAGGTGCCAAATCAACAGAGAAAATGCCAGAAAGCCTAAGTGCCTTATACAGCAGTTCAACATCAGCATATGTGGTATTATATATCACTCCTGAGTATTTCCCATGTGTGTGTATATATAAATTATTGCATCTGTGTCTTTAGTCAAATGACTCTCTTTCAATCGTCTCATACACTGTCTGGGCTCTCAGAAAGCTCCTCCAGCTGCTCCAGTATCATTGACTTCAATGCACTGTATCTTTAACAGAGAGGGAAAACAGTACTTAAGTTATTAAAACAAATGAAACAATTTAAATTATGCAACATTATTTATTACCACAAAGCACAGACAAATACAATCTAGAGTCTCATTAAAAAGGAGTCATTTCAGGGTAAAACTCTAATAATAACAAGGAGCTTCTCATCCTGAGTTTCCTGAGAAAGTTCTTAAACGAAAAAGTCTATGTCTAATTCATGATGTGCTCTTAATCAGCCGAACTGTCTACACCTTTGTGTTCTTGAGTGTGCTTAGATTCTGTTCTTATCTAAGAACAAGTCCTAAATGAGAAAACACTGGTGAATGAAAACTGCATAAGTGGGGTTTACAAAGTTCTAATGAACAGTTGGTGAATGAGGCCCATTACTGTTTGTGTGTAATATGACGTACTTTGTCGTCAGTTTTAAAATCTCTCTCTCTTCTTCTTCCCTCAGCTTTCTGACAAAGCTATCCAAAACAGGCATTTCAAACTTGATGTACTGTGCAACCTGAATAAAAAGACATACTGACATTATTGTTTAATTCTGTTACTTATTCCATATACACAAATAGTGCTCTCTGGTACTGTAGTACTACCATTCCTACTTTCATGAGGGGGCCTGTCTTGTTGTGAAATCCCCCAGACAGGAAAGTGATACATACTAAAATTAGATGTGAAGAGATAACATCTACAGATATGACAATAGCTTTTTTACTAGCTATTTACTTTTTTTACAATGTGTGTACTCCTTCTAAATAAAATAATTTCATGTTTTCAATTAATTCTGCGTGCAGTGTTGGAGGTGTCAAGTCATTGCTGTCAGACAATTACTGTTACCACCTCAAAAGTACACTGTCCACTTATTAGAGTTTTGAAGTCATCTGTCCTGACAGGGCGGTGTAGTGAGAGCGGAGACGCTCGGCTTCTCTCCAGCCTGTCATCAGGGCTCCGTGGACAGTGGAGAAGAAAGATCTGTGAGTGGCCTCTCCAGCAAACATCACCTGTAACGGCTGAACAAAGTATATTACATCAACATAATTATTAAAATATAATGTATTTTATTGTCCAATAATCTAATGTCAGCTTTTCCTTTCCATTGTGTTACTGAAAGTCTTAGTATGATTTGTATGTTAATATAAATATGCTTGCATGTTTACTTATTTTAGGAAAATATCTATATCAATATATTCAATGATAATTAAGTATGGCTATTGATAACTATCAAAGCATAAGCCAACAAGTAAAGACAATATGTACTGAAAGTGACTGCACATGTAACATACAGGCTAGACAGGTTAGTGCTTCTTTCTTTTTGTCACTATTGACTATAAATACACAAAACAACAATCATTTCGGTTTGAATTAAAAATGCATAAATATACCTGCTAAATATGACAGCTCTTTTGCAACCTTTTGCCAACTAAGTGATATGTCCACTAACAGAATATCAGTACTAGGCAGAAATATCTTGTAAGTGGATGCATCACATGGCTGACTTCTGCTGATCAGCTAAAATCTATTTGTGGGTGCTATTTAGCATAGACAGAAAATCACATAATGTATAAATAAATATAAATAAAGGATAATGAAGCTGTTAGCACTGAACCTCACTACCAGAGACTATTGTAGTCGAAAAAATAGCATGCACACAGCAAACTTATCCACTCAAACCAGTGGAACATGACCCAGGAGGCCTCCCTGATACTGTGCCTATACGTTCTATATACTTTCTACTTCTTAAAGTTTATAATCAATTCTCTCGAAATCCCTGACTGGCTTTGGCTCCTTTTGCTTACTTTACTTATGAAGGCAGTAATACTTTGATCTACCTGTGAGTTTGAACCTGGCAGGGGAAGAGGCTCTGCAAGATTATCTATGTCATAACCGGAGCACCCTTTGGCCAGGTAGGTGTAGGATCCACAGGTGTACGGTTCATGGAACCACTGGGACCGTAGAAGCTTCTTTGGGGCAATTGTTGGATTTCCTGAAAATGACAGTTGTATGTAGGTTACAGAATATCTTACTTTTCCATACTTGACATCAAATCTTCTGAGAAGGCTGTTTTGACACAGACTTTAGGAGTTCTATTCCGCATAGTCCAGGTATGAACCCAGAGTTTAACTACAGTCAGTATAACATATGTTTATCTTTCAAGAGTAAAAAGGCCTTCAATGTTGGACAGAGCTCAAACATTACCTGTAAACCTGCGAATTAGCTGAGTGACTCCTTGCAGCACTTCAAATTCTGTCAGAGTTTCCATGTATTCGGATTCACGCCCAGCAATCCAACCACAAAGCACATGACCAAACCTTATCAGAGAGCGTAAACACATCTCACATACAGCCAAAATGCAGTGCTAGAAATGGATTAGACTGAACTCTGTCTACCTTTCTGTGGGCTTCAGAACAGTGAACCCAAACAGCTTTCTGGTCCAGGCCATCTTCACATCAGAAACAACATCTGCAGGATTAGGCTCATCTTCCCATATGAGGTAGATAACTTCACAGTCTTCATCCCAGAATGGCTTCTCAAACTCCAGGAAAATCTTATTGTTGGTCCCAAAACCCATTCTTTGGACGGAATGCAATTTGTGTAGTGGCAGAGGAGGATGGAGGAGTGTGTTCTGGTGCTTCTTCAAGTAGCCTTAACAGTTGAACACATAGAAAAGAACAAAACTAATTAAGAAACATCACATTCTTCTTTCACAAAGTTGTTACAGATAATATGTAGAGAGTAGTGAATAGAAATTTTTCATTTGTGATTTGCAATGAGATTTAAATGAGTAATGTACAAATAAGAGGAATAATAGATGGTGTAATCCACTAAACATACCAAGTGGAATGGTAACAATGACATGATCTGCTTCAAAAGTCTCTCCATTAACACATTCAACAGTTACAGGGCATGTCCTTCCTTTTGAGCTTGACTGCTTGTAGGTGTTATTCCAGTGAATGCACTTAACTGGTTTATTGTACAAGACAATATCCTTGGGAAGTTCATTCATCATGTGCTTAATTAGGCCATCATAACCTCTGAAAAAAGAGAAAAACATTACTGACATACTGACATGTAGCCTTTACAGAAGGTATTAAACTTACTTCCAACAGCTCACCCAGGGAAGGTGCAGTCCAGTCCTGGAAGAGTCTTGTACATGCCAAAAGCTCCAAGACCCACATCATCCATAGTGTGTGTTCCACTAACACAGCACTCCAACTTCAGCAGTGTGCTCAGAAGAGCAAGCTTTAGATCCTTGGTGGCCTGGTCCTCCTTCCACTCCTCGTGAGCTAGTCGGAGGACCTCTTTCTTAAGAAACTCCCCCACAGAAGGCACAGGCTCTGCACCATTCTCGTGGAACTCCTGGCACTTTCCAAACAATGTCATGAAGAACTCAAACGCCAGTCCCATCACCTCAGGATCAAGCCTCTTGCCTGAGCTGGAAAACCAGTTAGGCAAAAAAGGTGGGTGACCACCAATGTCCACTGACTGATTCTCTTCAGACATGGACTCTTTGTCCAGTAATTGGTAGTGGCAGGCCAGGCGAAACACTGGATTCTCCTGTGAGGGGCCATGGATCCAGTTGGCACCTACTTCTACAATATTACTGCCTGAAAAAAAAGATGATCATTTTTGTATGAGACGACTCATCAGACCAAATTATTTAGAAATAATTTCTCATGATTGAGATGTAGAAAATAACTTGTTATATAATGTTCATGTGTGTGACTCCACCATACATTTCAAAGGTCATATATCAGTGACAGTGCAAAGTTCACAGATCTATAAAGTTACCACCATGAACTAGTTCACTCTTTAACCTTTAAACTGTGATTTAATGCAAAGAAAAGCTCCTGTCTACCTACAGTCCTGTCTGTGTTCAGAGGCTCTATAGCAAATGCCTTTCACAAAAGTTGAGCATCTAACTGATTTTACATCCATATCTGGATTGTGAAACCTATATATTTAAAGTTTACCTATTATTCCCATTTTCAATGTTCACAATTATATTTTATCTAAAATAGATAAACATGATTCAGTTTTTCAAAACTCAATATTTTTTTCCATACTGTACATTTGTATTTACCTCTCTGTCTGAAAGAATCTGTTAGCACGCCTGTGTCTTTAGGTCCTGCTCTGACTGGTCAGCTCACTCACTCTGTTCTGATTGGTCAACCACCTAAGCATCAATCTTCTACAAGTTTGGCCCCCACACTGTTGTGGTTGTTCCTACAGTGCAATCGTTTCTGCTGTATCAAGCGCTCAGCTAAGTTTGTTAGGGTTCTATGAAAGTGTTTTTAGCTTCTTTGCCGCTGCACCATTTTTAATCAAGGTGTAGTGAGAAAATTCAAACTGGTAAATAAGAAGTTGACTGCAGCCTCATCCTCTTGTGAACATTCAATATAGCATAACCTCTATGTTGTGGCGCCTACAAGTAGTTAGCACAAAAATAAGCTCTTCAAAGTAGTTTCCTCTTCTTTCAGCTTGAATTTCGGCCAGAGTCAGAGCCTGAAAGCTCAGGCTCTGACCTGAAAACTCAAACAGTCGGCAATAAATAAGAACTGTAAAAAATAAGATGACATCACCTTGTAACAGAAAAGATGGTTCAGGTAGCTAAGAAAAAGGGGTTTCTGTGTTATTTTTTTCCTCTGGTGTGTACTGTGTTCTTTAGAAATCTGGCTTTACAGGCTTTATAACCCATTACGCACGAAAAGCCAAACAATAAAGGAAAGTTAAAAAACAGAAGCATTATTGCTCCCCTTTAACTTGAATTGTGTTTGAAACATTTTATTTTGAGCTTCTTCTACAAGACTCCTGTTTGTCACACTACCTTTTGGACTAGGGGTGATTAAATATGAATAAAACAAACAGACGTACCCTGAGATCATGTGCTAATTATATGCTTGCAAGATTGCTCTGGTTGCAAAAATACAAAATTGGTTCATATGAACTTAAAGCTGATGACAGTTTCTCCACTTATACTGGTTCTTTCTGGTTTGGCACTGTTGTTATTTTTGTACACTAATGTTGTTAACACACAATTTTAACACACTACCAACTTGGACCTTCTTCAGTCTGATAAATAATTCTTACACAACATGCTGGACAGCTTAAACCTAGATAGCATTCTAGGCTTTTTCAAACAGAAATGAGAACACAGGCTGTATCCAGAACTGAAGGCAGCGCCTGTCTCACAAACCAATTTTTATGTTATATTATGGTATATATATATATATATATATATATATATATATATATATATATATATATATATATATATATATATATATATATATATATATATAAATATAAAGGTATACATCCACCTATTCTAAGGCCAAACAAAGGAACCTTGGCAGACAGCATTTTATACAAACAGATGTGACTGGCCAGCGAACACACAACGTTGTCATAACGTTGTCTCAATGCCACTACTAAATAACAGTGTTTTAGGTATTATTTCTACTTATTAGCAACTTAGCAGATATACTGGAAACTCTGAAGGATGAGGTTGTGACTATATACTGACACCGTTGCCACTATGTTGTCACACTGCTGTCATTACTTTCTAATGAATTATATTTCAGCGCTGTGACAATGTTGTGGACCCGAAAGCAATAGGTTGCCAGAACGTTACTACAACGTCACTGTGTTTGCAGGGTGGGTGTCTTACCTCAGCAAATACTCAACGTTATGTACGTTCTTACAATGTTGCTACAACGGTGGTGCTTTTAACGTTGTCTGAACAAGATTGTCACAACGTAACTGTGTATTCAGGACACCCACTTACGTTATGGCAACGTATTGTTTTAGTCCCCACAACATTAAAATGTAGTTCCTCAGAAAGTTTTGACTTTAATGTTTCATTATATCTGCTTGGAACTCCATGGAAGTTGCTAACAGACAATAACACAAAAGTGACGCTGTGATAACCTTGTTCAGACAACGTAAAAAACACCACCTTTTGGGAACGTTGTAAGATAGTAGATATTGTTATGTGTGCTGGGTAGCTTCATAGCGAATTCACTTCAGCAACACAAGCGTATTAATAATCGTGGAGCTTCTAACAGAGTGCCAGTCTCTTCGGTCTGCAATTTTATATTATGAGGACGAACTAACTTGTCAGAAAACGGATAACTTGAAGTTATATTCAGCGGCCCTCTAGACTAACTGTGGTCCAGTTCCGTCCAGTATCTGCAGGAACCAGAAACCAGGCCTACTGACTCACCGAGCCTGCCTGTCTGAATCCGTCCACCGCTTCTGGCCGTCGCTTCAATAACACGCACATTCCTGAAGCCGTGCTCTGTTAACCGCTGTGCAGCGCCGATCCCCGAAATCCCGCATCCGATAATAAGTATTTTTGCATCTAGACCTGGACGGAGTGCCATCGCTTTCGTTTATCTCTCTTCCGCTCTTTTCTTTTCCTCATGTAACCAGCGCCGGGACAGCGAGAGCGCTGCTATCATCCAGCCGAGCAGCCTTCTCTTCCGGTGGGTTACTGTTTAACTGGAGCAGCGCTGAGAGCTCAGAGCAGATCAGAGAGCAGAAACAGTTCAAACCTCTCGAATTACATAATCGTCTATAAACAAGCTCACATCAGCATATTTAACTTAACTGTTTACCTGAATTTGACTGTAAAATTAATAATAAAAGTTCTTCAGATTTAAAAACTGTGTGTAATACCTGAATACCTACTACTTATTTTACTGTTAGCTGTTTAAATTGGTTTATGTAGTTCTGCAGGTTTTTTGCGTCAGGGTTTGTATTGTGTGTACTGATCTACATAAGGGGCATAAAGTCCAGTCTCGGTTTCTGCCAGAAGGGGGCGACCTGAGAACGTGTGTTGTCGCGTTTGTCCACCCAGCACTACTGAGAGCTAGACAGTAGTCTACACGTCGTACTGATCCTTACAAGTGACTCTAAGTTTGAAATGTATGCAGTACCATGTAGTCCAGTGACTAGAATTATTTTCCACATATCAAGATGGTCGAGAATTAAGAAATGTAATAAAAGAAAATGTCGTTCACGATTTTGTTCGTTTGGAAATATGTAACACGATTAAAACATTATCCTGAAATAAATAGAAATTGTGCACTAAAATATGTAGAGCAATGCCATTTGTAAGTATGTATGCAATAACATGTAGTAAATAAATAAATGAACACGTGTACATTCACCAGGAGTGTTCAGACTCTTGCATGTATATTTTTTCTATTTCCTAGGAGAAAATGTTATTGCTGTAATGTTGGTGTTTTATGGCTCCTGGGACTTCTCCTTATTCTCCTAAAGACAGCATTACACAACAAGAATGCAGGAGATACTTATGACCCAGGTATAAAATTACAATATCTATTCACAGCACCAAAACTGAAAAGACTAGGAGATTTATGAAACATCCTATTTCTTTCTGTCTGATCTCACTGTCGTCTAGAAAAAAAGATACGGGAAATTTTTATTTTATTTTTATGTTTTTACTTTTATTAATAGCTAGCTAAATGCTACATAAAATTAATGATCTGACTGCATAACAATGGCATTCTGATACAGTTGTGTGCAAAAGCTTGGGTGCTTCTTGTTAAATTACATATTTTGTCAGTTTTCCAAGTGAAAATGTATTAATACGTCCTTCATAGAGAACACACTTCTGCACAGTTTAACATACATTACTGTTTATTTACTGAATTCAACATATTGCAGGGAAAATAGACTGTGCTAAATTGATGGGATATTTAATATATTTTTCCCTTTTATGTTGGAAGTGGAAATTAGGTATTTAAGTGTGTTCTCTGAATTCAATAGTTTTCACTTAGTAAACCAACAAAACATTTGACTGGGTGTGTTTAAGCTTTTGCATATGACTGTACCAAACCATCAGACAAACACACACTCGTTTTTCCTTAGCTACGCTACTTCTCTGGGAAAAATAAAGCCAGCTATAGTGCTTTTTTCATAGGACTCTATTGTGTAACATTGCCACTCAGGCCAGCAGGCACTGATTTCTTGTCTTAAACTGAACAAAACAGACCCTGGAATAAATCGTGGGAACTGGTTCACTTCATAGGTCACTCACAGAACAATGAGAAACTCTGTTGGACTCATTGTGAACATGCAGGAAACAGAAAATGACTGCTTTTTCTTCTCAAGGAAAGCAAACCTGAGATAATGTTATGACTCATCTCAGAAAGCAAAGCCCACAGCTGAATTGTATTGAAACTGAGATTTAATAAATTTAAAGTGTGTAAAATGTGAAAATTAAGAAATTAAGTGTTAAAATATCCATTTCTGTGTAGAGCACTGTGTTTGATGAGTCAATATCTACTGAATGTCAACAAAACAAATGTTTTGCTAATAACATTTTGACATGTCACATGAACACAATGAATCAATGAAGTGGGCTGACATGTAGGGCCTCCATATGAAAATTTATTGTACATTTTTAAAAAAGTTAACAATGAAAGTGTATTACTAAATACATTCAGTGTAAAACTATAATGATATGTTGTTAATTACAAAGTGTCCCATTCACAGTGTTCTTATTTCAGCTGATTTAGCACATTTGTACAAATCATACAAGCTCACAAAACAGTTTATACAAACAATACAACAGAATTTACTCCTGACAGCTTACATTTAATTTTACAGTGTTATCCTCTCTGATTCCCTGGATCGCTGCATGGATGCTAATGTTATCAGAAAGTTCTACTTTCAATCTGTTCAACTAACTGCCTGTGGTTATGGTAGCTTGCATGTACAGGTACAATATACTTTATGCAGTATTTAATCTGATTACAATTTTTAAGATGTTCTAATATTTCAACGTATATGTTGTGTAATAGGGTGTAATAGCTGATTTGATTTGGTATATACTGTTATTATTCATATAGACATTTATTCCAATAAAATGTGCTAAAAAAAAAGCGGCTAAACAGTATTTTCTAAGCTGGTTAATGTGCTTCTTAAAATTTTATCTACAACAAAAATGTAAAAACTAATGTCATGCCACTTGGGTCCAATAAAAAAAAATAACTACAAATGAAAGAAAAGAGGAAAAAAAGAAGAAAAAAGGCATATATATATTCATTTTTTCTTCTTTTTTTCTCTTTTCTTTCATTGGTTTGTTTATTTAGTTAAAATAAATAAATAAATAAATAACAACATACAAAGCTGACTTGAAAATCTTTTCCTTTTATATGTTACATTATTTTCTGGAGATGCAGGATTTTCTTGCAACAGTATATATTCCAGCACAACCAAAACAGGAAATGATTCAGCTGTTTTATCTGATGCAACAATATAAGAACTCCCAGATCATTAGAAACTAGTCAGTTAGTTCTGCCTATTGTAAAGACATAAGATGGAAAAGCATGTTTACCTCTACAACATGTTTTCCTGTAACGGCACTTTTTATCCTAATATAAATATTTTTATGTTTAATACTCATTATTTTAAATATATAAGTTTAATGATGTTTCAGTCTTGGTTTATTAAAGTTTTCTCCTACATGTTTTTATTATTTTTTTATTTTTTCATTTGCGTTATTGTTATATTTTCTCATTTGTAAAGCACGGGTGCAACATAAATAAACATGCCTTGCCTCGTTGTGTAAACTGTTTTGAAAGCAATGAGTTTGTAGGAAGGTGCCAAATCAACAGAGAAAATGCCAGAAAGCCTAAGTGCCTTATACAGCAGTTCAACATCAGCATATGTGGTATTATATATCACTCCTGAGTATTTCCCATGTGTGTGTATATATATACATTATTGCATCTGTGTCTTTAGTCAAAGACACAATCTTCTCATACACTGTCTGGGCTCTCAGAAAGCTCCTCCAGCTGCTCCAGTATCATTGACTTCAGTGCACTGTATCTTTAACAGAGAGGGAAAACAGTACTTAAGTTATTAAAACAAATGAAACAATTTAAATTATGCAACATTATTTATTACCACAAAGCACAGACAAATACAATCTAGAGTCTCATTAAAGGAGTCATTTCAGGGTAAAACTCTAATAATAACAAGGAGCCTCATTCACCAATCTCATCCTGAGTTTCCTGAGAAAGTTCTTAAACGAAAAAGTCTACGTCTACTTCATGATGTGCTCTTAATCAGCCGAACTGTCTACACCTTTGTGTTCTTGAGTGTGCTTAGATTCTGTTCTTATCTAAGATCAAGTCCTAAATAAGAAAACACTGGTGATTGTCAGACTCCTCATGAAAACTGCATACGTGGGCTTTACAAAGAAACATGTTCTAATGAACAGTTGGTGAATGAGGCCCATCTTGTGTGTAATATGACGTACTTTGTCGTCAGTTTTAAAATCTCTCTCTCTTCTTCTTCCCTCAGCTTTTTGACAAAGCTATCCAAAACAGGCATTTCAAACTTGATGTACTGTGCAACCTGAAAAAAAGACATACTGACATTATTGTTTAATTCTGTTACTTATTCCATATACACAAATAGTGCTCTCTGGTACTGTAGTACTACCATTCCTACTTTCATGAGGGGGCCTGTCTTGTTGTGAAATCCCCCAGACAGGAAAGTGATACATACTAAAATTAGGTCTGATGTGAAGAGATAACATCTACAGATATGACAATAGCAAGTACTAGACTATGTATAAACAACTGTATTTTTTTCACAAGCAGAAATACTTACGTCATATGTAACCTCTTCACCTAGATCTCTTTCCATAAGGAAAATCTTAGCAATTTTCTCACATGGGCCATGTAGCACACGCGATACCAGTGGATATTCTTTGTCTTTAAGCTTTGTTTTCTCTGAAGAAACACAAAAATGCATAAACCAGACACACCATACTGTGGCAGTGATGACAAATCAAAAGTCACAAAAGACAAAAAGCATATAAAGTCTACCTCCGGACTCATGGACGACATACAGGGCAAATTCATCTGCATTGTTCTCTACCTGTAGGAGCATCGACATACACATAAGCAGTTATTCACAGTGAGAGTCTATTCTCTACAGTGGAACTACAGTCTTCCTTACCCGAAACTTAGTGAGTAACAGGCTCAGGACTTGCTGTGTGGTCATTCTGCTGTTCACACGGACATTAGTCACTGATCCATATGCTGGGGTGAAGACTGATGTCTGTAAAAGCAAAAAATAACAAACTGCTACAGTTACTGTTGTCTCCCTTTCCCCTGCAGCACCCCCTTCTCTGACCTTCCTTCTTTCTAATTTGCATTTCATTCATAATAGTTGAACCACAACAATACTGTGCTACATTATAGGTACCCACACAAGCTCCCACAAACCCTAACCATTCCAACAGTCATGCTCCCATCCCCAAATTACTATTATATATATGTACATATATCTAAAAAATATGTATATTTTATACATATGTATAAGTCAGAAAATTATATATTCAATTTTCAGTCCCAAAACATTATTATAATATACAAGTATATTAAGCATAAATTATTTAAATATATAACATGTTGTTCATTTTTCAGTATAAATAAAAAAATAATAAACACATCTAACAGAAAAATATACAGAAGACTCAACAAGGTTTAGTATCCACCCTTTGCTTTTATTACAGCTTTTTTATTACAGCATATTTGGGGGGTGGCACTTGTTTAAGCTTTTTTTAAAAAATCCACAGGAATATTTTTCTACACCTACACAATTCAGTCTTAACAGTTGGTTGAATTTCTGCTTTTCATTACCCAAGTGATTCTACACAGGTTGAGTGATGTTGAGGTCTGGACTCAGTGATGCTCAGTCTATTGTTCTGAGAAAACAGCAGCTTCTTTGTTTGATTTTGTTTTGTATGGCTTCTCAGTACCAGATTCTTAACCTCTACTCACTCTTTCAGATCCACAGTGTTCAGTTGTTTTCTCACACTGGGTGGATGGACAGAAAGATCTGTGGATTTTTCTCAGATATGAAGCAGGCTTTTTTTCTGTCTTACAGATGAAAGCAACGTACTGTTTATCTGATGAGGACTGTGTTGGTGGTTTACCAGATTTGCTAAGTTGTTCTTATATTATATATTGCAATTATATTAATTTAGGCTTTTCCATCCGGTGAAAATTGAACAGCTTAATGGTGACAGGTCTTTAAATAAACATAACTGGCTGCTGCACAGAAGTGTATGTGTTTTCTATCAGCTTTGATGAAATCTATTCATTAAAGTAAGTAAAACAATTCATTAGAAAGACTACATTATATCATCACTGTCCAAAGTATCTACAGAATGATAACTTTGCAGGAGAGGGCAAAAACATTACATATACTTCCAACATAAGTCAATGTAAAGAGTTTTTATTCTGTTGGTGCATTTACCTTAAAACTGTTGCACAAGGTAAAGAAGATCTGCTGAGCTCGAATAATGTGGTAAAAATCAGAAAAACATTGAGATACATGTTTTTCTTTAGACAGTGATATTTATTTAGACAGTATTATGCTTGTTTAATTTCAATCATTAGACCTTTTAATTTAAAATTAATTTCTATTAGAAAACTTTCTGAACATGCACATCATATGCGTATGCCAATGAAACCAGTTATTCTATTTCTCTGAGTTGTAAACCCAAAAAGACACTTATATAATTGTAAAGAAAAAGAAAATGAACTTGCAGGCTCTTACATTGTCCTACTTTTCCATGTCTAGGCACTCACGGGAGTAGCAAAGTAAGCAGATGTTCATATGACAAAGAACATTTCCTTTGCGTTTGTTTACATGAAGGCTCTGGAGGGCAGCATACCCATCACCATCCACCCCGAAGACAAAGCAATTAAACAGAAAGTTTCCCTTCCAGTTTCTCCACATCTGCAGAAAGACCTTTTTGACCAGGCTGATCCATAACCTTGAGGAGCGTTGATGAGAGGAGCAGGTGACAGGCCATTGTGGAGAGCAGTGCCTCTGCCAGCGGAACGCCTGCACAGGAAGAACACTGCCTCTCAACACCTGCATTCGTCTTACAGCGTTCTGACCCTCAGGACACTCGCACAGCGGACACTTCCCCTCACACATGCTGCTACAGCCATTAGCAAGAACTCTGGGGCACTCTGCCAGTCACAGGGCATGACAGCACTTCATGAAGCGCTATTGTCCTGAGGATGATCTGTACACATCTCTTCCCAGTGACCCAAGATCTTCCCTTACACTTAAAAGCGCTTTGCTTCCCAAAAGAACCAAACTGTTCTTTAAAGAACCGTTTAATAACACTTAATACCAGGCTTTTATAAATAAGTCCACCATTATTTATTAGTTCATTAATGATAATCATTTTATAATTGTTATATTTATGAGTGCTACCATTTGAATTATTAAGCCTTTATTAAGTAACATATACATAATTGAAGCACTGCAATCACTTCTCATGAATGAATTTATATTTAAGTGTAATAAACAATGTAAGGTCACATGTTTGTATTGTGAAATTATGACCACTCAGATAAATCAAATAGCACTGATAAGCTGATTAAAATACCTATATCTGGGATACACCAGTAAATATAAATATCTATATCTGTGATATACCAGTAAATGTAAATACCTATATCTGGGATATATTAGTAAATATAAATATTTATATCTGTGATATACCTGTAAATATAAATAACTATATCTGGGATATATTAGTAAATATAAATATTTATATCTTTAATATACCAGTAAATATAAATACCTTTATCTGGGATATATTAGTAAATATAAATATCTAAATCTGGGATATACCAGTAAATATAAATACCTTTATCTGGGATATATTAGTAAATATAAATATCTAAATCTGGGATATACCAGTAAATGTAAATACCTGTATCTGGGACATATTAGTAAATATAAATATCTATATCTGTGATATACCAGTAAATATAAATATCTATATCTGTGATATACCAGTAAATGTAAATATGTATATCTGGGATATATTAGTAAATATAAATACCCATATCTGGGATATACCAATAAATATAAATACCTATATCTGGGACATATTAGTAAATATAAATATCTATATCTGTGATATACCAGTAAATGTAAATACCTATATCTGGGATATATTAGTAAATATAAATACCCATATCTGTGATATACCAGTAAATATAAATACCTATATCTGGGATATATTAGTAAATATAAATACCTATATCTGGGATATACCAGTAAATATAAATGCCTATATCTGGGATATATTAGTAAATATAAATACCTATATATCTGGGATATACCAGTAAATATAAATACCTATATCAGGGATTTACCAGTCAGGTAAATAATAAAACAGTTGGATAGATGTGAAGATCTGAGCAACTTTAACAAAAAACAAATACTAATAGCCAGACAAGTGGCTCAGAGCATTTCTGAAACAGCAACGCTTCTAGTCAGCAGTGGTCCAAGGTGGAGCGTCCATGAGCAAGTTTTGAGTGCTTAAAGCTTGTCGGTTCACAATAAGGGCAATGAAGGCTATCCTGTGTAGTCTGAATCCATAGAAGGACTCCTCAGTGATTGTTACAACTGGAGCCCTTGGAGCAATATAAGAAGGTTGCCAGGTCTGATGATTCCTGCTGTCTTTTACATCTTGTTTGAACCATACACCTGGGGAAGTGATAGCATCTGGTTGTACTGTGGAAAGCGGAAAACTCTGGGTCTAGGAATTATTGCACACCCCGTCATATTGATGGTATTCTCCAACGGCCTCATTCAGCAGGATAATACGGCCTGCCACGCTTCACAAATTGTTTGGGAATGGTTTAAGGAACATGAAGAACAGTTTAAGGTGTTGCCCTGGCCTCCAGATTTCTCAGATCTCAATCCAATCCAGCATCTGTAAGACGTACTGGAACACGGTGCCAAATATCACAAGGCACCTTCCGAGGTCCTACAGTCAGAGTTATTTTTGTAGCACACCAAAAGCACATTAGGAAAGAGGTTATAATGTTTTGGCCTTTGGTGTATAATAGGTCATCAATTAATGATCATGAAAGTTTAAGAGGTATATTGTTACCAGTTCATAATGATTAACTAAGCTTTAAGGAAACAGCTGCATAACAATGTAGATATCAATTAACTACTTAATCATTTAAATCAGGATGTAGACAATTCAATCCTAATTATTCTAAACTGATTTGATAAACAATTCATATTTTAAGTTACATAATTTAGGAGTATAAAAATAACTCAATCATTATCAGTGAATCTATTAATAACTAAGTTAAATGATTAATCATATGTGACAAGTAAACGCTTAATAATTCAACCGGTACCACTTATTAATAGATATATAACTATCACATATTTATTATCAGTCATTAACAAACTATTAGGTGTTGAGCAAGTTTATCAGGACCTGCTATTGTAAAGTGTTATCAGCCATTTATTTTACACCATTCATTTATAATTTCATATCAAGAGTTTGTTCTCTGGGTTGTTTCAGAACTGTGATGTTTGTTTACTCTTTTAAATCTGTACTCATAGTCAGAAAAAAATCACCTTGTGGTTGTAAAAGTGGCCGTTTATGGAGAAGCGATGTCTTCTAACCCGCTGTAAGTCTCCTGCACTGCGCAGTTTGGATCTCCTCTGAATATTCATGCAGCTGGCATCACTTCTAGTTCTCAGCAGTTGAGGAGTTTCCTCTTCAGGGGAAAGGCTATCTGTACCTACAGTGGACAGGCCATCAGCAGTGGACACATGAGCAGTAGAAGAGGAAACTGGACATTTCAGGGAATCTCTTATGGAGTTCCAATATATCTCATTATCTCATTACTACACTAGTAGTAGTAGTAGTCTTATGCAAAATATAGCAACACAAGTGTCTCCACCCTGATACAATGTAATAAAAACAAAACAGGTATCTGAAACATCGCTCTGGGAGAACAGCTGCTAGGGTGTGTTCACTGTGGAAAATAAATTTAAAAAAAAAAAGGTAAAAACAAACAATAGAATTGCTAATAGTAAGAGCCAGTGAGATGTGTCTGCACGAATATACTGATAACGCTTACATTTTTTTAAAACTGCACATGGCAATTTATAATCCCTGTAATTAGATTATCTGTGTAAGATTATTACACATACACGTGATGAAAGGGTTTCATAGCAGCCCATTCAAATGCAAACTCATACAGTGTTTTTTACACTATTAATTATATACAGAAAATATAACACAACCATTTCAGCACCACATCATTTCAGTACTTACTGGTTAATGCAGGTACTGTGACTCTGTTGTTGTTGGACTCTAGTGCACTTTCTTGGCTGTTTTCATTCCTGTCAACATTCAAACAAGATATATTTAACCATACATCTATAATCTAATATAAATTGTATTGTTTGGCCAGAAATTAAGAATATATAGCTCAAATAAAATTATAGCACATTGTTAAAACAAAATTATGATGTCAGCGTCTTTTCATATATCCACAATTTCAGCATAAAGTAGTTCAGCTCTGCCCATTTATGAGAGGTGTTTCAGCCTGCTTTTCAAACGAGGCACTAGACAAAACACCACTCATTTACAAATGTATGTTCATTTAGACACATGAAAATGTAGCATATGGGCCCTTTAAACTTGACAAATTCTCCAAAGCTCTCATTAACAAAACATTTAAGTTGTTTTTGGGTAACCAGAACCCGTACTGCTATGACATCGCTCCTAAGAATCCCTTTTAGTCACCTTTATTTGGGAGAGCGTACCATAGTCTGCACGGACATGCTTGTTATAGCTGTGGCTTAAAATTGCACTCCTCTCTAATGCAAGGTCACCAGACTTGCGCTTACTGAAGCTTAATATTTCCACGAGTGAGGAGGATGCTACACGTGAGGCAGAGCAGGGAGGCGGCTGAGCTCCTGATCAGCCTTTTCCTCTTGCAATGAGAGTAGAACACCACACAATACACGTACACTCCGCAAACAGATGCCAGGAAATGCCCCCCACAGCGAGATGCTCTAATAATTGTTTGGTCTATTTTAGGCCTTCGTCACAGTGGAAAAAATGCTAAGTTTTTATTAGCTGCATGCACATCTGCACGCTTGCATTCACAGATCATGGACTGATAGAGTATCCTTTAAATGAAAATTAAAACAAGTAACACAAAAACAATAACTTGGTTAGGGTGTACCTAAAAGCTGTTGGTCAAGTTCACATATACTACTCTACCAAAAAGGATTCTATGGGTGAATTCAAGACTGGCGTGCCATTTGTGTCCTACTTGCATTACATTTGTAAGTATATATGAAAAGGAAAAGACATTTTAAACATGGGTCTTTTTAACAGAACAGCCTATTTCAGATAAATAACTTAAAACTTTATTAAACCTGCCTACAGCAGTTGGCCTGTAGCAGTTGGAGCTGTAGTAAAAGGGGCCAAGGTAGTCTTGAGAACTCTGCCCGAGTTCAGTCTGGTGGAAAAAATCTGCTAAGTGTCTAATTTTATATAATTCTATATTTCTCCACAGCAGATCTATTGTCCAATAGCGATCAGTGTCCGCTGATTAAGCACTATATTTCAGAAATAAAAGAAAAAAAAGGATAGATGCATCAAAAATCTTAATTCTTAGTAAATAAGTGAATCAACTTAACATGTAACCCACCTCAATGGAAAGTTATACTGTCAGAATCATAGGAAGAAGAAGAGTTCATTATTTTTTGTTGACTGATAATGTCACATTAATATGTACACTTTACAGCCTGAATGTAAATTATTAAATAAATCAAAAGAATATCCTTACTGTCGTCATTCTTTTGGAATACTAGTGATGTTACATCTAAAAAAACAATTTTACTATTTTACAATAATAACGTTTACATTTTATTACAAATGGACAGATAGAAATGCTCAAAAACAGCTTGGAATAAAATCTCATTACATTAATTTTTATTGTTACTTTTGTCATGATTGAACGATGACTGTCGTCGCTGTCCAATAAAAACAAGTAGACAAAAAGGGTCACATGTTTTTCAATGGACAGCAACGATATAATAATATTTATATTATGTTTTTTAATATAAGGCGCTGTGAAATAATTTTATAGAATTTGCCCAATTTCTTCACATATTTGTTGAATGTTTCAGATCCACATTTAATATTAGACAAAGAACCCAAGCAAACACTAAACCTACTTATAATTTAATTTAATTTAAGGAGGGTAAAATGCTGTTTGGTCCCACCTCTCCCTATGTGAAAAAAAGAAACTGCCCCCTCAACTACTACATCAACCAGTTAACCAAATTCAGTGGACTATTGGGTTCAGTTTCACCACCACATCCACTCATGATTACTGCCAGATGTGTTGAATCTAAACATCAGTTCAACAGAAACTGTGCAATGTGAATCTGGCTAGAAGGCCTCAAAAAGCAGCAAGTGATGCCACAATCTAACAAGAGTCATTAAAATCTACCATCTGAAAATGATTAAAAAGCTATTGCTAAGGCTGTGGGACTCCATGACAGCCATTATCCACAAATAAAATTAGAAACAGAAGTGAATTCTCCCTGTAGTGCCTGGCCTACCAAGATTTCATTGAGACTGCATCAACAACTTTTCCAGGAGGTCACAAAAGAACCCAGACAAACATCTAAACAACTGCAGGCCTCTGTTAAGGTCAATGTACAAGATTCCACAATAAGAAAGAAACAAAAGAGCAAAAATTTTATTCATTGGAGAGAAGCAAGGCGCAACCCACTGCTGACCAAAATAAACAAAACAGCTTGTCTCTTTAACATTTAGATGACCCCCAAGACTTTTGGGATTCCGTAATCACCATAAGAACATCATACCAACAGTCCCAGTGTGGTGGTGGTAGTGTGATGGTCTGGGGCTGCTTTGCGTCTGCAGGACCTGGATGACTTGTCATTACTGGATCTATGGAATCATGAATTCTGCTTTTTATCAAAAAATCCTGAATAAGAATGTCCACCCATAGGTCAATCGAAGCCAGTTGAGATGTAGTGGCAGAACCTTAAAAGCTCTTTAGTACCTCTTTAGTATCCAAAGGAATACAATTTTGGACCAAAACTGTGAACTGTGAAGAAATTGGGTGGGGACAAATGCTTTTTCACAGCGTGCTCTATGTATACATTTATACAAAATATTACATATGTAGTAGTACTTATGGTAGCATACACTACAGTGATATAAGACATTGAAGTAATGTGGCAATTTTATTTTTATTTTGAGTTTCTTAGTGATTAATGTGTCTTATATGATATATGAGAACTGATTAGTGAACCTTAACACCTTAAATACATAAAAACTATGAAACAATGAGACCCACCTGTAACAAATCTGTTATGTGCATTAAGATGACTAATAAGCCGAGCTGATAAGAGTGATAGATGGGGAATTACTTCCATGGGCCAAAGGTAAAAATGGGTGGTGCAGCTCAGCCCAGCACAGCTAAGGTTGTCCCACCCACCTGTTAGAGCCTGTGTTCTCTGACCTCCATGTTTCTGCACATGCAAAGTGGAATCGCTCGTTGTCATCCTGCATTTGCAGTCTGATTGGCCTCTTCAGGCCCCAGGAGATGTTGAGTAAACCCTCAACGATCAACTCGCCCTCTTCCTGCAGCCATACAAGAAATAATAATAATAATAATCGTTAATTCTTTTATCAAGTGGAGGAAATCCTGCTGGCTTGCGTCCACTCCAGCTCTGTTTCAAGTCTACGTGCTAGAACACAGTTACAAACCCCTTTCGTCTGCTCTGAGACAGCGCGGCAATGGAAAGTCACATTGGGTGGCGTTCGTTCAAGACGACCTGCCTTAGGTCATTGTCTTAGAGTGTGAGCTTGAGTCATGCTGTGGTATCCACAGAGCTGTACAGCGTCACGTAGACATTTCTTTGTGGATGTGAAACCTACAGGATGGATTGTACATTACTGCATTCTTCTAAATTCACTGGGGTGACAATCCTGATGCTTCGCCAATCCAGTTCAACACGTATCAGGCTTCCCCTTCAGTGTAGAATAGGTTCTAAAGAGCTTTTATTTGTTTTGAAGGCCATTAACGGGCAAGCGTCTTATTCTTAAATAAATATGATTGACAACTTTACACAGCTTTATACTTCAGCAGTAGTTTTCAGTAGTAGTTTTTTTTAAATTAATTATTTAATTTTTTTTCCAAACCACAACTTCTTCTTTTTCCTACTTTGTCATTATTTTATATTTTAAATGTATTGATTTAAATTGTTATTTCATTATTTTTAGTATTATTTATTTCAAAACCTGTATTATAATTTTCTTCCTTTTTTCTGGTATCCTATCTTTTCTATTTTTTGTTTCTTCTATTAGGTTTGTTTATATTTTGCTTAACTCCTTGTAAAGTTACAGTCCAATCTTAATAAAGTATTAAAATAAAACGTAAAATAAAAAAAAAATGTGATTATATACAGTAACACCGTAATGATCATTTACTTCTTGGACACTTCTGAGTACCAGGAGAAAGTGCTAATGTGGCGTCTGTATCTCCTGCAGCAGTGACATTATTATATCAACTTGTAACAGTTGTTCCGCAGTTTAAACGTCTGCTTTTCACTTTATCTTTATATTAAAAAGTGCATCACAGGACGGCCTGAAGTGAGAGAAACGTGCCAGATGAGCACAAGTCTAATCCTATCAGAAACAAAGTCTGGTTGGATAAGACTCTTCCGTTCCCATGCACAACACCATCTGAACGCTGCACTTCACATGGCCAAAACTGCCACGCTGACCTGGACAGATTAGGACACACAACCAAAAATAGCTTCATGTGTAAGATGTCATTGTTCTGAATCCTGTTTAGTAGCTCCAAAGATAACGACTAACAGTTGTAACCTGTCTTGAACTTTAAGCTACTAAAATTGATCAGATAAGGTTTGGATGGTTGTAACCTGTTAATCACTAATGTAGTTTCGATTCAGCTGAAGACTTTCAGTGAGCTTCGCAACTGAGAAATAATTCAGTAAATAACCAGAACACTAGTAAGAACAGCCATCCTCGGGGTAAGCTTTTAATTTAAATGTTGAATATGATTATTGGGGAATGTGAATCTGGACACACCAGCAAGTCTTTTAAGTTTTTGGGGTTAATTTATAACACATAAGCAAATAAAAAGAAATTAGTAAAGAAGAAAATAAATTGTTATTATTAAACAAAAACAGAAATAGTGACTCTTTCATCTTTGATAGCCAGGAGAAAATCAAGCAATAGTCTTCAAGGAAACTATGTACTTGTTAATATCCCATTACTAAGAAAAGTAAATTGATTATTTATTTATTTATAGGTCTTACTGGATATATTTATCAAATATAAAAAACATAAATATATTATGAGGACATTTCATGATGACTGGACCAAAAGAAATGCCACAAAATCATTTCGAATAAAATACATTTACATGAACTTACATTGAAAGTAAAGAAAGTTTTCTTCTTTCCTGTAAACTTTTAGAGAAACCATTTTGGAGACATTTGTTTTTCTTTGGACAGTGACAATGTGTTTCTGTTTTTTTCCAAAAGCTGAAAAAAGAATAGTTCAAACTTGAAAGGGTGGTCTCTGAGTTTTACCTAGTATTGCATACTAAATGTACACAAATGTAACCCTACACTTTCCGGGATAAAGGTTCTAAACTGTCATTTGGCTGGTAACTTCAAGTATGCGTGTTCAGTACCTTTAGCTGGGGAACATGTCTCCAGGCCTTTTATTTCATTGCTCTGTTTTAAAACATCTTGGTACGCTAGGTACAAACATTTACCTCTGTTCTGGGAAAACTTAATTTAAGATACAAAGCTGGACCCTTAAAACCCTAATGGTACCATTGGGGAGGGTAGTTATATTTTTCTGACAGAGCAACAAACCTATAAAATACACGGTAAATTTCAGGCTATAAAGTAGTTGTGTGTGCTAGTACAGCTCAGGACCAGGCCGCGTGCAGGAGAATGATTCATTTATAGCTCTTTATCAGGTCTAAAGGTCATGGTGAGGTATGACCTCACACAGCACAGCATAAAGTTGAAAGTAGCTGTAAAGCACATGGTGTAATCATAATCCTAATCATTGTGCTAAGTGAACATAATGGAAATGACTGAGGAGCTGAAGCTGTCCAATATCAAAGCTCCTATGATGTGTTGCTGGCAGCAGGCTGAGTGAGTGTACTCTCCTGTGTGGACTAGGTGGAGGACTCGAGTGCTCCCAGGGCCTCATTGTTTCTGAAATGTAAACAATGCGGGCAGCTGCGGCGGTGAACTGTGGTCAGCTGCCACGCCACAGCTTCCTCCACCCTCTTGGCCCAGCACACACACACTTCCTCCAGAGAGAGCGAGGTCAGCACGTCGCTAAATTTAGTGCCATGAGCCTTGGCTTACACCCAGCAACAGTATAAAAGGCAGTGCCTGTGCCTGTACGGCAGATTAGAACCAGCTCACAGAGTAAGTAGCAACAACGACTGAGAGCAAGCAGCATCTCTGACCGAGAGCAAGCAAGTTTCAGAGCTACATCACCTCAACACATAACGACAGACGTTAACAACAGGTGAGTTCCTGGTTTAATTCTAAGCTTCTGTAGAAATGGATGTTACACGGTACATGCTTTAGAACTCACCAGTAAAAATGAAAGAGAATGCAAAGATAACTAAATCTGTCTTCTTCCATCTTCCTCCAGCATGAAGCCCAAAAGACTGCTCCTGTCCATCGCTCCTTTGCCCACCATAACAGAGGCACATGAGGATGCCACTCAGGTGGGATGCCAGGCCAGCCCCTCACAGTCTCTGGAGGAATATGTCAACTCCATTAAAGAGCTGGCCCAGCCCGCCTGTGGCCCAGTGAGGGTTGCACGGACTCCTAGGCCTCGCATGTTCTCCAAGCCTTTGGGCAAACACTCAGCCACCAGCTCACCTCGCTGCTCCGCCAGGACCCCACGGACTCGTAGCGCTTCGCTGGGCTTGGATGAGCTCTCACATCGCTTCGGCAGTCAGAAAGACTGGTGCAGTAGGGACCCGCTGGACTGGCTCTTTGCACAGACACAAGATGAGCTGCACAGGACTGACAGTACACCGGCTGCCTTAAGGTTACTCTAATAACCTGCAGGCCAAAAAGCAGAAACGCTGAGATGGAGCTAATGTGTTACTGTGGACTGAGGAGCCAAACCAGGATAATGTGACCTGGACAATAATAATAATAATATTAACAATAATAATAGCTTAATTTATTTGCTTGTCTGGGATTTTGGTCCTTGTGTGCTTTTGTTTACACTCTGAAGAGCTTTTTTCTATTTCTTTTTTTTAAAATAAAGTAAAAAACACATTGGAATCTTGGAGTCCTTCTTATTTATGAGCTTTGTAAGCAAGTGTTTATTGAAAAATCTTAATACTAATTTCATGTACGGTTGGATATAGATTTTAAAATGGCTCAATTTCATGGCATACGTTGTATCTATCAACTGGTCTATTATTACTATCATTTTAGACTTTTTAAACAGCAGGAAGGTGTAAAATGCATAATAATGGGCACAATAATAGGTTTAATCCATATCTAAAAATAAATCCACATATTTAGATATACTATTCTGTGATTTTTATATATGCTTAATACATAATTGAGCACTGTGAAAAAATATGCACTGTGTGTCTTTCTCCATACTATATAGCATATGAATAATACATAGTATATGAATACATAGCATTGGGATAATTGGGACAAAATCTATTGTTTGAAAGCATTAAGCTAACAAACTTATCAATAAGTAGCTGAAAAGTGTTCTTTCACTGACCTGTCCTCTCTAGAATCTCACTCTCTGACACCCAGCAAGTTGAAAATCAATGACCATCTTGACCTGCTAGATCAAGTAAAAGCAGGAAGATAGCAGAAGCTTTCTAAGAAAGTAAAGCAACCTATAAAAAAGGTGAACGATATGACTAAAATCCACAAACACAATCCTTCAAACATTTTCACAACACAAAATCGGCACTACAATATGAAGTTCATGTGTTTATTTGTCATTTGGAACTAAAAAAAGAGCCAGTGGTGCCAGAAAAAAATACAAACAATATGAAAGTAACATGAAATATGAATACTATACTATGATTTGAAACTAATGAGCTCTGAAAAACGTATCGTGATGCAATTTGTTACAGTGACAATAAATATCACTGCATTGGCCATCACTACATAAAGTGTGATTATCCTGACTTGGGTTGCCTGATATGGAAAAAAACATTTGAATTTTAAGTGAAACAAAGGTTGCTTTCTTTATTTCAGTAGGGACCAAAAGTCTGCAACAAATTAAAATTATTGTATTATTCATTCCCTTCCTAATTCCCAACTTAAAAGAAAGATATTCAGTTCAAATTTTAATATCAGTGTAAGAATCTTTATAATATGGCTTTAACGACAGCTGTGCAAAAGACTCAGCCACAGAATAATACCTCCAGAGAGACACCTGAACACGTGCTTCACCAGAAGAGATTAAAAAAGGCATTTGTGAAAGGCCTCAACATGGTCACACATTTGCTTAAATTTGTGTTGTGACATAAAATTGGTGCTGAATCTTGAATATATCTTTTATGTTTTGCTAATAATCATTTTTATATTCTATGTAGTCAAAATTTTAAAATGTTTCACCTTTACTCCCAGATTTCTCAGAATCTCAGAATTTTGGACCCCTTTGTATACGTAAGATGGTGTGAACTTGAAAACTCATGAACGTTTAGAACATAAAAATTCTGGAAACATGGAAATCATCCTGATTACATAAGTTATTTGCTTTTTCTTTTACATATGCAAAGTCTGCTCATTTCAGCGTCCTCACTCTTTGGCTTCTAATATTTCACTTTAAGTCCCAGTCTCACCACATTCTCTATATTAAACCATTAGCGCCATCTACTGGTTAAAACTCTACACAGCAGCTTGTGATTTAAAATGCTTCAACTCCAGAAGAGGGAGCTGCAGTCCTAGCCAGTGCTGAGATCCTTAAACACTTCACACTTTTCACTTTCTTTCTTTTCTCTTTTCCTCGCTGTTGTCTGATCTCTGGCTTCACTGAATATATAAGCAGAGCTGATTAGAATGCAGTATGTAATTTATTAAAATAGTGGATCATTAATAACTGCTGCTGGTTCAGCTAATACTGTGCAATGCTTCTCAGGATCAAGTTTATATTTAAGAGCTCTTTGTGTTTCTGCTGTGTTTAAGATCTTGGCCTTTTCGGAAGAACATTTACAGGTAAGCTAATAAACATCGGTGTATCCTGATCTGTGTGTCTTCCGAGTAAGACTGCCCAAAGGCATGACTGGGCCTTTAAAAAATTTGACGAACAGCCTGCCCTCCTTTTCTGTATGCAAAGACACAAACAGAGCACTGCACGTGCATGCCCTCTCTCATTATATGAAAGAAAAAACTTACAGTACCTGAAGGCAAGGCCAATACACACACTATGACAGAAGCATTAATTATCTATACTCACATTATTAAGCAACTTAAATATTTTCAAAGTACATAAATGTCTAAATATGGTTTTCCCAATAATTTTGTTATCAGGTTAGCTATGGTGCTGTTGACTCTCTGTGTGCAGAATGTTGCGACTTGAGCTGCTAGCTATGCTGAGAGTCTTATTAGAACTGCAATGATAAAAAATTGCACTGAAACACAGCAGACGGTTATGCATATGATGTCGCAGATGGCAGGAGTCACTGCTGTTACGCCCACTGAGCAGTAGAAAGACTAACTGAGTGGCAGCGTCGCGTGTGAAAATTGTGACAACACAAGCTCCTCCAAAATGGGAAAAAGCTGTGGTGCCACTGGCTGTACAAACAGACTCAGCAAGAATTCAGAGCTCTGCAGACTGCCGAAAGCTAAAGAAAAGAAAAGCAAATGGATAACAAGTTCCAGTAGTTTCTGCAAACTGCAGCATGCAATTGTGCCTCTGGTTAGATTCTACTGAACCATTCAGGGTGGAACAGGACAATCTGAATAAGAAGCTGCCAAATAAGAAGCTGACCAGCTTTAGATGCATTGCTGCAGTTCACAGAAACGACTGAAGTTTAGGCACCGACATGAGGATTTGCCGATGCCCTTTTTGCTAGATTAGCCATATACTGATATGTACTTGACAACTCATCAATGAACTTTTTAGAATCTTTCATTTTCCTTTATATGCAGTATAACTGTAGGCAGTGATTAATTTGTAAAACATCAGGTAATGGAACACTAAAGGTGGGGTGATCCAGCCAGTGGCAGTGAGGGAAAAGGTCCTGGAACGCATAGACACAACAGTACTTTAAGTGTCCATCTAACATAGTAGCAATCTATACAATAAAATAATCCTAGCTTTAATGAATGCAGTAAGGAGCTGCAACCATAAAATCTCAGAGATGCCACTGGACGAATAGTTTTTGGTGTCCTACAAAAAAAAGATGTCAAAGAGGTGGTGGATCCACATAAATAAGTTCTGGAACACAGGAACCTGAAATATGAGAGGTTAAGCACTGACTGTAGGATTTGTATAAGGATTTTGTCAGCATTTGTTAAAAAACATGATGGGAGGACAGAAACTCCACAAAGCAAGTTTAGATAGTTAGCCAGATAACTTTGTAGATTAAGAAATTACATAAAGATCACAATGGCCACAACATTTATACTGTACTGTCAAGTCCAGCTGCCTAATTTGAACAAATAATCACTTGTTTAATTCCTGGCTTCACCGTTTCCCCTAATAAATGTAACCGTGTTGTAGAATGTTTTGCCACTGACCAAGGGAAGCGCATACCCTTAGTAAAACATTTTTAATGAATGTCAACATGCTTTCTCATTTACAGTCGATAAATCCAATTTGTTTCCGAAAACAGGTGGAAATTGAAATTTAGGTCTACTGTGAAAATTGTTCTGCTAAAAACACATTATTAACTGGGCACAGTTTTGGGAAACCTTAAAAGAAATGTAGGAAGACAATATTCAACAGGTCCACAGTAGCTTGAGAATAAATCTACATAGACCTGGAAGCAGCAAGTTCTGGAAGATGATGTTTTCTACTTTCAAGGGCTTTTCAACAGACCGGATGAAACATTTTCAAAATAACATTAGACAGTATTAAGTTACTGTCTACAGTTGGAGATGTTTTAGACTTATGTAACATGTTTTTCCCTCTATTAAATAACCATTCTCTTCTCTTCTCTTTTGCAACTACAGATAAGTGCAATAACATAAGGGAAAATGATATGGCATGCTGAACACTGGAACACTGGAAGGAGTGAATTAGTTCAGTTTTTTTAGCGTAGTTATGTTTAGCCCCCTTTCAGTTCTTGTCACTACACATTCTCCTGTTTTCCTTTTCCTCTGTGCTTAGGTCTTAGTAAAGACAGTAAATCCTACATTATATCCACTTGAAAACATCTCCACCTGCCTTATCCTTTCAACACCTCCCCTCAACCGCACAACTACCCTCTATGCTAATTGAATGTGAGCATTGATAGACAAAAAGAGGCATAGAATAGTTGAGCTTTAGCACCTGGACTCAGTACACAAAGGGGATGAGGTTACGGAGGTGGTTATGGAGGATATGGCAGTTGCACATGTTGTATACACACCACAGATTATATTTGATTAAGGTTAATTGCGGTTGTTCCCAGCCTCTTTCTGTTTCCTAACTGTGCACAGACATCCACACAATCAATCACTTCATTGATGTTACACAGTCATTAGTGTAGCTTTAACAGCTTTTGACATCTAAGCATGAACATGGTTATAAAAAAGATTTACTGGCACAGCATGTAGACTGTTACCACAAAAGTCGGAGTCTTATTGTAACAAAACCAGACAAAACTGTATTTATCTCATATTCCATATAAATTCACACATTTATCAATACTAAATGCATATTTTTAAAGGTGTTTTTATCAAACATTATCAACTTAACAGCGATTCACCTCTTTAGTCACTATAAAAATGCGTGACCTAGTAACGCAAAGAATGTAGTGTGAAATGATTACCATGAACCAGGAGCGCAGGGTCAACCAAATCATAACACACTGATTGACAGATAGCCACACAGACAGTGCATAGACTTCCCACGCTTGCCAGATATTGTTTGTAAAAGATTATGTTTGAACTTGCCTCACACAAAAAAGTTCCCAAGGCCCTAAACTGTCATCTTCAATCTGACAGTGTTCCTACATATGACTCATTTCCTGTCCATCAAACCACCTCTGACATTATCTTACTTAAATGCAACAACAGATTAGAGACAGTTGTCCCTTTAATATGAAAGCATGTTTGTTAAAGAGGATTAACCTTAATTAGAAGACTGATTTGGCCACAAGTTCAGTGAACACTTGGTCATTAACTGTAAACAGCAGCTTCAGAGTCTGGTCAGACAGAAAACAAGAGATTTTGATAGAACTCCTCAGTGTATGGTCTGTAATGTTGGAGCAGCTCTGTCTGCTGGGAACTTCCCAAAAGCCTGACATAATATGACAAATCCTAGGATAAGTAATACATTCCTTGACCCTCAGTTCCCGAAAACTCCTGGAAAATATATTTGTCTTCTTTAATGTCAACTGGAAACCACAACTGAAATCGACAAGTAAGTATTTAGCATTCCCTGACCCTTCGTTCTGGAAGCACTTGAAAAATATATTTGTCCCTGTTATCTACAACAAATGACAAGTGAAGACATCAAAAACATCTTATATTCATCTTCATTATGGTTCTTGAACATTTTGAACTCTTAATAATGATTCACAGACATTTTTAGCTATGATCATCAAACATTAGATGCTAATATACTCTAGAACTGCTTGTTTTAACACTCTGTTTCATTCACTTCTATCCTCTATTGTACCTCTGCACACTCCCAAACGCAGCCAATAAAACACTACAAGCATTCTGGGAGCTAGATTAGAGCAAACATGTGGTTTGAATAGTTTAAATAGCACTGCTCCACACCTTGATTGAATTTTTAGATCTATTCAAACAACAAGGAACAGAGTACTTTTAAAACCTCAGTGGTGTCTCACTAAAGAAGGAAGTCATCATGAAAAGGTTCACAGAAGGTTTGCTTTTGGAATCTGTGTTTGGACCCGGAAATGTCTATTACATGTCAGATTAACAAGCAGATTAAAAGATAGGTCTTGAAATTTTAGCTGATGATTTATCGTCCTATAAATAACTGTGATTATGAGCCACCATTGTGGTGATGAATATATTCCCTGGAGTACTAGGTGAGAGCCAATCATGGTCAACATGTAAATAAGGTCATATATAAGAGCCACACCAAATGGACACAATTCAAGAAACAAAGAAACAAAGAAACTACAACAAAAAAATATATAATTATGGGTTTTAAGTGAAAAAACTGCATGCAAATAACAGTAAATTCTTTGATTAATATGCTTGTAAAAGTCTCTATATTAGATTAAAAATACTTTTTAATACCACAAAAAATAATGTATATATAAAAAATAATATATCTTAAAATTAAACTTTCATAGTAAGACTTCTATTTTTACCTGTAAGATTTTATTTCTTATAAGCAAGAATTTAAGCTGTTTTTCAACTTATTAAAATTGCAGTAACAGTTTTACTAACAGGAATTAAAGTTTGAAATTCCACTATTATATAATTAAATCTTGATCTTAGGCATTTATTTAAAATATCACTTTTAAAGATTACATTTAGATTTTTTTTCACTAGTAAAACTGTTATCATGTGTAAACTGAATTCCTTCTTATAAATTATTGTAAATTGAAAAATTTAATGAAATAAAATCTTTCTTTACTTATTCTTTACTTTTACAGGCTAAATGTACTTTTTCTATTTGTACAGTAAATCCGAGTGTACCCAGTGCAAACAGCTTGATCTGACACTCAGTCTGAACATGTCAAAACATGTCTTTAACATGTGTTTAATCAGCTGAGAGGCTCAGTTCCAGCCTGGATAAATACTGCACAGCCATGACTTCATGTACTCAGAAATACTTGCTGGTAATCCTTATTTATGATCATCCTTGCTCATTCTTAACCACACATCAGGCAATACTTTTTTATGAATTTAGGCCAAACCAGTAATTATCCATGCTGCTTTCTGGCTGTTGATACAGTAGCTTCCAACTCAAATAAACATTACTCACTGCTGGTCTCTAAACATGCAGCAGCCTATTCCAATAATTGCGTTTTCTGCTTTCTTTTATTTACATGTCTTCGTCTCATCCCAGCAATGACAATGCACTTTATAGTCTATCTGTTGCAAAGTAAACACATGACCGTGAAAGCCATCAACTGTGGCTTTCAATGTATCTACAGTTAAACTGATAGCTGTCATCACGTTTTGATCAGCATAACAACTTTGCGACACAAAGGCAACCTTGTTTTTTATTATTATTATATGAAACCGGTAGAGCTCAGTAAGGACAGAGATGCTATTGTGTTGATGCAATCCCTGTGTTTACAGGGTGAACGACTTCCTGATCCAACATACAAACAACTTTATGAGGCCTTTCACTAACCGCCCACAGCACTCTCAGCCCTGAGGGCATTTACTAAGAGTAATCATTAACTGGATACATGCAACAGAACACGGTCAACTTGCAGTATTTAGTTTCAGTGTTCAGAGTTTCTGCATACCTCCCGGATGCGAAGCTGAAAACTCCTTCCTTCGTGGTAACAGTTGTAAGTTTTCAAAAGAGATAAAAGGTCTGACCTAAAGAAGAGGGGAAAAAGGGGGGGAGGTGGGGTCAGTTTCAGAGAGCACATTTCTTATGCTTTAAATGAGGAACAGAAGTAGAGCGGCACTCACTTCACAATGACTTTCTCATCATTCAGCCTTATAAAAGGTGCTTGAGCAGGATCCATGGTGGGAGCTTTCTACCAGCTTCTTAGCTGCAGGGAGCGTGAAAGACAGAGAGAGAAGGAGAGAGAGAGAGAGAGAGGGAGAGAGAGAGAGGGAGAGAGAAAGATATATAGAGAAAACATAATTAAAAGTAATTAATAAAGCAACAAGATTTCATACTCACAGGGAGAAAGCAAGGTAATCATGTTTTGTTACCCACTGAGGAACAGCATAATTTATAGTAACTGGATCAAGTTAAAAGAAATTCTTCAGATTAGGAGAAATCACGTGATCAGTGCTGGAAGCTTACTTAGTAAGACACTTGTCTTGGCATGTTTGACTAAACCTTAAGAAAAGGGCACTGAAATCTCGTGACACTGCTGACATATCTTCATAGAAATTCCAGACCTTGCAAAGACAAACTCATGTTTTTAAATCCAGGTATTCATGTACTTATTTTTGCCTCAGGATATTTTCCCAACTTCCCCAACATTCTGTTGCTCATGTCCTAAATACTTTTACTTTCCCACTTTTCAATGATTTCTGCAGCAGGATCTTATGGAAACTCCACTTCCACTTTTTTTTTTATCTGAGGGAGCATTGACACTGACAGTGCTTAGTGGGAATTTCCAGGGAGTGGTGAGCAAGGTGGTAAGCCCCGGCTCCAGAGCTTAAAAGCGCGTCACTGGAATTAGGACACAAACACTTTCACAATGAAGTCCATACGACATACTCTCGCTGCTCTGCTGGCTGTGGGCTTCTACATTCTCCTTACTGGTGAGTTATACTGGCTAACTGGCTATCATGGAGTAGAGCTTCTAAACAATGTGGCTTTTTAAACATGCTTAGACAATGTTGTTACCTAAACTAAATAAAAAGAGTCCTGATATTTCTATGGTTTAGTTTTTAAAAGCCCAATCGCTTTTTTTTCAATTGTTTGTTTTGGCTGTTCCTTTAATGCAGCTCAGAAGGGAGACAGTCAGTATGTTCCAGCACGGTGCGAGTGTCATAAATCCAACGTAGCAGTCCGGGGACCATTCACAGATTACAAAGTCTCATTAAGAAGACCTGGCTGTCCTAGAGCTGAGATCATGTAAGCAGCACTCTGTTTACTTCATTAACAGCATACAACCATAAGCTTTCTCTGAGCCTTTAGATTAATCTGTGACTGTGAATCTGTGTTTTTTAGAGTTACTTTGAAGAACAACCTGAAAGTGTGTTTAAGTCCTGAAGGAACTCAAGGAAAAAGGCTGCTGAATTGCTGGCACAAGTAAGTAAAACAATATTTACAAATAAGTTAAATAGCACAGAGAACACTGTGTGAGGATTGATTGTAGGATTTAATGGCAAGAGACTTTTGCACTGTGCACAACACTGTAATTGATTAACTGACTTCATTACTTTTGCAGGATGCAGAAAAAAGGAGGAGATGTGAAGAAATGCCTTAAAAGACTTCAGAGAAGGCGTCGCCAGAGGAAGCGTAGCTGATCCAAGAAGCTCATATCATGAGAAACAGAATGGCTGCTAATGTAGTCTTGTAGTCTTGAACTGTTTTCACATGCACAGTCTGGACCGCAGAATAATCATGGTCAGTTTAAGCTTTCCAGAGGAGCTGGCTCCGCTCAAGGACATGAAGACTATGGCACAGGACAAAGTGCTCGGCTCACGTTTAAATGCTGTAACAAAGCTGAATCAGTTTGCACACTGTTACTACTGTTTTGTTTTTGTATATGTAAATATGAGTGTATGTATTTTCTATGATCTTTTTTACACAATAGACGTTTACAAAAAACAGCTCTTTCATTCTATGGTCATTTCTGCGAGTGCCCTAATTGGATGGTAGTAGTATGTAGCGTTAAGCTAACAGTGATTTACATGACAATGCTTGGCCACTCAATATGAAACGCAGCTTGAAAACTTGTTTAGGCTAACAGTCTATGGTGTAGGACTTCCAGATGGCAATCTAAATTGGAAATCAAAACGTGACTGGTTTTTCTGACAGCTTCTTTTAACATTAATGATTAATTGGATGCTTTAGGCCTTCTGTCTAGATCCTGAGGTCCCAGTCACTTTACATCTACTGCAATACCACAGAGATAAAATCCTGAAGGGATCATTTTCTAATGGGTGTTTTAAGAATTTACTGAAGCTTTATTATTAGTGTTAGTAAAATACTTTTTAAAATCATTATACAAAAGTAGCACAATTATTATATTAAATAAAAATCAACTAAAATGGACATTTAAAGGTTTTTATTTTTATTTTACAGAAATAATTTGATCATTTGTATTTCCCCAATGTATATAACTGATAATATATTGTAAACATTGTATACATAAAATATATATGGGGTATACAATATACAATAAAACACAAAGCAATAATGCCAAACTAGCCCCCAACTGTGAGTAGAGCAATACATATTGAATCAGGAACAAATTGGAATTTTGGTTTACACGGTCTGTTCCATACTTTTCAATACAGATGGTGATTGTAGAGATAATGAAAGTGTTTAATGTCTCCTTGGTGTTTATCATGTGGACATTCTCTTCCTGGAATATGAAAATTAATGAAAGCACAGTTATTGAATCAACAGGGTGCACCTGATACCCTAAACTAGCCCCATAACCTTGGCCATTATTTGACCACACAGAGCAATAATCTGATAAAATGATTGACGTCTGCCCGCACCATTATAGATCCACCACCATGCAACAATTGGCAACAGATGTTGTGCTGTGAAGGCATCCTTCTACTTTCTCCACATATCAATATAAACAGGTTTGTAATGTCCTGTCAAAAGGTTTGGACTGTGTTTGGCAAGTGCATGATAAAGGGATGATTTTAACCCTTTGTGGCCGATGCACCTGCAGAGTTTTCTCCGGTTTAAAGCTGGGACCATTATTATTATTATTATTATTATTATTATGAACAAAGTTTGTGGTGAGAGTGACAGGTAATAATGTAACAAACGCAAAAGCAAAAATAAGAATCTGGAAGCAATTCCTTTCCTGAAAAAAAAAAAGACACTCAGTCAGGAATGATATCTTAGGATCATTGTTAAAGACAGTGTCTGGTCTATCAAGCTCCATGTCCTCTGGCCATTTACTGATCATGCAGAACAATCCCCTGACATAATGTATGACGTCTGCCCGTACTATGAGGGATCCACCACCGTGTAACCTTTGGCAATAGACATTGTTGCGTAAATTCTGTTCACTGTTGCATAAAAATATTCTTTCATTTTCATTCAACAGTAACATATGACGAATGAAACTGTATAAAAGATCATTTTTGTTACCTGTGTTCCTGGGCTTTTGGCCAGTTGTACGTCATGTTTACAGCAGGGCGCCCTTATTCATTATACTTTTGAACAATTACCATTAAATAAACAAGTTATTGCAAACTTAAGAATGTAGATACAGTACCATTTACGAAAATAAACAAAACAACTAAATATGCTCAGTCATTAACAGTAAATGGTGTTTTATTTATTAATGTTTTGTTTCATATGTATGTGTGGGCAGTAAAGTATGATTTCTCTTTAAATCAGTTTAGGTTAGTGAGTAAAGATTAAGAGTCAGTTATATCTATATATTTTAGTTCACTGCAAGCAATATAGATCTTGATATCTTGGTATGTAAAAAAAAATTAAAACCATTTGTTATACCTATTTATCATGATGAGACTGCTGTGAGAAGATTATAAGATTAGGTATTTCAAGACATTTTTACTTGTCATTTTATCAAGTGAAACAAGCTCATACTGGCAGATGATTTTGCTCATTTAAAGCAAACTGTTCTGCAAAAATGTGGGCTTCCCTGTTCAAATTACATGTTTTCATCCGCAGAGAAGATATTTCTAGCTGTGTTTATCTTCCTGTTTGCCATCTTTTCTAGTTTTTCTTTTTCCTTAAATAGTGCAGCGGTTCTAGCAACCGAGGCTTGGCCATTTGAGGTGGAACGGAAAAAAACTGGGCAGGCTAATAGGGAGCTGGACGTCAGCGTGGTGCATTACTCTAATGCTGTGTTTAGTTTGGTTTTCTAATGTAAATACATTGCAGGAGCAGGAGTGGAGAGATCTGCTTTATGGAGCAGCAGCACGAGGGGTGCAGGTTAGTATAGGTACAGGTAAGTATAGGTACAGATAATTATAGGTAAACCATATTTAGGTCCAAGAAAAAAATATCAAAAAAATAGCAAAATTATACAACTGAAAAAAAAATTAAATAAAAATAATAATAATAAAAATAATATGCTTAGATTTTTCAACCTGTTAAACTCAATAACAAACACAAAGAAATTGTGCATTAAATCTGCAGAAAAACAACAAGTGTGTTCTCGGCAGAGAACGTGTTAACTTATCTTTAGCTAAAAAATCAACAAAACATGTAAGCTGACTGGGGTATTTTAAACTTGTGCAGTAGTTAGATCATTTCCACAGAAATAAATCAAATCACTTAAAATGAGTAAAACCATGTGTATAAAAACATAGAAATAATCTTAGAATATTCCTTCAGCAGCCTGAAACAGAAAATTATTTTACACATCAACTAGATTTAAGATGATTTCACTTAAAAGATATCATTTTTGCAGTGTTGAGACCTGCCTGAGACTAAAATACTGAAACTAAACTGTGAAATACACGTTTTTAAATTACAACAGCACCAACACCAACAACACCAGCACCAACAACACAAACATATGTTCAGATAATAACTCATGTCACTTTGAGAACTCCAAACTCGCCTCTTTTTGTAAAGCTGACACGCACTGCTAAATTGCTATGTAGTCTAATATGACTAATGAGCGGAGATTACTTTGTAATTGTGGTTTCTAAACTTCCAAGTTTTCTTTATCTGGTCATTACAGCTACCTAATAAATAAGTATTGTGTTATATATGGTTTCTTACAAAACTCTGTGATGACCCTGTTATGTGTTCAACAGAGACGTGATTGGTAATCAGGAGCCATCTATATTGTACAGTTTGTACTAAAAACACATGGTTCAGCTCATAAAGAGCTCGATCAGTACCTGATGAACTGTATCAGGTGTGCTTGCTGTGGTTGGTGAAGCATGCTTAAACTCCAAGCAAAGTAATAGTCTTAGAGCCTGAAGGATTACTGAAAATCATGTGACATGAGTCTGGCTAAATATGGGCAAGCAGGAAAAACACAGTGATATGAGGATAAGAGATTGCCACACACACATACACACACCTCGCAGCAGGCACACCGAAGTGGATGTTCCTTCACTGCAATTCACAGCTGACATGGCTTTCAGGAGACTGCAAAACACTCTAAGTCTTCTGACGCTCATCCTTTTCTTAAACACCCTCACAGGTACAGTTACAGGTATAGTGCTGATGCATTAGTTCTCTCAGTGATCATTTGCAAACCTCTCTAATTGTTTGAATGCAAATGTTATTTATTTATTTATTTATTTCGCTTTCTTTCTTTCGCTTTCAGATAATGTGGTCACTGCCATATCCGTCCGGGAAAAATGTGAGTGTGTCAAAGAGACTGGTTTTGTGAAGTGGAGACGCTTCACTGACTTTCAGATAAAAATGCCAGAGCCTCTCTGCAATAAAGTCCAAATTGTGTAAGTATCCGCTCCTCTTCATAATAACTTAAAAAAAAAAGTTCATGCTTTTATACCTTGTAGTTGTAAACAAAAACCCAGCAGGAATAGTGCTGCAACAGGTCACTTCAAAAACTTTATCTTAACAGTTAGTTAATACAGAGGTATGGTAATAGCTGGCATGTGTGCACAGAAGTGGATTGAGGGCCTTGTTCTGCATGTTATTCCGCTTTGTCGGCTGTAGCGCATCTGATACAACCTACAAAGGGTATGAAGATTAGCTGATGGGTTCAGATTACAGAAAATAGAAAGGACTCTCCAAGACTGAAACTTGTAAACACAGGCTATGAATTATTTTAGTAACACAATGAGTGACAAAAGGACTTGCACATATTTTCTCAGTGAAACTGAAATTAGTTAACTTTAAAAATGATGCAAACTGAACATTAAAGTCACTGATTCAAGCATAAAAACATCACATAGTTTTTATTATTAGTAATCCACACTTTTATGGCCAGCAAGTAAACTCAGCCCAATGATTCATGGTTTCACAAGGTTTCAGATGAACTGGCAGAACTGGCAGAACTTTCCAGATTCTGTTTAAACTTGAAATTTCTTATTGTAGTTCAACATGATTATGTTAAAATGCTGTTCAGTGTATTTGTATCAATTGTCACTACTTTAAACTGATTCTTTCCTACAGTAATGATCTAAAAGCTCAAAGAAGTCACTAATTTTTGCATGGTTGCCACTGAGCTTAGAAACTGTTTGGGGCTGACATTTGCTACCTAATAGGTTTTATGGCTGCCGGCTGGATTTATAAATGCCACACAAAACATCAGGATGAAAATAACAAAAAACCTGCTAAATGCATCCAAACAGAGCACAACAGCCCTCCTTTACACTTGTTACGACGGTGGAGACACGTGGCTGCTGTTAGACAGTGATGCTGTAGACTCAATGCTCATGTTAAGTTCTTCAGCTATAAACAAACTTACAAGACTCACAGAGTTACAGACTTTGAACTGAAAACTATTCTGGAACATCAGACCTAGAAGGCCCCAAGGGCTCTAAATTATTGGTCATATATAATACAGTGTATAACTTTTTCAGAAAACAAAAGTGTGTTAGGTGGATATTAAGTGTGTTATAAATGTCACAGAAACTCTGGTTTTCCTGCAAATGCCAACAACAAAATCTCCCTGTAAACGCCAAGTTCAAGCTGCTTATCTAGATGTACGTCTGCATGAGCTGTTACATTTGAGCATGACTTTGAGATAATCGGCCCACCCTTCTTACAAATGTGAAAGATACTGCACAACAATTTGTGCTGTTGACAGTGACTGATGAAGCCTGTTTTGCCATTGCTGAGTGAAATTCATTTACCACAGACATGTTGAGACAAGACTGGGCAGGATACAAAAAGCCAGATATCTCGACTGAATTTGAGTCAGTTATACAGATCCTCTCACAGTTCTGAGGAAATTAAATGTTTCTTGATGTCATATCAATTTTCTAAGTTGACACATTCTTTATAAGGAACAAGCTTAAATATTATTAAGAAGTTATGGGGCATGCCTTTTGCACAGGCTGCATTTCGGGTTTATTTTTTTTCTCCCAATATTATCGCATTTTGACTTTTGCATTCAAATGTAGGAGGTATGGAGGTATAATAGAGTAAATCAGTAGAACTGGAAAGCTGCCAGTTAGCCCTGCCAGTGTATAAACTGATACGGACCACACAGCTCACGCAGTCTATGGAATGTGACTGTTTATAAATCAATAAACGGTTCCAAAAAGCAAATCGTGTCCTGTTTACAAGATGCAGACATGCTAGCTGGCAATTTTTCTTTTTCCAGTCATGCCCCAAACAAATCATTTGAAAGCAACAGAAAAGCACAGGGAACATGAGAGCTGTTGTCTACTTATAGATTATAATTTCTGCATGAATATACAGTACTGAGCGAAAGTCATACACAAACCTTTGTTTATTTAATTTACAGCCAAAATGCCCTTTAAAAACAAGGTATTCACTTTTCAGGAGATATTTCTGATGAGATTAGATTTAAGATAATCTGCTGGTTTAAGAAAGGAGAAATGCAAATAAGATTAGGAGAAAAAATCTAAACATTGTTATAAAATGGGATAAGCAACTGTAAAAGACCAAAGAGACCACCAAACATGTTATCGTCAGATATACAGTACTTAAAGTGTTCATCTTTCAGAGACAGGAGAAAATCCTCAGTTTTGCTTCAGATCTGAAACGTTCTACAGGTGATATCTTAACACATTACAAGAAGTCGCTGGACTAACCACCCCAAGGCCTAGACCTTATATCACTGAATGTGTTTAGAACTAAATAGGCATGAAAAGCAATAAATGCAACCAAATTTGGGATTTTGATATAAAAAATATAAACATTAGTCGAGGCTTATATATAATTTTGTGTTAAATATATGTTTTCTATTTTTTCTTGATCCTGAAAATGAATACTAGAAAATTAAATATATGAAGTGTGGTCTCTCTTTTGCCCAGGACCTTTTACCCCAATCTAAATGGCATGTAAATCCTGTAAAATGATACTGAATCAAATTATGCAAGATACAGATCCAAACTGTAATAAAAGTAATAAAAGTGAAAGACAGTGACCAAAAATGCAATGTTAATAAAGATTTCAAATGAGTGCGTCTGCTCTTAAACAACTGAACGATTAAGGATGTTAAAGTTTATGACATTTTTGCTCCAAATATCATCCTGAAATGCCTAAATAACTAAATTACTGTGCTGATTGTCACCTATATTTATACAACAACTTCTGGGGTTGGAATCACAAAGAGACTCAAAAGGTTAGGTATCGCAGCATCATGCACTGTGGTTTTGTGATTTGAATGAATTATTTTTGGTTGCAAATGACGCATCCAAAACAAAACTTTTTTCTTTAATGGTGTTTACAATTTGTTCATGTCACTTTTTCATAAGTGAAGCAAAGTTATGATGTAGATGAAGCAAGTACAGAAGTAATGTACAGAAAACAACATTTTGTATATTATTAGAAATCTAATTCCTGCCAGCACTGTAAATATAACCCAGAAATCTCAAAGTAATGCAAAGTAATCCTACACTGTAATGTCCAACTGTTCCTATTAATGAGTTGATGGGCAGGACACAGTGCCATCTAGCAAAAAAAAATGACTTTGGTGTTCTATTACAATATATATGTAAATATAAAACACTGAATTCAAACCAATGCCAACTGTCATAACATAGTATCAGGCACGCTGCTTCCTATTTTCATATTTTCTTGAGGAAACTGATTCTCTATTGAAGTTGACAGACGAAAATGTCCGTCTGACACATCACCTAAACATTATTGACATTTGGTTTGTCGACAACTGTCAGTATATATTCAGATTTAGATATTCCTTTATTGAGAAATTGAGAGGCTTGATGAGAGGTTTTGGATGATTAATCAAAGTTGGCTCTACTTAATATTATTTTAATAATTCACAGCATCCACATGGGAAACACATCATCCTGCCTGCGTCCAGAATCCAAACAAGGAAAGAAATTGAGGAAGTGCTGGATACGGTAAGCAGTCCACATCTACATTCCTACAAAAAGCATTCACCAACACATTTTTATCAAATGTGGTCCCTGGTTCATCAAATGAAAACCCCAGCATCAGTGCTGTCTGGTACACTATTCAGAACCTGATGAACAGTGCCACTCAGAGGTGGATGGAGAGATTGCATTCACACTTTTCTCCATCCTGCTGAATGGCCAGTCAAATTATGATGTTTGATGTATGATGTAAAGCCACTCTATTGTGTTACTACAACTGAGATTCTGCACAGTGTGATCATAAAACAGTGCCTATATTGGAATAAAATCATAAATAGCACTTGCTGATTTAGGTGAAGAACACACTGGGGCTTAACGCTTCTTTTGCTGGTTTTGCAGGATTAAGTTCAACGAACAAGAGAAGAAAACTTGCCTACAACACAAACCCAAAAAGACAAGAAGGCCAAAGAAACAGTAACTGCTGGCAGGGAATGTACATCCTATATAAAGAGCTATCCTTTCAACACGCAAATAATACAAACTGTGTATGTAACCCTTTGTTTGCTGCTAAGACATTTTGTACTGCTATTTTCTAAAGCGTATATATAATGTTGGTGTAATGCCATATATACATAACTGTTTTGTATTCATTTTGTAATGTTTTATATAATAAAATGATCAAACAATGCATTCATTGATTAATATTTAAAATAATTCATTCAGAAAAGTGTGGGAAGTAGAAATGTACCAGAAGATCAATACAGTTTGTAACACATATTGCTGCACTTGTTTTAATAAATCTGATATCAAAGACCATTTTTAAGAGCCACAATATTTAAGTCACCTACCACCTAGCATTCTGTTTCTGTTTCTCTTTGGCGTGTTTTAAGATAAATTAGTGTTAAAAAGGCCCAGTTTTCGAAGGGAGGGGATCATGCTCTGCTTCAGTATGCCACACTACATGTTGGCATTCGTGGTTTCCTTAATGAACTGTAGTCCCCACAGCCAGCACTCATGCAGCCCTAAACCATGACACTCCCACCACAGTCCTTGTACTCCTCACCTGGTCGCCGCCAGACACGCTTGACACCATCTGAACCAAATAAGTTTATCTTGGTCTCAACAGACTACAGGGCATGGTTCCAGTAATCCACGTCCCTAGTCCGCTTGTCTTCAGCCAACTGTTTGCAGGCTTTCTTGTGCATCATCTTTAGAAGAGGTTTCCTTCTGGGAGCCCTACAGACCAACAAGATACACAGTGTGGCGTATGGTACGAGCACTGACAGGCTGACCCCCTACCCCTTTAACCTCTGCAGCAATGCACTATTTTCAAAAGCCAACTTCTGATAATGCTGAGCTTGTGCACTCAGCTTCTTTAGATGACCATGGCGAGGCCTGTTCTGAGTGGAACCTGTCTTGTTAAACCACAGTAAGGTCTTGGCCATCGTGCTGCATCTTAGTTTTAGGGTGTTGCCAATCTTCTTATAGCCTAGGCCAACTTCATGTTGAGCAACGATCCTTTTTTTCAGATCCTCAGATTTCAGAGTTCTTTGCCATTAGGTGCCATGTTGAACTTCCAGTGACCGGTATGAGAGAATGTGAGAGCGATAACACCAAATTTAACACACCTGCTTCCCCTTCACACCTGAGACCTAGTAACACTAACGAGTCACATGACACCGGGGGTGGGGGGGTGGGGGGGATGGCCAAAATAAGCACAATTTTACCATTTTCACTTTAGGAGTGTACTCACTTTAAGAAAACATCAAATTTACACTGTTATACAAGCTGTACACTAACTACTTTACATTGTAGATGTCATATCTTCAGTGTTGTCCCATGAAAAGATATAATAAAATACTAAAACAATGTGAGGACTGTACTCCTTTTTGTGAGATACTGTAGCGATTCTTTGGATTAGTTTACACACACACACACACACACACACACACACACACACACACACACATATATGAATATATATATATATATATATATATATATATATATATATATATATATATATATGTGTGTGATATATATGTGTGTGTGTGTGTGTGTGTGTGTGTGTGTGTGTGTGTGTGTGTGTGTTTGTGTGTGTTACAGGTAATCAGAAATCTGTACCCTCCCAACCATGTCATCTCATAACACAATCTTTATTGGCCCTTGTTTTTTCACCGGTTTTATATGTCCAGCAGATTACATTGTAAGATTAACCTCAACAGTGGGTGTGTTTACAATCATTTAATGAGCAGATAACTGCAGAAAATCTGATCTGATGCACTGGAGAAATCAGAGAAAAGGAAATCTCTAGGTAGAGTCATTCAGTAATCAAATTTCTGCTCTGCAACTGGCTACTGGTGTTGTGTCATATTGGTGCTGTGTCACATATGAACTGGCATCATCTGTAAAATAAGTAATATTTTTATCATTCATTTCGTCAAGCGTGAAGTTTTAGCGGCGCTTCAAAAGTGGTGTGCTGCAAGACTGAGAAATTCACATGAAATCAGAGTAAGAGTATATATGCAGTGGGAAACCCGACTACTGAGCTAAGTTCTCTTTATCTGATTTCATAATCTGATCTAAGAAGTCAGAATCACCATTTACATGACCATTTGATAACTGGATAACTGCAGGAATCCCATTATGATCAGATTATTAAGTGCATGTGACCACATGTAAACAGCATTTTTAGCTGCTCAGGAGAAAAGGGTCTATCTGCAGGCCACAAGACAGGGGCTTAACATGTAGTATGGGTGCTTTAACCTCTATTAACTGCTCTGGTGGTTGAACATTTAGAGCAGACTGAACTTATCGGGAGGTGGGGATAAGAGACAGACAGAGGTGAATACAGATGTACAGTATGTGATATCTATTGGAACATTGACACCTGTAAATCTACTCTAGTAGGTTGTAATATTTAAACTGAGCATTATAGATTCTCTTAAGATTAAAAAAATCTATTCTTCAAATTGTATGACTAAAAAGCAATTATCACTTACACATAAAACTCTTAGAAAAATCAGGTAGATACTGTTAGAGGTTCATGGGAGGCACTATTATATAACATTTCATCACTTTAGACCACGTTTCTTGACCTTTTCCTGGAGCACCCACTGCCCTGCACAGTTTTGAGTTTTCCATGTACTCAGCAAAAGCTGGCAAATTACCTGCTTAGATGGAGCAACAGTAGGAGCAGGGACATATGCTACAATGGGCAGGTTAGGCATGAGAACCGCTGTAGAGTTTTCTTTATTTGTAGAACATAGATGAGTTGAAGGTAAGTCTGCAGTAGTCTTGTCAGTGGCACTGCTTTGAACTTGGGTGACCTGCAGGTTTGGCAACGGTGTATTCCGTTACAGATTACTGATTACATGTTAGAAAATGGAACTGTAACCTAATCCAAAGGATTACTATATGTATACTATACTATATAATAATATATAAGTAACGTAATCTGATTACTCACTGTTACTTCTGGATTTCATGTCATTTAATTAAACACAGGCAGAATCATTTAGATTTTCTTCAACAACAATTTAACACGTGAAAAAAAAGAAAGAAAAAGATAATTTGAACCACTGTAGCATTTTCTTTTTTCATAAGATCTCTGCATTTAACCCATCCATGCAGTGAAACACTCACATATGCACACACACACACACACACACACACTAGTGAACATACACACTAGGGGGCAGTGAGCACACATGCCTGGAGAGGTGGGCAACCCTACCAGAGCGCCTGGGGAGCAGTCAGGGGTTAGGTTCCTTACTCAAGGGCAACCTTCTGGTCACAAGGCTGGTCCCTTAACCTCCAACCCACAACTGCCCCCTTTAAAGGGATTGTCTAATGAAAAACAGATTTTTCTCATTTTATATTTGAGTCTAAAACAATATGTAAACATTGTTATAGTTTCAAAAAATGTACAGCCCGTCCATACGGAAACTATACTGCAAAACCAGACTTTTTTTTAATCCATTGTTTCTGTGATGTCACAGCCTATTTACATATATCCACCTATTCAGCCTACAGCAGTTACTTTTTCTACCCATTGGCTCATACTGAAGTTCTAATGCTTCAGTTCTGAGTGCTGAATGAGGCTCAGTACAGGATACATAGCTCAGTTTTAAAGGCACAGTAACATTTTCACTCCGGCTGGAAAGTGGTCATGTTAAATGAATTGTGGGCCTGTTTGATACATACCAACACCCAAATATGATAAATTAAGCTTAAGGAGTGGGAAAAAACAGAAAACAATGTAAAAGAATGTAGGATATGGGCCCTTTAATCATTTTGACCTGCTTTAAAAGCCTTATTGAAACTGAAATTATATTTGTGAACAGAATCTGAACATAAACATGTTGTGAACGTGCTGTGACATGACCCCACCTCCATCTAGGACTATAAATTATTCAAGGCGTCCACACTGGTTTATCTGAAGGAAAGCACCTAAATGGCTGCCATATGAAATAGTAAATTATGAACAACAGAGTGTCTCTCCCAGACAAAAGAGCACCAATCAAGCCCGTCTTGTTCAGAGATGCGCTCCAGTTTAAATCACAGTGTGACCCTCCATCTAATCACCCAGCTCCACCAGCTGTGACTCTTCATTACAGTCTAATTGAATCTCTGAGTGTTATGGTGCAGCTGCAGAGCTCATCCTCCACAGCACATACAGCGTCTAGCCTGTGAAGACCATGAATGACAAGAACGGAAACTAGACATTTTGCAGAAGTTTCAAGTCCTGGGAAAGTACAGTGGCTGTGGAGAGTGTCTGCATCAGAATCTATCAGTTTCAAAACTACACGCAGGAATAGCGCTACACTAGTTTACACTATATGACTAGAATGTACCTGCAGGTCCATCAGACATTACCTCCACCGTCCGATCTCTCTCACTTCAGCCCCGCGTTCAGGGTAACACTTTTTCTACCTCTGTTATCTTATGTTTCCGCCGCTAAAGAGAAACATGCAGGCTTACCGGTCGCCTCGCACATCGCCTCCTGTCCCGGCGCTAAAAACACAAGGACGTCCGCTCGATCCGTCAGGTTTATTCAGCCGATCGTACTGAAGACTGCTAGACGCTGCCGGCTCGGGGAGACGCAAAAGACTGACGTCTTTTCCAGCCAATCGCAGAGTCGTCTGACGAGGTAAGCCAATCAAAGTCGCGCGTAGGCGGTCCCATTTGGTTGCCCCGGGAACCACGTCTGGAGCGGCTGTGTTGTGTGACTTATCAGTTTATCTCGAGCTGCATCGGCGGTAAGTGTAGCAGCTCAGGTCTCACAACTGCGGGACTCTTTCATTAAAGAAGAATAAGATCTATTTAACACTGGACCGCATGTTTAGCATATATGTTGAATGAAAATACAACGTCACAGAACAGCTCTGTCGTTGTGCTAGAGCCTCTGAGTGTAATTTCCTGTTTTTTTAGCCTGAGAATACCATCTAGGAACATATGACACCAGAAGACCTGATAAAATATTTGAGGAAGCTGATCCTTTGAGCTGCCAAGACACTTCCCCGCACGGGAAGCTCCCTTTGTCTAAAAAGGATGTCATTATCACAAAGAGGAGGCCAAATAAGGAAACTAGTTCAGCCTTGTGCAGAAATGAGCCTCAATTTAAGATCAGGTCTCATTATCTGAGTGAATCTTTATTTATTTATTTAATTCGGTTACTGTAGAGACCATCATTGTGTCGTCCTGATTTTTCACTCCAGTTCTTTTGAACAGAGCTGTTTGTGCCCTGCTGCCACAGGCCATGTTTGTGGCTGGACAATGTAGCTGTGGAATTTTTGACTGTGAAATGGTCATAACCAAGGGGTTTTGTAGATATATTTACTTTAAAACTAACAAACCCAAATACACCACCTCCCAGTAATCTTTAATGCTTTGTTCTGAGAAGGTTTAGGCATTTGGAGTCTGCCTAGCAAAGCAGTAATCACAAAACAAACACTCCCTCCCCGAATATTCAGATGTGCTCAGATATAGTGAGTGTAAAGATAGGGTCCATCCTAGCATTGTTGATAGTACACTTCATTTATTAACACTTTATAATGTCTATGTATGTCTCACCTGCATGAAAAGGTAACGACAACATCAATATGTCATGTTATGGTGGAACTGTAGTTGTGGAAATATGTATCATATTTCTTAACTATTAGTAATAGTTAAGTAAAATAGCTGATTTGCAAATGTTAATCAACCACCAACAACATTTGTCATCATGGCTAAGATTGCTGGAAAGTTAATTAGCCTCACATTCCCCAATCCCCCAGGTTACCCCCCTGGTAGACTTGGTCCCCCCAATGTTAAATTCATGGCCTGACTGTCTATAAAGGTTAGACAGGGGCAGAATGTTAGCCGTGCGGGGATTGAAGCGGCATGTTCTTGATGGAAAAAGCTCTTTTCTGGATCTGACCAGCAGATGATGAATGGAGGCTTTGGCTTGTATTGATTTATGAAGCCTTGATGTAGTGAATGCGGTCTTGAGGAGAGTGAACTCCAAGGAAGAACAGCGGGGCTCCAGAAATAGTTTAATCAATCAAAAAACTATTTTAGAGAGAAAAAAACATTGTTTCTACAAAAGATTTATCCTTCTTATATTTGCTATTTGAAGCACTTTGAACAGTACCGCTCAAGTAGAAAAACAGACACAGTCCAAGAATACAGCAGTGGTTGTTGTGCAGCTGCTCTTTCTTATTAGCACATCTGAAGATCACCATGGTCACGTCTCAGAGGCATTATATGACAGCGCTGCCTATTTCAGGCTCTAGCTCACTCTAACAAAACACACAGCTGACAGTAACAGTCAACACTGATAAATATGAAGATAAAATAAAGGAGCATGAACAGATGTTGGATTCATGTAACAGTGTGCAAACCTCATAATCGAAGAGTTACAGTCTTTCAATAATCACACTGAGTAAACTGCTGAGCAGTCTAGGAAAAGTAAGTGAACACTGGAATTTAATAACCTGCAGGTCCCCTTTTAGCAGCAAACATTTCCCCCAAAAGTTTCTTGTAGCTTCCTGTAATAAGATATCCAAAACATTAAGGAGGAATTTTAGACCATTCTTTCCTGAAAATGTGTTTCAGTTCATTAATATCACTGGAATGCCTTGTTAGCACAGCCCTCTTTAGGTCATACCACAGCATCTAGTAAGATAATATCCGTAACACAGTAAGATTAAGGTCAGCACACTTTTTTCAACCATTTTTTAGTCTTTAGATTCTTTTACTCGTTTGCTTCGCTCAGCATCTCCTCAGTGTGAGGTAACGGACTGCTGCCCCTACATTTTCCTGTAAAAGATTTTGATATATCTTTGAATTCAGTGTGCCTCAATGATTGCAAGGAACCCAGCAGCCCCAAACCATGATACTACCTCCATCATGCTTCACAATAAAGGATAAAGTTTTGGTGCTGCTGTGTAGTGTCCTTTTTTCCCACCAAACATAGCGCTGTGCATTTGTACAAAAAAACTCCTACTTTTTATATAACTGTGTATAGAAATTCTTTTCCGAGAAGCACTGTGGAGGATTCAGGTGGTTACTGGCAATTCTTGGCCGCAATGCTTTTGCGTTTGGAGAACAGTGGTTTTCTTAATGGTGTCTTTCTAAGAACACAATTCTTGTTAAGTGGTTTTCTAATAATGGACATATGAACAAAGGTTTTTGTTGTTTGCAGGATTGCCTGTAGTGCCCATTCATAGATCATTTCTCCAACCATAGACTGAAGTGCAGCCAAATCTTTTGCAATACTTTTGTAGCCTTTAGCAGCTTTGAGTGTCTTTATAACATCTTGTGAGGTCTTCTAGAAGTTATTTGCATGGAGGTATTGTTCACATTAACCTGAACCAAGAACAATATCATCATTTATTGGTTTGTATATATGCCTCTTTGTGCAGTATTGCCAACTCTTTCTGTTGTGTACCAAACCTTTTGTTGTTCTGAACGCTTATCCTGTGTCTTACCCTTGCTGTGTTTGGATTCTCTCTCTTTGGTTTGCCTGTTGTCTTCTGGTTTAGACGTTTTAACCATGTCTGTTTTGGTAGCCTTACTGTTAGCTCTCTAGATAACTGTCTTTGTACCTACTTACTTGCTTTTTGTTATTAAATCCCTTTTTAATATGACGTCTGTGGGCATCTGATTAGTCCACCCAATGTTACATTAACAGAGTTTCACGTAGTTATTCTAGCCTGCACAGTCGATGTTACTCAGTATGCTAATAAAATACATGAAAAGTACAACTGTTATTATTTGAGTTATACAGTGTTTGTCTAAAAGTGTGGCTCAGATAGCAATCAGAATACATTTTATTAGTACTCGATGCTGAAATTCAGATAATATCTAAAGGGTTTACTTACTTTTTCTTGCAATTTTAGGCTAATTGTTTTCCAAGTGATTTAATATGGAATATTTTATATACAAAATATTCAAAAAAGAGAGATTGGTAGATTGGTTGTTACACACTGTTCCTATTTTAGATATACTTTCTACCTCGATGTAGAGCAGAAATCAACAGCATTGCTGTTGTGGGAAAGCTTGGGAAGAGCAATGTGTTCATTCAAAGAGACTGTTTTAAAAACTGCACACTGGGCGTTAATAATGATTTACAGGCTGTTACTCTTGGAAAAATTGCCCCATTTTAATCATGAGGTAACTGTGTGTCAGTTGCACTGTAATTATGTGGCCTTCACTAGACATTACAGGTCCAAAATAATTTGCAGTGCATTTTTCACTTTCCCATGAGCTTAAACTTTTATCATTGGGGCTTTATCAGAGGTGGTCTCCTCTGGTTCCACATCATACTCATCCATCTCAGTCTCATCTTTTCTGAAGCTTTTAACTAAGTGCACATTTCTTCCGTCAGCTTTCCTCATTGCTCTCTGGGCAGGCTGCGAAGGATGATCTGGTCCAAGCATGTCCTCAGAATTGTCTGAAAAGGCCTGAGAGGGACTTTGCAATCTGCTGTTGGTAGGTAGGAAGGAAATCCTCTTGCCTGAGATGATGTGGAAGAAGGAAAACGTTTGCTCGGTTTCTCCCGACTCAGTGACACAGACTGTTGACAATGTTGGGTCTCCATAAGACTCGCTGGATTGTTTGGAGGAGCTTGTCTTTTTCTTTTTGCTCAAAATAAAATTGAACAGGCCTGTTAGCAGCAGCATCGTTCCTAAAGATGGATAAAGATTGATGATGTACATTTACATAATATGAAACCATTTGCAACCTAATACACTGAAAGTTCTTCACTGCAGTATATCATGGCAAGTGAAATCATCTTATAGTTAGTGAATATCAAGCCACAAGGGTCTGTTCATTCCATGGTTGTTTTTAAACCCACTAAACTCCTCCCCACCATTGTGAAATCATGGTAACACATGGGGTGTGTCTCAAATCCTAGTGAGCTCTCTAAGTAGGCACTTTCTAGGTAGGCAGCTGCTTATGTAGGTAGTGTTCTGTCTAACATCTCTCCTCATAAAACAGATTACTGAGACGCTCTAGTTAGAGAGAGACTGTATCACAGCTTTTTCCCGCCCACTGCAGCATGCGACCGGTGGTTTAGCTGGTTGCTAAGCTACCGACAGGCATCCAAAACAATAGCCCAAGGCTTAAAAATCCGCTAGCTCAAATGCTAATGGCTTGAGTATAAAATAGCAAAATGGTTGTAAATAAAATACTATTTTGTGTGATTATATGAGAAGAAACACATTAAAACAGCAGAGAGAATCTAAATAACTTAATAAAAACCACTTCACTGCTCGTAGATTTACATGCAGTGCATCATGGGATTGCCTTAGCGGCTGAGGAAGCGTTCAATGCTAAAAATAAGGCGCCTCAGTAGACAGCATGTTTAAGTTGGGACAGCCTACATGTCGGGAGCGCATACTATGACGAAAAATGTTGCTTATGTAGGCAGCTCACTAGGTTTTGAGACACAGCCATGGTCTCACGTGGCTTATTGGTATTATGAACTATTAAAGCTAAATGTTTCTATTCCAAGTCTTTTAGCACCTTCACTTATTTATTAAAATAGAAATGGAATTAGTACATGTGACATGCAATGCACATGTGGCATTACTCTTCTACAGTGACCTCCATAATCTAAATTAAATAATAAGCAAAGCCTCTATTACATTTTCACATGGCTTGATCTCTTTACCAAGAAACAGTAAATTGCAAAATTGTCTTATTCCATTAGATCTAACCTAACCCTGATGCTTGTTTAAACCTTTTTCTGCAACATGAAAAATTATTTGCATTATTTCTTGAAATATGCTACATTGAGCTGACAATGGAATATGATAATTGTGCTAAATGTTCATAAATTTTATAAATACAGTATTATAATGTTGCTTGAGATGATTGCCCTTGCCAGAATGTATTTTAGGCAGTAAAGATAACAAAAAAACACAGTATAGTTGTACTGGTGAAACGTGCGCTCCACCTGGTATGACAGCATGCCACACTAACACCGGATGCAGGAAACACACCACAGACATCATTGTGTAGTAAAGGAACTTCTGGAAGCCTCCAACATTCGCCATCTTCTTCCAAACAATGAAGAACTTTAAAGTAGGGGGGCACCTGCGATCAAGAACACAAGACCTTTCAGAGTAGTGTTGATAACACTCATATGAAGGCTTATCAGTAGCATGGACATAAAATTGGCCACAGAACTTACGGAAAGCATGTTGCCAAAAGAGCATCAGTGAAATATGCCAGTTCAAAGATCATCATTCCAGTGGAAGAGACCCTTTGCAGAAACAAATACAAATCAAATACATTTCAAAATATTTCAGGCTTTCAGACGTACTGATGATTCTGTAGCCTTAGTATGCCTTAGTATGAACCAGTGTCAAATCTAAAATCAGGGTTAAATTGTTTAGTGTTGGATTTCTCATGTTCTTGCATGTCCTAACAGCCCCTTTCTTTCTTAGGACATTTCTTATGTCCATTCATGCAGATCCTCTTGGATTCGCAACAAGCCCAGACTGACAAAAATCATCAGGAACAGGAAATCTACTGTTTGATCTCAGGTAACATTAAGATGAGCTCCTGTGCTGACCATAAACTGGATATGGAGCGAAAAGTATCTTCATTAAAAGACAATAAAATGTAATAAGTTACTTATTTCTCAATTGAAGACATCATCATGTTTAGATACCATAGACAATACATTATACAAAAATTAATAATGCGGTCTAATTTAATGCTGGTGTGGTGGCTATTATCTCTGTGTGTGTGGAAAGCCAAATCTCATTACAGACAATCACACATAAAGACATACACACTCATACAGATAGTCCAGATACCTCCACAGAATCTGAATAATGAGCTCATAGATAATGTGTAGTTTTCAGTACTTAAATATAGTAAGAATACTTACAGGAGGTAGACAGCCAGGCTGTGGAAGTCTGCTTGATGCAGTGTTTCTACTCCTACAGCACACAACACTGATACACAGGCATCAGAGAGCATAACTCAACATACAGCGACTACAACTGTAACATGAACTGATATTATTATAGTGTTTAAAAAGGGGGCCAATCCCAGCATCATCGGGCGAAGGCAGGGTACACCATGGACAGTTCGCCAGTCCATCGCATGGCCAACACTTACTCACACACTCACACCTACGGGCAATTTAGAGTGACCAATCAACCTATCATGCATGTCATTGGACATGTGGGAGAAAACCCACTCAAGCACGGGGAGAACATGCAAACTCCAGTAGTAGTAGTAGTAGTAGTAGCAGTAGCAGTAGTAGTAGTAAGAGTTAACATATTATTAGTAGTAGTTAAAGGTCTGGCAGCCAATAAAATATGTTCATTGTTCAGGGCCTCTTGCATCTTTCTGTCCAGTTAAATCCTGTGCTAGATTTGTCTACTTAAATTCTGCAATCTGATTGGCTGGTTCAATCTTGCAATGAAATTGACTAGTTCAATTCTGTAGTCTAATTATCTACTGGAACCATGTGGTTCGATCCACTGGTTGAATTCTGTGATCTGATTGGCTAGTTAAATCCTGTAGGCTACTTGAACCCTGTACTCTGATTAGCTGTTTGAATCTTAGGGCACATTCAAGAGGATATCTGAACACCTGTGGAATGGCCATGGAAATACATGTAGCATAAACATGAACCAACAAACCCAACACTGACAGACAGTACAAGATAAATTTAGATATTTTATTGACACATTTTAAGTAGCATTAGAAGTCTTGCTTGTCTGAGTGAGTTTCCATATTTTTCCTATGGTCTGAAAATGGGTGGATTTTGGCTAAACTAAACTTCTTCAGCATACAGCCCTGCATTATCCTTACTGATCTCTGAACCACATAAAATGCTGGTTGCTTATTTTAAGCCATGCAGCTGTATGACAGACTAAAACAAGTCAAAGTGTGTGCTGTGGGTAATGTTTGAGTAGATGTTTCCTACAACCACTAGATGTCAGGTGTGACCTACATATTGAAGGCAAAGGACCTCAGACCTAAAAATAGACATATCATGATGTGAAATGTTTAAAAAAATGCTTTTGTGTAACTAACTACCTTTTTTGCCTTGAATATCTTCTGCTAATATCAAACATATGTTTTATTTTCTTTAATAACTATCAGCGAATGCTGCATGCTGGGTTAATCAGATACATTAATAACAATATTAGTGGGAAGAAAACTTTCCAATCAGAAGTCACCTGTTTCTGAGTATGTTCATAACATTTCTGACAAGAAAACTGACATCAGATGAGAGAAAATAAGCTTTCCGTTTTCTATTGGAATACAAAATAACCCTTTTTGAATTACAACTAAGGACAGACTTGATTTATTGCTTTTAATGGTTACAAAAAATCCCCCCAAAAATGTGTTTGAAATCATAGGTCACTGGGATGTAAATCGTCCTCCTGAGAGGACAATGACCTCTTCTGTGAGACTGTTTAGGGAGGCAAGCATGAGTAATGCGGCCATTCCTCTCAATGATTTAAAGGAACCACTCTCAGCAGTGTAATATTTGGAAAAGCAGTGTGGTGGACAGGAATTCTCAGTGGAAGAGTAACATGTAGTAAACTCAAATTCATGATACTTTGTGTTTAAGTTTTTTTTTAAATATGTCTGCGTCCGACATCGACCTCACTTTGACCTCAGTGGGAATATTTCAGTAAGTTTCTGAAGGAAACAAGCAAAACCAGAAGTCTGCTCAGCCTTAATTTGGACATGATGTCCAGACATCTTCACTGGAAAAGTTTAGAACAGTCTAAACAATTACTTTAACCATATCCATACACTGATACAGTCATTCTTTGAACAAACAAACAACAAACAAAGCTTAAGCAACGTAATTTAGAGGCCCCAACACAATTTAAAAAAAAATCCAGTCAGTGATCATGTCAAATATTAAAAGAATTAAATAAATTAGAATTAAATAATTAAATATTATCAGAATTCAGCAACACCTTATCGCAAAGTCCTACCTGCAGCAGTTGAGATGCCAAGAACTCTACATGCACATTCCACCACAACCCACCAAAATGAGCCCCCCATTGCCACAGTCAGAGAACTGTTCCACTCAGTGTCCCTTTAATGTACCAGTTAGAATGATACAATTCCAAGAGAAACTTGAAGCTGTAGCTGTGTGTGTAGGTAGTAGCACCATGGCAGTATGAACTATTGACTGATAATCTCTCCGCTCGCGCTGGAGGGTGCCATAAGCTGGGTACAAGTGGAGGTACAAGTGCTAATCTGCCTAATATAACAGCAGAAGTCTTCATACTGACCACCCCCAGCTGGTTTTTAATGCATTCCAGCTCCATGTAAGGTGAGGGATAAAACATAGTAAAAAACCGTTACCAAAAAGTTTCCCTTAAAGAATAAGAGTCCTGCGGATGAGGTAACCATGTATTTTAAAGATAAAAGCCCATGCACACATGGTAGCACACTAAGATGAAACGTATTGGCTTATTTGACCTTGATAGGAAACTATTTCATCTCTTTCGCTGAGCGGCTGAGGGATAAATGACCCACCACCAATCAGGCTATTCATCAGAAATGTCCATACTAGAAGGCCAGTGTATTTTTCTGAACAGGATGTGCACTGAGAGACTCGCATGCGTCTGGCCGATAAGCTGGTCTAAACGAGATGATTAATGGTGGTTGGTAAGTCTGCAGCCCATGCACATATTCAGATAGACTAGACCTGACATGAGGCAGACGGTCATCAGTGCAGAGCAGACACTGTATCTACCAGTTTATGGGCACCTGTGTCAGAGGTCAGCCATGCAGTCTCTTTTCTGTCACACCACATTATGACAGATTATAAACACAACAGCATAACAATAGAAAGCAAAGTCTGGGTAGACATGAAAGAGAGTGGGTTCAGCTAGACTACACTTAATATTGAACATATACATGTAGCATGAAGTACACTGAACAGAGTGTTCAAACACATCAAGACATATCTTCTAATTAGTGAACTAGTTAACTAGTTAACTAGTTAATTAGTGAATTAGTGAACTAGTGCACCCATGACTGACACTGGCATTCAGTTCCACCCAGCTTGATTAATCTCCATAGAACCGCACTGTTAATAGAATAGGATGCTTTGAAGCAGCTGCACATGAGCCCAAGGCCAAACATTCAACAGAGGGGTATGAAGTACCCCAGCATTAAGCTGTGGAGGAATCTCTGTGATAGAGTGCCACTGAATAGATTTGAGATGACTTGTAGTGCCATTTGTGATCCAATTATCCAACCACAGTAACTGACCTCGCCAATGCTCCTGTGACTGAATGCAATCAATTCCTCAAAGATTCAAATATAAAGCCTTCCTAGAAGAGCAAAGAGGGCAAAGAGGGGACACTTTTATATTAACATGCCTGATTTTGGAAGGGATTTTGAACATTTAATGCATTTTGATTGATGTGTAATATGATTTGTGAACACAGTGGGGGATTATATTAGATCGGCATTACAGACGTGCACCTTCAACATGAAGAAAGACAAAAATAGATAAAATACACTGCTGAGAAGACATATTTAGTCCTTTTCTTGTATTGCTGAATGTTTGCCACACTATATGATTTCAAATCCTCGTGCAACATGTAATAAAAGAGGAGGAGAACATGAGGAAACATTAGTTTTTAAATCATCACTTAATTTATTGCATTTATTCAGGCAAAATGTTTTGCAACCCATATCATTGCTGTCTAATGAAAAACATATATCTCCAAAATAGTAACTTTACAGGAGAGGCCAAATGCCTCATTAACTTTTAATGGTAAAGAGGTTTTATTCCAAATTATTTTGGAGCATTTCTATTGGTCCATTGTCATGAAACTTTCACAGAATAGACAGCGAGAACATATTACCCATGTGAACTGCTGCTGATTGTGCCTCCTTTAGCAGCAACAACTGCTACCTAACGGTTTCTATAATTAAAGATCAGTCTATCACATCACTCCAGAGGAATTCTGGCCTATATTTCCTCAAATGCTTGCTTTAAAATGTACATTTTGTAGATTTTCAGTTTAATATTCCAAAATGAACTGAAATTGTCAAAAGAATGTGAAGAAATAAGAGTTTTGAGGGTGTCACAGACATCAAACTATCAGGCTGCGGAGATATCAACTAAAGTTAGCATGCTAACCAGCTAGCCCCAGCTCACCCTGTCTCGTAATACCACAGTGTACCTCAAGAGGTGATAGTGAGTCACTGTGACGTTGGGTATGCCATCAGTTTAACATGAGAGGTTGAAGAAGCAGCACTGCCCCAGTGGGGTATTCTAACCTCTTGTATATCATGTTGAAGGTATGGCTTGTTTAGTAACACATAGCCAATGAAAGGAAGTGTAAATGCAACAATAGCTGAAGCTCCTGGCAAGCAACCATTAGCAAAAAGCAAGAAACCAAAGAAGTGCTATAAACAGAAGCAAAACAAGACTTAACCTTGTTGTTGCCTTTCACCGCTGGAGACGATGCTGGACAATAAAGGGATGCTAAAATCACAGTGTTCATTTTAGACTGGTAAGAATTGAAAAAGGAAGAGGAGGGAAAGTACAGTTCCTTGTGATAGAGGTGGACACCACAACGTTTTTGGTGATATATTGCCCCCTATTTGTTTGTTTATTTTAACAGGTTGCATCATCTTTTAAATTGCTTCTTAAATTCAGCCTCATCGGAGGGCTTTTAAGCATGAGCTTACCATTGGAGGTCCTACCACGGTCTCTAAGGTTGGCTTAGGACTTTCAATAGGCCACACAGAAACTAGGCATTCAGGGGTGGATTTACTCTTGCAGTATGGATTGTTGCCTTTCAGCATAAACTAACAACCCTTAAGCTTTAGGAACATATAACATGTTTTTATGTAATGTTTTGATTCAAGGGAGGAGGCAGTAATCACTGGTCACGTCTAGTTTAATTGTTAACAGTTATCAACTAATCTGGACTAATTGGTTGATTGAGTAACTAAAGGGGCAATTACTTCTTCAGGGAGGGACAATTGGGCCGTTGTTAACTTTTTTTCATTTAAAAATGGTCTTTGTCTCATATTCAAAAATATACTCATATTTTAGGATCTGAAACAGATCTGTGACAAATTTGCAAAACAGAACAAGTCTGTAGATTGTAGAGGAGGCAAAAACATATCACGACTGAAAAACATAAATCCTCAGTGTTTACTTGGCGTATGGAAAGCCTCTGCACTAGTGGAGCCGTAGAGCCACTAAAGAGCTGTTGGCCTGTAAAGCCTCATGGAAAACACAGTATGTGCTACTGGTAAATGGGTCCAGAGTTAAAGCTGTTTTGGACTAGCCTGGCAATAGCTCTGCTCTGCTCCAATTTATAGCTGATACCCAAGTTGACTCCTGTCGTGAGGAAAAATGTAAATCTCCTTACACTGCACACAAGGCTACCTTTGTTTTCGGCCTGGGTTCAGTCATTTGCAGATTAGCAGGCATGCTGTATTATTTCAGGTATGCGTGCGTGCATGTGTTCCTGACTCAAACTGTGAGGCCAGTCAGCAGTCGTAAATAGCAAGTGCAGAATACTAATGAGAGCGAGAGTACACATTCTAGAATTTCTTGTTTACTACACTGAAATATACAACCAACCACAGTCACAGATTCTAATAATGATTCTTTAACCAATTTGTTTTATATCAATAAGGGGAAAACATTCTTAACTGAGACTGTCCCTGAACTTTCACAGCGTTAAACATTACTGTAAGTGCACGAGTACTCAGACAATATTGAGATCATATGCTCAATCTGGTGTCTGTGTGACTCAGGGGTTCATTTTCTCTCTCAGCCGCAACAGGTCTCTGGACATCCACCAACGCAGTGTGTGTGTCTTCAGTTTTCAGTTTGGCTCTCTTTTACTTTAGTTCAGCAGACCATCATGTCTGTTGATTCAGAATTAAATACACTAGAAACAGCCAAAGACCTTTCAGAAGGGTTTGCATATATAAAGTGTTGCAGAAATTTATGCAGTTAAAATAAATACAAATATGTTTGTGTTCACATATATGACTGCAGCAAAACAAACAAACGGCAGATTTTTCTGGTGGGAAATGGACAATGCAATTACTCTTTCATTGGCAAGATGTGCTCACAGCACAAGATTTAACACTTTGTGGATAGCCTTAATGCAATTCCTCTTTTATTGGCAAGACACGCTTACAACAGAAGACCGATCGCTTGGTGGTTAGCCACAGAACTAGAGAAGCTGGGGAAGCGGACAGGGGGCAAAAAAACCCAATCCGACTCCTGCTGATGGCAAACATAAACAAACACCAAGTAAAGTGATGGTATAACACAACCTGGCAAGAACAAACAAAGAACATATTACTACATAGCCAGACCCACCATATTTTTCTGTTGTTGCTATATGGTAACTGTACCACTAGAACAACTAATACAATAGTAGTAATAATAGTACTAGCAGTAAAACTCCAGAATAAATAACAAATCTAAGCTTTAAAAACAAGACATTAATAATTGCTTATCTTTTTGGGGGTCCATAAAGGAGCCAATATACCTACACATGTCACTTTGTCATTATTTGAATAAAGTTCAATAGATTCAAATAGACTTCATACGATCCCTTATGTTACGTTGTGTTAGGGCAAGGTTACCACTGCTGAGTTTTATACACTGTGTCCACTTACTGTCCACTCCTACCTTGGTGGTCCATCTTGTAGTTACAAAGTCAGAGATGATAGTTTATCTGTTGCTACACAGTTTATGTTAGTCATCCTCTAGTCCTTCGTCAGTGGTCACAGGATGCTGTTCACAGGGGATAGTTTTGGTTGGTGGACTATCTTCAGTCCAGCAGTGACACTGAAGCATTTAAGAACTCCATTTTTTTCTGATCCACTCGTACCAGTGCTTCACACACTAACACACACCACCAACACGTCAGTGTCAGTGCAGTGCTGGGAATAATCTAACACCCATCTGCTTTGTGGTGGCCCTGTAGGGGTCCTGATGATTGAAAACAGATTAAAAAAGGGGAATAACAAAGTATACAGAGAAACAGATGAACTACAGTCTATAACTGTAGAAGTACGGAGTCTACATGGTAAGATGAGCTGATCAAATGAACAGTCTGCGAAAAAATAAGGAGATGTTCCAAACAAAGTGCTCAGTGAGTGTATATCCTTTTAGTAATTGGATGCATTAGTCACTCAGTTAAGATTAAAATCATCTAGGATCAGCACTTCTAAATCAATGTATAGAGATAAAAGCTCAGCTAAGTCATCAACTGCATAAAAGGGAGCCGAATGAGGCCTGTAGATCCCTGCTAACTTTTAGCACACTTTTAGGACTAGAAATGCAAAACATTTCTCTTTAGAGATTGCATTAAGAGTTTTAGCTTGGATAGATTTAAAGCAAAATGCTACACTGCCACCCCCTAGTTTTCCTGTCAGATTTATAAAGATTATAATCACTTTGGGCTACTTCAGAATTACTTACAGACTCTCTAAGCCAGGTTTCCGTTCGCACTGCAGTATCTGGGTCAGACAGTGAGATCAACATTTTTAGGTGGTCCAATTTATCACGTTGAAGTGGGCTTCTGAGGCTTTTTCTGAGCTTGTTTTAGGCAGGGAGTTTCAGATCTGTAATCAGGGTTAGGGGGTTACTTTAAAAATATATTCCATTAAAGATCATCATTTAACTGTTACAAAAGAATAATAATTGTAAACATTTTAAAAGATTATTACGTTCAAGTTATATCATTTGATTAATTTATGATACATTTGGATCATTTGCTTTCATAATTTCAGTACACAGTGTGCCATGTTGATTAAAAGATTAGTGCAGACTCAGAATCATCAACTGTGGTGTTTACGCATCCAGATAAAGTCGCCATTGTATTCAAGATTAAAAACAGATCGGCTCGTAATGAATAAAAAGAATAAAAAGAATAAAAGAGTAAAATAATTTTAACAAGACTTTTTCTTTTTCAGGAATTTAACTGAACTCTAATTGAACTCAAACACATTGACTGCAGTGTTTTATGAAACAGAAAGATAGATTATAAATGATGTAAATATTGTGGCTTACAGAAACAGTCACTAGAAACAGTCACTGATCTCACATTTACCAAGATGACTAAATCTAAGTGGAGCATTACTGATACTGAAATATTTCAAACATAATATTTGTTTAACAGCGTAATTTGTTTGAGTTTAGATGTATATATTCCAACCTTGATGTTCAAAAACCAAGCCTTCCTTCCCAGAAAAATTGAGTGAGTTTAAAAGGAAAATTAAAATACAAAAATAGAACACTGAGACTAAAGGTTCTTCAAATGAAACACAGTAGAAAACAAAGAATCAATGTAAAATGATCTAGTACAATGGATGGATCAAACGCAATACAGTTTAAAATCTTTACTGGTGTGTCATGCTTGGATTTAATCAGCTCATATCGATTTCAGCAGTTCACAGAAATCAACGAGTTCAAAAGCCTTTCACTTCACAGGAAAACAAAAAAAAAGTGGGAGTGTCTTAGTTTCAAATACAGATCATCTAAATCTGAATAATATTTACATTCTGCACCCTTTATCTGAACACCACTAAACAAAGAAACCATACACCTGAAAACAAAACACTGCTGCTCAAAGGCTCTGCACCTTTTTCACATTTCAGAGCTGTGAGGTAAAACCAGGTCAAGCTAAGTTAGTTTAAGGTCATTAAAGGTTTTATTTTTTTATTTGATTTATGAATTTTATGTAACAACAAACAAAAATAGAGTTTACTGCCAGATCAGGTAACATGACTGAGTCGGATATCTTCAGGAAAAAACACAGCAGCACTGCTTAATTCTGCCAATAAAAATACAATAATTACAAATTTCTATAAAAAGCTCCAAAAAAAGCCCCAGTGAAAAGCTCTTTACCTCCGGATGGCTCATGTGACATGTTCATCATTAAAACAGCTAATTTTGGCATTACGTTTGTGTTTGTATGTAATCCTGCTGGGAATCTTTTTCTGATGTACCTGTAGTCTGATTACTGTCTTGTATCTGTAACTGTATACAGTTGTGTTTTCTTTGATTATGTAATACTGTTACATGTCTTCTATTACTTCCCAAGCCTGCGTGCGAGACAGTGTGGCACTCTGTCACTCACGCTGATGCTCTGATAATATCTTCAGTCACTCATTTGTTTCATCTATAAACATTTTCAGGGTGTGAATGACATTGTATGAAACTGGCGCCTTGCTCACATAACTTACAGAACGTTTTCCGGCAAATGCGAGAAAGCCTTATCTATGGTGAGGTGCACACATCACTTATGGCACCAAGAGCATTAATCTTGCTGCCACACGGATGACAGACTTAAATAAAACAGAGTACTAAGTAGTGACAGACTGACAATAACACGGCACATCTTAGAGGCCCTGCGCTCAGCGAGCAGGCTCATTTACTTTAGTCATTTCTGACAATATTACAGCCATAATATATCACAGTTAATCACACAGCTAACAGTGCAATGGTGTTAATGACCACATGTTACTGACAGGCAACATGTTAAAGCCACCTTGTTGCTACTGAAATAATAAAGGTGAGTTCAGGCTGGGGCATGACCGGCAGCACAGATTTCATCATGATCATAAAGCAAAGAGTTTGCTGTAGCAGCCAGTGCAGTTATGAAAACAAACTTGCAACTGTGCTTTGGGAAAAAGAAAAAAAAAGAAAGAGAAAAACAAATGACTGCAAGGAAGCATATCTTATTACAGGGCAAGTGCAGTTTCTTGTTTTGCTATGCTTGTTTGAGCTGCAGAGGGATGATTAAGCAAATCCACAGAACTTTAGGTTTATAATAACAACGCAGCAGAAGCTGTGAATGGACTGCAGGTTTTATCTGTGTTTTGGACTCATGCCGCAGCCAAATTAAAGCTGCACTTTGCTGTTCATCTACCATTTAATCTCATCTCCCTCTGGACCTGTTATTCATCACGAGCTGATCTGTATTTAATCTTGATTACAATGGCGACTTTATCTGGATGCGTAAACACCACAGTTGATGATTCTGGGTCTGCACTAATCTTTTAATCAACATGGCACACTGTGTACTGAAAAAAAAGAAGAGAAAAAATGAGAAGGTCATATTTCTTCAAATATACAATATCAAAATGAGTGATCGCGTAAGCATGCATGCTGATATCACCATTATGTCATATGCTCTAGACTAAAAGCAGATGCATTCCATTTCCTGCAGTTGCTGATTTTCTAACCTCAACATTTCAAACTCTGCTGATTGTTTAATGGAGTCTGTGATGGGAGGATATGATTCCTGAGAAGATCCTTGAAAAGAGTTCTTTGTTTTAGAGTTTACAAATCACTCTCTGTACTCCAGTTGAATGCATACATCAAATAAATGAGTTGTTTGCCTTATAAAACGATTATATGTAAGACAACCAGAGCCACAATTTACTTACTCCTTTACATTGTTAGGAAGCGGAGTAGGCCCACGACAGAGGAAGTGGAGGCACTTTTAAAGGGGCCTTATCCTACATTTCCCATGTGGTCTACTTATACTGGTGTGGGATTATATACTAAACAAAGCATAATTCAATATCCAAACTCTCTTTACCTCCTACAGTTAAACAAGCTGTTTCTGGCACTCTGCCTTTAAGACTGGTATACACTGTTATGTGAATATAATCTCAAGAGTACCACAATAATTTGAACTGTGTGCACTGAAGAAGTTTTACCCAGGGCAATGTACATACTTGTACCTTTTTATAACCATGTTTAAAACCAGAACAATACAAAAAAGACTGGACATAATACAACATGGAGTACAATTATGTTCCCTAACTAAAGGTATTGAGACGTATCCTTAAGGCCCCACCCCAGCGAAACTGTATCTTCTTTTTTTTCCAGAGTGTAAGGCATCTGATTGATTATCCTGTTCTGTGCTTCGTTAAAAAAGTTAGCTGAGCTCATTAAAACCTGAACGTAAATTGATAAGCTGAAGTACTGTAGGCTGAATCAGTGCATTTATATAAATAAAAACATGTGGAATAGATTCTGTTTTGCAGCTTCAATTGCATTTATGTGCTGTACAGACAGCGATGTTGTGATGAAGGGGGCTTAGACACAGGAAGAGGATCCATTAGGCTGGTTTTATTCACAAAAACACCAGAAATCCAAGAGAACTGCAAAAACTCAAATATGTCTAAAAAGGAAACCGGGAATGCAAAAAAACAAAAACAATAATGCCCAGAAAGTTATTCAAAAACCAGAAACTCAAAAAGCTGCAGTGACGACGTCCATCAAGATCACGAAGGATATGCAAACACCAAAGTTCCACTAGGAGGTCAAAAACTTCTCGAAAGTCCACAGGTTTACCTAAAAAACACGAGGTGACATCAATTAATGCTCCACAAAGCTGAAGGGGAAGGAAGGGCTTTTTAAAGGGAAGGCAAGTGGCAGGGAAATGGGATTCAGGTGAGAGGGATGGGAAGTAGAGCATTAACCTAGAACTCCAGTGATGCTGACCTCTGGTGGCCGGAGTTTATAATGTCCTAGGGCAAACTCTCTTAAGTAATCCTGACAGATGTCCACCGGGCCATTTAAAAAAAAAAATAGACTTTCTAGCCACAGAGGGATACCTATTCTACCTGAAGAGGAGACATAATGTAACCCACGTTTTATATTTCACCTGCGCCTGGTCTAGTGTGTTACTAAGTCTCCTCCGCTTAGTCAACCCACCCCCAACTGCTGCTAAGCCACTTAACAGTTATTAAACATAAGCGTGGCACTGCTAATGGTACAGAGCCCCTGTGTGGTTGAAGCTGGTATTACATATTGAGGCTAACTGTACTTCAAATGATTACTTTTTGATCCCATACAATTAATCAGCTTGTGTTTATTCCTTGTATTTAAACTAATGTATGAAACATCTATTCTGATTGGCTGCCTTTAATGTGACTCATTAAAAAACTCAGCTTATAAAAATACCCTCTGGTAGACTGAAAAGGTCAAAGATTTACTATATATCAGTGCCAGGCTTTTTTGTAACACAACACGTTAAAAGCAGCTTAGTTTACATTTATGGCTGTAAGGAGTGGGGAATAAATGTTACGCTTTAAAAAGTAAAGGAAGTACTTTTTCCTTTATTATGGACCCTTTATTTCCATTATATAACCACTAAAGTTAGGAATAGAGGTAATAACATTTCACATCATTATCATAGGAATGTGAATACCTCACACAAAGAGGTTCAAGAATAGGACTGACCTGGGCTTTCATCAGCAGATGATGATTGATGGTGAATGAGCAGTGGCAGTAGCCCTTGGCAGGGCCGACTGGAAGAGCGTCAGCTGAACCTGCGCGTGGAGTCTTCTAGAAGAGGCAGCTGTGTAACTTTCAGACCCCCCACAGAAAAGAACCATAGAACCACAAGTGTTCAGTGCGGCTTCTACACTTCTACTAGTATTCATCAAGTCTAAAGACTCTTCAGAAAATTAAACAGCACAAATGACCACAAAGGACCCAGATAAAGACTGCTAATTCAAATCTGCCCTGACTGTCCCTGACTGTCTTCAGTGCTGCAAGGGCCACTGAATACGGTATAGAGCCTCGCTATGAACGCCAGGAAAAACTTGACCGACAGTAGCAAATCCTGTCCAGCTATGTATCTTGGATTATTTTTGTTAAAAGAAAATAACTGCTCTCTGTTTGAAACATGCTCTGCCTCTTTCCCCAAAAGGGAAATTCTGGGCTCACTGAAGTGGTGCAACATCTCCAGGCTGAACTGCTGCTTAAATAAAATTCAACACACTTTGACACTGATGTTACAGAACACAAGTTCTTATGAGGCTGCCAATAAGGGTTTTCATGTCTTTCCTCTGTTCCGTGCTTATCTGAAGAATCAGTATGAGCTGCAGAAATGAAACTATTTCTGTGATGTGTCTGTTGAGAGCACGGGATGTGAGAACACAATGGCCAAGTATTAAAGTCATACCAAAGTAATGAAACATTGTGATCCAGATGTCATGCGCTGTCTCCAGTACAAATAAATAAAAAGCAGCTATACAGCCTGACAAAGCATATTAGAGAAATAAAAACTAATAGGATTTATTTTTTTATTAATTTATTTATATTTAAAACAAAATGCATATTTTTTAAACTAAAAATATAAGGGAAAAACCAGATACCAATACACCCAAATATACTATTATTGCCAAGATTTTTAAGCATTAAAGCAAAATTCCACTGATTTAAAGAAAGATCTGAATAATGGAATTGCTGATACGTAAACAAAGTCATTCAGAGTGGTTTGGGATGAATTGCTTCATTGTAGAGAAACTTACTGACTCAGAAACAGTGGTGGTGATAAGAATCAGGGTGGTAATGACCGTATTCTAAGCCATTTCATGAAATAAGTTCTGGGAGGGAGTTTTAGAGGCATTAAACACTCAGGACATCTGGTTCCTATCGCAATTCGGGCAATTCTAAGTTTCACTACAGAAGAACATTTCACATCTAACTCACTCTGAATGACATTGTTTATATCTTACCCAATTATTTTGAAGACTCGCTGGAGTTAATACTGTATTTATTATCAATTTATCTTAACATATTGACATTGTGCTGTACTGTGCAATGTTATGGAAACTTAGAGTTTAAAACATTTTAATAAAAACGTGCTATTTTTATGATAATTTTTTTTAGACTTGACTTAGACTTTTAGACTCTATGTTTTACGTTAGATTTTTAATTGTTAATTGTCATTTATTTTTTTATCATTAAATGCTGGAACATGCCAGGAAGTATAACTATTTAATTGTATTATTAGCAGTTATAGGTCATGTGTGCCAGTTAAAATGAACATTTTTTATATATAAATCTGAGATATTATGTGCATATACAGTGCAAAACATAATGAATAAATACATTCACTCATGTTGTTTTTTTTAATATTAACTCACTGAAATGATTGTGTATGTTGTCACTATCATGCAGATAAACAAAAATGGATCGACTTGCTCCAGAAATACATACTTAAAAGTTTTTATTTATGAATTTACAGTAACTTACAGTAATTACTGATTTGCTTTACTCAACCATTATGTACAAACACATGAGATTCCTGTATTTTAATTTTGACTAGTTACAGTGTAACTCATGTGACTGTGGAGTCACAGTATACAGTTGCTGTTTTAATGTTTATATTTAGTGTTTATATTGAAGTTATTATGGCACTGCCAATGATTGTGAATGGTAGTAAGCAGTAATTTATGTTTTACAGTGCATTTAGTCTGACCTAACATTACTGTGAACAGAACACACACCACAACCTGTGTGTAACATGGCCTTCAGAATTCAACCCCTACTGCTGCTCGTTGACTGATTCTTAGCTTCATACTGTATAATTGGCCGGAACCACTCTCATTATTTCTAATTTCTGTGCTATTTGTCCCATAGAGCAAAGGCCTATTACAGTGTGTGAGTGGAAGGGAAGGCTAATGATCCTGCTGGGTTTTACTGGGCTTTTTCAGCACTTTTATTGGATCACAAATATCCAAGCTTGGGCGACCCATGTCCTTAACTCTGACCCATAAGTGATGAGTACAGTCCTTCTTTCATGAGTGCAGAGTTTCACCAGGCCACTGTGGAGTCACTTTCTCAAGCAAAGCAAACATTTCTCCCAAGTAAAGTTCAGATATGTGGACTGTTACCTAGCAATGATGTGCATGTGACATACAAGTACATCTAACTAATCTTTCAGCACAAACACAGATTCTCTGAGGACTTAAGTGTTAATAAGGTATAATGTAGAACGAAAAGTGTCAATTTGGTTGAATGTTGTTTATCTTTTAATCTTACAGGGAAAAAAAACTTTAAATGCAGTTGATGTTCCAATGGAAACAAAATTCAAGCAGTGAAGTATTGTGATCATTTGTTGCAATCATGGCACACACTATGTATAATCAGTCCATTTGAAACAACTCATTTATTTAAGCTGGCCCAGTCCAGTGCAAAGAGTATTTAGGAGAAAGGCAAGTCTTAGCCACCATAAACATTGTACTTAGATCTACTGAACAGGGGGCCTATTCAACTTTTCTGGCTTTTCTCTTTTGCATAGTGTGTTATGTAGCTATTCATGCATGTAAACATTCTTCAAAGTTATAAAGCTCCAAGTACACGCCAGAGAGAGAACAGATCAATGAGAATAGAGTGGACGTGCTGACCAATAAGAGCACACTGGGCTCAACATAACATGCGGCTTAAAACAGTCCTGAGAAATGTTACTTTAGTAAATGCCAAGGTAATTTTGTATGTTATTACTATCACAGAGATTGCCAAAAATGGCTTGACTTGATTGACAGACCAAATAACCAAGAAATTAACACGTTCCCAGTCACTGTTCATTATATTATCAACAATAAATGCCTTTTAGAATTTGCATTCTGACTTCCAAGACTCACATTTGGTTTGGACCACAACCTAGCACATCCCTACACTGTAACGGTCTTTAGTCTTGTTAAAGATTATTAGTGATAAATGACTTAATTAGCTGTGGGAGTACTTTAAGAGTTATAGTCTGAGGCAGGAAAAAGATGAAGCTATAACGACCCAGGCTGCTGCCACTGAGTTGATTTGTCAGGGAGATGAACGAGAATGAATTCGCTTGCTCAGCAAGAGAGAATCTATCATCTCTCCTTCCATCACGCACACACACATACACATACACAGAGATTAGAAGCACTGTTTTCACAGGCTAGAAACATGAATTTGCTGGAATGTATCCGATAACATATCCCTAAATGAAACACAAATGTCTTTTTAATGAAGGCTAAATATCCCATAACTACATCAGTCACAAACATCTTGTGTCTGCTAACACGAGCATGGTGAGCTGCTGAAATTTCATCTGCAAGTTGACCGGGGATACTCTAATTGGTCAAGATATTCATTAGGGTTGTTTGTGTTTTCAGTTCTTTAATGCTTGTGCCTGAGAAAGATCATCTTTTATTAAAACCAGATGAAAGAATAAAATAGATTGAGCTGATTGTGTTTGATGTCACCAGTACCTGAGTCATCACATATTTTAACACTTGTTAAAAACATAGTTGGTTTTATATACTGTATGAAGTTGCATATACAAATATTATAAATGACTTATATCATGTTAAATTTTCTTTACTCCTTTAAAATAAAAAAACGAGTTTTAAGAAAAAATAAATGAACACTTTGGGATAACCAATTTATACTGGTACTTTTTATGTTGTTTACTGAGATATAAGACATTAAAGGGACTACAGAAAAGAAAATTCTATTTACATTCTCATACTTAAACAATGAGAGTTGTATACACAGAACTGATATCCCATGAACGTCAAACATGTTGTCTCTACCTCCAAATACAAATCTACTTTTATTAAAAAACTAAATGCAAGACTGTTATGTAGAAGTTCTGACTCCAGCCAAAATGATGCCCCCAAATTTTGCATATACCAGCTCAAGTTCAAGCCCAGCCGAAACAATAGAGCAAAAGCAATGATAGATTATATGTGCAAAAATTGGTTTTGTATTTACCAGCTTCTCAATCTAATGTTCCATTCCACCATAGAATGCTACAGCTTGTAAAGTCTCCAGCAGAATGCTACAAAATAATTGACTGTGAAGGGGACGTCAACATTTTTCCAACCCTTTTCAAAGGGATTTTGAGTGGATATAAGTTTATTATTAACGAGGCTGAAGTTGGCTTCTTAATTTCCAGCTGCTTCAAATGTTCTGTTAAATGCTACAGCTTGCTTAGGTGCCTTAACACAGTGAAAAGAGTACAATTCCCCACTAACTCCCATCACAACTCTTGCAGCAGCCTCTAAGTTTCAGGCATGCTGTGTGATTTTATCACTGTTTGATGGTTGAAGCAGATCATAGCTTCATTATGAGTAACAACCTTAACTTACTTTATGTTGATGACAAGGTTCATTTTAGTTTTCTACCTGTGTCTGTTTAACACGTCGCTTCTAAACAAACCAATTGGAGCTCGACTTGTCATAATAATCATGAGCTCATAATATAAGGCTAAATAATTTATTTGATTCTAATAAGCGGAAAAGAGTGAATTTAGAATTTGTTGCTTTTGTGATGTCACAAAAACCAACATATTTACATATTTCTGCCTCGTCAGTCTACAGCAGTTTATCCTCACACTGAAGTTATAAACAGTGAGTTAGCCCAGATAAACCAGTCAATCAAAACAGATGTAATTTACATATGAAGCTTACATTAATACATATATAAAGGTACATTAACAAAAATAGCCTGTTTAATTGTAAGGGATAAAGTGAAAACAGGAAATAGTCACGTTATAAGTGCACCTCAGCGAGGAAGAAATACATTAAAGAAATACATAGTATAAAAAATATATGATAGTAAAATATTATTAAAATATTATTATATTATTATAGTAAAATATTATTATTATAATGTCATCTGAACTGTGCTGTTTTGAACCCATATGCTAAAAACACTTTGGTAAATGGCTCTTGAACTTGGTCACCTATACAATTGTGTTATATCTAGTAAGAACCTCACACACGGCCAAGTGTAGGAGTAAAAACTCTGTGACATTTGTGACTCGTATAACCTTAGAATGACATCCTCATAAAAGAAGAGTGATAGCCCGTTCCTGGTCCATTTTTACCCAGTGCACTTGGCTTAAAACTGTGAATTTTATGGATCATGTATCCCATGCCGGAGCCTGCCAAAGTCAGCAGCAGCTGAGATCTCCCAGCACCGTCACTCTCCCAGTATGGTCATCTTCTTCAGACTTTAAACAAGCACTGAGGAGACCACGGTGCTTGCACAAGCCATTGGCAAGCCTCCACATTTGTCATGATGTCTGTTATGTTAATTCCCATTCCCAAACCTTATATTCAATCCAGCCATGTAAGCTTTAATGCTGTATGTAGTGCATTAGTTCTGTATTAGTAAGTGCTGATGTCAGGTTTTCACACAATAGCCCATGAGCTCAAGAGTCTTCTGCAAAAGTTTAATACAGAGGACTGAGAAAGATTGCTTTTAAACAGAACCGTGTGCCAGAACGCACATCAGCTACGCAACATCATCTTTTTGTTTCATTTTTTAGTCAGAGTTTGCACAATTTAATAAAGTGGTGACAAATCATAACCACTGAACTACATAAACAATATTCACTGGAGCTGCTGATCCTCTATTGTGATACATTTTCCTTTAGTCTTGTTATTAAAGACTGTCAATGATAAATTAGACCTAATTAGATGTGGTAGTCCTTTAAGAGTTCACTGGATCTGTTTCTTTATACAAGCTCAACATTTTGTAGTGAATCTAAATGAATTGTTAATATTTTGCATTAAGTCAACTTGATTTTTTGCCAAAATGCTGCAAAACTTACTATAAAAGATCAATAAAAGGGTAAATAAGAGTGAAAGAGTGATGGTGTCCCATGTTAAATACAGCTACATGTGGAGATTAAGAGGCAGAAGAGTCAAAGTAGCATGGTGTCATTGTGACATCAGAGCCCTGTCCGGTCATTGGTCAGCTAAAACAGGTCTAACCCAGTCATTCATATTGATCACCCCACACTGAGTTTTGATGCCTGTCAGTGACCTTCTGGCTTAACCTCACACAGGGAGCTGGGCAGAGGGTCATGGCCAGAACTTTCTTCTTTCTTACCCTCTTTCCTTTTGGCCTGTACTAGTTCAAGCTGAAACGGGAATGGAGCGGCTGATGTCACAGTTGGACCGAGGGTGCCTCATGTAAATATATCAGTCAGAATTAAGGTGCATGCCCAGACCATTTCCTGAGCATAAAATGTTCCATCTGGGCAAATTTTAAGGATGGAGCTTAACTGAAGGGGCATGACTTCAAGAGGGAAGAGAAACATGACATGAACCAAGAAACATGCTTTCCTTTTTGAAGCCGAGAGCTGAACTATGAAGACTTTTTGGACAAAATCCCAGGGTTTCCTGGGGTGTCATACACTGCTCTAATTAGTTTCTTGGTACTTGCAAATTGCTGATTTAATTAGGTGTGATGTCTGCTTTTTGAAAGTGAGTGCTTCATAGACAAGCTCTATGTGTGCTGTAACTGAAAATGTGACTGAGAAACAAAAAACATACAGAACGGTGCAAAAGTCAAAGACCACCCTTTAGTAGTAGAACTTTTATTAGTTAGTAGTAGAAGTAATAGTTGGATATAAAATGCAGGATGTGTAGGTCACTGTCACATTTTGTTGTTATATTTTATTTATATAGTTTTACATTTCATAAAAAATGACTAGAAATGGTCCTAATTTATTTATTACACTGACTATTTAAATTAAAGAAAGCTTTTTTGCCTTTGCCAATAAATATATTACTTTGAAGATACTTGTTTGTTTATTTGGCCAGCAACAATACATATATCAGAAAAAAAAAATCAACCTTTCAGCACGATCAGCCGATATCTATCGAGGGCGGGGCTATATGCCACAGCAGGGCTATATGTAGTTATTAGCGCAAGTCATGAAACATGGTTGAAAGTGGTTTATTACCATTTTTAATGAGCTCATGTGAAACAGCATAATAGTTTTAACAAAATTAACAGTGAATAAACAGTAAATCAAACAAATATCCCCAATACTGCAATCATCCGATTTAGACCATTAATTTAAAATGAAAAAAGCTAATTAAATACATGCAGCTTTTCTGGGTTGTTTGGTTTGTGCTAGCTGCGCATGCTAGCTCTGCTGTTTGCTGATACTCACTGTATTCAGCCTCACTGTATGTTACAGAATGCCCTGGATGAGTCTGTGTCACTCCTCTTTCTGAATGAAACGCTAGCTGGAAATACAGAAATTAGGCTCATTTGTTTACTGTCATCGATCGGCCAATACTATAGCTGATCTATCTTTCTATATCTAATAATAAGTATTATGACGAAGTATAATAAAAGTAATAACAAATTTCTTCAAATTTTTATTGTTAAACTATTCATTACTTTTGTGCACCTACTGCCATTTTTAACTCTTCCATCCTTTCGCATATTCCTTCCTCCTGTATTCCAAATTCCATCTAAATTATTGTAAAACTTTATATATATATATATATATATATATATATATATATATATATATATATATATATATATATATATATATATATATATATATATATATATATAAAAGTTTGAATCCTAACAGCCATACAAGGACAACAAAACAATTATCATCACAAGAACTGTGATTAAAGATTTAATCTCTGAGAGAGAGGTGAAAATCATACCCCACTCTTCAGTTTCTGTTCATCCCTTCACTGTGAGAACACATCAAGCTGTCAAGAAATCTAAGATGTGGTGTAAGGGTTTATGGACTGATGAGACTACATTTGTAATTGCAGAAAAAGCAACCAGTGAGTAAGGCTGAATTCTGGGGTTGTGGAAAAACATGCCGGCAGAATATATTTTCTACTTTGTACTGAAAAATGAATCATTTGTACTCACAGCAACAATATTTTGATGGTATGCTGACTAAGAATTGGGAGACCTTTCATAAGAACTGATTAACGTTTTACACCAACACGTCACACACACAACAACTTCAGTTAGCGATAAGAAAAGGCTGAATCAGTATTCTCAGCACTGACATCATGGCATGACTGCAAAGAAAATGTTATCAGAGGAAGCAAGGGAAAGAGAAAAAGAGAGAGTGACTGGGAAAGAGACTGGACAGGGGTAAATCTTGTACTGTTTTTACTCATTGGTGAGAGCTAACAGATGAAGGGTTGCTAGATGGTCTCATGGCTAACAGGACAACAATGAAAATCCTATAGCAGAGTTTACATCCCTGCTGGTGTTTTTTATGAAAGACAGCACTGTAAAATATTTCACTGTAAATTAACAGTAAAACACTGGCAGCAGAGACGCCAGTATATTACTGTTATTTCACAGTGCATCTACTGTCATTTATTTAACTGTGTATTAATAGAACTAAGCAACTAGCCAGCCAGCTAGCTAACACTGTTCAAGATACAGATTCTTTGCTAAATTTGGTCACTAAATGAAACAGACCTAATTAACAACATCTTATATCTTAAAAGTTTAATAATTAAACTAACAAATCCGTATCACTGCAAACATTAGGAGTTTCATGTTTCAGTTTCATGGGGACTGCCCCAGCTGCAGTCCAAACTGGTCAGTTGCAAATGCACCAGTCTCCTCATCTAAGAACTGATTTAGATTATCTTTCTTTATTTTAAGAATTAACAAAATACAAGCTGCCCAGCACTTCCTGCAGCTGACAAAATCTGTCAAAATAGGCTGGCCCCTCCCATTGCATATATTTTGTTACTTAAATGAGTAGAAGCAGTTAGAACAGTTTATTAAAAAGGGTTATCATTAAAAAGAAACATTAGTCTGCAAACACCAGTACGATAGAGATGGATAGTGACTGGACTGTAAAGGGATGATGATGGTGCATATTTCCACAGGTTGTCAGAAAATACTGTATTATGCTGATGAATTACAGTTTGCTGTTATTGGGAAACTGATTGCATTACTGTTAATTGACATACACTGTGTGATTATTTAACTGTATTTTACAATTATTATAAAAAACAGGAAGATACTGTTGTATATCCACAGTAAATTTACAGCAGTTCACTACAGTGAGCGATGTTACCTTTATGGTACCATGTATTGAGTACCATGTATCGAAGGTTTTTCCTGGTGCTGTTTCAGGCTAACATGCAAAGAAATAAATGAATTTAATATCAAGATGTTTCCTCAGTTATTGTCAATCTTACACCAAATAATCTCTAAAAGTTTGCTACTTCTTGGAATAAAGTTGGCATGGCTCTTTTTCTTCTGATGCTGTTTTAGCTGAATGTGACTCCCATTCACACACGTGTCACACAGCCATATAGACACTGCAGACAATATTATTTACACATAGAAACAACTGAAATCTGGAGTATAATCAGGTAAAGCCCCTGTCAACAAATGAACATGTCCATGAGGAGAGCTCAAAGACTGATTTCTGTTTACAGCAGAGGTGTAAAAGTGATATACAACCCACAACTGTAGAAAAAAATACCAATTGTTGTATAATGTTGCTTTAATAACAGTCTTTAATGAAAACTTAATAAATGAAAGAGTGGCCTGTGACAGTATTTTACAATGCTGTTCATATACATAGCTTACGCAGTGTGCTTTTTATAATCCGACCTGTAGAACTTTAGAGCTAACTATGCTAGACGAGACTCACTGCCTGAACTGAGAGTGCTCGTACAGTGGTCCTACATGTTAAGGCTACGTGCCTGCAGATTTACAGTGTGCTACACTGTAACCACTTTGATCTCCGTCTGGAAGCACGTTTGAGGGGCATGTCTTGAAGCAGGCTTAAATAAACAATGTAGAAGACTGTGCAGACTGTATGCAGCTGAGGATACATTTCTCATTATCACAGGATATCTACTGTTCACCACCGGGGAAGGATAGTGTACATAAACATGCTTGAGAGGGATCTGTCCTCATTTTTGGTGAATGAGGTGTTAAGATGATGGTACTGCTGATGAACCTAAGACTCACTGTATCTGAAGGAATCAGTTTCAGTGCCCCTTAGTCTAAATATTTTTGTCTTCAACAAAGCTCTATAGGAAATGAAATCCATCCCAGGTGCAGTGTATCACTTTGCCTACATAAGGGAAAGTATTGCAGGTGCTTCTGGTAATTCTGGCATTTTGCAATGTGTATTGTATATATTATGTTTTTTCACCCAGTAATTGTAAATTGTATATAAAGAATATCCTCATTGGAGAATAATTTTTTTAAGCACATGGTCTCTCACTAAATAAAATTGAATTTTGAAACAAGTGTATCCGGATGGAAACCTATTCCCACCAGTCAGACTAGAAAAAAATCCTTCTTTATTAAAGTACAGACATGGCATTTATAAATATTGACATAGCACCCCAAAATAATGACTCTCTTATCATATCCCAAAATGTATTACATTAGTATTTAAAAAATAGTAACCCATTCTTTAAAGATGTCAGAGAAATATTTTAAGACAATATTGCATTTTGAGAAAGTAATTCATTATTTAAAGAAACTCATATAATATTTTGAGAAAAAAGTAATATAGTAAGACAATATTTCAAAATTCTCCTATTTTACATTTACAAATGTTTTACATTTACAGTGCCTTACACATGAGAAAAATAAATAAAGGAGGATAAAAATTAAACATGATTAAAACAATAGATTTAAGAGAGAGAAAATTAAACATTAAATAAATATTTAATTAAAAAAACAGATGAAAGACAATTTTCTACCAGGATGAAATGGGCTTGCATAGGAGGAACTATTATATTATGGTGTTAATTTATTTTTATTTTTTGTAAATAGCTTGACAATTTAATTTTTGTGAAAAGATTATATCAGATACAATGACCCAGGTGCTTTGATCTAAAAGTGCATTTATTTAAAATATCAATAATAATAATAAATGTAATAATTAAACATGGAATTAATGTAGCCCATTAGTGTAAACATTAGTTACTGTCACAAAAGTGTCAGCAGTGTAACTGTAGTTCATGCATGGCAGCTCGTTGGAACATAGCCAAAGTCAAAATGACTTATTGGTGTTTATTAGTTTTTTCCAGAACAACAGAACAAGACTGATCTCTTTCATGTTCAAAACAATCTAATAATAAAATGAGGTGAGTGACCTATTGAATCTGGCATGTTCCTGACCCCAGTGTGGCAGTGAACTTTGCATGCAGCTGTGGAGATGAAGTGTAGAGAAAGCACGGCTCTGACCATTAACATACTGAGGGGTCAAAAGATAATATTTGCTTGAGATGAGGTCTTAGAGACGCCTGCTTCCGCCGCTGTGTTTTTGTAGTAAGGCTGAGGTTATCGTTAAGCAAAAAACCCACATCCTGGAATCAGCACCATCAAAACCATCAGCTCCATATAGAGTGCAAAGGTGAATATGAAGAAATGCTCCTCTGTAAAAATAACCCAGATTAGATGTTCTGTGTCTACAATGATATCTGGTGTGCAACCTGAGCTCCTCCATGGGCAAGGACCACAGAATAACAGACAGTATGACAAATATTGTGTTTGGCATGCACACTGTTTCTCTTTCATTGTGTTCATTGCTGCCGCTTGCAGAAAAATCATACTGGAGATTCGGCTTATAGAATGCAGAATGAACAAAGGCTAGCTTTGCTCTGAATACAGAAGATTCACTGACAGCATCTGTTCTAGCATAATTCATTTAAAATATGAATGGAGGGTAAAAATGCAGAGGGAGCCAAGTGAAACAAACAGGAGAGCGAAGACATGTGGAGCTGAGGCTCATCTCTCACACCCCTGCAGCGGCAAGCCGAGCTGGATGAAAGGTGCTCATGCTGCCAGGGTAGTAGGCCTGTTATTACATGTAATGTAAATAAACACTGACCATGCTTACCTGCCATCAAAACAGCTGAAGGATATCGTGGTTTTCACTGAAGCCTGATTTCTTACCTCAGAGACCATGTGGCCATTTCAGGAATGCAGCAAAGCAAGTGAGTCCTGACTAAGATTGAGCACCTTGAACAGGTGTTCATCCGCAAGTACTAACTGACAACCAGAAGTTTTTAGGCCAGTAAAAGCTTCCAATCTACTTTCATTGCACGTACCCCTTAATTAGCCAGCTATAAATCCCCACCCCACAGTTTCTTTGCAACACAGACATGACTAGTGATGCCTCCTTATTCTTGTTAATACGATTTACAAAAAGATTGAAGTCATTTTAATAACACTTTTTATTTATTTTTCATTGTTTTTCAAAAGACTAATTTAATATATTCGGGTGCAGAAACAATATTTTAATCCTTTATAAGCACAATTTCCCATTTAGTTCTAAAGTAGTTATTACAAACATCAAATCTCTGTAATTAAGCACAAAAGCAACAGCCATGGAAAAAAAAAGTGTTACTGTGCTGACAAATGCTTTCCATCCATCTTCTCCGGGATGACTGCGGACACATTTTTGCCACAAGTCCACATTTCTCAGGCAAATCAGGCATTGCATGGCCTTTCTTCACTTTCATGGGAAAGGCTGCTCAGTTTTCCCGCATCTGCACTGAGCCCTGCTAGACTGTGATAATATAATAATCAGCCTGCCACACTCAATGAATGTAGAAACAGAAGGGCTTCATGCTTACACTGTGCAGACAGGGCTTTTGACTGACAGCCTGCACTACTCATCGCCTTCTTTATATGCAGTGTAAACTGACACTGGGTGGCAACGAGCAGATTGCTGGATTTCTGGACAGGGTTCAGTTCTTCAAGCTGTGTGCAAACTTGATTTAATGTTGCCTTAGACCCAGTGACTCCTGCAGAGCAAGACTCTGACAACATCAGCAGATACATTTACTTTGACCAACGTTGCAAAGGTGAGGTTTGAAGAAAGCGGGGCAGTAGAGCTTTGTACGTTGCACTCTTCCACTCGACCTCTGATTATGTAGCTGAAATGTAAAATAAACGAGGTTTTGATTGTCCTCACTAAGGTCTTTATATCAGTGCTCCTCTTACCTAAAGCCCCAGGTGGCCACTGCCCTGCACGCTGGCCCTGTGGCCCCAGAGCCCCGGTGAGTAATGGTCACAGCTCCTTTGAGAATGTGAGATCACAGTCTACAGGAAGTGAGTTATTAACATAAAACCTCCAGCCTCACTTGGCCCTGGGGAGCAGCCCTAATTGTTTTTCACTCACTCAATCCCAGCACAGATGTACAGCTGGTGTATACACACACAGGAACACACGGCACAAAGTATGACACAAATGCTGATTGTAATTTGGACAAAATCAACAGCTTTCGTTTTTCCTCTTCATCTGGTTTGTTTAAGGTGAAGTGAAGGTCAGTAACCAATGGGATGCTGTTCATGTGTTGTTATGGTGTTGAAACAACTGACAATCTAAGCTGTAATTCAGTAAAAGGATGTAACAATTCTACATACATTCTGCATAATTCTATTATTTTATTTTGATTTTGTATTTCGCAGAACGCAATATATAGATCACCATTTTATTTATTCATGTCCAAGTCAAAAATAACTATGAAGTTGTCAAGAAAAAAAAGGTAAGGACGTTTACTGGACTGAGTTGTTGAGGACAGTTTAGACGTGTCTATGATTGTGATCTTTGGCAGTAGAAAAGCAAAAAATCAAAGCAATAGAAGCTGAACCATGTATACAACTATCAATCAAGATTCAGGATCGGTGCAGGTTTAATATGAATAACATCGTTTGGGTTGCTGATTTGTTTTTGATCATGAATGCTGATAAGTACAAGTTACTTTTAAAACAATAGCTTTTAGAAAATGTATGATTTAGAAGAAATGTATTCTCATGAGGCAGTGTACACTGCTGAGCAGATCAAGATGTACTTATCCAACAACATGATTACATATGTTTATTTAATTATTTTATTGTTAAAAGCAAAAAATGCAACCAACTTCTAAAACTTGTGAGGGGTGTAAAGATATTCTGTAGAGAAGTAAGTCTAATGAATAAGCAAAGAAGCTATAATAAAGTGTGCAAACACTAATTATTAACCCCTTTGATATTTTATTTTGCAGCTGCAAAATATATGTTTCTGTTGAACATATGTTTTTGCTTAGATAGATTTTTTTTTACATAATGTGAACTCTACAGTTGTCCTTTACACTTTGTCAAAATTTTGTGATGATTAGACCAATAAAATTCTACTGTGCAAAAATGTTAGCCACTTTTATATTATTGCTATTTTTTCCAGACAGGAAGCTTTTTTTTGCTCAGCAAAACACACCATTATTTTAATACATGAATGTATTATTTTTAAATATTCTATTAGAATATTTAATATTCTAATAATTCTAATATTCTAATAATATTTAATATTTTAATATTCCAATAGTATTCCAATAGTATTAACACAGTGATTATGTAATGATTTTGCATAATGGTTATAATATGATACTTTAAATAGAGCAATTAATTTTAGTTATTAATGGTTTCTGATAATATTAATAATGGTGTAATATTTTTGTTAGAGAAGTAATTAACTCTAACTCACCAAATAGTTTATTTACTAATAGTTTACGAATGCTGTGACAGGCTTTTGAAACACCTTATGAAAAAAGCATAGCCGTGGCAACAGCAAGGTTTAACTGTGCTAGTTCAGCTGTTGGTTATCTGCTGATCAGCACTCAAGGAGAACGATCATTGAGAATAAAAGGTCTGCTCTATTGAGCAAATGAGCTAAAAAGCTGTATGTAGACCGTTTACTTTCTGAACACTACACAAAATTGGTGCTGGCACATAAAAGGCATTTAAACAGCCCTGCAGAGAACCAAAGCTGTCTTTGTAGAAGTGTTGTGTACGCAAATAAAGTATAACCTTCATGATGATCCAAAACGACCTTACAATAACACCTTGTTATATTTCTTTACTATAAAAGTACATTAAAACCAAGTTATTTTCTCTCTTCTGACACATTACCATGTTGGAATTTCAGGAGACAACATAAATAACAATAAATAAATAAAAACAAATATTTTATAAGTTCATAAACACAAAAGCCTATATTCGTTTTTATGAATATACTTATTTATACATATGGGAGAGCAGTTGGTTAGCACAGATTTATTCTCTGCTGTCTATCCCAACCATACATTAGGATAACCAGCAGTAAATGAAAACAGAACAAACCTTCGCATGTATGACTTAATCCATGTATTGCACTAGTGGCAACCAGCCCCAACATAGAGAAGGTTGGTAAAGGTTATGGTGTGGTTGGCCCAAAGGCTGCAATTTCAAAGAATGAAGAAATATATAGAAATTCAACTAAACCAGAAAATAAACATTCAGTAGCAACACAATAACACTTTTAAATTAAATAAATGTGAAGAATGTTATTTTATTATTGGCTCGTACTGAACAGTGGTGGACAAAGTACACAATTCCTGTGTCTAAGAGAAAACAGACACAATCTTCATGAAATGTTACCCAAATAAAAAGTCCTTTAATTATCACCACTGTCCAATTAAGAAACAAGTGTCTTCAAAATAGCACAGAAGAGGACAAATACATTCTTAACTTTTAATGTAAATCAAAGGAACCAGTTTTTTTTCCAAGTGATTTTGAAGCACTATTGGTCCATTCATCATGACATTTTCAACATTTAATGATGTAGAAAAATAAAAATCAACAAAAATGGGATACATGGTTTTTTTTTGGCAACAACATTGTATTTCATATATTAAAATGAATATATTTGAATTCAATATGTTTAATAAAGAAAATGTAATGCTATTTCCATTTTAAGATACATTTACTCATCCTCAAATGTCTTAAAGTATTAAGGTAAAAAAACAACTTTTCAGGAGTATTATTTAGTATACTAACACAACATGTCAGCAACCTCCCCCTCATTGCAACACAATCCTGAATGTCCTACAAATAATAAAAATTATTAATGTAATTAATAGCTTTAGTTAAGTGCGTACTTTTTAAATACAAGGAGTCCCAATACTATTATTGTCACTGCATTGTCACTGCCGTTTTCTATTCATTACTGCTGGCAATATGGATAATAACTTCACTGATTTAACCACAAAATGAGCATTTCATTGTTGTTAGAACAATATACTCTACCCACATGTAGTGCTGAACATACAGACACACACAGATTAGACTGATGGATAACAAAACTGTCAGCAACAGTTGTGCATGTCAATTTAACAATCAGATTGGAGCTTGTAAATGTAAAAGTGAGTGTATACTTATACTATAAGACACAGGTAGTCTCCTTAAACCCCAGCACATGGAGCAAGGTGACATTAGTGCTTATAGGGTTTATTTATCCATGTGGTTTTCATACAGCTATAAAACACTGAGCAGCCGACAGCCCTCATCATCCCTCCCTCATGTGCTAAAGTGCTGAAACCTCTGTGTACGATGCCCGTTTCCTGGCCCAGGAGACTTTGCCCTGAAACCCTATAAGCTCCTCAGGGCCCCTAAACACAGAACATAAAACACTCCACTTCTTTGAGTGACATCCAGGCTGAGAGACGAGGAGCTCTTTGATCCAGTGGCTTGAGCGCAATGCTCTCTTCTTTAAAATGTGTCAGTGCTGAATTGTGTAAAGCCTGCAGCGTGTGATCTGCTGGGGTATCAAGGGCAAGAATGTAGTCAGAGATGCTCAGCACTAAAGAAAACACAGATCTGAACATTCGTTTGTGAGATGAGCCTTCATGTATGGGTTCACTGACTGCCAGGACACAAAGCAAAGCTTCTGTCCTTTGGCCCTGATAAAAGCTGCCCTCATTCACAGAGCGGTAAAACAATCAGACCCTGGCATATCTCCTCTCCATCAGCCACGTAAGAATGTTAACATGCCTCCGCGTCGCAGCATTCCTCACTCCTGACTGTGGTTTAATGGGCGACCCCGCTGACTGCTCAGACCAGCCGCAGCTTACAGAGGAAACTGAAGCCTTGCTGCATTTCATAAGCCAAGGATTCTCTCGCTGGCATTAAGAGTCAGACATGTCTTTTCTCAAGCCGAGCTCCAAGCTCCTCTCCAAACACCTGGAAGACTCGCTCAACTATTGCTGCAGACCACCGTGAATGTTCTTGGTGATTTAGATGTGTTTGGTAGAGGTCTCTGATGAAGTGTGGAAAACACTGAATGAACACAATTCATCAGCAGGGAATAAATCTCTGCAGTTATTCTCCAAAAGCAAAGTTTGAAGGAAAGGTAGAAACAAAAACATCCTAAAAGTGCAATTTGTAAGATTTTTGTTTAAAACATTCGAAAATTGGCTAAAATGATCTGAATGTGAAGAAGAAATTGTTTTGACAGCATATCAAAGATCTTTGTGTCATGTTACAGTGATATCTACTGAAGTTAGCATACTAGCCAGCGAGTCCCAGCCTGTCCTATCTCGTAAAACCACTTTGTATGTCAAGAGGTGATAATGAGTCACAGTTCAATCAGTCCAACAGGAGAGGATAAAGAAGTAGCACTGCTCCAATGACATATTTTGATCTCTTGTCAATGATGTCAAAGATTCTGCTCTCAGTTAGATCATTTAAAGACAGGTAGCCAATGAAAAGAGGAGTAAAGGCAAAAATGGCTGAATCATTATTACCATTACAACGCTCAAATAATATAAAAACTGCTGGAGACGCTCAGAGGAAAAGAGTTGAAGTTTAATGGTGACAAGCAACAGTTCTTCTAGACTGGTCAGCAGTAAAGAAAAAAGAGGAGGGACTGTGTATTTCCTTATTTTGTATGATAGAGGAATACAGGCGAGGGCAAAAACGTTACTATGTAAGTTATTATAAAAGGGTTTTCTTTCTTTCTATATATATATATATATATATATATATATATATATATATATATATATATATATATATATATATATATATATATATATATATATATGTTCAATATATTTAGACGTATATAATTTATAGGTATAGAAAAAGCTACAAAATTGTTCCAGTGAATTTTTTAGAGAATTAAAGGTGGTTCTTCTAAGGTATCGCTCTGAAAAACCCGTTTGGCACCCTTATTTGCAAGAATGTACATGAGATGTCAGAATGTCCAGCTATAACATTTGGCACCCTAAAAGGTTAATAGATTTTGATTAACATTGCCCAGCTAAACAAACACCTATAACATCGTCCATCGCCGTCTCACCAGCTGCATAAATATGAATTGGTTGACCCAAAGGGAATATTAATTTCATTTCTTGTAAAGGCACAACTTCAGGCAGAGCTTAGGTGTCGTAGCCCAGCCAGAGGTCCTAAAGCTCGCAGTGTGTATTCTGGGAAGTGCTTTCTAAAGACTTCTTCTTGTAAATTTAGCTTGCTTTTTATAAGAAAGTGAAGAAGGGTACAAGAGACAAAATGTTTGTCTTGAATTCAGGCATGACACTAATAAATCACTGCAAGATATTCCCAGCATCACAGCAGTTAATTCTTACAAAGAACCATAACAGTAGAGTTTATTCATTGATATCTCTCTGCGGTTGTTTACATCGTCATATCTCTACAATGGTTTATATGCTAAATTACTTTCAATAAATAAACTGAGAGAGTTAAAAAAAAAAACACCAACTTTCATTTTGCTTTGTCACACAGCAGGCTTTGTGGGGACATGCCATGAAAGCTGCTCTGGGAGTTATTAATGAGTCATGAGCTTTGTCTCTTCTAAAAGAAGTGTAGACTAATGGTCGGGGCTCAACTGTCATAGGCATAGGGGATATATGTAAATGCATCAGATTTTGTAGCGTCATTTCCAAATATGGACTGTATGGAACGGTACCATGCTTTCACAGAACACCAAGTCTTGTATTTTCAGAAAAATGAGGAACTGTTGGTTTTCCATGACATGGGATCTTTAATGCAAGTCCCAAGACAGCTCATCAGTGTGTCATACTACCGGTGATAAAATCAGCTAGGTGAAGTAAAGACCATTCTCCTGTCTCTGGATTTGACATTGTGTGCTGAATGGGGTCACCTAATCCTTCCTCTAAACCACCACCAAAGTTTTCTCGCTCCTAAAAAGCGGTCATGGAATGTGGTGCTGAACTGACCTTTCCTGTGGTCACTGAGCTTTTTTTATGGCTTTATGTCTCTTGTAATGATCAGGGCCTCTTTCCTGTGCCACTTTCCCCTCTCCTCCATGAGTGCCTTATCTCCTCATGGACTCATCACCAAGCAAAACTCTCCACAAAGCACTGATCTGTGGGCTGTCACCAGGTGTCATGCTTTATCTGAGATCGATCTGGAGATTGGGCTTAAAGCCAGCACGAGAAAACTTCGCTGAGGTTAGCCAGCTCCCACGGGCCAGAACAGCAGGGAGGCAAGAAGGCAGATAGACACAGACAGCCACACAAGCCCAGGCCCAGCACGCAGCTGTGCAGTAAAGGGCTCATTACTGCCAGCACTGGGAACATTTCACTCTTAAAAAGATCATTACCAACGGGATCAGAAACAGGGTAACACTTAGTCTTACAGTTCTTTTATGTCACAGTGGAAGGTGTAATATAGCTGTGATTTGCCAACTACTGAATAAAGAGTAGAAATATTGTTTATATATGGAAATAAGCCCAGCGAGAGCATGTAGTAAGATGTGTGTAATTCCTACATTTGTCTTGTCGTATTTGTTACCACTCATCAAATTACAGGCTATGTTGGCTTACGGAGTAAAAATAATCCTACAAAAAAAAACTATGAAGAAATGAAAGAATGGAGAAGAGGAAACGTAATTTAATTTAATTTGATTTAATTAATTTAATTTAAAAGTCAGTGTAACCATACGTTTTGGGACATTTCTTTTGGTTCCTTTACTTTTTGGTTTAAACACAATTTAAAAGGCAAGAGACCTTTTTCAGTTATGTCAGAAACAAATAGTAATAATTTATTATTTTGTGTATTTCTACATAAATGTGACCTTAATATGATCTTTATTTACCTCATAACTACAGAGAAAGAGAAAGCACCTAAATAAATAACTAAGAATAAAACTAAGAATTGAAGTACTCTAACATAACATTTTCTTTATTAGCAAAAGTATGTGAACCTCTGCGTTAAGGAACTACTATGATCCCCGAGAGCAGCAATGACTTTAGTTGCTATAACGGTTGATCTGCTCGGCACTTGGAGGAATCTTGGTTCATTCCTCTTACAGAGCTGCATCAACTTATTTCTGATATGAATGTCACACCTTAGGTTACACATCAACATTTCTACTGGATTATAGTCTGGAATTTGAACATTTCTTCTGTTTTTTTAAACTATTTGTTGCTTTTAGGGTTGTTGGCTTTATGCAGTACTTCAGTTCATAAATGTTTGTCCTAACATTCTTCTCTAGAATTTCTTGATACAATTCAGAATTCATATCTCCATCAAATCCACTCAGAGCTAAGATGAGGTTCTCATGCTAGAAAACAGTAACTGGTTTTACCAAATTTAACACAGATGGATGACCTCTCCTGCCTGACAGTGGATCAGTGACGTACAGTTATCGGGATTGTTTCAGAACATCTTTCATTCTAATGAGCACTGGCAAATCAGTTTCTGATGTCCTCACAAATCTTATTTGACTGAGACAACGCATGCACTACCAACTCTACGTGGTAAAGATGAGACCTGGATGGTGATAACTCAGACGGATGTCTTTTAAAGGTCAGCCACACTCACACCTGACTGTCATTTAACTGATAGAACCTCCTGACCTAAATGATCTCCTATTGGGCAGGAAGGTTCAGACCTTCCTGCCTAATACATTTATTGTTGAATCACTTTATTTCAATGAATGAAGAAAAAGCTATTAAATTGTTCTCTGTTTTATTGGGTGTTCTTTATGTAGTGGTCACATTTATGTAGAAATGTATTTATGTAGAAAGCAGCACTGTAGAAGGTTTTGTTCATGCAACAGCTTTTGCTCTTCATGTAAAAAGTGAATACAATTTAAAATACTTAAAAATGTATGTGCCATTTTTTTGCAAATTTTAGGCAAATGTTTATTTGCAGGATTTGTTAAACAAATACTTACACTTAGTCTTAATCTCAACCACTGTCAATTTCTGGCACATAGGATATATTTCATGAGTTATTTTTTTTGTTTATTATTTTTATTTATTTGTTGGTAAATATGACAGTAGCTTCAGCTATACTGTAATTCTACAGCATTATCATTTTTATATTCAGAACAATGCAACTACTCCTTATTCAGTAGGAGATAAAGTGTAGTTACCATGTTCCTTACAAGAGACTAAGATTGTAATTAAAAACAGAAAAAAAAATCTTTGGAACTGAAGTTGTGATTTTTTTTACTGCCATGGGCATAAGCACTGAATCACTTCTCCAAAGAACATACGCTTTGAATATTGCCGGAATCCTCTAAACATCATACTAAAATAATTATGCAAATACTCTTGGTTGAAAGATGCACTCAAAATCACGGATGTCTCACTTCTTTCCCACTGTGAGGAAACTGACATTGTTTAGTGAATATATTTTGCTCCAGATGGAATAACCCTCAGCAAATCAATGTTGTGTCATGGAAACTATCCCTGTGGAACTGGATCCCAGCGGAACCCAAAGCGTTTAAGAGTGCATGCCGAACGAGGCCTTATCTCTGGCTCTGCTCACACGCTTCGTCCTTGGACGCTGAAAGATGTTGTCGTTCTTGTGGTATGCTGTTACGCTTTGGAAGCGTTCTGAGGTCCTAGAGGTGCTCCTCAAAGCAGATGGTTTTAATAAGGTTCGCACCCTGACGCTCCTCAATATAAAGCGTTCTCCATCATCGCTTGCCGCTTGTGTTACAGATTACTGGCCAGTAAAAATGTACTGGCTGCTCTTTTTGAAATGACATTGCAGAGGCCATTTCCACCGTCCATCCAATGGCCTGCGGGATCTCTGGGCTCTGTAATCTGTACCACATGTCGCTCCAGCCCGGCTCTGACTTTGCATGATAAAGGCTGAATTATTTGTGATTTAGGGCAGTGCCAGGCCCTTCTTTCCTCCCAACTAATACGCATTGTGGTGCTGGGCAGCTTGCAGCGAGTTAAAAAAAAGAAGCAGAAGTGCGTTCACGGGGCTACGACCCTCAGCAAACAGGGTTTACTCCTCGTGTTGTGTTAATGGGATTTGAGTCAGCGAACAACAGCTGAAACCCAGGCCTTCAAAAGCCTACATTTCAAAGCCAAACCTGTTCCTAAAACAGCAGATTATTTCCCTAGCAGGCCTTCTGGACCATTATAATTTGTCTTAATGGTGCTGCATCTGAAGTAAATGGCCTTTCCTTACATTTGTCTGAAATAAAAGCCAGAGAGTGAAAGAAAATGGTAGAAAGGAAGAAAGGAGGAAGCCTTATTTTACATTCACCCAAAGCACCCCAAAAATCGCACATCCAGCCTGCTGCTCACAAAGGCCGCTTTTGTGCTGTAAGTCAGGGGTTAACAGAATTCTGTCAGCATCCGGAGACGACCCTTCTCGATCCAGTGAAGTGCTCTCCAAGCATTTCATTCTTGTGTTCTTCTTTCAGGCCGGACAAGAAGCCCCCTTCTTTGTTTGCAGCAAGCCAAACACTGACACTCTTTTCAACAAAAGCCTCGCCAGCCATGCATATTTCTCCATCTTTCTGAAGAATTCAAACCCAAAAATTAGTATCTGTCTCTGCAGTATCACTGGCTGGGAAAGAGAAGTTGATTTTGAGGACACTGCGCCGAGTTTCCTCTCACAAGAAGTTTGTGCCAAAACCTTTGACTAACTGTAACTGTGCAAATGACTGCTTTACTGTAGCAGGTTGATTCTTTGGCTGGAGCTCTAGCTGGGAGAGTGAGGCGGGCATTGTCAACACCTCCTACTTGCCAACTGGCGCCATAATCCTTTCAGGTCAAGGCTACATGACAAGATTTTTAAACTGCTCATGAAGGAGGACGCTGGCTTGGACAGAAAGCTCATCCTTTTGGTTTTGTTTTGTAAAGATTAAAGCCAAAAGTTCTCACAGATGTATTTCATAATGAATGGTTTTAGCATTTTTTTTATTGAATATTTATTTTTTAGTTTAAAGAGGCAATATATTTAATACTGTTGAGCCAACAGCCTTTTATATCACTCACAAGTAAAGCAGAAAAATGTTTGTCTACAAATAAAGGAGAAAAGAGGAAAGGTTAAGGTTTCAACCCCTACATTCGTTCTACACCTCATTCTGTAGATTACTTGCATTTTTCCATTTTATTTCTTACTTTATTTTTCGTTCATTCTTTCTTTCTTTTATATTTGATCATATTTGAGTTCTATAATTCATTGCTGAGAAAATTTTCTTTGGGTAGATTTGGTTTGGATGTCTGTTGACTTTTCTCTTTTCTCCCCCTTCTCTCTTTATTTTTTCTATATTTCTTTCTTTTTACATTTGCTTCACTGTTCCTTCTGTTTGCTTTCTTCCTTTCTTTCTTTCTGTTTTATAACATTTGAATTCTATTTTTTATTTTTATTTGAAGAATAATATTTTTGGAGTGTGTGGTTACAATATTTGTTGACATTCCTCTTTTTCCCAATTTTCCTTTGCTTTCTTTTTCCTTTTTTATATCTTATTCCTCTCTTAATTTATTTTTATTTTTAAATTCTATGACTCATTACTAAGGAACAGGTTTGGAAAATGTGGTTATGATATTTGCATAATGTGCTCATTCTTATTTTTCTGCAAAGGCTTTAAAAGTTATTGCTACACTGCAAAACACAACTCTATTTACTTGTTTCTCTAATTGTTTTAATGTCTTTAAACATCTGCTGTTCTACTTTCCCTACACACAAAAACAACTTCTCATCAAATTCAGTTCATAATAAAAGCTCCCCTCCTTCACTTTCAAATGTTTTTACTGACAGTTTAGAATCTGCACTTGTGACAGAACTTCTCCACTTGTTTTATTTTATTCTGATTAAACTAATTAAACCAATAAAACTAATTGTAAGACAATCTTTAAGCCATATCAGCTCTGTGATCCTAAATGAACACTAGCTCTGCATACTGTATGCAGTAAAGTCAGATCCTTATGTAGCGAGGCTGCCTCCATGGTGCCTCGTGGCCTTGTTTGCATAGCCTGTGGTGGGTTTATGACCCCTGGACCGGAAAAAGTTGCCGGGTCTGGTCCCTGTGCCTGCGCAGTGGAGGGGCGAGTTGAAAAGTGCACGTATTTATGACTCCCCCTCTCCTCCAAGATGGCTACATCAAAGAGCACATGCAGGGAGGCAAATTGGTGTTAAGTGGAGGACCTCCTGTGGATGCTTGCCCTCTCAATCATGATAAGAACACGAGGAAATCTGGATGGGATTTTATGGAGGCCAGCCACACAGGAGCAGGACGGTTTCAACCCATGCCAGAGCGCTGATTCATTCATGTCATTCACGCATACAGAAACACACACAGCTGCTGCAAAGCCGTGCCAGGACAGGCAGAGACCACAGCACCTGCACCGTGCCCCCCTCCCCATTCAACCTTTATTTTGCTAATCTTCCCCACCAAACAGCCCAGATAGGAGATAAGTTCCAGTCAGTGCACTTTAGCATGGGAATTAATGACTGTTAAACGGAATCATGGCATTCAAAACTGGGCAACGGATGCCTATTCAGCCACAGACCACAGGCTAATAAAAGTGAATGGTTTTAGCTTCAAAAGCAAAACACTTTCTTTAAATTGCTATTACGCATGCTTGACTAATCTGTAAGCCTTGTTTACTGTCTACATATAGAGCCACAGGAATCTGTCATAGGAAACATATCGTTACTACGGAATATTGGTTTGTGAAATGTCAATAATGGGCTCATATAAGTAAACCCATATGGTCATGGTTCATGATTTCATTTCATGAAACAATAGTTGATCTGATGATAAAGCAGGGACTAACCAGAGAGAGTGCCTGAAACGTGACTACGCGTTAACGCCAGTGCGGCAATTATGCATTTCTCACCCCTCTCGAGACTCGGAAAGCGCTCTGGGTGGCTGGAGGCCCCTCATGCATCTTCCTAACCCACCAGAACACTTCTAAGTCCTAAAGAGAAGAGAAAGGAAAATGCTGTGGAGTTAATTGGGAACAGAGCACGGCTGTGAGCGGCTAATCAAACACAGCTCTAGAAACACTGAAAACGGCCGGACCCCCATTCCTCTCACCTCACTCCTCCATTTCTGACCCAGACAGAGTTCACCATGCTCATCAGCTCTCTCGCACTCTGTTTCTTTCTTGCTCATCAGGCTGTCCTAGCAGCGCTGTAACCAGAGAGCTCGGCTTTAAAGCATATAAACGAGGCAGGAAAGTACCGTAGCTCTTCCAGCTGAAACATGGAAGCCCGCAGAGCGTGATTGATGAGGAATTGCACAAAATTAAAGAGAGGGCTCTCGAGCGAAATCTAACAATGAAGAGGTGTTGGGTAATCTGAGCTCCCAAAGATGAAGCTGCGTGGTGATGCGCATTGAATTATAAGACTCTGAGAGGAACAAATATGAACGAGAAGCTGGAGTTTCAGAGCCCACACACTCAAAGCGTGCTGAGACAGAGGTCCAAAAAATCTCCAAGATGCAAACCAGGCAATGAGAGCCTGTCCTGTTTCTAACAAACAAACAAGTTTTTTTATCAAAAAGCATTATACAATTATTCTCATACAAGACACAGGAAGAGAAGACCTGGCCAGAGAGCCAGCAGTGAAACCCAAATGTACCTAGTATATAGAAAAAAATAGTTTTTCTAAAATGATAACTTAACAGGACAGAACAAAAAACTTCTTATCTTTAATGTAGGCTAATGTAGAGAAATTGTATTCTAAGCAATTTTGGAACATTTTAATTTAAATTTAATTTATTATGAAATGTTACAGCAGCTGAGCTCAGATAAATCAGAAAACAAAAAAAAACTCAAACAACACACAAAATGATGCAAGCGAGGTTCATATTTTGTTGTGGTCCTGTCGAAACTTCCTTTTTTTGTGTTTCTGTTTTTGTAAACCTGCGACTGCCCTCTGCCTTGTCTAAACATTTCATGACAAATGGACAGAAATGATCCAAGAATAAAAAAAAATATTTATCTAAATGTATTACTTAAGCAAGTATTTACAATAGCGCTGATTGATTATGGAACTAAATTATATTCGTTCGGAAATGGTTTCAGCTCTAATTACAACTATTTGAAAATGTTTTCCTGCCACAAAAGCCATTTTAGGGTCTCTGGCTGGAGCAGCTGAAAGGCTACTGCTCTTGATGGACAGCTACTGCCTGGACAGTAAGGCATCTGCGATGCACTCTTAAACTCTTCTATTCATTGAGATCAAGCCAAAATATGTTGTAAAGTGTTAACAGATGCAGATTTATGGAGCAGACAGAGCTTGTAAATAAAGTCTAAGTGTCAGCTCAGAGAAAGGGGAGGCGTGATGGACAGCAGCACAACTGACACCGCAGCATGGCCTGAAGGAAAGAGCTTTACCTACACACTTTCACTGACACATGCTGAGCCCATCCACTGTGTAAACAAGACTTGTCAGAGGAACCAGACATGTTGCTTCACTCTGTGACTGAAGTGACTTTATTCTAAACCAGACCTGCTGCTTAAAGTGCTTTAAAGCTTAAACTGCACCTTAGTACTGCTTATTTTATCACAGGCTGGGGAAATGAAAAATGAGTCATTAAGTACTTATTTTGGGAGGAATTAAAGAAAAAAAAGTGACTAAACCAAAACCAAAGGTCCAAACTGTGTAAATATAAGGACAATTAATAAACAGTCAATAACAATTCAGCTCCAATTGTTTTTTATGCATTTTAATCAGGCTTGTGAACACCTCACGCACTACCTCTCTAACCTCTCCTATCTGAACTGGTTTTAACTGGTCTGATTTTAACTGCACCATACACTTACTGTACTGCTGTTTACATACAATACTGTTTACATTCGCTACTCGCACAAAAACACTATTGTTTATATTTGTTACTTGCAACTTGCACTTTATGGCTGCTGCTCTTCATACTTGCACATAAAAGCACACATAACTTTTATTTTTTATTCTTTAACTATAAAAATACTTTTATTTATTTCAACTTATATTATTATACTTTGTATATTTTGTATATATATATATATATATTTATTTATTTATTTTATTTGTTATCTTTATCTATTGGTGAATGGAGGAACAGCAAATTAAGAATTTCATTGTACAGTGTAACTGTCTGTTCTGCTGTACATATGACAATAAAACTCTTAAATCTTGAATCTTAATGGTACACTGTATTAAATATGTAATATATAATATAGTACAATGATGTTCTCAGAGAAAAGGCACTAAAGATATGTTTATAAGGGTACGACACAGTGACAGAATGGTTACCAACCCAGTGATAGGTCAGTAGCTTTTTTCTCAAAATTAAAGATACCAAAAGGGTTTAGAGCCACTTTTGGTTCACAAAAGAACCTCTCAATAGAATGTGTGGAAACAGCTCTGCCAAGAAGATGTACAATTGTAAAGAAGTTTAGAAACCTCACATGGTGTAAAGTCTCAATACTAATTAAATAATTTTCCAAGAGCTGTGAAATTGCGGAACCTGTATTTTTACTAGAATATTAAAAGAGCAGTATAAATTTTTTTTTCCTTTCTTTCCACATTTTGACATGTTTCTCTCCTAATTAAATTTCGGTACATTGATCTTAAAGTTGAAGTCTATAAAACTTTTCAAAGCTTTGTTTAGGAAAAAAATGTAACAGCCTCAACCCTTTCTGCACTGAAGTCAAGTTGAAGTCATATGTGCTTGATTCCCTCTAATACATCAAATCAGACTCGGCTTTCTGACAGCTGATGGTGATTACCTACAGAAAAGAGCAGCGAATTAGGAATAAAAGATAAAACAACTGCTTTCCTCTAATATTGTGCCAGAGGAGGGAGCTCATTTACTGATTAACGCGTATCAGGGCCATACGTGATCCAGTCAGGAAACAGCTTCTCAAACCCTAAAGAGGGGCTTTAAAAGACAGCTGCAGGCGATTGCAAAGTAAACACAAAGCGTGCACGGGTCGTCAGAAAGGAGAGCCGCATAAAGACATTTTTGTCATTTTCCCTCTCTTTGTGACTCAGGGATGCATGAAGAAAGCCACTTAAGGAGCGGCCAGCGTTTCAGGACGCCCTGTCCGTATGTCTGTGCTGTGCTTCAGCGAGTCATGCTCGGTTGCCCCCTCGCAGTCTTTGCAGTGTCAGCAGCTTCTCAGAACAAAGTGAATGATGCCCCTGAAACTCTGCTGCCATGTAACATCCCCTCAAACCAACACGATAGCAATCTCAACCTCCAAGCTTTTCTTTTGAGCTAATGTGAAGTGGTAATGAGAGGAAAGTTGCGGTCTAATCTTTTGCCTAAGGCACATCTTCTGTGGCACGGTTTAGGTTTCTGCAGCAGAAGTAAATCTTTCTGCATTGTCTGAGCAGTTACACTGTTTATGCATCCGGAAAGAAATGTTTGTGTTTCTTGTCTGTCCGGTGTTTGTCTTTCCGTGCAGAGTTAGTATAAAATCAACACTCGGCCCACCAGTATCCCACCTTCTTTCTCAAACACACTGCTGAACTTTTGCAGCATCACATCTAACGGCTAACCATCTGCCTGCAGAATGGCTTCATAATTAAGAATTTGTTTAAACAATCAGCTCTTGTTCTACACAGTTTCTGCAGTGCTGAACAAGCTATAATACTGTTATTATTAAAGTCATCTGACATCTATTTCATACTGCTCCTGCACTCACAAAGACAATGTTGTGTTTACTTAAAAATTTTTTTGTTAACACAACTACATTAAGTAACTTTTCAGAGAAATACTGTACTGAATACGTTTAAGTAAAACACACAAAAGTGATGTGAGGACATTCTAATTAACTGGACTCAAGGTTTTCATATTTAATAATAGAAGAATATTTAAGAATAGCTTAGAACAACAAAGTTACTTAGTTATATATTTATATATATATATATATATATATATATATATATATATATATATATATATATATATATATATATATATATATATATATATATATATAAGCAGCTGTCATAGAAACATGCTCAGCAGCAACAGACATCGTTGCTTACAGTCTAACCTAAAGGAAGATGAGGAGGGTGCATGCTTAATGAAAGGTACTGGGGGAAAGACAGCACAAAGAGGGTGAGTATTAAATGTGCGACAGAATGGAAAACTACTCACTTGGCACAGTTGAATAAGTTAGAAACTTCAATCACTCTTTTCTACTCCTTCAAATACAAATCCAGCATTTGCAAAATCCTTAGGTAAAAAAGTCCTACAGTGTTATGTACAATCCTAAATTAAATTAACATTTAAGGTTAGGCTTTTATAATTTTAATTTTAATTTTATAGGCTTTTATAATCTTTTTTAAGATTAAGGTTTATTTATTCATATAGTACCTTTTACAACCGATGTTGTCACAAAGCAGCTTTATGTAGAAATTTGGGTCCAACCCAAATGAGCAAGCCAGGGGCAACAGTGGCAAGAAAAACTCCCTTAGATCAAGAGGAAGAAACCTCAATAGCAAAGAGTCGACACCTGATAGCATAACCAAATTACACACTAATAAAACCAAAGCACAATTTAACCCTAAAAACTTTAAATATGAACTATCCTGGTTAACTTGAAAAGTTGAGTTCTTTGAAACAAATGAATGATAATTAGTTAACTTATTATTTGAAGTTTAACAAACTCTTTTATGTATCTCAAACTCTTTTATGTAACTCAAACTCTTTTATGAGCTTACAATCTGGATCATTTTTACATCGTACAGAGCAACAGCAACAGAAATGAACTATGTGGAGAAATCTGCTGTACCAGGCTGTGAAGGCAATGCCAGCACTTTTCATACCCTTTCCAATGAACTGTCCCTGTGCATAAACGATGTTCATCTTTAAACCAGGTTGAACTTGATTTGAATGCTAGAGTCTGTAAAAGTGCCAAAAAAAATTAACCACAGCATGATTTAAGGTGGAACATGAAATGAGCAAAGCATTTTGGCTTATAGGAAGCCAACTTCAGTGTCCATATCTTTAATAAGATGGCAGAAACTTATTCAAAGTTGTTTGTTTACTGCACATTTCACTCTGGGCAGTTTCTTCCACGATATCAAACTGCCTTTGCTCAGTGTTTGACACTAAAGAAATCCAAACTGAAGAAACAACTTTACTTTGTGCTGCTGTTAAAGCTGAAAGTTAGTAGCTAGTATAGGTACATAGCATACTACATGTATAGGTATATGACAAAGTAAATACTATGGTGACCTAGCTTATTTACATGAAGGGTTCGTGTTATTTTCCTTTCCACAGGTTGTTTCTGTGTGATTCTGTGTGGCACCCAACTAGTTGATGCCAGAAGCCAGGAGAAGTGGTGTTTTCTCCACAAGGTTGCATTGACCAAATGAAGTAATCTTGATAACTGGCTGTATATCATTGAAACCACAATTCAGTTTCACTCGGTTACATGCATTTGTTAAGCAACAGCCAAGAGAGAAAACTGATCCAACAACAGTACTATTTTATTTATTCTACATTCAGAATAATTAAAAACCTTAGTATAGAATACTATTCATTCAACATAATATATATGTTCTATAACAATTTACAATGTTTCCTAGAACAATATGTCCAAGACAAGAACTGTGAGAAGCTTTAATTTTTAGGGGTGTAGCCACCAAGCACTGCAGCACATCGTGTGAAAGCAAAGAGGACGGTGTCCCGTCCAGCAGGACAGATCAATTCATGACAGAAGAGCTGACTGACAGCCATTCAGCAAGCTGATCAATGTTTTCTGTGGACCCTCGGGGACTGAAACTACTGACTGATTTGCGTGCTAGAACTCTGTTTTACGCTCAAAAAAGCCATTCGCATGACACAGGGTTCCTATGCCTTGTTGACTGCTGCTGTCACCAGATCAGTCTACACTTAGCTTGCCGTCAACACACACATTTAAACAGTGCTTATTTCAACACCGCTTTGATTTTAACGATCAATACATCAGAGACTATATGAATACAAGCGGACTGCGGACAGAGCGAAAACGAGTACGACTACAGAAAATACTTGAAATAGAAGAGTGCATTGTACAATTTGGCCTATGATCTTAAAAATAAAGATGCCAGAGTTCTTTGAGTGGTAACATCTTTTAAAAAAAAACTTTCAATGGATTTAAGGAACATTTATTTGTTTAAAGAATCGTCTACAATGTAAGCTGTCAAGCTTGTAACAATAGAAGAACCCTTTCTCCATCAATCTGAGAGCTGTTTCACTATACAAAGAACCATTTAGGCATTAAAAGGTTCTATATAGAACTCATTGTTTTAAATAGAACCATTGTCTTTACTAAGAAACCAGCTTTTTTAAGTGTGCAGGCTGAAACAAGTTAAACACCACTGGACAAACTACACAACTAAAAACACTGCACCTAACAATGTGTGCTATTTCAGCACAGCTTTCATACAGGATGAGATCAAATTCATTCCTTTATTGCTAGTAAACATCTTCTGCCGATATGATATCGACCCAATATAATCGGTGGCATTTATAGTTACTACATCACAAACCTCAACCTTCCTTTATGAGTTGTTTTCATCTGTCCTGAGCTTCAGCCTCAAAAGCAAAAGTCCTCTTCACAGCAGGCACCATGACCTCTGAGGCCATATTGGACCACATTTCCAACAGTTCAGGCATTTACAGGAATTCTAATTTCACAGTAGTACTCGCTGGCCAACCATTTTAGATGAAAGCGAAAGGCAGATCTGTTTAGGAATGATCTGGTCTGAAGTGAAAACACAACGTCTGCAAAGAAACTGTGTGTTTGAAGAAGCAAATCCAGGGTTTCGCCAAATATTGAAATCAAAACTCTGAACTATATTAAGGATTAGAATCCTAGATTTCACAAGAAACAAAATAAAGAACTTAATTCTTTTTTCCAGTTTTCCATTCCAGTTTCCTGGCACTGTGCACACTGTCAGTCGCGGGTCAATCCAGTCCTCCCATGGGTTACTGAAGTCGAGACCTTGTGGAACAGTGTATTGTCTGTAATCTCTAAAGGGAGAAGTGGAGCTTTCACTGGCCCAAACATCAGTATAGAACTATGCCATCTGTTGATTAGCCCATCTGGTGGTCCGTATAGGAAAAGACTGTGTCACACCAGAGGAGGTAAAGGAAAAGGCACAAAAGACCTAGTTCTCACCGCTTAAGAGTCACAACAAGGCAGCAGCAGCCATCCCCGCTGGGTTTGATACCTCAGCGCCGCCCTCTCCCCGGGGTGAGCCTCACATGTGGGCCTTTATCTAAGCCTCTATGACTTCCCCCTTATAATGTGTGCAACCATCCAGATGCTACTGAACCCAAGAGCCAGGCTGTGGCATGTGCTCCTCCAAACATCATTTCTCTGAGGCATATCAGTTTGTATATGCGTTTCGTGATGTATTTTGATCTATAACCCACTGCAAATATTCCACTGTATGAAACCATGAAAAATGCCATATTGGTTTTGAATCTAAATACCAAAGAAATCCGAGCATGTTATGGTCGAGCAGCTTGCTGAATTCAAAGTTTGAAGTTATTCTACTTTCCAACCATGTAATCTCGTATCGTATTGAAGATTTATTACCCAGACACATTGGAGTGTGGTGGGACAGTTGAAAGTGATTATAGAGAACTGTAAATCTTTCTGCTTGTGAGGTTCACAGTTCTGGAGAGGAGCAAAGGATGTGGACATCTTTGAAGGATGCATGGAGCTGAGAAGAAGAAGAGCAGGGCTACTATAACAAACCTCCCACAGTCCAGCCTGGCTGATGCTTTCAGAGACACTGCCATGTAATGCTTGGAAGGAAATGACAGATTAGTAACAGGTCGCTATTCACAAGTTTAGATAAATACAACATTCTTACAACATAGGGTTAGGAATTGAGTCCCGTCCTGTAAACACTGGACTCAAGGATAATTAACTTCTTCTGTGTTTTCCTGTAAACCCACATGCACGTATTGTGCAATAATGTTAGGTTATATAACTACGTAGTTGGTCCAGTGCCAGGACCTTCTGCCAGCCTTTGGCATTAATACTAAGTCTGCTAACAGGATGTGGCAGGTTTTTAACAGTATTAAAGGACCCCGACAAAGTGATGGGGACTGCGCTGTCAGATTGGGCAATGGCTGAGAACAACGCTTACCGTCATGAATGAGAGAACGGCTTGTCTCGCTTTGGCTAGAATGTGGCTGAATTCTGACCACAGTCTTGTTAAAGCAGGGACAGGATGCTGACAATAGAGACAAAACAGTTGAACCAGAATACCTAACACGCATATGGAGACATTTGCAATGCATTAGCCATGAAGCCATGAAGTTATACATTTTCTAAATATTAATTCAGAGTAACATAATAATAATAGCATTCTGGGTTGGAATCCTAATAGGTGAATCTGGCCCAAATACAATGTGAACAGTGTTCAGGCACTAAAGCAATAAAACCTGCTTTCATCAAAGGTCAAATGCTACAATCTGTAAACAGACACAGCAGTACTTCCCTTCATTCAGCTTCTTATCTGGCTAAAAGATTTGAGATTAGATATGACTTGAAGTGCTCCACATGTTCATTTGCATTGCTATGAGATGAAGCAAATATACACCATTTGGTCTCAATGCAAGGAACATAATTGAATCTTATAGTCATGAATGCCAATGCAAAAACTTGGTATCTTTTATGCGTTACACCCTAAACATCTTCAGGAAACCTCTAAAAGTCTCCCATGTGAGATAAAGAATGTTTACGGGAGGTAATACCAGAAAATGTTTTTAGTCAGACTTAGTCAGAGCTCAACCAAGACGCAGCATCTCCTTACATTAACCATCAACAATGAAAATATGGCACGGATATGGCCTCTCTAAAAGTCGCTGCGTCAGCCACACCATAGAAAAGATGCTACATTAAACAGGGCGACTTCGTCTGCGTCTCGAATCATCTTCATTCATGGTGACCGCAGCGGTTGAACACAAAAACTCCAATGACATTCCTCACAGACTGTACATACAGACCCTAGACCCTCCGCTTTGTCTTCTAATTCCCTGCAGTGTGGCCTGAGACAGTGCCGCTCTCTCTTCTCCCTCCAGCTCACATACGGGCCGCATTACTTCATTAGAATTCTATCTACTGAGGGAAGGTGAGAGCCAAGATGTGTCGGCCCACATCAACTGCATTGTGGTCAGGTTGTTGACTCCACATGCCATTCCAATAGATGCAAACTGCACATGCTTCACCTTGGAACAACGTTGTGTTACGGAAATAGGGCTTGTTTGAGTTACGGTACTGGGGCTCACTGCAAGCCCACTGTCAGATGTCAAAGTCGTGTGTGACGCTGAGGGGACGCGAGGGGAGAAGGTGATCTTATTTGTCACTGCAATCAAAGCGCTCTTTGATCTGCGACACTTGCATTGACTTGCGGTGAAGTGAGGCGTCCATTCTCTCGTACATGTGACTCTACAGCGAGGATGGCCTGCACAAACACGGCCTCCTCTCAGACTGTGAGATAAGTAAATACGTGTGGTGCAGAAATGCTCCCTCAGCGTTCAGCTCTTTCAGTTTGCTCTTCCCCTGCTCTCTTGCTCAACCGATTTCGCTCCCCTAAGAGTCATCACCCTCAAACTGTAGTTGCCATAGAGGCTTTCACAAAGAAAACGAATACGATTCACCCCCCTCCCCACCGCCACCCCTTGGACAAAGAGCAATAGCAGTTGTCATGCACAAAATCCCCTGCAATTGCCTCAACACAGCTCCACAAAGCAGAGCCAAGAATCTGAGCAGCCTTGCAGGATCACACTGACCTTCTGGCAACACCTTTAAAAAGGAAGGTTCCTACAGTTCCTGGGCTTACATATTTTGTAAAAACCTATTATTGGTGAGAACCATCACATCATACGGTTCTTGAAACTCTTTCAAAGGTTCCACACACTCATACCCCTCATCTGCAAGCACCTTCTTTGAATGAACAGCCAAGTGAACTATTCCTCAGGGAACCATAAAGTGGTTCTTCTAGTCCAATAGGCTTCCTTAGACACTTTATTTTTAGAGTGAAGCTTCTATTATGAGAAGGTACAGCACACCATGTGTTTCACTTTTGTGGTCAATCTGAAAGACCACTTTTGCACTCAGAATAAAACAGTCTTGATATTGAACTCCTCCCCTATGGCCTGCATGTTAAAACTTGTCCACCTGGATAACAAACCAAACCTTCCCCTCAACTATCGACCATCAGCGAGCCCTGCCCCCTCTCATCCCCCCCTCATCAACGCTTAACTGCAGCCGGACCCTCATTTCCATCTCAGTCAGAGGGTCTGCAGATGAGTGCTGTGCAAAGTGTACAGGGCAAACAGCACTGAGACGTCCTGGAGAGAGCCCATTACAGCGGCAGGCCTTACTTTCATAGCGAGGGAGGAGCCTGGAAATACAGGCCAACAGCAGTGGGCACAGTTGCATTTACTCTCCAAAGAATATTTGGTCAGTGGAGCGGCCACCACATCAAAATTTTCCTTTGATTCGGCTTTGGTTGTTTTAGTTGGTAAACTGAGGCTCTGGGTTAAAAAAAAACATTTGTAAGCTCTTCTGGGATGGATGATATTCATACCCTTTACTTCAGGCTTCTATCGTCTTTATTGTCACCTCTACTTCCTGTATTCTAAGACCTTTATTCCATTGATATGTAGTCTTTCAAATCAAATACACTGTTTTTTGTTTTTTTAAAAGGGGACACGAAAAGTTCTTTATATGATACCAATTTAGGTGTTACTTGTAAATGAGAATGTGAGTTTCAAGAAAAACAAATATTAAGTTTTTTTTCTTAAAACCTTTACATTATATAGAGGTTCTTTAAACATTAAACACACACAGCTCAATTACAGGGTGGTGGTTCTTCAAAGACCCATCCACTGAAAAGCTTCTTAGGGAACCAAAAGTGGTTTTCCATAGCACTGCATAAAGAAACCATTATTTTGAAGAATGTTACAAATAAAGCTGCAGAATATGATGCCATAGATGATCAATTTTAGGTACATTGATTTTTGTAAATGAGACCAAAACTATGCAAATAACTTAAAGGTTCTTTACCAGTTGAAGTTATTCACTGACAATTAGTCCAAGAACTGTACATTTTTATCCATAAAATCATATTTTAACTGACTTAAATGAATTCTAATAACAAACTGAAACATATTCTTTTATATTTATATCTATTCTGTTTAATGTTCAAAACCGGAGTATGATGATATTAAAGTATGACATTCATTTTTTTCCAAAAACAAACATCAGAATAGCTTCAAAAAAGCTGCTCTTTGGATCTTTCATGAACTGTACTATAAAAAAGATTTCACTGACTGCAGAGTAAAAAGCACTGGGATTATCTAAATGTTTTATTGCATAGGAATTATCTAGATGTTTGCAAACAGGAAGGGAACTAAAGAGCTTTCTTGGTTTTCTTAAATGCTCAGTGTGGGCACTAGGGCTGAGTGTTTTGATTTGAAGGAGCCCGGGCCTGCTGCCCTGCGGTCTGGAGCCCCAGCAGGTCGGAAAGGAGCTCCATCACTCTGTGGGCTCCCGGGGGGCCTGGAGTCAGTGGGGCTGAGCAAGGGCTCACCAGGCCTCCGCCAGCGTCACTGATAACACCTTTGTCCCCTCCATTCCCTTTGGCCCCGTGTTTACTTATCTCAGGAGTGCTGCCCAGCAAGACCCATCATGCAGGTCTCAGAGGGACAGCAGGGCGATCCGAGACTGGGCTCACACTTCATCGCAAATGGCATTTCCCTCATTACAGGCAGATGATAACCAGAGCACTTAATGAGCTTTAATCCAGAAATGCCCATTGAGCACCACATTACCATGACTTTGATTGATGCTCATTTGAAATGCATTGATGACCTATGCCGACTTGGAAGGCAAAAATTTGTCATCGGCATTTCGTTCCTTTGAAAAGCACGAAATATGCAACCTTTTTCTAATTAGTCAATCCAGTCTCGTGTCCCTTACAACCCTAGTTAAACGGTTTTCAGCTCTACCTAATGTTAACTCTACGGTCTCTATAGAAAGCAAAACAGCACATTTGCATTACAATGCAAATTACTACCATTAAAACATGCTAAGCTGCAGTATGTCACATAATAGACCGGCAGAACATGGCAGTTCAAAAGAAAGCAGCGGTTCGACATGGTGTAAGTGCCTTTCACTGGCTCTGTTTAGTATGTGTATTACCTTTCAAAGTTGTGTTTGGATAATAAATCAGAGGATTGTTTTGAAAAGCAAATGCAAACACACACCCGCCGCCATTAGGGGGAAAACAATCTATTATTTTCACAGGGGCTATGACTTTTCATTGACTGTTAAAGACAAGTCTCAGGGCCACTGCCAGGTTATCGCAGCAAATCTTCTGCAATCTTATATTTCAGCTTCTTATAAAAGTCCACAGATGATAGACTGGACTGTATAAGCCCTGCTCTGTTTATTAGACATGGTTAGACATGCTTTACACAGAGTATGTGAGAGCCAGGCAGTATAACAATAACAGTCACATTTGCAATTAAAGAGTTTCCAAATGCTGAGTAACAATTCTGGATAGTATGAGCTCCTGAAAAGAATAACAGCTGACATAATATGCAACACATTTTGATGCCTCTAATAAAGTTGTCATTATTTATAACAAAACATTGAATTTTCTTGTATTTGTAAAGCCCATTTCCAACATAAGATACAGCGCAACTTAATACATTCTTTATTGACAGATTCCTTCTAAACTTTTGCATCATGGCAGCTACTTTACGTAAACGACATCCGCAAGAGACATGTGTAGGGGGGTATTTTCACAATCACGTAACAATACACTTTACATTCTCCAGTGCTCCCCTATTTCCCCAGTATGATACAGTATGTGTACATGACTCTACCTATACTTATCTGCTTATGTACATATCTGCTGTTTTGATGAAGTGTCCCAGCTGACCCCTACAGAACAGAATGGATCAAGCCAAATACTGCTTGCTAATTTTTCCTACTTTCCCTGTAAGTTCTTGCAAAACCATCCTCCAGAGACTGGCCTGCAATCTTGGAAGAAATTCATATCAGTCTAAACAATCTTATCCTTGGGATCACCACTTTCAACTATACCATGTCGTTACACAGTATTGCATCATGCTTCTAGATTACTATACTGTTAGACAAAAAAAACAAAACAATGTATATCCTTCTTGAATATGTTCTATACTGCATTTTGTAATGAAACGCTTTAACTAACTAACAAAACAGCTTACACAAGTCATACACAGCTAATAAGTACAAGTGAACCTTTGCTAGACACTTTATGATGCTTCCTGCAAAAACTGCTGGTGTGATAATACACAGCTGTCTTTGTCTGGGTCAACATATGGCCAGTCTTCTTTGGCTGACAGTGGTCCACAGGAGCTAGAGATCTGCGAGGCTTCAGAACGAATGTACAGACAAGAGAATGTCTGCCCTGTTTAACATCAGAACCAAGTCATCACACATGGGCCTGTTCTCTCATTCTGTTACATTATTTCAATAACTGGAATCTACTCTCGGTCTTCCCCCACCCCCTCATATTGCTCTTGACTCCCCCTGTGCTTGCCTTCGCTCTCCAGCTCACTCTTGTTATCCGGGGCCAACTGGGAATGTGCCTGCAGAATCTCAGGTCGGGTGTGAACTCTCCCACTGGTGCCACCTTGTAAAACGACATCTGCATTCGGCGGAGGGCTTTTGAAAGGAGGGAAGCCGAGAACTCAGGGACTTTAAAGGCAGTGAAGTTGGTGTTAACCTTCAGGAAATACAAACGAAGGAGAAGCTAAAATGGATGTTAAGAAACGGTGGTTTCTTTCTCTTAAAACGCCTGATCAAAGCAGAAACTCTGACAGCGATACCGAGGTACATAAAATCCCATGCAGTAATCAAGACTACCAGCCCACACTCCTAACAACAAAGGCGCCAAATGAGTGCTTTGGAGCGAGACCATGAAAGTTCACTTTCGATAGATGATTCTTTAACTCGCTTTTGTTTGAGTGCGGGGAACATTTGAAGCTTTAAAGAACACCACCGAAGAGACGTCACTAGAAATGGACATCAAAGTCGAGAACCATTTAGGGATCTGTGTCTGAAAGACGTACGCTCGGCTTTTATATTTTGGGTTGATTGGCTGTAAATCAGTCTGCAGCCTAAGCAACTTCAACAGCCCTTAAATGCATGCTCCTCAGAAGTTCAGTGGGAAGGGTGAGCATGGGCCAGCGAGCAGACGGCTCATCTGTGCGAAGAGAAGGCTCTGATCTGGGCAACCCGCTTTCCTTTCCTGTCTTCGTCTCTCCACCCCAAACGTTATTGTCATAGAAAGGCTTTGGCACACCAGAAGTCCCACTCCTGGAAACTCAACTCACATCTGCGTCCTGTTATACATCCTAATCCCCCTCCCCTCGCCTCCCCACTCATCAGCAGTCCGCTCAGATTAAACTGGAGGCTTTAATGGAAAGTTCTAGCCCAATAAAAAACTCATTTACTTTTTTTAAGGGAAATCCTTTTTTAGAATCTTGTGTTTAGGCACATTTGTCAGAAAACGCCTTTGTCCGAGCCTTTCCTTCATTTTTACAGCGTTTGAAGGCGGAATATACTAGATCACTAGTGGGACTTGTAAACTATGCTTATAAAAACAGAGGTTCCTCTATATATATATTATAACTATACCTCATTATGTCTATACCTTCATAGACAATACAGAAACTTAAAAAGATGGTTCTTCAAGTGGTCTTTAGCAAAGAATGTTGTTTTATAAGAACCATGAACATTGAAAGAACACTTTGCACCATGAAAGCTTCCTTAAGATTGATGGTAAATGTGCTGTAGATGGTTCGGCTCTGCTATAGTTTTCTGCTTGCAACAATAGATTTAGAACCATTAGATATAGATATAGAACCATTTTGGTGCGATATAGAACCATCTACAGCACATTTTCAATCAATCTAATCAAACCGTTCATGGTGCGAAGAACCCTCTGAGTGTCTGTGGCTATATATAGAACCATTTTCAAATTATTTATAAGTGGGGGTCAAATGTTCTCGCACATGGTTTCCAAAACTTACTTTTTTAAAACAAACAATTTCTTCCCCAGGTACCTAAACGCGGTTCTCCTGTGGCATCCTTCCAAAGATCTCCTTTTGGCACCTTTATATTAAATAATGCAAGAACAAACACGTGCCGCACTCATCCTTCCTGCCTCTCTCTTTCCTAAAGGAGCCAAAGATCTGCTCCATTCTGTCAACCAGCACGCACAAGCATATAAAGCACTCAAAAAGAAGAAGATAAGAAACAAATAAGTAATAAAGCCAAAAATGATCAATAATTAAAACAGGTGGGATAGGAAAAATCGGGGGGGGTTTAGAAGATGCGACCCCTATTCGAGGAGCAAGACGTCCCACACAGTGTCCCTTCATGTACTTCGAGCAGTTTGACACGCAGCCAAGACAATGTTAATGGGGTGCGTTTGTAATGGCAGGAGCCCGCAGATCATGGGAGGGAACAGCCCCCTTTGTCCAAGTGGTCCGCATTTAAGGCCAGCGAGCATAGCGCCTCCACAGTGCGCTCTGCGGATCTCCACACACACACACACGCTCTGACACACGCGTTACAGCATGGAGCTGAAAGCTGTTCTAGTGGCAGCGCTCGTCACGGTGGCCATCTACGGGACAGTTTCTTACGGTGAGCTGCTCTACTGCTTCTCTACCCGGCGCAGGCGAGCGCGCAGTTTGGCGGGATGCTTAAGAATATATGCGATTTTGTTTTTTAGCATTTCTAAGATTACAGATTCTGCCTACTTTGAGTTGTGAAGGCTGCTGATAAGAGTGGATGAGCATGGGTTTGAGAGGTACACCTTGGTTTTGGTTCTATTAGGTGCATCATTATTTACTGCAAGCTGGCGTTTGGTTACATTGCATAGGCTGGCGTGCATAGTCTACTGCACAGTTACGTTACTACGTTACGGTTTTGGGCATGTTTTTTGCTTTGATGCAACTCAGGGCTGCGTCCAAATACTTTCTTTAACGATCTTTGTGCCATGTTTGTTCGACAGAACCGCGCGCTGAGCGGAGCAGCACGCCATTGCTTAATGTGTGTATTTGTCACCTTTTTTGTTTCCATTTAATTAGCCACAAATTAGGAGGTAGAACCAAAAGAGCCCAGGCAGCGCCAAGCTGCACTTCAATGGGCCAAAGCGCGGGAGGGGGCTGTGTGCACCCCTCTTTACCATAACAATAGAGATAGACTACCTGGCATGTTCTAAACTCCTCTAACATGGAGCTCGCAGGTACTTCTCACCCTCGGGGCTCTGTGAGTGGGCGATGTCCGCTTGGGCTGCGTGCCGAAAGCACAACTGCTCATGGATGAAATGTGGGGGTCCTGCGCTGGGAAGCCTTTCCTGCATCACGCAGGCTGAATCCCAAATGCACTACTACTGGTGCTTTTAAGTGCACTATGCTTGGGCGCCGAAGCCCTTGTTTAATGACCTATGTTAATGCACCATATAGAGGAGGTTTTTGGACGAATCCTCCACTTGGCCAGCAGTCTGTCCACTCATCCTGCAGTAATGTGGCAGCTGCTGTTGAGAAAAAAGAAAAAAAAAACTGTGTTTTTAATGGTTGCCAGTGCCTGAGTTTGTCTAATGGTTTCCAGTACATCAGCATAGAAGTGCATCTTATTTATTTATTTATTTATTTTTAAGGTGCTGTAGTTTAGCATGTTGCCTTTGATGATGCTGCCCAATCTACATTTGGATGCATTTTTCTCATTAATGCAAAATACATTAACAAAGCAGTGTATATGTGGATTGGACAATAAACATACATAAATGTTGACTGAAGTCAAATCACACGTGCAAACATGTTCATGCGTGCCAGTGAATCATTGATTAATGGTTCTGTTCCAAATGGGTTTCTGCATGTACTCCGTTTTATAGCACTGCTTGCGTGTTGCTGTTTTAAAGCATTTCCCATGAAGAACTGTAAATGAACTCTGATTCGCTAATTATTAACAGAAATTTGCATATAAATTTTAAAGCCATTTGAGAGGCTTGATAAAAAAAAGCCTAGCTTGCGAAATGAACTGAAGAACTGCAAAGCTGAATCTGATCTGAAGTGTGTTTCGTTTAACAACAGTGTGATTGAACACATCTGCTTTGGAACCCACTTTAAAGCAGAGGACAAAATATGTCCATTTGTATAACATAATAATCTGCAAGCTGGATGGAGTCCACTGGTTTGCTAAACAGCGTGTCTGTAGAGCGTCTCTAGTGTGGGCATAATTAGGGTTAGTACGACGCACACTGAATTGAAATGTATGGTGCTTTTAATTTATATGATATGTCCGTTGATTGCATGTGAAACAGCAACACAGTTAATTTCTTTCAGTTTACTTCTTTTGGCAGGACTTTTGTTGATGTAACACATTTTTTCCATCAAATGTAAATTCAAATCTATCATCGTTTTTTTTCCCTTGCACCCATATGTGATCTGTCTATAATGTGTTGCTCTCTTTCTCTCCAATCTTGTGCAGCCAAGCCCATCAGTCTGGTAGAGAGGTGCTGGTGCCGTTCCACAGTCAACACAGTCCCACAGAGGAACATCCGTGAGCTAAAGTTCGTCCACACACCCAACTGCCCCTTCCAAGTCATGTGAGTATCTGCTGCAGTGTCTTTCTCACACGCTCGTCGATCCCGACGCAACGCTACTTCTTGGGGGGTGTCTTACTGAACCTCTCTAACCATCATTTCACACCATCAATCTCCCGCTGCTGAAGGAACTCTGAATAGATCCGGAACAGGCCTCCCCTGTCTGGCATTATGCTCTGGGTCAAACTCTCACAATTAGACACATGCAGAGGAAATGCTACAGGAGGGGGTGGTCTTCTAGGCTTGGATGCAGTTTTGTTTTGTACAGGAAGACATCATAGGGGTCCAAAAACAAGTTCTCCTTGAAGTACTTTCTCACCCATTGTGCCTGATAAACCACCTCACACGTCACAGCTTTGCCTGCTGTTGAGAGTCATGCTTCGTCCGTGTTTCCACATGAGCGGAGTGGAGCACTCAGAAACTAGGAATTAGCAGCATACCTTGGTCTATACAACCAAGTAACAGCCCAATATATAATCCAAAACTACCAGTCTGCAAATAAACTCTTTAAAACAAATGGAATGTCCCCAAAATAAGAACTACTTTCCCCACAGAGCTTTTAAATAAAGGTTTTGTGGAAGAACCTAAGTGAGATATGTATGAGCGCCACTTACTGCTAAGAGTTCTACATAGACCCCAGATCTAAGCCAAAAACTCTTTAGGGTCCTTTATTTTAATAACAGTATTCCAAAAGGTGACTTAAATGGTCGCAAAATAAAACAGCTGTGCACGCTCACTCGCCTGTGCACTAACGAAGTTGACAAAGAAATCCCCAGAGAACAGATCAGAGGTAGGACTCCAAACTTCCAGATCCTTGATACCCTAAAACCGTCCTGATGAGTGAAGCCTGTAACATTATATGCCAAGCTTTTCTGTTGGCCTTCACTTGCTGTGAAGTAATTACTACCTGCTGTCCACAGGCCTGCCTCACTTAACCCCCACTGACAAAATCAAAACAGACAGGGAAATGCCAGATACACTACTGTCACATGAGAGGATATCGTTGAGTCAAACTTTGTTAATAATGCACAGCATGATGCTACATTAATACGGCACAGCGTTGGATAAACAATGGTACCAAATGACATAGAATCTGGTGAAGATCTGAGAAGTACTTTGGATCACAGCTCCTAATTCAAACACACCTTTTGGTTGAATTTAAAGGTCCCATATCCTCTTATGACGATTGTGTGGTTTTGTGAACCAAAACATTCCTAATTTTTCTGACCTCAGTTTATCCATACAGATTGAACAGGCTATGTCAGTTACTGTGCCCATAAGACTGATATATATATAAATGATATTGTTTCTGATTGATCAGCCTGCATTGTGCCTCATGTAAAAAACTAGGCTGAAACACTTCTTATAACTTCTTATATAAGGGGGAGGGGGAAGAGGCTGTAGGCTAAATGAGTACATATATGTATGTGCAAAAACAAATAAGCCTCTATACACAGGTTATGTGCACTGGGGAGTGGAACACATGTTTAACAGTGTCCACATACTACATTAAACTTTTCTTTTCTTAAAGAAAAAATTTTCCATAATATGAGCTCTTCACACGCATGCGATCACCAAAAGAATGTTTAAACGGTGGGGTTAAGTGGGTTATTTAGGCATGCCCTTGTAACCGTGTGTAATAAAACATTGTGGTCACTGACAAGGTGCATAAATAGCTCACCAACATAAGCCTGTACATTCCAAAATACCAGAGGTCAGCTACCAAGTTAGAGATTGAAGGCTAATTGCTTTCTTGTTTAAAGTTGGCTGCTAAACTAGAGCTTAAACCAACAAACCAAGCAGACCAAAAACACCTATGCAATCCTTAACATATGGGTAAACCATAACTTTAAGGTTTATTTATTATACATATATAGTTTAATGGCTAAGCGTTTATTTGCCTCTATAAATGTAAGTGGTAAAACTCTGAGTATCCTAGAAAAAAAACATTAGTTCTCCTTTTAAGGCAGTCTGATCAACGCTCCGACAAATCCGCAGTGCTTGCTGACAGTGTGAGGGTGAGAGATCACAATCTGACAATTTGTCAAGACCTGCAAGTGAATTAAGAAAGAGGAAAACAATGAGAAGCTATAACAGCCTCTAAGGGGGTATCACTCAGCATGAAAGAGAAACTAGAGAAAAAAAGAAGTGCTTCAGTGGGCTCCAGCCAGCTTTTCACTGAGCTCCTTCGTCCTTGTTTTGCTGTGTGTCATTGTGTGGTTAATGCTGACCATGGCATTTCTTTTGTGACGCATTCAGAATTCTTTCACAATGGGTGACCAAATGTTTCAAAAAGACACATAATAATCAAGTGGGCCATGGAGCGAGATGGTTGAGTGGTGTGGGTGAATATCAGACGTTTAACCATTTTCTGGTCTATTTTTCCCACAGTGCTAAGCTGAAGAACAACAAAGAAGTGTGCATTAACCCTGAGACCAAATGGCTGCAGCAGTACCTAAAGAACGCCCTTGAAAAGTAAGGAGAATTTTTTTTGAAAACAATCACTGTGAGAAACAAGAAATATCAGCCTATGTGAAATATATAGATATGTGAAAACAGCTTTTCTTTCCTTAACGTGATGATCATACGTTGGGGTGCATATCTATCACAATGAAGCATGTAACTGAAGAGACAGCGCTGTTTCACTTTTCCTGTTTCTCACATTTCTCGGAATGCTCAGGAGAACCCCTTGCCAGCGTACTTTTTAGCTACAATTCCTGGCTTCGTTCTTCAAAAGAATCTGTGAAATATGTATACCTTTGGTTGCTGAACATGATTTTAATGCTTACCAGCCTCGGCCTAGCTTTCTAATGCGAAACATGCTCTCACACCATGGCGCTGGCTTCTAACCTTCTAACTGATTCTGATCATAAATCAAAAATCAGTACTGTGGTTACACTGAATCATAACAGGAAGATGCAATTTGCCCAATTTTTATGTGAACTCTGTCGAAATATGAAGTAGGTAATCCTTGTTTCGGAGTTTTCACGTTTGCTGTGCATATTTTCACTGCTCGACTGGACTGAATGTGTTCTAACGTCTAACCGGATCGAGTGCTGCACACGTTAGACCTACATAAAAGGCAGAAAGGTGTGAACAGTCCAGTCTGCACAACAAAACAGTCAGAGTTAAAGATGAACAATGGCTCTGCAGGCCTGAATGGCTGCTAGACACATACTGTGCAACAGTGCTCAGTCAGAGAAAGGGGAAGCTGTACATCCGACTCCACTGAAGGAGACATTTGTGGAGCATTTTAGTTCCACAGCTTTCGGAGACTTTACTGAGGTTTGCATGCAGCAATTGAACTGCAAGTCCTTTCAGTAGCCGCATTGCTGTCAAACATGGTAGTTTTGTCCAATTGACTACCTGTGCAGTTAAAAAAAAACGAACTGCCTGTAAAACCTAATGACATGTCTGTTGCACAGTATGGCCAGGAGCACGGTCTGGCTGCATGCTCTAAGTGCTTTTCCAGAGAGTTTGGCAGGTCATTAAATGGTCCTGCTTCCCCTCAAATTTCGCTTGAAGATGCAGTTTGGGAGTTCATTCAGTAATAACAAATGTTTGTTAATTCCACTGCGGTGCTCACTGTCATAAGCAATGGTTTGGCTCAAGTCAGGAGGAAATGTGTCCAAAAAGTCCATGTGCAACAGCTCAGCTTTGATCTCTTTGCGTTCGGCTGCGTTCGGTCTATTTTAGGGCGGGGGGATTCAGTTTCACTCTAACCATATACGTCTTTTGTCTCCGCAGAATGAGGAAGGCCAAACAACAAAACAACTAAGCAGTCAGCTGGATGGCAAGCCAGTTTGTCAGCCCACCACCACAGATATGTACCATATACTCCTCTGGCATGCTTGCTGACCCAGCACTTAACCTGCCAAACTTGCTTCCCTGTCTGTGACTCGGCAAATGGCACACCAAACCGTCACCACCGTCTCTGCCACTGCTATAGGCACCTCCTGTGTTAGCGCAATGTGCAATTATATATGTATGAGTGTGGTTTTTTTATACGTATGATTATGTATATACAATGTTTTATATCAATTTTCAACAGTAAAGAGATATTTTTGGAGTCGCGTTTGCTCCTTGCCTGTCTGTTACAGTGAGTTAGGTGCCACTAAATGAAGTATTTGATGACTTGGGAGCAAACTCAAAAGGGTTTTCACATTACATCTTATAACAAGAAGGAAAATGGGTTAATGGTGACCTGAGCCCAAACAGCAGTGTATCTTTTAGGAGGACAAGTTTGATGGGAATTGGCTTTCTGCCCACTTCATAATCATATTTAAATGATCCATATCTCCATATCTAAAATTCTGTAACACTGCATATTGCATGTGAAAGTAATATTATATATATATATACATAGATATATTCAACAAGAGAAAAGTTTCTCGTGTTTTTGTTCTCTGATCAACAGGGTGTCATTTTTATACAAACCTAAAAACCAAGAGACCTTGGGGCCTTACATAACTACTCTGAACTACTTTAGAGAACATAATTGGGTTTACTGGAAGTAGGCTGTGAAGGAAACTAGAAGGGAATGGTTTTTTTTTTTTATTTCGATCACTCTGTAAGCAGAGAAACATCTGGATCCTCAAGACTGCTAATTGAGCAGCCAGCGTGTGCAGGACAGTTCTGATATGGGTTCCCAGCACACAAAACATTAAACAAAACCTAAACAGATTTGTATACACGGTACCAAGTTACACAGTTAAATAAAAAAATCCACAATATATCACAACAATCATTAAACAACAGAATAAAGATGTTTAAAAAGCCTACCTATCTTACTATTGGTACCATTAGAGGTAAAAACTAATTAAACGTAGACCTACTATTAAGAGTAGCTTAATCTAGAGGTAGAGCTTTACAGATATTGGATTAAAATCTTCACTACCTGTCATAAGTAGTATAATAATGCACTTTATTTATTTTGTTCTGTTGTAGAAGGAGAACTAACCCAGCTGAGCTGAGGAAAGCCCTCCACAAACTCAGCAAATAGCTCGTGTCCGCTCTCCCATGGCCGCAGTAGTTAGAATTGCTCAAAACATTTAACATTAAAAAGAGTGGTTATTTTATTTTATCTACTAAATATGCGCTCACCATGAGCTCCCCCTTTCGTGTAATGCGAAGTGCGTGATGGGCGCTGGTCAAAAGAGGCACTTAAAAATGACATGCGTCTCCAAAAAAAGGAAAAGAGTTTCTCGGTCTGGCGCGGCGGTCTCTTGTTTACCAGCAATTCCTGGCCATAAACAAAACATGCTGTGACCTCCAAAACCAGCACACATTCCTGTCTGCCAGAGCTAAACACTTCTTGAGGAAATTAGCGCATGGAATTTCTCTGTTACACCGCTGCCAATTTTATCCTATCAACTGATTTAATGTGGTGCTATTAAAGCAGCCAGGCCTCTTTTACAGAGCCTGCCTGCAGGCACACAAGCCAGGACAACATAATGCCCACTCAGGATTACAGAGGAAGGTGGGGGGTGCACACATTGTTCTGGAGGTTAGGCGTCTGGTGACACTGAATTTTATACAGTCATGTGGAAAAGTGCAGGAATTAAACAAATTTTCAATGCAGCAAGGAAATCCTGGTGAATGTGTGCCCCCCTTTAACTCCTTTGAACTCATAGACCTCCGCCTCTCCCACGCTGGCTACTATTGCTAGAGAAGTTGATTAAGTATGTTAGTGAAGCTTGTTTCAATGTATGTGTGGCTTAAAACTGAACGATTTTATGCCTTAAGAGCCATTCCGCTTGCTATCTGACCATTAACTCTAGTAGCGGGCATTAACAATAAATTACTCTCGTCACTGTAAGTCTGCAGTGACGCCTGAGTTTAGACCACGTTCACTGTGTAACTGAGCAGAGTCCAACTGTACGCAGAATGCGTAAGGAAAGAAGGCAGTAAGTCCTGCCTTGACGCATCACTGTGAATGTTTCACTTGCTAGACAAACATAAATTGTGATGATTGTATTTAAAAGCCAGCCTGAGGTTATATAGTCACTTCAAACTGAGGCAAACACCACCAGTGCCAGTTTTACAGGGAGTTTCTAAGAAGTATTCAAATCCTAAGATTATTTCAGCTGTCGGAAAGTGTATTCAAATCCTAGAAGGCATTCAGATTATACTGTTTGACAGCTATGGTGATTTTGAAAAAGAATCAATTGTAGCAAATTCAGCTTTTGCATAATTACAAGGTAACAGCTTCATTACTTTATCTCACATTCCTTTCAAAGCAGATGCGAAACACTATCCAAAGACTTATGCTGACTAACAGTATGCCCATTTGCCTCCTCTGTTTAAGGGGTCATTCATCTTCTTGTCTGTGAAATCAAATTTGTGCCCCTGCTTGAAAGGTTTGTGTTTAGTGACAACACTGGCTTTCATGTAATGTTAGCCACAGTAGCAGTGTTTGGACTAAGCCTTTAATAGTTTTATATCCATAGCGCCGACAGGTGCTTCAGGCCATTTGTAATGTATATATTTCCCCCCCTAACTCCCAAACAATGTGAAGACCATTTCTTTGTAGATGGCAGCTTACTTCATGGTATATGTTGTATTTACTTTTTATGAGTTTGTATCTACGTTTGATTTTGTTCATATTTTGAAATAAATCATCAACATTTACACATTCTGTCTTAAGTATTTATTGAATCCTATCAGGCATTTATATACAAAGAAAAAGAATTTGGGGCAGTTTCATTCCCTAGAAAGAAAATAAGCTCCAGCGTGCAGGATTATATCAGGGAATGAATAAAATGGCAATGTTCCAGACACAAATTTCACATTCTGTTTCTTAATTCTTCAAATGCTTGCACAAAAACTCTGAAAAAAAACGTGCACAAACTCCGAAACAACGTGCACAAACTCCGAAACGTGCACAAAAATCCAAAACAATGATTACCTACTTCATATTTCGACAGAGTTCACATAAAAATTGGGCAAATTGCATCTTCCTGTTATGATTCAGTGTAACCACAGTACTGATTTTTGATTTATGATCAGAATCAGTTAGAAGGTTAGAAGCCAGCGCCATGGTGTGAGAGCATGTTTCGCATTAGAAAGCTAGGCCGAGGCTGGTAAGCAAATGCTTTTTGGTTTCTAAGACATTCTCACAGATTTTAATATGGCACATCCACTGCAAATTTTAGTTTAAAATTTAACACCACAAAAAATGTACCATAACTTTTGCACAGGCCACTTTTTGTGGGTTTTTTTTGTCATAGTTGCTGCAGTAATTACAGTAAATGTGCATTCAAATTTGTAGATGTACGCTCTTTGTAAAGCATCTTATTTTACTTAGAAAATAGTGGTAGGTACAGCGAGCAGATTTTTTAGCATTGTACAGTTAACGGAACTGGCTTTTGAACATGTTTATTTGTTGATAAAAGCATTTTTTTTGTTATGTATGTGCATATGTTGCCCAACCATCATAGAAAAATATCCCAGTCACGCTAGAAAATAAATAAGCCTATAAATTAATTGCATGTAATTTAAATGAAAAAAGTGCATTTTCATACATTATGTGAGATGTGTATTTGCCAACATCCTCTTTTGTCTCCTTTTATTCCTTTCAATGCAGATGGATGGACAAAACAAAAAAAAAGTGTGGGATTGTTATACGCAATCATCAACAGGAAAAGCAAAGTGCGTTCACTGTATATTTTTTATCAGTATTAACACTACAAACATCAAATTTGTGGCAAATGAATGAGCCCCAAATATCATTTATCAGAGTCAGTGATAACTAACAGACATTATCAGAATCGATCCTGAACAAAACCATATCGGTCAACCCCATTAGTAAACCAACAAACCATGTCATTAGACCAGGGACGCCCAAACTTTTGCATATGATGTCTGTGATAAGATCCCTTCGTCATTACAGTAACGTCACAGTGGACATGCTGTCTACAAGAAGTCAATCAGTACTTTATCCTAATAAGACAGACTCTTTAATTAGTTTAACTGGACAGATCAAGCTTAAAAGGCAAAACATATTCAAAAGACAAGCCAAGAAATGACACTCAACTCTTGGCCAACATGGAACATAGTGTAGAAAGACTGAAAGATATCAGGTGACCAAAAAAAGTAAAGGAGAAAAAAAGGCTTATATAACTCATTTAATCACCTTAGCTCCTGGATACGGGCTGTGAGCCAAACTAAACACAATCCACGGCCTCGTTTTACACAACAATTAATCAGATCCATATATGCTGTCATGTACGTCACACAATCAGTTCCTACAAGCATGTAATCATCTCATCAGAGAACATGAGCGCACTGTACGACTATTCACTTTATACTCTAAGATGCTGAAAATGCCCTTCTACAGACAAACCTCTATAAACTGTTCTAGAGTTGCTCTAGTTCCGTCCTACTTTCATAAAGTCATGAAGTTCTCAAATATGAGACAGCAGTGTAGTGTGAATAGGATTTTTTCTACCCGTTCAGGAGGTGTTTAATGATGGGTTTAACACAGGAAGTCATGCCTTAAGCACAGTTTCAGGTATCAAAATGCTGATGTGCTCTTTCCTTCCTGCTATCATTAAAAGATCTAATACAAACGTTTACACAGGTTCTTCTAAATCTTTTCAACCTAAAAGGCCCAAGTCTGGAAAGCTGCAAAGAAGAATAAATAGATTTCAAAATAGTTCACATGTTATGTGGTGAATCCTTAACGCTCACATTCTCAGTGGTAAAATGGAAAGAACTGAGATGAAATCAGATTTCAAAACACGCTACCAGTTTCTGTTTCATACCTAAACGGTGAGTCATTTGAAGCCTTTCAGAGAACTAATGTAAATCAACGCTGGGTAAAAGCCAAAGTTTACTCTTGGATCCAATTAAGCAGACAGACTTATGCACTTTTAATAGCAGTCTGGAATTTGTGCTCTTGATGACATACTCTGATGATACAACAAGAAACCATTAAATTCATCTGTAACACTAATAGATCACCCACACTGTACAACCCTCTCATTTGCTAGGGCAGACAGCCAGTTGTCAAACACGACTTCTGTTAATTTGATTAACTACAAGTATGACTGCTTCTATTATATATGTCTTCTATAGTAACTGCTGCAGAGCTCTGACACTGAAGATATTTTAAAACAGTATTTGATGTGTTACTGACCTCTGGACGAGCAGGGCATTCGTGCAATGGTGGTCTACTATACTAAAATATCTGCATTTGATTAATTTGACAGCATTTATAATCATACAGAAATAAATGTTACATTTCTTTGTAATGCTAAATCAGGTCATGTGTTCTTGTCTGCAATGGCAAATTTGCCAACCTACATTTTTTTTAATGGTAATAAAACAAAACCAATACTAACCAAACCTAATATGACACAATATTAACTAAATTCAAGCAATGAAAAAGGGAAACAAAAGGTTGTAGGGTGATGATCACCCAACTTGCAAATCAAATGTTAAAGGTTAAATGTCAATGAAATGCACAAAGTCAATAAATAAATGTGAATGTTAGTTTGAAGGTATTTGTTTGTCAACAGTTATTAACAGGATTAACAGTATTAACAGTAGAGAATAAGAATGAGTATGTGAGTTGTGAGTCTCTTTACTAGCGGTGGAGCACTACAATATTGAAAAAAAAATTGTAAAAGTGAAGGAAATGGTATAAAATAAATTGTTTTGATTTAAACTATTTGAAACAATATCAAGTTGTACATTTCTTGTTTGTACTTATGAGCAGGAGCCAACAGCCAATAATACATACAAACAAATAAACAAACACATAAAAAATACAATATATATATAAAAACAATAAAATAGCTTTTAAAATGAAAAGCTATTTTAGAGACGTTGATTAAGAAATCATTGAAGAGTGGTGATTTATACAGAGTGCAATATATACTATATACTACTACTTTATAACCACTACTATTATATCTTCTGGTTAAACACCTGGTTCCAAAATAAACATATTACAACTCACAGGTGCTCATATTTGGTATGATATATTAGATAAACCATCAAACATAATATCAAACCAGTTTCTGTATATATAACTTTGTTCTAATACAAAGATTAGAGATGGGTTATGACTTGTTTCCACAAGGGAACTTCTGAGGCGTCCTATTCATTTCAGGCCAAAAATCTTTAATCAGGCTTAAATCAGAAAGTGAAGATACAAAGCATTAACTTTACTTTCAGTTAGCTCTTGTCTGTCTGTGATCATGGCTGTCATGCTGTATATGGCCCAGTTACATGTTTCTTGAAGAAACTAATTTTGTGTCCATTATTTGATCTATGAAGCACAAAAACCTTTTATGTCTTTGGGTTATCTATCGCTTCACTTTTTCCCATGTCGGATGATTTTACATGCGTATCACCTCCATGTAAAACCCCAAAGAAATAAAATATCATGAGGGCAACGGGAAAGTACCAGGGATATTTTCATTGGAAAGTAATCATTAACTGCATTTCTTGGAAGCTCAGCATTTGGTGCTGCTAATTTTAGACACTACTGTCACTTATTCAATGACTTCCAATAATTTAAGTAGATATGCGTGTCACATTATAGACCACAGACTTACATACGCTATATGGAGAAAGGCACTGAGGCACCTACACATTACACCTAGTCTATAGACATTAATATGGAGTTGGTCCACGCTTCGTAGCTATAACAGCTTGCTTTATACAAGATTTTGGAGTGTGTCTGTGGGATTTTTGCCATTTATCCACTGCTTTGTGGGGTGCTTTACACCACTCCATCCAACGTTTGGCATTATGCATGGTGGTGTAAAGCTTGCAAGCAGCCGCTCGACTATGTGAAATCTGTGCCATGAATCGTAAGCAACTTTTTACACACAATGCACCTCAGCACTCGACATCTCCATTCTGTTTACATGGTTGCTGTGGTTTCTAAATGTTTCCTCTGTTGCCTCTCATAATTGATTGTGGACTATCTAGAAGGGAAGACATTTCCTAAGCTAACTTCGGATGGATGAATAACAAAGGCCAAGCTAGGTCTTGAGGGTGTCCTGCTCAGTCTAGTGGCGCACTCTTCGTTTCACCTGTAAGTTCTTCTTCTCCTGTTTATTGACTTAGGACATGGAACTCTCTAAAGGTAGAAGGGCCTAAAGTACGGTAGTAACGCTGGCCTCTGTCTCTGTACTAACCCAAACCAGAACCAACTCTGTTTCTTTTATCTTTCTGAGGAAATAACCGCCCACCTGTCCCACCGAATACTGTAAAGGACTGACCACCAGGCCCCCCCCCCCCCGTCACCTGGTTCTCCTCTCAACCAACCAGTTCTCCTCTCCATTGGTGCCATTTGCTCCATCCTTGACTGCATCACTGTATCATCCACCTGATGTAGCACCTGTACAGCTTTTACCTTCAGACTCAGCTTTAGTTTATTAAACTGTAAATACTGTTTCGATCAGAGGAGGATGGGTCTCCCCTTGTGAGTCTGGTTCCTCCCAAAGTTTCTTCCTCCAGTTGAGGGAGTTTTTCCTTGCCACCGTTGCCTCTGGCTTGCTCACAAGGGATAAAGTGTTGTGATTTCATGTTTTTCATGCTTTTAAAATTCCTGTAAAGCTGCTTTGTGACAACATTGTTGTAAAAAGCGCTATACAAATAAACTTGACTTGACTTGACTTGTTGCAACAGTGGAATTTTATTACATTAAAGTTCTTCAGAATCACAGTTTATCACTATCTTTAATCCTGACCTACCCTGCACTACCCTGCATAGCATGGAAGACACATTGGCAGAAACAAACAGTCCCTTCTTAAAGCTACTTCCCACTGTACCCTCAGGTCTTTCTCTTAAGGTAACCTTCAAAGTGTAGGAAAAGTTATCTAGCCAGCTAACTACAGTCAGATTCTTATGGGAAAATCTAGATTATGGACAATTTAATTGATAGGATTTCTCAGCTTCCATAAAAGTCTCAGCTTCCATAGCTAGCATTATCGCTAACCTTGACTATTAATAGTTTGACCTACTAGTTAGCTCTCAACCTAATGTTATTATGGCCAAGTAAAAAAAAAAAGACAGTTCAGTCATAACTGTGAAAGGTAATTCCCTGAGACCTGCTTTGGATTGTGCAATAGTTTATACAGTTCCAAACTGCAAAGAACTCAAGCCTTTTCTTTTCAGAGAGTTATGACAAGTTGCCAAGACCAATATAGAGGCAATGTTGAAGCATGATCCAGCAGCATCTACGTGTACATATCATACAGACAGTGTAATATTGGCCAAAAGAAGAAAATATATTAACTGATATCGCAAATGGAAACACTTTACTACAGAGATTTGGAGCCAATAAATATTACAACATGCTTCTTGACTGGAACACTTCACCCAACACTTCCTGCTTTGTAAACATTTTCACTGTGAGAAGCGTACTCTGGTGAAGTAATATTTATCTCAAAGGAAAAAAAAACAGTTATGCAACCCAACAAATGGTCCATCCGCATCTGTCTCACAGCGCCATTTCAAAGAAATAAATCTGAATCATATCATATGAGAAGGTTTTATTATTCTGTACTGATTTTCACAGAAAATTAGATCAACATGAGCAAAAGCACGAATGTGACGTAGACACATTGATGATTTAAAGTGTTTTATTCTCTTCATAAGAGCTCGTTCTAACATGCTTTGTGTGCTGAGCCCTATCGGATTTACATCTAATCTTTCAGAGTGCTTTCAAACGCCTCTAATTGCTTCTCTGGAGAGAGAACAAGGCAAGGGCTACTGCACGTTCTCAGCACAGTCTCCCTAACTTTTAGTGACGTAGCATGTGGTCATTTAGCTTACTCCACATCCCTGTCGTATTGCAAGCATGTGCCCAAAAGCCTGGAGGAGATCGTACGACAAAGTTAACGTCCCCTGGGTAATCTCACCACATTCACAAGTGTTCCTGTATGCGATGACCTTGTACGATACAGCAAGTTCACATGTTCTGGCTAAAATGGCTGTAATGATTTCAAAATGGCTGGTCTTAAGACTCTCACTGATTACATGAACTTGAAAGGCCCATGTAATGCCCCTAATTGCGCTCATACTGGTTGCAACCTTGAGAAACATAAATCAGTTTAAAACAGAATTTGGCCAAATGTCTCCTAAGACTTTCTCATAGTGAAACTATAGTGCATAGTAACTGCTCCAGATGAGAGGAAAGCTCATGCTGAGAGGCCTTCAGAATATGATCCTCCACTGAAAACAGCCCTATGGCTACTTTATCTTTCATGTGTTAATATAAGAAGGAGGTTATTAGACTTAATGCCATGCGTCTCTATAGAGCAGATAAGCGTCCTAGGATTATTCGTGTATAGTTTCGCAAAGCGCATGCATGGGGAGCAGCGTAGGGGTCCAGCCCCCAGACAAAGCATTTCGAGGCTAGGCTCTTTCACTGTGATTCGGCCTCAAATGGTGCACACACAGGCAGGCTTTACAATTCGGCAGCATGTCAGATCTCTCACTCAGATTCATTTTGATTAAAGAAACGACAGGGGTGAGGACGTATGGGCGGGATCTGTTTCTATGAGACCCAAAGAGGTCTTAAGGCTGTTCTGTTCCTGCATCAAAAGCTAAAAAATAAGTCTATATGTAATTGTGTTCATATCGAAACCTTATTACTGAACTTTGAATATGTTAGGTGCCCTTTACTGTGGTCACATTTCATTATTAGGCCAATGAATATAGGAGACAATGACCAAAATGTGACTAAAGTTTTGTTATATTAATGGACACTGAAGTCATTTCTTTCACCTGTGATGTAATCATTATGGAGATATAATACTTTTCTATGACAGGGTTATATTAATGATACACAATATAATGGATCTGTTAAAAATAAAGGTGCCAAAAACAACAATCTTTAGAGCAATTACTTTTGGCTATCCAAGAAGTGGAAAACTGTATATACATTGGCATAGTTGAATGAGGAGAGTTCAGCACATAAAAATGACATACTATGAACTTCAAACACTGTTGTCTTTCCTTTAAACACAAATCTCACATTTGTGAAAGAGTAATGTCTATTTCAAATTTTCATCTAAACTGTTATATAACAGTCTTGACACCCAACACAGTGACAACAGTGAAGATAGTGGAGCAAGCCTAGCTGAGCTAATCAAGTAGCTGCTGATAAACTCCAAGTAACCAGAATGTTAGTTAACTAACAGAAACAGTCAGACAATCTAGTTTATTTATACAGAGGTTCATTTTGATTTGTTGCCTCTGCGTAAGCCATCAGAGCTCATCAATTTATTCATGAGCTCACCAAAATAGGAACACATATTTCATTCAAACCACTGGGCTGTTAATTACCATATAAATCCACATCTGGTCAAATATGTTCTATCATTAGAGAACAATACTTATAAATGCACTCTTACATTAATTGCATCTTTAAAGAATGGAACTTTTAAGAGTACTATTTTGTAAATAATATTTATGGGGGTAAAGTATTCCAGCCTAAATTCAATATTCACTATGCTATACGTGATGCTATGTAATATTCTGTAGCACTGCTTTACTTGCCTATTTTGTGCTTTACTCCCTCAGGAAGTACAATACTTATACTACAATATTAAGCATGCATTACCCAAAAACCTCAATAGCTCAATAACCAATGTTATATATCGTTGCTGTCCAAAAAAAACATGCATCTCTAAAATCGCAACAACCAACTTTACTTTCAACATAAGTCAGTGGAACCAGAATTTTTTCCAAGCTATTTTGGAGCATTCCAATTGCTCCTTTCAACACAAAACAATGTAAATGGCAGCTGTCGCATTTAAATGTCTTTATCCAATAGTTGTACAATGTACCTGTATGACAACTAATATATTGGTTTTGATTTTTGCCTTCAAAAGGAATACCTACATGTAACATTTTGGCGGGAGTGCCCCTGTCAGGAATTTTGACATTGATGTAAAGATTCTACACCAATTAAATAATATTTATAAAACATAACAAAACATAAGACTTTCAGTCCTAAACATTTAAACCCTTTGTTTTTAGGAGTGCAGATCCAAACTGGGACAAGAATGCTAATATAATTACACTACTTGCTGTCCAACATGTCTGCGGACAAGTTGTTCATCTTATCTTGACACATTGTTTTGGCTAATCCTTCAAGTTACATTATCTTGTTGTGATTCACAAACACAGTCCCATGAAATGTGAAGAAAACCAAGTTTAGAGCGACTCAGTCTTTTATGTGCATGGGACTGTGATCACTAAACCAGTTCAGTGTTCTTTATAGTGAACCATATTATTTTGGATAGGGCTGTTTTTCATGCTTATCATAACAATATGTGACTTATGAGGAGTATTAACCATAACCATAATGTTACAAAAATGAAGGATTCTGGGATTTTTGTGATGCCAAATAAAGAGGATAAGGAGCCTATAATCTTTCACAGAGATGACACAAAAGGAAATCATCAGTATTGTTAATGGCTTAAAAGAAAAAATGTAATATATCAGATTTCCAGATTTCTTTAACCTCTTAAAATTACAGGCTTTTTATGTCCTAATGTATATAATTCAGTAACTGTATGGACAGCTTTACAAACAGGGGCTGGCAGCCTGCATAAGACGCATAAAACTATATGTTTAATCTAAATGTAACCTATGTTATATATAAAAATATATATAAAATACATATATATTACATTATATTAACCAAGCGTCTTGATGCATAGATGATAGACACTGTGAAAATCCACACTGCTACTTAATGGCCTTATTGGACCTACTGATCCTAACATACTAAAAAAAGGAACAGAAACAGATGACCGTGAGAGAATACCTAAACAATTCCTATTTTATCCCTCCCTTTAGCCGTAAGCAATGCAATCCTTCAGCACAAACAAGAAAACAAGAAGCAAATGTATAGTTTATAACCTGCCTTGGGGCCATGCGTTGCTGTCTTTTACTGATTTGGCCGACCAAACTGTTTTCTGGAAAGAGATTAGTCAAAAGCAGCTAAGCCAAGGACACATTTGCATAGGGTACATTTTTTGTAAGCATGTCCAGTTTAGTAATTGCTTCAGTCGTTATGCAATTATTTTTTAAGCAAAGAATTAAGTGAGGGATACTGAAAGAGCTAACTTTGCATAGCTCCAGATGTGCACTCTTCTGCCTGAATCATAAGCAGTTGCTAAATTGTTAAAGGCAGTAAACAACTGATTATCATGACTGGAAAACAGAAGAACAGTATCTGCAGCACAATCGTGTGCAGTCCTATTGTTATCAATAATTATGGGCAATAATCAAATGTAGATGAAGACCAAGATCCTTGTCATCACTGTGTTTAGGCACAATTTTTTATAGGAAATCCAAATTCAGTGAGATTTAGTCATGCAGATGTTTTTTTTTGCCTGTAGTATTTGGGTTTTATTCTCACACACAAACCACAATTCTTTTCCTAGAGCAGAAAGAGAAACAGGATACTGCACATCAAGATTAATAAGGTTTCATTTGATCCACTCAGCCTGGAACCTAAAACTTCACATGCTCTGCACACTAAACATTTCCATTTAGCCCAGCACAAAGCAGGTTTGTAACATACACTATAATGGGAGGGCCTATACAAGTGAAGGCGCACATCTACTTATATCAAAGGCGGAATAGTATAAAAGGCATCTGTAATCTGTCAAACGTTCCTCACAAGTTGAACTTTTCTTATGAAAGGTGCTTCAGCATGTACTGATGTGACGTTTTATTGAATCAACAAAAGCGTTACACATGGAAGACCTCCAACAAAGCACAACCTCTATGGCCCAGTTTAATTTGCTTTGAATCACTGGTTTAACGTCTGGTGCTGCGAGTTGTTGGAACTCTTTTGACGTCAGTCCGTTTGGGGGGTGTCGTTCACGCTCTGCAGTGCATCTCAAGAGAAACAGTGATTCTGTTTAATAATGCATTCTCACACTCAGACCAGCACAGAGTGAAGGCATTGCACAATCAGTTGTTGTGACATGTTACTGAGATGCATGTTCAATACATCAAATGATCACGTACGATGAATCCTAAACGGGACAAACATAATTTGGACCGAGACATGAAAATGCAGGTCTTACATTCTGTTCCAATGAAGTAATTAAGGCATTGCTGCCAAGTTCATTGGCCACTGAGCTACCACAAGCTCAAAACATCGATCAGCCAAAACATTAAAAACAGAGATTTGTTTCTACACTCATTGTCCAGTTTATCAGCTCTACTTACCACACAGGAGTTCTACACTCACAGATCGTAGTTCGTCTCTTCCTCTGTATACTTTGTTATCTACCTTTCACTCTGTCTTTCAATGGTCAGGACCAACAAACATCCACAAAACAGCAGATATTATTTGGGTGGTCAGCACTGCGGTGACACTGATGCGGTGGTGGTGGAGTGTTATTGAGTGTGTTATTAAGTGGATCAGACCCAGTAGTGTTGCTGTGTCCACTCACAGTCCACTCTATTGACACTCCTACCTGGCTGGTCTAACTTGTACATGTAAAGTCAATAGCTCATCTTTTGCTACACAGTTTGTTTTGTTCACCCTCTTGTCTTTCATCAGTGGTGACAGGTCGCTTTTGACTGGATAGTTTCAGTTTGTGAATTATTCTCAGTCCAGCTGTGACACTGAGGTGTTTAAAAACTCCAGCAGAACAGCTGTGCCTGATCCACACACACAAACACACCACCACTATGTCAGTGTCACTGCAGTACTGAGACCCCAAATAATACCTGTTCTTTGGAGGCCCTGACCAAGGATTTAAATATTCAGATGGGCTATAAAAATAGACCATAGAAATGTGAGTGAATGCTCATGAGATCTGCACGTCAGACAAGGTGAGGATATCTTATGTTAAAAGAACAAAAACACCAATAAGCTCAGGTAACATAGATTATGATGGTCTCAGTGCATCTACCAGATGTATTGTTTATCTATAAATTTTATCTTAAATATATTATATCATTAGAAGTTTTGCCAAAAGTAAAATAAAATGTATGTTATTAATATGCAACAAATGTCCACTTTTAAATCAAGCAGACTCCATGCATTCCTTTCTCTAATGTATCTCAAGCTAAATGAAAGGCATGCAAGAGCAGACATTTTTCTATGTGGCTATAGATAAACGAACTTTGCATACATAATAAGGACCTTATTTATTTTCTGTCAAAATACAACAGTGCCAACTCTGTGATTCGTCATGGCATTATGGTACAGGAAGAAACAATTTAAACATTGTTCTGCATATATTTACATCTAAATTGCATTCGGTCATGTGAGAGTTCACAGTAAAATGGCTTTGATAGGTTTCTTTATCTGAGGAGGCCCTGGTTCTTCCATCCTTTGAATCCTTTGTTGAATCAGAAGAATACAATGGAAGTCTGATTAAAGCTTTGAGTACACCGACCGGACAAACACGAGCAAACATGAACATTCTGATGTTTCCTGTTGGCCTTACAGTGTAAAAAAAAAAAAAGAACTGACAAACCCAATGAAGCAGACTGTAAATGGAGGGAAACAGGTACGGAACACCAACCAGACATATGTGTTTGTTCTTGTTTGTCTGGTCAGTTTACGTTGCACTGTATGTTGCAGTGAGTTTCCTGCTATGTTCAATTATACTAGTCTGTGGCGGAACTGAAAGCTAACCACCTTTCAATATTTACTTTTAACACCATATACAGCAAACTGAAATTGTGCACAGGCAATGAATATATCAATGTCAGTCATGCGCACAAACCATCACTAATTACACACAGAAGCCAACCACAGCTAGAATGTGTCAAGGAAGTGTGTGGATATAAGTAACTGACCCAAATATTCTCAGGACCTACCAGATGACCTGGGTCAGCTTTCCACCAGAGGAAAATCGAGACGAAACTGATGTGAGGTCAAAGTTCATTTGATGTCTCCCTGGGTGGTTTTGCATACATCAGACTTTCTGAGGTTAACCAAGTATCTACATACTTAACAATGAGTATGTTTATTTTTACTTCAGACATGTATCATCTACAGCAAACGGACTGCATGACTGTTTTTATTTTTTTAGTAGAACAGCCGTTCAAAAAAAGTAGTCGGCGTTACGACATTAATAAAAACGTTCCATACGTCAATGAGAAAAATTGTTTGTATTATGTTAATAGGGGTATAGGGGAAAAACAGATACAGCAGCCTAAACCGCACTGCTGTAGAGGTTTTTGTTTGCTGTTTTTACTAAGTTACAGCCTCAGGCACTCACAGATGTACACAAAATAAACTGCATGCTAACATCACCACAGAAACACCTCCTACTGAGTATGTGAACCAGCTCCTGTTGGTGCACTGTCCGACGAAAAACAGATGATTGTGCGTAGTAGTAAGCAGTTGTATCTACTCGTTTTTCAAAGTGAGATGTAGGCCTGCCTATCGAACCACTAACAATTATGATATCTCACTTTAAAAAGTTATTCCTGAATTGTGCTTAAAGCCGTATGTAGCAAAGTCAGCGAGGCACCCACACGCATTTGCCCACCAGTACTTTGTATGTTTTTGTTATGCACATCATGCTAAGTGGAATGTGACTAGACGTTTTGCATGTCGGTTGTCCTTCAATAACATGCTTCTCAAAACCTACCAGGTCTGGCCTGTATCTCATCGCACTCTTACATTGCTTCAGTGTAGTATTACCACACTAATAAAGTACTTTGGGCAGAAAAACTGATTTTTGTTTTTTTCCTTCAGTCTATTAACTCAATGGAGTGCCCACAAATTGATTTATCAGTCAATAGATTATTAGTCATTCAAATCCAATACACTAACCAAGTAGTAATAATAAGTAGTAATAATCTAAAAACACACAAAGTCAATATTTATGGGGTATATTTACTGGAAGGTGGTTGTCCCGACACCCACGCCCTTAGTTTCAATATTATTTGTTGTGTTTTACAGATTGTTCTGATGTATTTTCAAGTAAAGTTGAAAAAGGTACATAAATCAAGAGTGTGTGTGACTTTAAGAACTGCCTCTACCGAAACACATATTGTCTGCCGTTATATAAAACTTTTTATTATGATTTTATGTGTGTACAGCTGTTTAGTGCTGTGTTTGTTAGTCGGCAAGCATTCTTGAGTTACAATCAAAATTGTCACCAGCGAAATAGTCACTACTGAAACATTTGCTAAAGTAGCAAGGTAAGTATTTCAGTAGTGTTATAATTGTTTTTGTAGTGACTAAATGTAATGTTCAATCATTTTTTGGAATAAAAATAAACATGACTGAGACTGCTCTTGCAAAGCTAAAAATTTCTAGTCAAAAGTTGAACCAGTTATGTAAAATGATCCATATATTCTGTAAACAGCAAATTACAGTGCCTGGTTATGTTTTGAGCATAAAACATCTTAATGAAGATCAGTGTGAAAGCTTGTGAAGGGGTATGAAAACAAACTCTACATTTGGAACAGATCAGTGTCGTCCCACGCCCCCCACCTTCCTTCTCAAGAGCCTCGTACCGCTGTGTGCTGTAGAGAAGCCCTCTCCATTGCACAATAGAAATATTCTTCACAAGTTTTAGTACGTTGATGTAAGCCAAACCTTTGATGGAAGCCAAACCACGATGCCAGATATGACCTTCAGAAAGACAAAAACCAGAGTGATGCTGCAGAATAGAGGCAAGTTGTAGATGGGAATATACCAAAGCCTGAATTACGATGCAAAAATATTAAACAGTCATCATTGGCATCCATCTTACTGATAACAGTCTGTAGAGAGCGCCGAGTTTAACAACAGGATTTGGTTTGTATGACGTGAAAGTGGCTTCGAAATCTTCAGCTCCTTTCAAAGCGCTCTTTCATCGAAACAGTTAAATCATGAAATGTTTGCAAACTTGTAAACATTCAATCCACAAGAATCACAATAGAAAACAGTTGGTGTAACTACAAAGGTATTCGATCATGAAACAGCCCGCAGTTGTTTTTAGTCCTTGTTAGTTTCCTCCCCGAAAAAGAGCACGCTGCCAGGTTCTCAAGCCTAATTAAGGAGTGATTCATATGGACGTTCAGCATTGGGAACACATTCTCAGACTAGGTGTTTCTTTTTATCTCTTTAAAACAGCCCGAGCAACAACCTTTTCTCCTTATTTGATGCTACGACATGCACAGATTCTAACCTCAGGCAGTCGCCTGACAAACATTTCACCCAGCAATAATTACATACAATTATTACACTGCTTACTGAAATACAGAGATGAGGAAGAAGAGGTGTGGACTGAATCCAAGCATGTTCATTTGCCTTTTATAAGCAATGAGTTCAAGAGAGCTCCCTAGAGAGTTCAATTAACCTTTCATCTATGCATTATTTCACAGCAACTACAACAAGGTTGGACAAGCCTTACAGAATGCTGGAAAAGGTCCAATTGAACTTAATGAATTTGGGTGTGGGGTTAGAATTACCATATAATGGTGAGATTCGGGTTTTAAATGTTAAATTAACATGTTGGACTATGTTATTGTAGCTTACTGGAACTAGGCAAGTTGGAAATGACACATTTTATGGCTCCATGCTAAGATTAGTACAGTTACTTGGCAAAACTACACCCAATTAAACAGTGTGACCTTTTATGTCATATTAAAAATTCACTCTACTGGTAGTATGGTATTTTTTTGCTAGCGTTCTACAAAGGTTGTACAACCACAAAAAACAAAACACATTTGCTAATAGAGATTAGAGATGTGGACAGAGCATGGGTGGGTGGGGATAATACTATCTGATTCATCATTCAGTCACCATAAACTGCTGAGTAGAACATCATGTAGCTAGAACTCTTCTACAAGCATGCTGAGGCACTTTGCAGTGCCTTGAAGGACCCATGTCCAGTCTTTGCCCTTCTAAATGGGTATATTATCTCTGAAAAAAGAGCATTTGATGGCCTATAAAAGCAATCATTCATATGTGTCACCTTACACCTACACAACAAAGAATAAAGGATTAGAGGTAAATGAGAACATAACCACTTTTTGATGGCATAAGATGTTAAGCGTGGGAGTTGTGTTTTTTTGCCTCAGCATGGTGGATTAAGTAATATACAAAAGGACAAGCGGAGAGGAGTGAAATAACAGAATCAAAGAAAACTGATAGATAAAAGAAGACTAGGACAAAAACAGAATAACAGAGTCCCACAGAACTTGGCAAACCTGCAATGAGATTTAGTGACTAAGAGCTTAAAGCTATAATCAGTAGAGTCAGAGCAGCAAAAACCACTACATTTATTAAAAACATTGAAAGAAGGGATGGGACCCCATGTTTTTGAGACGGAGCTTTGGTCCAACAGCCAATCACAATAAGTAATATTAGTAATATTATCATTATTTATGCCCCCTCTCGATATTGTTTATTTACAGAAAACAAAGGATTACACAAGTTTTTGCATCACATTTGTAAAGTGTTTGTTGTTGTTTGTGTAGACAATGATTACATTTAATACCAGTAATATACACTGATTATTAGGTACTCCTCCTTATTTCTCAGCATATTTTGATGTTATTTTGGTGGTACATTCTCAGCACTACAGTGACAGTGCAGTGAAATCTATTAACCACTTCCAGCTTGTTGGTCCACAGATGTAAAATCAGAGACAATAGCTAATCTCTCTCTCTCTCTCTCTCTCTCTCTCTCAATTGTGATGCACAGCTGAAAAACATTCTACTAATAAGTAAGCATAAAAAGGAGCACAACATTCTAGGTTAGTTTAGTATCTGAAGCATCAGCAGTTGATGGCTTGCTGACCGACTCACAATGGCCAGAAAGAAACAACTTTCTTTAGAGACCCGTCAGTCCATTGTTGTGTTAAGGAAGGAAGATACTCCATTAAAAACAAGAACATTTCACTGTGATCCCAAACTTTTGAGCGGTAGTATATATATATATATATGTGTGTGTGTTTTTTTTTACAGAGACATACACTACTGTGCAAAAGTTTTAGGCACCTAAGCTCATTGTTTAAATCCTTTATTTTAGCAGTAAGTGTATTTTCACCAGTAAAAACACCAGATATCATTAGAACAGATATTAATAAGCAATACCATGTAGGATAAAAATCTTATTTTGAAAGTAGTATCTTGTAGGCCAGTTTAAAGAACAAAGACATTGCATAGTATTGAATGCTTTTATTAAATTCCCTCACCAACAATCGTGATTTAGCTTAATGAAGTACTGAGTAGTGAAAGCAGATATTAAATGATAACTGCAAATAATACTGGGCTGCTACAAGGAAAAGCTTGGAAAGGGTTAAATAAACAAACTGACATGTAAAACCACTATTTACTGTATTAATACTATTTATTTAATATATAATGTCACTAAATGCCTAAAACCTTTGTACAGTACTATATGTCCTAGGTTATTAATTTGATATTTCATTTGAGCTTATATGTGCACATCCTTACAAATTTCACTTTCAGTCATACAGAAATATTTAGTTTACAGGGTCTGACTTTCTTGTATGATGTTAATTAAATTGTGAAACGAGCTCTGTAAATAAACTGTTACCAAAGAAACAAACAAACAAACCAAAAAAACCTTCTTCTTTTGGCTCACGTTGAATTATGACAGTTGATTATGACAAATCTCTGATTGCGGCTTTGTGACGACAGGGAAAAACACAGAGAGGAAAAACAGAAAGTTATTAGGGGGTGTTGAGGCCCTCCAAAGAGCAAGGCATGGATGCCATTAGAGTGTGTGAATTTCCAAATCAAACTCTCTGACGAGCTCCATATGGCTGAGCTAATTCCACCAGCGCTAGGTCTGCTTTACTCAATTCTCTGCACATTTGAAGACTCTCACTGACAAAGGTAGACCATCTGTTTGATTCATTACCTACTGCTTCTCCTGACTAGCTGCTGACAGAGAATGAGGGATGCTGTCATCAAATTTATTACTTAATATCCCTTTAATAAGAGGAATGCCTCAGTGCTCATTTGCCTACATATTTACTTTCTCAGATATACACACTCACTTGCCAAGCACACTCCTCCCCATAATCCCATATGACACTCCTCATACTTTGTAACTATGACTTACTATTAATGGGTCTTTCCCAGCTTGCTCTCAAAGAGGGTCTCTCAGTAAACACTCAGAGGCTCCAGGCTGCAGCGGCCGTCTGCATGACACTGCCATGCACACATGAACTATCTCAGACTGGTTTTCTCTAACACTGGTTTGTTTCTAAATGCTTGGCCTGTTTGTTGAAAACAACAACAACAACAATAATAACAATTAAACATAAATAAATAATAATAAAAATAATAATATTGTCTACAACAATAGGTAAAAAAGGTGTTCATAATATACAAAGAATTATGAAGAGTCATATCGAGACATCCAGGTATCCAGGTTCAAGCTGCAAACCATTTCAGGGTCATGAGACTTTATAAGAGTTCAAATAGACCATCTCCCTGTGTAGAGAAAGTAATTTCCTTCAGGGTGAAAGAGCACCTCACACCTCCACAGCTTCTATTATTCTAAAAGTGAAAAGTATGCAGTTTAATGTGGTCCTGGGAAATCACTGGCATTTTCATTGCAAGGTGTCTATTGTAGAAACCAGGAGACCCTAAATGACTGTATAAGCTGGGTGGCCAACTGTCATTTTCACAGATGTTTTAATAAACTACAAAGTGGTTGGTGTGCAGATAAGCTTTAAAATAAATCTTGTAAATGAACCTTCACATTTATTACAGGTAAAAAAAAACCCATTGTGTAATTCAATGACATTCTGTGCAAAACTGTTATTACATTGTCAAAGTTGAATAAGATTCAAGATTAATGAGGTATATTATCATTTCAGCTATATATAAGTACACAGTTCCACCAGGACCATGGTACAACATAAAATCACATATGCAAAACTATACAAGATTCACAGTGCAGAGAAAAGAGCGCAATGAACACAAGAGAAATATATATAAATACAAGACAGGACACAAGTCAGACAGTTTGCAGTACTGAGAATATGTAGGATTGTGCAAAGAGGCATATATGAATATAGCGGTTACTGAGGTAGCAACCAGAACAGCAGTAATTAAAACAGTACTTGGTTGATATAGTAGCATATACTAGCAGCCAATATTGTTAACACATGTTAACATGTTAACAAATAATCAGATTTATAAATTATATCAAGTAATTAAAACAGTACTTGGTTGATATAGTAGCATATACTAGCAGCCAATATTGTTAACACATGTTAACATGTTAACAAATAATCAGATTTATAAATTATATCAAGTAATTAAAACAGTACTTGGTTGATATAGTAGCATATACTAGCAGCCAATATTGTTAACACATGTTAACATGTTAACAAATAATCAGATTTATAAATTATATCAAGAATTTCAGTGTTAATGCAATAATTGTATTTAAATACAGTATCTCAGATACAGTTCAAAATCATAGTAGGATAATATAGCATAGTAGGAGAGTTTAGCCTAATTCAAAGTTGTTAGCTCTCCACATTTCACTCTGGCCAGTTTCCTGCCAAATCTTGAACAATTTCAGGTACGCCTTCACTCAGTGTTTGACACTGCAGAGACTGAAGAGATCACACCCCCAACAGTAACCTGTAAGTAGCAGCCATGCTGTGTGATTTTAACCACTGTTTGATGTTTAAAGCAGATCATCTTAAACTGAAAGTTTCACATCGAGTAACAACTTTAATTTACTTGTTGATGTTAAGAATAATAGCAAGTAGCTAGTATACAATAGGTAATGCTAGCTATAAGCAAGCATAAAGTAACTAGCTAACACAGCTAACCAAACAGTCTTAGGACCTGGCTAATTTACAAAAAGCTTTGTTTTATTTTCATGTCTATAATGACATGTTGCTTCTGTGTGATCACTGCAGTGTCTCCCTGTAAACCAGCAAATCAGATCAGAGCTCATCAAATTATTTATGCGCTCACCAAAAAAGGGAAAACAGCTCTTTCATCCTAGGGCCAAAATAAAGGGTTGTACATGGATGTGTAATATCACACTAGGGCTTTTTTCACCCTGACTAAAATCATATGCCTCACTCTTTACTGAGGCCAGCAAAACTTCCAATCAACACCAAATTTGTGTTTGTAAGTAGAAGAGGAGGTATTTTATTAGGGTTTGTATTGAACAAAAAGCTATTGTTATTAGAAGTAATAACTCCAAATAACTTAAGACCTCAAATGTTTATGCTTCAGTGCATAGGCACAGCTGTACCGGAAACTAAGAAGAAGACAGGAAGGACTGTGCAGTACGCTGCACTGTAAAATATAATACACAATGTTAATTTGTACAGACAAAAATAAAAACACTAAAACTATGCAGATAAACATAAACGTTGAAACCCTATACAATTTTGTCCAGCATTAATTATTTAAATAAACAATTCACTGATGCAAAATCTTTTGGGGAACACTAGATGGTATTTCCATTAAAATAATAAATGGTTATCTCTCCACCAGATCCGTTTTGTTTGTTTATTCACATGTATAAGAATTTTATTATTAATGGAAAGAGAGGTCCTTTAACTGTTTCGGATGATCAGTACTGCTCATATATCTGTATAATATATGAATCCAAAAATCTATGGACTATTAAGTAAGTAGGAGAAATAACTATGAACATATGAGATAGATTGCTCTGTGGAGAGACATTCAGACTGCCTGCTGAGCCTACCAAAAGCTGTTTGCCTTTCTAGTTGTTTTGTGAGTTGAGGGCTTTGTTCATGTTCATTTATGTTCTTTGTCACTGAGCCCAGATAGCACCAGAGAGATCAGATATGATGCATGCCTTCAGAAAACACACGTGCAGAGAACATACATCACAGCTCGCTGTGCAAAAGGTCCATCTCACATCAAAGAAGCTACCTACTGTAATTGCGTTTAAAAACCATATGGTCTGCATTGGAGCTTCTCTCTAAATGGAGCATATCCAAGAGTGTTTACAATAACTGGGGTAAAGCAGGCAATGCTGTTGGCTATCGGCATCCTTAATGCTTCTAAGATGGAAGAACAACATTCTTGACTTACTGGTACAGGAATCTATGGAAAACTCAAATAAGAGATGGTTAACACTTTCAATGTAGAGAAATAAAACAGAATTGATATAAAAAGCAAGTATGTAACTGGAAAAAACACCCAGTTTATTTTGATTGCTGTGTGTATGCAGGCGAGAGAGTGAGGTTATCATTTCACCCTGAACAGCAGGAGGTCAGGAGCAATGTATATTTGTCTTAGTCTATAAGCCGTGGGAGCTCAATGGGCGTTATTAATCACTGCTGCTTCTCTTTAATGGAACAGGAGCTATTCATCATAACTGGTTCTGAAAGTTACCCGTGGTGACTAATTCGTTTGGAAACACTGCTAGAGTGATAAAGTCATTCTGTTTGCTGTAGAAGAGTCAAAGTTCTCACCAATGAATTAAAAGATGACCGTGTGGGAATTTTGTAGGAAATTATTATTTATATAAGAAAAGTGACAGCATCTAAACCTACTCAGTGATGAAAACATGTACAGACTGAATTCCAAAAAAGAGCATCTTGGGACAGGGAGCAAAATGTAAAGAAAGATAGTCTGCAAAAGCTTTTTGGCCTGTATTCAGATAAAAACAATGCAAAGAAAATGGAATATTGTTTTTTTTTTGTGTTTTTTTACAGTTTACTCAGTTTTAAAAGACTAGGCCTTTCCCAGACACTACTTTTCTATCCAACCATTTCTAGCCTTACACTGGCCCTATACCCTTGAAACATATCTTTGCAATAAAATGATAAAAAATCTTGTTTTTATTCAGTTTTTATTTATATACAAATCACTGTTTTTATTTGTATTACTATTTGTATACTACTACCTAATATCACAACTTTATGACAACTGGGTTTGTAGAACTCTTTATACTGTTTGGAACACTAACACTATAAATACAAATACAAAGGTGACATACCCTTTTTCCACAAGTTAGCCCAACACCCTGAGGTCTTAATAAGACATATGTGACATGCTTTGGTCAAAACACCACAGGAATAAAGCACAACAGCTCCCTTCTCATCCTGTCTAAACAGAACGCTCGAGTTGAGGGTCTGTTCCTTCAAATGATACCCTCTGCCCCCTCTTCTGCTGGGCATGCCCTGTTCAAATTACAGATATTTAACTATTAAGCTAATGATATTAATGTTATTGTGGATCCTGCAGCAAGAACCTTCTAGAAAACCTTACATTTCCCTCGTCTGCAGTTTTGCCATGTACAGGTGGTACCGATCCCTTCTTTAGTAAAAGATTTGTTGCCAGTGCTGCGCTGTACTGACCCAGGAGAACAGTCTGACACACACTTATATCAACTTCTTATTGGCCAGTTTCTTGTTTGAATTTTCCCATTCCACCTTAAATGATGCAGTAGTTAACAGCCGCTGCCTCAGGTCAGAGAATGGAACTGCACCATTTAAGATAGGACTGGAAAATCTGAACCAAAAGCTAGTTCAGCTTTTGTCAGCACACACTTGTGGGGTTTAGCTATCAAACATAAACTGTATCTTCTCAGATCCAGCCAACAACAGCACAGTTCCTGTAAATATCTCCATATGATGTTAGAAGCTCCGAAGGTAGCAAGAAAAAAGGTAGTCCTGAAGCCGTGGCCAAAGATACCCAAAAGGGGCCCGGTATTATGCTAATGAGCCCCCCTTTTGACACAGGATGGGGATCCAAATCTGAACAGCTTGTTAAACCCCACGTTTCTAGGCAGGACACAAAAAACTGCACAAGAACTGAAAAAAAATATTTTTCATAATATCCCCTTAAATAAATATAGAAGCTGACAGCAGCTAGCCGAAACCAGACAATTTAACTCAAAATAATTTCTGAGACATGTTTTCAGAAGTCAAGATAGCTCTCTCTTTCTCCTCTACAACTGACTAATTTAAGCATGCCGTTACAATCCCAAAGAGGCTTTCTAAGCTCTAGCTGCTATACTGAGTGAAAGTATATTAACACAAACACAGCACATGAGCAATTAGGTGTTCCATAACTAAAGGATGTCTTGGTTCTCCCGCCAGACAGATCTTTTCCATTCTTTACCCAGCACTTAGAAATTGGTAGGAAGTTCAGTCGCCTTTCACGGTGTTTGAAAATATCTTGGGGGCAGTCTGACGTATAGGAATGCTGAAGTGCTCCTAACCTTTGGCTCTGGGCGACTGGGTTTCTAAAAACACTAGCGTTTAGGGATTTCGCACACTTAGCCAGACGCACTGAGCAGAGGCTTGTTTTCCTGAGAGGGAGATTTTCTTAAAAGAGCTCTGTGCTGTTTTGGAGGTGTGAAGGATAATAAAGAGGGACTTAGGAGCAGCTTAGTGGAGCTTCTACATTTTTAGCGGCGTTACAAATTAGGACTCCATTGCCCCGTGTGTCCAAACAGACAAACTTCACCAGTTCCAGCTGAGTCAATAGCAGTAAGGCAGGAAATCCAGCTACCTGTTGGAGGTCAGTCTGGAAACAACACATGGAAGACCAACAGGGCAAGGTTCATTTATTTCTCAAGGCTTTAAAAGCTGAATAACACAGGTCAGTGTAGATAACTTTACCATTTCATTGTTAGTAACTGGACAGTTTGATACAGATGAAGTTTTATTATAAACTAAAAAAAAGTTAGATGGATTCATGTACAAATCTTGGCATACAATTTTTATTGTACAGAATATGTAACTTCCGATCCCAAGAGAAACATAATAAATATTCTTTCTCATACTTTAGCTCTTGAATGATTGAGTAATCAGCGAACCAGCACAACAATTTATCTTCATCACTGAAGGTGCATTTCATTGGTTCATTGGTCTGTAAGTAAGCAAAAATAAATTGAATTTTGGAACAGTCTCATATTTTGTTCTCTCTGGCCAATTCTGCTCTCATAGGGTTTGTAAATGTGTGGCTCTTCATTGGCTGCTAATGGAATGTGATGAAATTGGACTTAGTATTCTCAACATGTACAAACACTTTTATTTACCAGGCTGCTCATTCAAGACAATTGAATATTACTGTTTTTAGTTCCCCACAACTCTCAAATTCTGAGATTGTTGTAAGCTTATTTTAAGATCATTCAATTTGTTTAAGTCAAATTATCTCACTTCACGGGCATATAATTTAGCTTGTTGTAAAAAACATGACAAATTTTCTGCTGATAGAATTTCTGCTGATATACTTTCACTTACTAAAATCACTTACACAATGAAAACAATATTTAGAAATAAGTTATCATGTTCACGCCTCAGATTTCCAAAACAGGGCTGCAAGATATTGGAATAAAACTGACATTGCAATATACTTTATCTATTACAATATGAAAGAATATATATGTAAGAACATTCAGCTTGAATACCTCAACTCAGAATGATTGTGAGGATTTTGTGTGCTTGTGCTCAAAAGCAGGTGAAAGCTGAGACTATTTTTCTCCATGTATCCAAGAATCCATAATCAAAGTAAATGTTATATCAGACAGACTTCTCTTGTAGATGAGTCTTGGAAAATGAGAACCGTGTGAGCTGTAGAATGATGTGTTAGATTTGTGCCATAAGTGATACTCCACATTTTGCAGTATCTGCACATTCTGCATTCCCATGTGCACACTTCAATCAGAAAGCTAAAAGGATATATTGTGCAATACTTGGGCTGTTTTTTCTGGTACATTTATCATCAAATGTACACACACTGTAAAGAGCAACTGGGCTTTTAAAATTATGGCAAAATAGAAAAACAACAAAACTGGAGAAACAAGCATAGATACCCACACAAACATACAAACACACCAGCACAAACTGTGCAGTAACAGATGAGCTGTTTTCTCTGACTTTACATCTACAAGCTATAGCAGCAAGGTGGGAGTGTCTAACAGACAGTGAGTGGACGCAATGTTTAAAAATTCCAGCAGCAAGATAAGTTTTTGCAGTATATTTAAAAATATTGGTTTCCCTACACAACTTCTAGCACCCTTATCACCTGGTCATGCAGCTACACAGAAATATGTGAAAATGAGAGCATGTAGTGTTATTCTTCAAAGAAAACAGTTAATCACAGAAATATGATAAGGTAGAATTTTCGGCCATCTAACTTATTATTTACTGTCTGGTAACTCCCAAACGTTAAGAGCAACCAATCAGAATTACTTTACTTAATCCTAAAGTAAAACTGAACAGAGTCTAGGTGATAAAACTCCTGACATATAAGTTCACTGAGCGTAACTAAAAACCAACTGTATAACATACTGGGTGTGAAACAATACCAGTCCTAGCTTACCATATGTCACCCATATTTCATCCATGCCTAGAAAAGAAAAGCAGCATTTGTTCCCTCACGCTGCTCTAAAAAAGCAAGCGAACTGACACAAAGATCTCTTTGCAAACAGAGGAATAAATCTCTCTGACACTTTTCAGCATTGACCCCTCCACAGCTCTTTGCAGAAAGTGCTCTCTCCCTGTGGCAAAACATCTGATCATCTCATATGAGTGACAATCAGCAGTGTTTGGAAACTCGGTAAAGAAAATGTGTCCCAAAGATATATCACCTCTCGCTGACACAAGCAGCTCAACTCCCTCAGATTTTGAATGGACTATAGCATTTCAGCCCACCATTCAGAGTCTCTCCAGTGGCTTCAGCCCTCTCCTACCCTGAAGGGTTGCTTTACATCAGCAGAGAATGAGTGAGGAGAGTGGGTTTTTCAGAGTGTATTACTTCCCAATACAAACACCACTAAATCTTATGGACCCTGTTAAATAGTTTAGAGGATTTAAAGGTAAAGAAGAGTTCACATGCCTGTGCATCAGTCATGTCAAAACCATTAGACTCTATCTATATATGCAGTGGTGCTAAAAAGTTTGTGAACCTTTTAGCATTTATGGAATTTCTAAAGTTTGAAATCTTTACAAAATTAACAATATTAACATCATAACAATATATTATAGTGCCATAGAATGTATTTGTTGCATTTATATGCATTTTAAATTGTTCTCTCATGTTTATATAGTTAGTATTTGATGTTGGTTGGGCTGAAAAATGCCCAGACACAGTTTTACACAGCCATTAACAATTATCCTTTGGCCCTAGAATAAAAAACAAGCTTTCTGTTTCAGGCAAGCTCATGAATAATTTAATAAGATTTGCTCTGATTTGTTAGTTTGCAGTGAGGCACCACCACAATCACACAGAAGCAACAAGTCCAAACAGGCACAGACATAAACAAATAAAATGCAACTCCATGTAATTAAGTTAAGTCATCAGTCTGTTTAGATAGCTTTGCTGGTTACTTAAGGCTTGCTAGTACTTAATGTTACCTATACTACCTACATGTTTTTGATCTCAACAACTACACAAAGTTTCTTTACACTATTCATTATGTACCAGCACAAGAAACTCAATCCAACTGTGAAGCATGGAGTCAGTGTTGAACAGACTGATAACAGTTACAGGAAATGTTCTTTGCAACCAAAAGGAGGGGGGTCACATTCTTTTGCCCCAAAGACAATTAATGTTGGGTCATTTTGTTCAATTAATGAATGAAAAATGATTACTGCTGGTGTGTATGATTAAAGATATGGTTAGCTATTGTTATGCTTTACTTTTTAGGTCATTTTACGCAGGCATTAACATTAAACAACCATTTTATGAAAATTGCTGCTATATTGATGTATTTTTTTCTTCAGCTATAGAGTTAACATTTTTATACACACAGTTTGGTCTCAACAACCAAAGGTATTAATATGTCCAACAAAACAAGTTTTTTTTTATTTTTAATCATATTTACAGGACAACAGGAATAAACATTGGAAGAAAAGAGCAGACTGCATACTGCATACATCACATTACCAGTACATGAGAGGTCAGTAATGACTTGATGGGGTGGTCAGAATCTATTTTCTCAGGAGAAATTCTCCTCTTGGGATGAATTTGCAGGAGCTATGTTGTATACAAAGTCACAAATGGTTACTATTATGGCTAGAGGCAGGCTCATATTTATGTACTCTAACATATGGGCACTGTAGTTTCTCCAACTCTCTAAAATGTATAAGAACTTGTTTTTCTATAATAAATAAATAAATTATATTAAATTAAAACTTAACCGAAAAAGCTTTATGTGCAAGTGCTTCTCAGCATCCATACTAAAAGGCTGAATAACATGAAGCTTTCTAACTACAAAGAAACAAAAGCGTTACGCCCCATAATATTAAACAAAAATGGAAAATCCAGATGAACTGATAGAGCTCCCTGGTGAGGAAGGAAATGCATTGTCCATATGCCATTGCAAGAATCATCATGAGCCAAGATCAAATTAGGAAGCTGCACGTAACCTGAAATGACATTCATACAATGAAACAAGGCCCAGAGAGAAGAATCATTTAAAAGTAAAAAAAAGTTGATACAATGACAAACAAGACCCTAAGGATAGGAAATGGCCACAAAGGCTTTACTGGAAACATTCCTGAGGCCACAAGCAGATTTTTCAATGACCCCTCTGCCTTACTGGCACCAGTGTCAGGTGCTGACTGCTGTCATCTTGGTCACTCAGCAGAGAAAACAGGAGACAAAGAAATACTGCCAAGAACATGCCGTGCTACTGTGCCAACCCAACACACACCATCATCTCTTCCTTCCTGCCAAAAGAAGCACCAGGCTTTACACAGGTTTCACCAGGTTTGTCCTTACCTGCCTTTTAGTAAACCATTTGTTCTCCACTGTCACATTCCATCAAAACTTGTTCAGGCTGAACTATGCTTTGAATGAAAAGAGTAGCTACTAAAAAATGTTACGAAAGTCACCTTTGTTGTGCTTGCCCTACATACTATCCTAAGCAATTAGTTGCACTAATGTGTTTTGGTCAGCTAGGGTTATCCATGTCAGTTTTTCTGCTGGTGCTCAGTTGTGCTGATTATTAATGGACTCATTGATGGATTTCTTTATGTTCCTTTAGTGCACTGAACTTCCTAAAGTCAAAAAACAATACGATCCCACCATTCCCTCCATTTGTTACTGTAAAATCTGCTAAACTATTATTAGATCTGAATTAATGTTTAATTCCTGACCTTTGGGACTTCTTGTCCTCCTTACCCCCAGTTGCACAACTGTTCTTCCAACTGCATAAGAACAAGAATACCATTTCTGCCTGAGGAGAAAATCACAAACACTTTGCAGTGTTGTTGTATTTAGACATGAGAACAGAGGCAAGATGTCTAGAAAACTGTGAAGACACCTTGTGTAGAAGTAACCAAACTTGAATTCAGTTAAGTGATTGATATAACATGAATTAAAGGCCTATTCTGAAAGTAGAGCTGAACCTGAGTTTCACTTTCCATTACTGGTTTTTAATATTGGAATTCAGATACTCGTGTTTTCTGCTGCTGTTTGGCTAAAAGTAAGCCAGTAATATAGGCGAACTGTAAAATATGGCATTGTTTGAGGTTCTTGGGGAAAAAAACAAGACATCTCAAGGTTAAGATACACAATGCAGCTTCATTTTAAATTTGGAACTTGACCTACTCAGTGCAGTTAAAACAGTTAAAAACAAAGCCCTCCGCTTTACTTTGGAAACCCCACCACCTTCAACATAAAAGTCCCTGTACAAATCAACCTAAAAAGGCCCGGCAGAAACATTTATTTTCATTAAAAACTGAACTATTCTATACAATGCATCAGGATGACACCACAATACATTTTGTCAGCACATTCCTGTACTATATGTACACTGTTAATCCTATCACTGACGTCCAGCTCACTACCTACTAATGTGCTGCTTGACAGCATGTATTCCCAGGGCTCAACTGGACTCTTGGATGAAGGCTGTGATGTATGACTAAGTTAGACCCCCTTCATGAAGCACTGGTTAACCCTTGCATGCACTGTCTTAGTATCTTTCACCCGACTGCTAAGAGAAGCTAGCAGGCCTGGTAAACTGGGCAACGGCATGCTGTGAGCATTTCAGTGCTATGTGAAGAATACAGCTAGCCTGGAGATTCGAATAGGACAGCCACGCATGTGTTTTCAGCACTGGCACCTGATGCAGATTTTCTAAACTTCTTTCACAGCATTTACAGCAGAAATGTATCACATAATACCACTTCTTCCATAACGCCAATTTTTTAGTAATGCTTCTATGGTAACTGTGCAAAACAGATATGTGCACACAATGTGAATTGTGCTCGAAGTGGATGTTGAGCTGACTTGTGACTTGGACAAGCACTTAACTGATTCACTCAAGACTTTTAGGACAGTTTTTCCACAGTTATGCATAGTGTTGGGGGTTGAGGACACTGTATTAAGGATACTGTAGTGATTTTTGGTAATTAAGTTGAAAACCTCAGCGTGATGCAAAATGCTTTCTTCTTTTTTTTTTCTTGTTGTTACATTTTCTCTCTCTCTTTAATAAGTCAGCTATTTACAATAAATGTCAAGTATTCCACCAACATCTTAGTCATTCTCCTCCATTTAAATGTGGGAAAGTGTCTTAAGCAGCACTGGAGCAGCACTGGAGCTAGTTATACGGACAGTTACGGGAAAAGTTCTGCTGAGTTGTTGTGACCACGGCCTGGAGGCAGAAATCAGGAAAGATAAACAGCAGTAATTACTGCAATGACATTCTTCTCACAGCTCGCAGTGGCATCAGGTTCAATACGGCTTCAAATAACAAGTCTTTCATTATAGGAGGACCTTCAATCTGAAGGACAGAACAAAGTGCTAAAGAGTCAAAACCAGCATCAGCTAATTAGGCTTTGGGTGTAAACTAATCTGGCCAATGTTCTGGTAAAACACAGATTACATTCCTTTAAAACTTCAGTTGGATTAGCTATTACACTAGTTAACCAGAACATATACAAATTACAGATTAATCAACTGTTTCAGATTATTTTGTCGCTTTATTTACTCTTATTTACTGTAACGTAGTGCGACAGTTGTTCTTTAGAAGCCTTGCAAGTCTTTATTTAAAGAAGAGATTGTTATTTAACTGTATGAAATGCTCCATCAGTCTGCTAAACACTAGTGATGGAAGTTGATTCCAAGAGAGTTTCCAGCACACCTGGGAATTGTGTTCCACTCTTTGCAAATGACTCCAAGAGTCAAAATTCTGAGAGTCGACGGATTGATTTTCACCTTATTCGGCTCGAGGTACATTCTGACAGACATCGGTGTGGTAGTTGGGGGAAAAGTGGACCTGACTACCCAGGGGCCGAGTGGGGAGAGAGGCCCATGAAAATCCTGATTTTTTTTTTTGCTCACGTTCCTCGTGTACTGGCATGGATAGGGGCCCACTGACATTGAGAGTGTACAGGGCCCAGAATTTGCTGCCATGCCCCTGCTGACAGAGGCAAGTGTAAAGCAGTAGAGAGTCTGAGCTTATGTAGCATAGTTTTAAACGCTATTAACAGTTACTGTGGGCACAAATACTTATTCTGTAGTTGTACAGCAGCTTTAATTTTCTTTTTAATTTAAATAAATAATTCTTAGAAACGGAACAAAAATCGAAAAACAAGGTTTTCATGGTACATAAGGGTCATGTGGGTCAGATTAGCTTTTTTTTGCCAGCAACTCTCCATTCCAACTGAAATGTTGCTGCAGTTACATTCTGGCGCCGGCGGCAGTAACTGCTGCTTCACTTGAGGTAAATTGGAAATGTTGAATAAGCTAAATACGAAGCCAACTGCAGCTTCCTGAAAAGAGGAAGGACTTTACTTTCAACTTCTTTTCCAAATAATTAAAAATGATTTGAAAATTGTTCCTTTTCAAAGAATTCTGGCTACAGCAATGATTTTCTCAGGATCCTTTTCTCCTCGGCTCTCAGTATGTAAAATAAGCTGAATAAGCAGTATGTAGAATAGCTACCCAAAGTTGGTTAAACTATATTTAAAATGGTTTAATCTCTGCTGCGTCCCTGGGGCTGTCTTGACTAAAATAAGGTGGAGTTAAAGAGTTGGGTCTATCGATGCCATCAATACTAAACACAGCTTTAACTCGTACTACGCATTTACTTTCTAAAAGAGATTTTAGCAGTATCTGCCTAAGATTACGATCAGTGCTATATATCAAAACATTCACACATTATCATCAGCACCAAGAAGCAAAAGAGACCAGGTGATGAATATAGATCATTATGAAGAGAAGTTCTATTGATGTTATTTAGCTGTTGTAATTTAGCAATCCTGTAAAGTCAGTGTTAAATGTAGGCACTATTATAGCATTCCCATACAATAACAGCAAGCACCACCACTAATGTTAAAGCTCTGTATGATATTTGCAGTCTTGTGCAGGTCTATGCGTAGTATAAGCTACACATCCTTATGCAGGTAAACAGGAAATGTTATCCACTGCCAGCATTTATCTTCATCTGTGTTGATATATGTGGTAATGTGAGTGGTTGAAGGGTGATAAGTATGTGCTCAGGGTGAATGTAGAGTTGTTTATTATTGGTCCCAAATGTCTTTCCAGTGCCTGATGCTTTCTAAAGATTCACCTGAAACTTCAGTCATCTTATGCACTCATAGCACTACATCGGACACAGTTTTGACATCTGTATGAAACAGGAGATCTTGTCTTTGAGGGCTTTTTGACAAAATGTTATCTATAAAAAGGTGAAAATTACATACTAAAAAGCAGGACTGGTTATATGATGTAGCCTGGTTCTTTAATTAAGGCTGTCTGTCTGCAAATATCTGTATATATTAACAGATCCACTTAAATGCAGGAATGTTTTTGTTAAATGATTATTCTCTATGACGTATGTGTTTTTTGAAGAAAAAAGGGTTCCACTGCTATTAGAAGTCAAATAACCATTTTTGGACAAAACAGAATGATGTGTATGCTGTTTATCTGGGGTAATGTGAAAATTGTGTAATTTTGATACAGTTGTACATTATAATAGAACATTTGTTGTTCTCCTTAATAGAATAAAAAATAAAATGTGTCATAAAAATAAATACATGCCTTTGTGCCATCACTCAACCTTTCTTATTTAATTATAAAATCTACAAAAAATATATTAAAATGTGTCCCAAAATACTGTACATCTACCTTTTGAGGACGTGGAAATCCCTAAAACTGAAATAAATGCAGTTAATGTTTAATAGTACTTTGCAATATTGTTCCTTATTATGGTTCTGAGTTGTTATCTGTGATACCGTTTACCATTTGGGCAGAGAAATATGCAGGTAGGAAGATCATATTAAAATGTACAACAGAGATCAGCTAGTTTTGAAAGAAATTAACATGTACAGTAAATACCTGTCTACATGGGAAAATCCCACTTTTTTGGCTTTACGAAGGCAGTTTCTGTTTCCTATAGACAAAGGATTCCATAATATTTTATAATTCAGAACTGCAGTGAGAATAAGCAGACATCAGAGACAAAAGACAAAGACTCCTCGAAACCTCAAAGCATGGGATCTGTGATTGATCTTGCTTTGAACACATCACTGTAATCGGCTGCTAAAGCCTGATGCTGATCTACTGCTTGAGTTGGAAAAGGCAGCTGGTGGCTCTGTGAGCCTCTTCAGCTTCTCCCACACACTTAAACAAATGAATGATTTCAGCAGCTGACTTGAACATAAACTTCCCCTGAACAAAAGATCCAGGCAACAAAACCTGGGTCTCTTTATATTGACCAACCTCTTAGGACATGGTGTGCCCCCTCAATCTGAGAGCCAAACAACCATCTCTGTCCCTTGTCACTGCCTACTTTAGAAGAAGAAGAAATCCAGCCGTGTTTTTGAATGACATTCACACATAAAAAGGAGCAATTTAAAATGTAATAACAAACAGAGCAGAAAAGGTAGAAAGATCTATTAGTACAATAAGGTATTATAAATCACAAAATAAACAACATAGGCCAGTAAGTACAGCCACAACCCATTCCTCATCAGGTGAGCAGAATGTTTTTCAATCATTGATTCATCTTAGTGTCCTGTGGAATGAAAAACTGTGCTTAAACTGGCACAGTCCAATAAGGAGAGCTCATAGAACTGACATATGGTGAACCTCAAACACTGTTGCCAATACAAATCCTGCATTTGCAAGAGGGCAATAAAAAGAGTGAATTCCAAAAAACTCAACTGTTACACAAGTGCCTTAACCCATTAATGTGTATACCACCTAAACGTACATATGATGATAGAGCAACAGCAACACAAATGGTGGACAACATGGAAAACATCATACCCAACCAAAAGAACCAAACTGTCAGCGAGCATGGTTGATGTTCATCTTTAAATGATGCTGCAATCGGCTTCCTATCACCAGCATCTTAATCAAATGTTCGTTCCACCTTAAATACTTGCCAAATTCAGTGCCTATGACTTAGTCAACTCTGATAAGTCAACTTTAATTCAAAGTTTCTCAACCTTTGGACAATATCGGGCTTCACTAGTCCTTTAACCCAAAAAAAAAAAATATATATATATATATTATTATAAATATAAAATATATATATTACCAAATTCTGCTGGCATTACAGACATACTGTCACTGTCAGGACAACCCCTCATATCTTATCATTTTGACATCTCCAGCTACCCTTTACATTTTCTCAACATTTCATATTAACTCCAAAATTACTTGGAATAAATAATTTCTTCACTAACTTCCAGTTAAAGTTAAAGATTCTTTACTTTTCACCAGAATTACCATTTTTTTGTGAATCTGGATTTAAAATGTCATTAAAATGTCATTGTGACATAAAATGTCACAAAATACCCACGTATGCACTTGTGAAGCCTGGATCTAAGCAATAACGCAAAAGAAGAAAAATTTTAAGTGGGCAGCAGTGTTAATTAATACTGCTGTGTAAACAAATAGTCTGTTGTGAACAATGTAACAAAAACAAGCCCCAGGTCAAGTGTACTGACCCTTTGTCAAACTTAGAAGATGCTGCAACTGTTGCTGTTTTCCCAAACAGCACAATCAGTCTTCTGCAAAAGAGGATGTGAAAGTGTGAGCACTCGCCCCGAGCTTACCCAGCATTCCCTCCTGGCCTGCTGAACCTCACACAGCCCCACTTCCTGCAGCCTGAACATGCAGGGCCAGGATCTTTATGGAGACATCACGTTTCTGCTGATTCAGTGACGGTGCTTGTAAAGGACAATGCCACACACAAGTCTCATTAGAGATAATGGAGTGGTAAGCTGTTGGCAGTGAACCAAGTGTACTTTCTCTGTCATAAAGCATAAGCACTTAAATATGGTGAACAATGTAAGTCCACTCCTCCTTGTTGCTGTAAAATGCTAATAATCCCCATAAATGTAGCAGTAGCCACTGTAATCACTTTGGGTTGCATTCATAAAGCATGAAATATAGTCTTTGTTCACTAGAGTAGACTTTTCAGGATGCATTAGCCTACATGTTTCTGCTAATGGAAAGAGAAAATCCACATATATGGATGCTCTACACAGGATAAGTATTTTTCAGGATAAGAAAATACAATACAACAAGGTGCATTCTTCATGTAAGTGTTCTACACTTGCTAATCAACTGTAAAGAATAACTTTTTGACTCTAAGTTCGACCTACAAGAACCAACAATGAAGTATAACAACATATCTATTCGTGCTTCCTATATAGCACTAGTCTGAGGTAAACTCATGCTCCTTCCTCTCTCTTTGCTTTATATTATGGTGTACGTGTAAACACTACAAACTTACACACAAACACTATAAACTTACTCCATCTCTTTACACACATAACAACAATAACAGATAAGAAAACACAGAATAGTCATACAGCTTAGATGGTTTAAAGTAAAATCACGTGGTAGATAACTTGATGACTTACATTATTGGTGGTGATTAGTGTTAAAGTGCTGATAATGGTAAAATTGTTGTAAATCTAAGAAAAGTACCTCTTCTTTTCCTCATACAGCCTAAAATCATCTCTCTGCCATGAAAGGATTTGAAAAAACATGTTTTACGCATCATGAAAAGCAGAGCGTTCTGAGCTAAGTGTTGGCCCTATCCTAGGGAGATGGCTAAGACATCATAACTGGCTTAACTCTCTCTGGGTGCGTAGGAAGTCTCTCCCTCTCCCCTGTCATTCAGGATGATGATAGCCAAAGTGGGTGTCTGTTAGCCGACATAACAGAATTGACAGTTAGCAGAATGACTTAATTGTTTCCCAAGTGTGTAGAGCTGTCCAGTCATGTTACATAGTTTGGAAGAATGGAGTGGCTGGTCTCATGTGACTCAGAGGTAGCTTAGTAGCACTGTGTGATGGGGAGGCCTAGTTAGTGAGTAGAACTTGCATATCACTAAATTATGGGTAAAATTAGGTAAAAAATAAAATAGAATAAATAAATAAATAAAAATAATAACCAGAGCACTGCTAACTCGGTAACAGTGCATGCATTTGGAGTGACGCTGAAACCAAGATTTTACATATTCTTGTGGTTCTGTTTTTTCTTTTATTTAGTACTGCAGGCATAGCCTATAAATGTTTTAAGGCAAACTAAACTTGATCTGTGTTACTGTATTTGCTAACATTCTTTTTTATATCATGTCATAATAATAATTAAGGTTACAAATCACTTAGATGGCTAATAACACTGACATTTTTAGCACAATTAGCTTGATAAATTAGTCATATTACACTGTGCTCACGTTTGCCATTAAGAGCATTCTGTGTAAGCAATGTCCTTGCCATCCTTCACCTTGCTATCATTAAGGTTTGCTAACAGACTCTGCATACAACACTATGTGCCCTCTTTTACTGAAACACAGCTGAAAGAACAGTGCTGGATTTGGCTTTTCACAGTTGACTGTACCAAATCAGACTGTGTTTTATGTGAAATGGAAATGGTATGCAGACATCCAGATTCTTTCTGAGAGTTTGAGATGCAGAGAATGCTCCACCTTGTTTGAGTTGCTGTTATCTTATCTGGATGCAGATGTTGAAACTTAGTGACTTTGATTACATCAACTTGGAAAAGACTCAGCCAAGGTTTAAACAGCAGATTCATATGGCCACTGAGTATGATAAAATACTGTTTATAAAACAGACAGTTCCGGTCCCAAAATCTGATTGGCTGAGGCTTGTTGTAAACCACTGTAAAATACATCACATATGCACACCTACGACTGCCTCACAGGACCTAAACTGTATTGCATTACAGCACAAAGTCACTTTAATCCTTTGTGCTGTGAATGGAATAATCTTTGACTGTAATGCTGCTTGCATGGGCCACTGAGTGTACTGAGGAAGTAAGAAGTCAGTTTGGGTATAAACTGATGGACTTCTTAAGCACAACAGGCCAAACTACTCCTCAAGATTATGGGATTTGGTGAATTAAGCTTGCTTACTATATGGTTTACTGTCAAACTGCAATATTACTTACTTACTTCAAATGTTAATGTTGGAGTAAGTCATAAGTAGCATTAAACCCAGGCTGAATCACAAATGGCTCCCTTCTTATTAAATGTAGGACCCTACACCCAATTAGTGCACCATTTGTCCAATATACAATTGGTTCTCAATAAATGCACACATGGCTGAATCTCAAATTGATATTTCTTAGACATACTATGCTCTGTTTGGGTGCAAGATTTGGTTAAGATTAGAAATTCATCCCCACACTGAACAATGTGTATTTCTATAGCACTCTGAAGGGTGTAGTCACTTTTGCAATAACAATTTGGTATGACAACATAACCGCTTCAGAGAGGAAAAAGAGGGTTATAGGAAGGTTATATGTACAATGTCTATGGCCATCTGTTGGAAGCAATCTCCCTGCTGTATAATTTATTTTCTGACTCACATCACATGACATATATTGTTAAGTGACCCTTCCTCCTGGACACTGCCCTTTTTTAACCTTCTTTAACATATTTGATATTTGTTCATTTTCCAACAAGCACACAAATAATTGAGTACATTAGGGTGATACACTAGTCAGTATGATCATGTGAAACATTGACAATGCTGTGCCAATGTGTGTAATGTGAAATAAATACCTAATCATTTTTTTTAGAATATGCAATACAAAGCCATCAGAAGTTAAATGTGTATCAATAATCTGTTTGTCATTTGGGTTCTGTTTTTTTTTAAGAGGACTGAAACAGCCATAGACAGCCCAAATTAAGTACTACTATATGTACTAAATTATATTTAGCTAGACTGGCACATGCTCAAACATGTTATTTGACTGGCTGATATTTAACAAATCATGCATGCTTATGTAAAGGCTTGAATCATTATCCTGGTTAAAATAAAATAAAGCATAATTTTTTAAAGAAATAAACTATTCAATTACTCAGAACCCAGACTCTTAGTGAGATCTTCTACAAATTGAAACACGAGTAACTGTTTGTCTAAACTCAAAAAGAAAAACATATGTGCAAATTCTTTCAAAGCCTCTCTATTATTAAAGAAAGCAAGCAGATATCCCAGTAGAACATAATATGCTTTTCGATGAAAACTACAGTTTTAAAAATAATCACAAAGCAAACTGATTGTTTTGGGCGCAATAAAACAATGGACTAGAGGTAATGTAATTCTTTCTCATCTTTTGGTAAATATGCTGAACAATCGACCTCTACATCTGGGGTAAGAGGGACTACTAGATCCAAACGGACCCACAGGGAATAATATGTTTCCTTGAATAGACTGGGCTAGGGTGGCCAAATTTAGAGAGAATGTCTCCACAGAAGACTAATAATGAGCAATAAGTCTGGCTAAAACATGGATAAACCCAAATCTCATTTTCCTGTAAGTGGCAAAAGCACAAAGATTATTCATGATTAATGTCCGTCCGTTGGCACTCTAACAGAAAATTAAATGCAGTACAAAATGGCCTGGGGACACAGGGATGTAAGATGGTTATTTAATAGTGTTGAGACACTGAACTCTCTCTCATAAAGGCAGGCAAGAACATAAGGAGGAGATGTCATGAGGGAGGGAAACAATAAGTAGAGCCAGGCTTCCTACAGCAGGAAGAGCCCACAGGGTCTGTCTGGAGGCTGTAAAATTATCTAAATAATTTTGATTTGGTTTAATGAGGACGCTGAGCATGCAATTACACTTTCCTCAAACATTTGCACTAAGCTGGTGTGATACGTCCCTCATGCTCTTATATTGAAAGATTCACCAAAAACTAGCCGGCAAAGCAATATATGTACACTTCACTTGAATTTGCTTATGTGCTTTTTTTTATCATGTCTAAGAAGCTAAGAAGCTAATTTTTAATGATATGATTATAGATTTCAATGTTTGTGGATACTGCTTAATTTTAAACGAAGCATAACACTGACTAACTCTGAAATAGAAAAGCACTTCTCCTCATAAGGACTCTGATGGACTTGCCATCTCGAATCACAGCTTTCAGAGGGAACAAAGAGCTTTTTTATTTTACTAAGAACTGAAGTATGCAGCCTGCTCAGTATCAGACAGGCATCAGATGGCAGATCTAGACATGTTATGTTATGGTTGTGCACTCATTTCTTTGGTTATTAATCTCACAGCAACTGGCTCCTCCAAACCGGTAACTCTAGCCCTTGCAGTCCAGCTAGTGAATGCTGTCCCCCATGCCACGGATGCACAGACACAGCATATATCAGCACTCACACCCCCCCACACATACACACACAACTACAGACATGTTTCCACCACCCCAGCCAAATGTCTAGTCATCTGGCTAATCATTATTTAGACTCCAGCTGCTGCCTCTCTCTCCCATTTTATGAACATACAGGTTTTCCTCTAGATGACAGTGTTGTAATGTAACATGAACATAGCTATGGTTTTATACCCATTACATGGCTTTTGTAGTCATGTATGGAATTTCACATATACTGAGGTGAAGACATTTGCTATAGCTATTCCAGTGGTATTCCAGTAACTTTATGAGTTTTAATGGACTGTGCGTACAGTGTTAAAGTCGAGCCATCTCAACACCAGGTGCTTTCAGTAAAGTGATTCCAGGAGGGCTGCTACACAGGTGCAAAAAAAAGGAAAAAAAACAAAGAAAAAAAAACCTAGCATCGTCAACACCTACTGATGGAGGTGTCAGCTTAGAAGAGGATCTAGCGCACTTTCCTCTGGCTCCTCAAATGGCTTGCAGATGCACGTTTAAGCCAACTGAATAGGCAATGAAAGAGATGATTCCAAGCCAAATCTGCTGCGGAGACCCAAGCCATTCATCACAGTCAACGTCAGGACTAAGTGTTCACCTGAATCTTGTGGAGAAGAATTTGGAGGTGCAGACCTGTAATCACCACCACATTTTAGCTGTTAGCAACATCAAGATATATGTGGGGATAACATTTATGACATGACGGCTTAGGAATGCATGTTGCTATCATAGAATAATGATCTGTAAACAGCTTCAAATATAACGATCAAATTGATAAGCTGAGTCAACCTGGGTCAGTTACGAAATAAGAGTGTTACCGTGCCAACGCTGATCTTGTTCAGAGAGGAAAAATATTAAGAATGACAAATATATTGAAGACTTAAAGGTGAGACTGAAAAAAAATACATTACTTGGCAAGTGAAAGCATTTAAAATGAGGGCAGGATGTTAGATATTTCTCATTATGCAAATTTTGGTTTTCATGTGAAAATGCAGTGTCATGTCGAATTTAAAATAGTTTTAAAACAACAATAAGGGAAAAGCTCCCAAAGCAAACATGTAGGCACCCTGATCAGTGCTTTAGTAACACCCCCTTTTGGGAATCAACACCATTTGTAAACCCTTTTTCATTTCTTGTTTGTGGAGTTTCTGCCCATTGCTTTTTGCACAGGTTATTGGGTCACCTGCTATACACACCCAGTTAGGTAATCGGCCCTTGTCTCACCCGTAGAAGGAAACAGTGTTGTCCACAACCCTATACCAGCCATGTACACAAATCAATATAAGTGGTCAAATAAGTAAATGGCTATAACATTAAAGTAACACCCACAACCCGTGAGGAAAAGGGGTATAGAAGTTGGCTTTGATATCTGATTATGTCTCATAAACAATGGATTGTTTATGAGACATATGTATTGAAAGTTTGTTTTAAAAGCAAATATCTTCAGCTTCACACATGTAGACATTTGACTCTTATTTCCTTCCTCTCAAGGTTTATTTCTATAATACTGCACTGCTGTGCTGCTATGAATCCATATCATCACAGCACACACACAGCACTTCATAAATCTCCCCGGGGTAATGACAGAGGCCCAGCTGTCATTTTCAAAACTTATTACCTGCAATTGATACAGCACACCCACCAAATGAAGCAAAGTTCCTCACCAGGGTGTGTAGAGGCACCTGTGGGGCTCTAAGCCTCCGAGCATGTTATTTACATTACAGCCAGTAATGATGACCTCTTTGTTCTGTGCTGGTCACCAGTCCCTCTGAAGAGTCTGACCGGAGGACGCACTGAAGGGAGAAATAAAGAATTACAATGTATGTTTCTTATGAGGTGTTGGCAGGTATAACTGACCAAGGTACTAGCACAGTGGACACTGGACAGGATCTCAAACTTTGCCACAGCAGAGCAATACTGACTGGATGATGTTATAAAGTAATAAAGTTAAGGGCCCATATTTTCATTTGTTTTTCACTGAAATTGATTTATAAAAGGTGGTCTTATGTACTATCACCCCTCTTCCAACAGTTCAAATTCATTTTTACATGACCATTTTCCAGCCTCTCTTTGTCCCTTAGAATGCCATTAAACATACAGTATGTATGGAAAAGATCTCTGTCCTGATTTGGCAGCTCTGTGCGGGGCCTTGTTCAGAAAGCAAGAGCTAAAATGAACAGGACAAACTGTTACTGAGATCCTCTGATCAGAGGAAATAAACTCCAGCCACAACTTTCAGATGACGGTGTCCTTTGGAAGGCTATGTTACCAACTGTTAAGTTTGGACCGAAATGCTGTGGGATGCTTCTCAAAGCCAGGAATAGCATATCGTTTCATCTTCTCTTTTTTCTCTTTCTCTTCCCTTCTGCTTCAATAACTCTGGCAGATTGTCTAAAACAACAACACTCTTTGTCACACACAGTGTGAATGGTGATCATATGCAAATCTCTACATACATTAGGCTCAGTCATTACAGGGTTAAAAGAGCTCCTGGCTGTAGTGAATGTTTTAGATAAATTGTAAAGTTTGCACCACTACTTTAACATTAACATGTTTCTTGACACGTTATCCTTATGATATGAAGAGCAAATATCTTTTTGGAGCACATCATTGCTGGTGCCATTGTTTATTTGTGCAAGCCCTCTTCACTTGCCTTTCCCAACAGCAGCAGAAACATTACCTTTCACTGATCCACGTCACTGAGTGAACAGCGTGTACTGACTTGCATTAACCACCATGTCGATTATCGTCAGCACTTTCCTCTTATCTTCAGTTGAGAACACACACTGTGTAAGCAAGATAAATGACGCTCCTGAATAGTCAATTGAGTTATAGGTAGGATGTTGCGAAATACTGAGACAGTGTGATTTTTATCCACAGTGAACAGAAAAGTGGCCAAGATGCCAGAAGTACAGGGTTTTTGTTTTCACACCCACTTACTCACCTGTTGTCTCATACCACAGCATATTACAAACAGCAAACGATTTACAGGGAAAGCCCAATAACACAGAAAGCTGATAATGTAGAGTGAATAAGAAAGTCTATTTCATATCATTAAGATAGCTTGAGACTTCTTTCATACTGTTTTTATTTAACAACCACCTGGGATACCATAGGCCTGGCTCAATGACACCTTAGCCAGTACCTGGGAATTCATATCAATAGCTTTGTTAAGCCTGTAGAAACTGTTTGTTTAGGAACTTTTTCCTTCTGTTTAATACATACCATGTAATTGGGATGTAGTGTAAACATGATTTTATACTTCATCATCATCATCATACAGAAAATAAACACAGGAATAAATAAGGAAACCACAACTGCTAAAACATTCCAAAATAGATAAAAGGCTGTAGAAAAATATAACATTATGAAGCCATGCATATAGTCACAGTTACCATGCTTGGATAAGACGCTCCACTTTTGGATGGAAAAATGAAATGAGGACTTTTTTTAATTAAGTCTTTTGTTTATTTTGAAATACTGAGTAAATAAAGTTGTGGATGGATGGTGTTCTTTACTTTGGCCAGCATCAGTTCTGTTTTTAGAGCAGAGGAGTAGGTTAACAAAGCATGCCAGCAAAAAAAATCTGAACAGGACTTTCTTACAACTTGTGGCTGTTTTGTTCTGTGTTCATCTAAAGGACGAAATGAAGAGATCTGCAGCCATTTATAAAGTGCCTGACACTTTCGGCGGGTCACAGATTAATCAACGAGAGCTTTACGGCCCACCAAGAAGTAATCTTATCCCCAATATGACTTAATGTCAGGGGTTAAAACTACAAAGTGAGGAAAAGGGATGACAGTTTAATTAATAGCATCATCAGAGGGCTTACCTTTTAAGGCAAACCAACCTGAGATTCACACACTAGAGAGGACCCACTGAACAGCTTCCAGACGTTTCTGTGAAGAGGATATACACGGTATACGTTTCTTTGAGAGGGTTGCATGTTGATGTGTAAACCGTGAGAAATTCTATATTAATTCTGCACAGAACTTTAAATAAACTCCTTACATGTCTACTATAGATCTCTTCTTTCATGAAACTGTTAATCACATTGTGTCACCAACAAATCATTCAAAACAGAACGTTATCTGAAATCCCCATCTGTACTCAGCAAAATTAATCCTCAGGACAGAAGAGGCCCAGAAGGAAGACCTACACAATAAGAAGAATTTGGCTAAGTCAGATTTACTTACACTAGAGGCCTGGGGGAAAGAGACAGGTTCATTCACGTAATAGATGCATAATTTGTAAGTGGCTGTTAAGATGATGCACATATCAGCAAAAAATTACAAATGTTCTTTTCCTCCAGAGAGGGTCCCACTTTTCTCAGGTACACAAATAACTAAATAAATAAGTGGATTTTGTAATGTTGATATACGTCCACTGTAAAACTTGTCCAGCTTAGCAAGAGTGTCCATCTTTACAAGGTAAAAAAAGATAAATAAAAGGATGGAAACATCACTCAGCACTACTGTAATCCCCTGCCAACATAACATGATTTCCTGTATACTTTTGAAAGGAAACATTACAAAAAGATACCTAATAGGACTATTAAAACCTGGCATAAAGCCCAAGGTCCTGGAAACTGTCAAACAACATCAGACAAAAGCATGAAGTCCTTCTTGTTGCATACAATTTTAGTGCAATGCAAATTCTATCAGTTTTGTGTGTAATTTTCTTTAGGTAGCGATCTGCTGTTTGCAGGCTCAAGGGTCATTGTTTTTGTACACAAATTCACAATTTAAGAGAATTTTCTAAATCACAAGAGTTGCATTTTTTTTCTTATTACATTATCTGATGCAATCCAATCAAACATGCATGTGTTGTGACATCACAACCACAACTTACTTTTACTGGCAGTTTAACAAACTACATTTAGGGGTCATTTAGGGTGGTAAAAAATACACAATATGGGTTTTTAATTAATGGTTTACACACAAAGAGTCTGGTAGCAGACTCCAGGTTCATTTAGTGTTGTTTAAGTCCTGACCACTAGATATCAGTATTTAAATCTACACTGCCTGGCCAAAAAAAAAAAAAAGTTGCCACCTGGATGTAACAGGTACGAGCCTCCTATTGGATAATTACTGCATTACTGGTGCAATTAGTTGCTTCTCATGTCTTAAACAACCATGTCAAAAGACACATCCCATGGTCGTGGACAAGATGTTAGTCTGTTTGAGAAGAGTCCAATCATTGGCATGCATCAAGCAGAGAAAACACCGAAGGAGATTGCAGAAACGACTAAAATTGGGTTAAGAAGTGTCCAACGCATCATTAAACACTGGAAGGATAGTGGGGACCCATCATCTTCGAGGAGGAAATGTGGCTGCAAAAAAAATCCTGAATGAACGTGATCGGCGATCACTTAAACGTTTGGTGAAATCAAATCGAAGAACAACAACAGAAGAACTCAGAGCTATGTTTTATAGCCACAGTAAGAGCATTTCCACATGCACAATGCAACGGGGAACTCAAGGGATTGGGACTGAACAGCTGTGTAGCCTTACGAAAACCACTAATCACTAAGGCTAACCGGAAAAAAGGCTTCAATTTGGAGCATAAGGATTGGACTCTGGAGCAATGGAAGAAGGTCATGTGGTCTGATGAGTCCATATTTACCCTGTTCCAGAGTGATGGGCACATCAGGGTAAGAAGAGAGGCAGGTGAAGTGATGCACCCATCATGCCTAGTGCCTACTGTACAAGCCTGTGGAGGCAGTGCCATGATCTGGGGTTGCTGCAATTGGTCAGGTCTAGGTTCAGCAACAGTATGTGCTCAAAGAATGAGGTCAGCTGACTACCTGAATATACTGAATGACCAGGTTATTCCATCAATGAACTTCTTCTTCCCTGATAGCATGGGCATATTCCAAGAAGACAATGCCAGGATTCATTGGGCTCAAACTGTGAGAGAGTGATTCAGGGAGCATGAGACATCATTGTCACACATGGATTGGCCACCACAAAGTCCAGACCTTAACCCCTTAGAGAATCTTTGGGATGTGCTGGAGAAGGCTTTGCGCAGAAGTCAGACTCTGCCATCATCAATACAAGATCTTGGTGAAAAATTAATGCAACACTGGACAAAAATAAATCTTGTGACATTGCAGAAGCTTATCAAAACAATGCCACAGCGAATGCATGCCTTAATTAAAGCTAAAGGTGGTCCAACGAAACATTAGAGAGTGTGTTTTTTTTGGCCAGGCTGTGTATCATCAACCATCAGACTTGTCTACTCCAGCAAAAAAGTAGTGTGAATTGTAATAAGTAGTAAGCACACACTGTTAAGGTTAGCATTAACACATCTATAAATGGTGGCGTGTTTTTATACTACAGCACTTCTATATCACCTTGCTTACAGTATCACAATCTATCACAGTATATTGAATAGTCAGTATCACAATGTATCACAGTATATTGAATAGTCAGTATCACAATGTATCACAGTATATTGAATAGTCAGTATCACAATGTATCACAGTATATTGAATAGTCAGTATCACAATCTATCACAGTATATTGAATAGTCAGTATCACAATCTATCACAGTATATTGAATAGTCAGTATCACAATCTATCACAGTATATTGAATAGTCAGTATCACAATGTACCACACTATATTGAATAGTCAGTATCACAATGTATCACAGTATATTGAATAGTCAGTATCACAATCTATCACAGTATATTGAATAGTCAGTATCACAATCTATCACAGTATATTGAATAGTCAGTATCACAATGTACCACAGTATATTGAATAGTCAGTATCACAATGTACCACAGTATATTGAATCGTAACCCCTGTTTCACAATATGTCACCAGGTTATTACTAATACACAGCTCTGGAGTGGATAAAAGTGAGCCTTAATTTATAGAAAATAATCACAATTTAAATGCCAATTTGAATCATTTAGCCCCACAAATAAGTGAAACCTAACTAAACTTAACTAAAGTTTATGGGGCTGAAGTTTTGAATTTGCCCCGAAAGTCTTGCAAAAGAAATGAGTGACGGAATGTTTAATGCACTAGGCAATGCTTCAGTGGTGATCACAATTAACGGCTGATTGATTCCTTTTCATGGTACATAAGCTGATGTTACAGAAAACAGTATCACATATATGTGCACATAAGTTTAATGTGGCCAGTAAGCGTGTAACGGAGAGAAAGTGTTAAGAATATGAGCTAGAATAAGTCTATAAACGAGGCTTGTTCAGTCACTGCTTCCCGAATGGGCTCCAATGTAAAAACAGAAAGTGACTTGCGCCCCCTAGAGTTTATTAGGGCTCACTACAACATTCATTTTTTTATGTGACCTGCTCATACATACATGAGATGTAGTCTTTATAAAAGCTTACCTCCGGTATGGATAGGCCTTGTTTACTTTACAGTCGGTAAAATCCACAGAAAAGGCCTGTGTGCTCTGCTGAAGAGAGCTGAAACCTCCACACTCCTCCAACCTCTTGTTTTTGGTGCCCACAACGTTAAAATGTATTTGCTTTTAAAGAACTGTGTTGGCAATGGGATCAGTACTTTGTCATAACCTCCTTTCATACATTCTGCATGGAACTCCGTAGATTTTGGCTAAGTTGCCAATGAGTGGTCATAATATCTTTAAAAAACATTATTCAATCGTGACGTTGTGACAACGTTGTTCGGACGACGTAAAAAGCACCACCTTTTGACAACATTGTAGCAACGTTGTACGAAAATAGACAACGTTGTGACAACGTTATGTGCTTGCTGGGTTAGTTTTTATGTTAAATTAAGTTAGTACAGGTGTATCATGAAAAGTATTAGGCCTAACCAATGTAAGTTTCATAAGGCATGTCAAGACCAAGCCCAGCTCCAGCTCAGTAAGGCCCTCTTGTGGGTCGGTTAGGAAACACTTAGCAAATTCAGGGGAGGGATAAAACATAATTAATTAAAATGTTATAACAGGTTTCTGATATTAGACATAAAATTGTTTACACTATCGATGTTTATCCAGTGTCCGCAGGGACAAATCCAAGTCGTTATTACCTTTTCTCTGCGCGAGCGTCCCCGGACTTTTATTTTGACGGAATGTGGAGGAGAGTGATGATGTCACGAGATATCCCCCTTCACACCGCTACATTGTGTAACTAGCCTGCGTGTGAGAGTAGTACACTAGTAAAAGACTCTGGATGGATTTTACTGTAAAACCAATAAATTTTTGAACAGATTGGGGTCGTTTGAAAGGTTTGTTTCTTGCCTGACTGTGACATTATGTTTGAAGGAATGTAGGAACAGTGTGGAGACTGTCTTGACAAAGAAATTTGACTTAGCTTATTAGCTGGCTGGCTAACAATAACAAGCTGGCTTGGAGATCACAGATTATCATACAATAAGGGATTCAGTAAAGCTCACTATACCTCTATAATAAATATTATTATTAATATTGTTATTATAATTGTTGTTCTTATTTTATATTGTTATTACTTTGGCGTCAGTTAGACAACTTCGTCATTCAAAGCTTTAACAATAACTCATTAAGTAGCTGCTGAATACATTAGACGGTACTGGTTATTTGGTTGAGCATTTTCAGATCTGTTTGTTTCCAATTTAGATTAATATGTACAATCTTCCATGAGGATTAGTAACTGAACCTCTCACTGTACTGTACCTGGTGTCATCCCTGATTGCAGCTGCATGAAAATGCCAGTCGACAATAATGAGGACCAAGACCCACCAGTTCTGTCCAGTCCTGTCAGTGCTTTAACCCTAGGAAGCCAAGAGGACAATGGGATCAACCGGGGGACCACAGGGCTGTCTATTCCAGGCAGAGGCCGTGAAGAGCCAGCAGCAGCCTGTCCTGAGAGCGTTGGGTCAGAGAACTCTAGGAAATCCCAGCTTCTGCTCCAGATCAACCGTCAGGAGATCCAGGCCGTTGAGCAGAGTGCTCAGGCAGCTGAGCTGCAGGGCTTGGGAGTGGATGTCTATGACCAGGATGTGCTGGAACAGGGGGTCCTGCAGCAGGTGGACAGAGCCATCCACGAGGCCAACCAGGCTGCAGCTAAGGCAGAGGCACAGAAGGAATATGAGTCTGTACTGGATGATGTCAGGTATGGAGCTGACAAACGGCCTACTTCAAATAACAAGGATTTCATTGGTCAAAGTTTAGTCCAGAATGATGTCATCATTTCTGACACATACTGAATATGTCTGTGTTTTGTATTGATTCGTCTTAGGTCATGCACAACTGCTCTTAAACAAATAAACAAAATTATAGAGCAACTTACACCATATGGTACCTCCAGCAAGGACATCAGCCGGAAAATTGAGTCTGTCAAACGACAAAAGGAAAACAAAGTAAGCAGATAATTTTATTTATTTATTTATTTATTTTTTACAGACAGTGCCATTAGCTTTTTATGTCCACACTGGCCGAATATAGTAATCTATTTTATAATGGTTGTGCATCACAGTCTCTAAAAGATGTGACTATGTGCTGTCTATTACACTTCTGATATGTTATAGCTCCCGTAATAATAATAATACAGCATAAACGTTTGGGAGCTACTCCTGTATCAGCATCTTGGTAAGTTTAGAAACCTCTTATCATTTACAGGAGAAGCAGTTAAAAAAGATCCGAGCCAAGCAGAGGCGATTACAAGCCATTCTTGGAGGAGAGGATATCCAGAAGCTTGAGGCAGAGTTATTGACTGAGGATGATGAAGGTGAGAGTGAAATACAGTTCCATAGTTATAGCTGGGCGTAAGTCAGTCATATTTAATGACACACAGTTCCATTTCCAGTCACTTAAATATCAGACAGTATCTGAACGAGTGCATTTTAAATGAATGATACATGAAAAACGTGTGCTTTACTTGTAGATTTTAAGCCTAATGCATATATGAGTACAAAACAGACTATATGTAAATAAATATGAAAAAAGTAACTTTATGTCTAGTAGCCCAATATTTGAAGTTACCAGTCCCCGGCTTTAATACTAGGAATATAATGATATAATTATAACCTGAATATTTGAGTTTAAACCCAGTGAAGTCTGAGCAAACCAAACTATTATCATCAAGTTTTGGGCCAGACATATTTTTGGTGAACAAATGAAATATTACATTCTTGGCTGCACTGTACTCTCCTGATCCGATTCACTGATGTATTTCACGAAGATCCTTTTTCTCTTAAATGTGGGCCTCAGTGCTAAATTTGATCAACAACACGAGTGACTGACTCCAGCATGACCATAAAAAAGATGCTGAATAGTCTTTTTGATGTTGAATAGATTTTACGCATTGTATAGCTATAATAGGTATTAACAGATATTGAATGAATGAATGAATTAATGAAGGAAGAATAAAGTAAAGAGAACAGCTAAAGCAGTGGGTGAATGCAAAGTAAAATCTGTTTAAAGTGGGAGGCTGAATATAAGAACCTGAACCCAAAATTCAAACTTGAGCCTGACACATATTCAGGAAACAACATCTGAACAAGACTGAACCCGACATGAGTAATTAGTTTCAGACAATTCAGCCAATCAGTCAGTTTCACTTTTCATAACAAAATACATACCAAAAACAAACAAACAAAAAAATTTAAAAAGGGGCTTAGCAGACATATGTATTCTATTTTTTGTTGTTCTATTGAAATTGTTACAGCCTTTAAACCATTCTACATTAAATTAAATGACGTGGTATCCATGCTGTGATTGGAATGCATTCGACAATCTAACATAATAACCATTATCTTTTTGCAAACAGGTCGTGTTGCATGTTATTGTGCAAAGCTGCATGATTTTGATAAATCCAGTATTTTTATATTTTCTGAGCATGTGAATATCTTACGCTAGCAGAGTTTGCATTAATAATCTTGCTTTCTCAGAGCTGCTATGTTTTATGGAAATTAAACTATTTTTTATAAATCATCTGAACCCACTAAATGACATACATTAACTGTCATGTCACATACATGATGGGTACAGTGAAAAATAAAAACAGCATCATTTTATGGGCATTATGTCATGGATCTGCTTATTATATATCAAATATATACTTAAAACTAAGAAGCAATATTGCCACCTATCACGTTTAAGGTGTAGGTGATGTATCGCCCAGCATTGTTATTGTATGATTGTTTATTTGTATCCATTGCATTGGTATGTTCTTTAGAACCTTAATGCAGTTCTGTCCATATTAATCACTTCAGATTAGCCATAAGCACTCCCAAACAGTTAGTGACATTTGTTTGGCCACACATTACATTCCTTCAGCTATGTTGCTGCAGTGATTCAGATTCACTTCCATGATATGCAATAATCGAGCCTCACTTGCCTTTAGTTTTGAAGGCCAGTACCTTTTACGAATGGTGAAATCATGACACAAGAAGCACAAACCAGGCTTTGATGGTCCCATACTTGAGTCTTACTAACTGTATGTTTATGCCAGAGCCTGGCCCTTCGACGCTGGGCAGCATGCTCATGCCAGCTCAAGAGACAGAGTGGGAAGAGCTCATCCGCACAGGTCACATGACGCCGTTTGGCACCCGGATTCCTCAGAAGGAAGTAAAGAAGGAGCCACGCAAGGTGATGCTCAGTGAAAACTCAGGCTTTGACAAGTATCTTGCCGACCAAGCCATTATGGCGGAGAGGAGGAAGAAACCTCCACTGAAGAAGAAATCCGCCAAGACTAAGTCACCGGAAACTCCTAAGAAGAACAGCGCTCTCTCCAAGCAGGAGAAGAAACTGCAGAAGCGCATGCGGAAGCTTCAGAGAACTGCGTTAAAGGCTCACCCAAAAGCCAGGCCTAAGGTGGAGAAAGAGTTTCCTCAGACCAAAAAGAGGAGACACAGGGAAGGGGATTCAGACAGCGAAGCCTCGGAGTATGTGCCTAGTGATGAGCTGATAGACCCCGAGGAACCAGAACCAGACGATGAGTTCTGGGCTGACGAAAATGAGGAGTATGAACTTAAGCCTTATAGGAAGAAAAGTGAAGCGAAGCCCAGAAAGCCCACAAAAGGGGATGAGGGTGATGAATACTTGCCCAGCAGTTCAGATGAAGATGAGGACTCTGGGAGAAAAGGGAAGGTGAAAAAATTCAGAGATGATGGCGATATTGAATACTACAGGCAAAGGATTAGGTAAGATTAACAGGAATGCCTTGGCCCAAATTCATGTTAATATATTAGAAATGCAATAGTTCTTTGTCAAACACAAATGATTGAATGATTAATGTAGCCATCTTTTGCGTACTATGTGTGCTAGAATAGATAATCCATTGAAGAGATTGGCAGCTGTTCTTTGACTAAGCAAATTCTCTGTCTATTCATATGTTTTTCTCATTATAATATGCGTGTATTTATTCTACAATGCTAATGTGAAAATAGATGGTACCAAACCTAACAAGATTGAGAATTCATATTTATAGTAAGAAAATTGAGTTGGCACGGTCCCTTTCTCCACACTTTCTGCACTGTGATTTGGTGGTGAATGCAGTCTGGGTGCTGCTGGTAGAGCACTACAGTGTGGAGTGGAGGAGGTGGGGAGAATAAAAAAAGGAAAAAACGTAATTAACTGAACCAATGCTTAGTCTTGACTTAATTACAAGTGCAGTCTCGGAAGCCCCAGATAAAGGGAACAGTTTCATTGTGGAGTGACAGGGCCAGGCCCAAATGAAGATGGATTTTTTTTCCCTCCACTCCTCTTTCCACACCTTTCTTGGGGAGCTCAAACTCCTAATTGTCTGTATCAATCTTAATTTGCTTCCGTGATGACACTGCCACTAACTGCCGTATCCCTGCAGCCAGAAGTGGTTCAATTAAAGCTGCCCTGCAAGAATGATGGCGAGGGAGCTAACTAAGGCAGTGCGGTGGCCTCTCTCTATCTCTCTCTCAGACTGGGAAATTAAAACTAGAGGCCAGGGACAAAGACTACCTGTCCATACAGTACTTCACACTTTGAAGCGAAACCTTCCCAGAGGTGGCTTTTTAAACAGTGCTTGCTGAGTCAAATGAAGAATGTCAGCCTTAGAATAGTTTCGGTTGCGTGAGACTCCTTTTGGCTAATCGAAACCTAGATCAGACATTGTGTGAAATCAACAGGGGAAACATTTCCAGTAATGTAGTGCCTGTCGTTCTGCAGGAAGTGGAAGAGGCAGCGACTCCAGGAGAAAGAGAAGAAGAGACAAGCAGGAGAGGACGAGTCTGAAGAGAGCGACGCAGAGTTTGATGAGGGTTTTAAGATGCCAGGCTTTCTCTGGAAGAAACTCTTCAAGTGAGCCATGGGATTTCCTCTCCACATGACAAATGTGTTTGCTGAAATTTACAGATAGATATATCGTTTATTTTATAGCTTCTTTCTTTTTTTAGTTGGATCTCAGAAGTTCGATTGGTAGGGTGTCTAATATATAGAATTAGACAAGAAAATCTAACAGTTTTAATATTTATTTGGGATTTATTAATTATGTTTGTTTATTATTATTGTAACATAGTATTATAATGTAATTATATGTTTGTGTTATTCATTCATTCAGTTTTCTCTAAAAGATAACCGTTCTAGCTGAAGGAATAACTAGCACAAGTAATTTTCTTAATAAAATAAATTTAAAAAGAATGTAAAAAATTTTAATATCTATATACAATTAAACCAAAAAATATACAAAAAGGCTGCAGCTTACTACTGAAAGTTTATTTACAATCTGAAAATGTCTTGTGTACCTGCTGTATTTAAGGTGAAACAGCACATTTAAATTTCAGTAACTGATGCATCTTCACAAATGAATTTATATTTTTGAGGTACTTTTATTAACAGCACATATTGTCTCATGATATATATATATATATATATATATATATATAAATGAGACAATATGTGCTTCACAAATTTGTGAAGATGCATCAGTATATATATATATATATATATATATATATATATATATATATATAAAATCATGAACCCCCTAATGATCAGACATGTTATTTCTCTTTCTATTCAAATTATTATATATTTGAGGGAATGACAAACAAAATAATATGAAACAGTAGTAGGAAAGCAGCACCGATGGATGAATTTACTGCTCTGCATGTTTAGGGCTCTAGGTTTACAACAGGAAGCTGCTGCTATTGTGCCGCAACTTCGTTTTACAACACATCAATCGGGCAACACTTACAGGCCATTTATTTAGAATCAATAGAGATAATGGCCCTATGATTAATTGATCAGGTGTGGTGTTTGTGTTGTGCTGGGCTGGCGTTTTGTCCTACATGCTTGCTTTGTTGTCCAGGTATCAGCAGACAGGTGTCAGGTGGATGTGGGAACTGCACTGCCAGCAGGCAGGAGGCATTCTAGGAGATGAGATGGGCCTTGGCAAGACCATCCAGGTAATTGCCTTCCTGGCAGGCCTGAGCTACAGCAAGCTGAGGACACGTGGCTCCAATTACAGGCAAGAGACCTCACATGGCCATACCCTTTAACTGCCCCTGTGGCTCCATATACTTCCACTGTCGTGGATAATGTATGTCACATACTAATACGAAACAATTTAGAATTTTTTCATATTTGCTCATTTTTATTCCTTTCTATTCTCTCTGTTCTTTTAGATCCTAATAGGCATATAGAGTATTAAGAAGCAGCCCTTGGTGTTCTCACATGTTTTGTTTTTAAAGCACATACACACTATCTTTATTGCCACGCCCACCCCACCAGACTGAAAGTCTTGATTGCAATGAATATTTCAGCAGCTGGATTGCTGGTGGAGAGAGGTTTGGCGTGAATTATTAAAGACGTTTCAATTATGATATCCCTCTAATTCTCTTAGTGGCGACATCAAAGGAAGAACAAGGACGTGAAATGAGAGTAACTGTAGGGGAGGGGGAGGGAGGGAAATTAAACATGAAACACATAATTAAATACGTTTAAGGCAGTGCCTTTTTGTTTTTCAGTGCCGTGTTTGCTCAGGGTGGGGGCCTCCTGGCTGGTCAATACTACTATGTCTGGCGTCGCCCATCCGCAAATTGATTGTTTGCAAACTCAATTACGGCTCAATATCAATGGCTGCCACGGTCCGGAATATCATATCATGCTATAATGCTCCTAGAGCCATTTAGTGCATTTTGTCGATTCATCTCCATTGGAGAACACGCTGGGGGAGCATTATGCTGGACTAGCATCAGCTCAGAGTTCACGACCTTCTTATTTAGTTTAAACATGCTCATCTACAGCTCTGTGCTGCTCAAAGTTTTCGAATTCAGCATGAATAACTTTTCCCTGTCTCTTGTACAATGCTGGTTAATTTAGGCCTGCTGATTATAAAGTAACTCTTGACTCTCTATGAATATTCTGAAACTTCATTTATATAATAATATAAATTAATTAGAAAATAGGCCAAGACATTTGTGATTTCCAGTGCTAGCGAAGTCCTTTCTCTAGTTTTTCCCTGTTCTGGCTTTGAACTTGTTTACAAACTTTTTACTATAATATTCATCACTGTATTGCTGTATTGTATTAAAATGGCTTGCTCATTATCTGTACAGGTATGCCGGGTTAGGACCTACTGTCATTGTCTGCCCAGCCACAGTTATGCATCAGTGGGTGAAAGAGTTCCATACCTGGTGGCCTCCTTTCCGTGTGGCAGTTCTCCATGAAACAGGGTCCTATAGTAGCAAGAAGGTGAGTCAAAAAGTATTTCCCTGAAAAATAACTATTAAGCCTGGTGGTCCATACATCTTACATCCTATGCTTTTCTGTAGGCAGTCTGGATATGCTTGTTGTAACGTATTAATCAGAATCAGAATCAGAATCAGAAATACTTTATTGATCCCAGGGGGAAATTGCAGGCAATTTGATTATGATATTATGATATATTATATATATATATATATATATATATATATATATATATATATATATATATATATATATATATATATATATATATATATATATATGGTATAATACAATATTATGATATGTTATAATTATTTTAAAGAATATGTTCTCTTGTACAATGGCAAAATGTGAACAAAGTGTAGTCATGTAGTTCATGTAGTCAGTAGACAATGGGGTAAACAAGTCTGAGACCACATTAGAAAGCTTCCTTTAAACCTGGAAATAAATAACAGAAAGTTTTAAAATGTTGATTTTAAGATTTAGGACATCTGCATATACAAATGTTAGCACATTTACCACAATAGGCTAAGAATGTTCCTAAAAATGTTTATTTATTTCTGTGAGGTATTTATTTATACTTCACTTCCATTGATGCATGTTTTCAGCTGGATGAGGCTTGTAGGTCATGCAAATGAAGTCACCAGTTTTAAGATATTCTGTAATTTGTATAAATATTTCAAGGTTTCGCTCAAATTGTTAGGCTGAGAATATAAATTGTAATGGAAAAATAAATCTGTATTAAATTAAGAGAGAATATAAAACAGAAGAATTTTCACTAGTGGTCTGAGACTTTCGGACCCCTTTGTGTATACTGTGTTGTTTTGTGACCACAAAATTTTGGCATTCAATTCAGATACTAAGCTTGCATGAAACTTTCCCACGCTGAGGCCTTGCATGACAGCAAGTCTATGCTGCAGCGTTGTAGCCCTGATTTTACACAATTCATGCCAGCGTGATATTTTTCCCCTTCGTAAGCAGATATCCTAGTGTGGAGTAGATTTGGCTCCAAGGAAATGTTAAATTAATTAAAGCTAAGGTAGATGGAGTTGCTGTAGGGCTGCTGTGAGGTGTTTACTATGAGGGCTTCTTTCTGCTACCCCCCTCTCCCTGCCTGACACAGTGATTAATGGGGGCTGTTGCCTGGCAGTCCACGCTTTGCCCTCTAGGAGGAGGATTGGTCTCAGGAGCTTGGGGGAGGTTGGCGGGAGGGGCATGTTTGTGCTGCATTTATGCCTAATGACAGAGTTTTCACGCTCACGCTAACACTGCCGCGGACCAGATGTACCTTATTAATTGGCTACAAAGTAAAGAAGGAGAAAAAAAACTAGGGGTTACATGGCTGGTGCGCTTTTAATTGGAATTCACTTGAGGCTTTTGGTGTGAAGCATGGTGGTGGACATCTAGTGTAGCGATTTTTCTAAAGACGGAACCCCGGTGCAGATGACCTACTATAGTATTTCCAATGTCTGTAATGATGAACATTACTATAAGCAGGGTCACGATCATAAACGTTTCGTCATTGTGTTTTTCAGGAAAAGCTCATCCCAGAGATAGCCGCTAGCCACGGTATCCTCATCACTTCTTACTCGTGCGTGCGCATCATGCAGGATTACATCCAGAAATATGACTGGCATTACGTCATCTTGGATGAGGGTCACAAGATCAGGAACCCCAACGCTGGAGTCACTGTTGCATGCAAGCAGGTGACTATGGTGGTCTTTATTACACAGGGTCTGTACCATGGACGACAAAGATGCCTCTTTGGTGATCAGGTCATGGAGCTATAAAGCAAACTGTATGTTACTGTAAATGTTTTGCTCCAATTAACACTTTCACACCACCCTCACTGATAATGTAGGTCTGAGTTGTAGTCTGAAATCTCAGCCTTGCCCACTCAGACCTCTTATCTTGCTTCCCTCAACTTCTTAATTAATTTATGTGTGCTATAGCATTATGGATCACGATATTAAAAAATCCATTGGAAATTCCACATCTCTTCGATTTGGTATTGAATAAACTGAAGCTAATGGTGCTTTTAGGCCTAATGTATCACAAAGAGTTTTGATTGTCAAATAATTCCTGACTATTGTTAACTGAAAACTGTAATTTGTTTTTACCATTGATGCTAAAAAAATGTCATCCACTTTATATTTTAGATTATATCATTTTTGCTTTGCATCCTCTTTATCAACGTTATCCACTTTGTACCTTGTATACACTTACTTGCAATATTTATAATGCTGGCATCTTCTAAACTTGTTGCTTTTGCCTTCTGTATCTAGTTCCGGACCCCTCATCGGTTCATCCTCTCTGGCTCACCCATGCAGAATAACCTGAAGGAGCTGTGGTCCCTCTTTGACTTTGTGTTTCCAGGGAAACTGGGTACTCTGCCTGTCTTCATGGAGCAGTTTTCAGTGCCTATCACCATGGGAGGATATTCCAATGCCTCTCCAGTGCAGGTAGCAATCCACAATCCTAGAATCCCAGAATCTTCTGTTGACACACTTGCTTCTCAGTCATAGTGTTATAGATTAGAGGTATATTTATCTTAAACTCTCTGATGTAAGTGTATATTTGGGGTAAATGAATGATCGTTGTATGTTTGCTACATGTTGTTTTTTTAATTATAAGTATTTAGAGTATTTGTCCAGGCTAATTGTTGAGCATACTTCATAAAAGGATGCAAAGGCAGATGTTTTATGTTACAGTTACACAGACACTGTTTTGCACATTGCTGCATTCATAAATGTGTAGCAGTAGAAGCACAAGCTGCTTTCTGAGCACTACAGCAAGGGGAGCTATAATGACAGCCTAGCCTAACCAAGCTGACTCCGTACCACAGCATGCTTTCTCAGCTGCCAAATGAGCAGTTGAGTCTACACTGTTGCCTTATAATTCCATACCAAATGCAACACGTGGCTGTCCTCTACAGTCCACGTTTAGCTGTTGGGACTGTTGGACTAACAGTAGATTCCGCTCTGATTTGTGAGAGAAGGGTGTGCACATCTGGCCTTGTGTGACATCAACTTGTTAAACATAATCACAAGAGAATATAATTTTGGAGTATTTCTTTAAATCGTACATAAACCATAGTTGTTTTGTTGTAAATATACCTATTAAGGATATATTTTTTTCTGTCATTTCACAAGAAATATAAACTCATTTACATATATCCACCTATTCAGCTTTCAGCAGTTTAGTCTTAGCCATTCATATTGACTTACTAAGCAGTGTTTCAGTTCAGAACTGCATTTTAAAGAAGGCACAGGGGCTTTGATTAGAACAGAATACGAATCTTATCAGTCTCAAAAGCACTACTATAACAAAACCAACCTGTTGGAAAATGGTAATGTAAAAAATTATAACGACAGTTTTTCGTGCATTAAACCAATACAAATGTTAGAAATGGAAAATTGCCCTCAATGGGAAAAATAAAACACAAGAAAAATGTAGGAAATGGACCCTTTGATTAAAGTGAACACAATTTTTTGCCACTTAAGCACCCAGACAATTGCGGCCTACAAGCCCTGAACAGAATATGGACGTGCTATTATTAACCTCTTTAATAATACACTTACGTTATGAATTTTACTTCCTGCTTTGAGTGGTCACTGAAGCTTTCTTTGCCAATAATAAAGACCTTTATAATAAATATTAATGTTATTAAATGGTTGGACAGGCCCATGACTCTTGTAGCTTCTCTTCTCAGTAGTCATTATTCAGATACTGCAGGCAAGCCTTTTCCCCTATATAGATTTTACTCTTTTTTTCTTCCCACAGAAAGAGGTAACATGTTTGCATACATGCTATTATTTGGATAATGCATCAATGTAAATGAAAATTATCCTCATTCAACATTTTATTGTGTTAAATTCTATGAAATGGCCCCTGGTGTCAGGACTCATATTCCTCTTGGGTTAATCAGCCATGAGAGGCGTACATGACGCCTGAAGCATGTTCCACAAGTTCTATTACTGTACCATATGCTCTCACACCCTCCACATGCTTTCATTCAGCTAATCGCACCGTCCCCTTCTCTCTCCCTTTCTTCTTCTCTCTCCGTGGTGCTCTCTCTTGTTTTCTCAAGTAGGCTCTAATCCAGGCTTATTGTGTGCCCTGAAGTGTTGTGGGCCTACTGCTGGCTTTCTTTTGATCTGCGGATCCCTTTAAATTACTGCTAAATGGCATTTGGCCTAACACTGGATCAGGAGAACATTATTGATAAAAGCGTGTGGGCCCCCTCTGGAGTCCAGCAGCACTCTTATGAATCTTTAATGTGTCAATCTGCTGAAAGGAAGAGAAGAGAGGGCTGCTGCTGACATGCCTCAGGACACACAGCTCTGCTAGCACTTCATAAAGTGTGTACTCGTTTGCTGTTATTTAGGAGTGAATATTTACTGTATACTGTCTCCGGGAAAGGACAGCGGAATCAAATGTGAATTGAACTCTCTCGCTCATGCTGTAAGAGATCGCAGTGGGTTCACCACGCGTACTTGCATTTGCATGGTCTTAAAATATTCCTAGAAGTTGCTGATGATTGTGCCCTTTTTGTCTCTTCAGGTACAAACAGCCTATAAGTGTGCCTGTGTCCTGCGTGACAGCATCAACCCATACCTGCTGAGGAGGATGAAAGCTGATGTGAAGGCTAATCTCTCGTTACCAGACAAAAATGAGCAGGTCTGCACACAACCTACATTAAAAGACACTTTTTTCACTGGTTAAGATCTAAACTAAGTTATTTTGAGGGGTTTGATGTGAAATGATCCTTTCTAATGAAACATACTGTTTCACAGTCATTTACAACAGTGGTGATAGGAAACAGACAAAAGGACCCTTGTTTTTTTCTGTGATGCACCTTCACATCGCAAACCCTCTAAATAAGTTTTACTTCTTAACAACTGAATTAAGCGTAAATAAACAAAATTTAAACTCTCCTTTTAAAGATAAGCAGCTTTATGTTTTTTGTTTTATTTTCCAGGTGCTTTTTTGCAGATTAACTGAAGAACAACGGAAAGTCTATCAGGACTTTCTGGATTCCAAAGAAGTCTATCAGATTCTGAATGGAGATATGCAGGTATTTCTGATGGGCAAGTGTAAAAGATCATAATGGAAGAAGTTAGTGAGCCATCAGTTGGTTGGGACAAAGTTTAGAAATGTGATAAAGTACTGAGCCACAGCATGAGGGTAGTTTGTAGGTCACCTATAGGATATATAACTGATAAGCTAAATAAACTGCTAACAGAAGGAATATTCTGTTCAGTTGTTGTCCACTTGCTTTATTGTTTTCCAGGAATGAGAACACTTTATTTCTTTTTTATAGTTTACACTCCAGCAGTGTGGCTGTCACTTCTCACATACATCAATTTTGCCTGCAGTTTGAAAAATAATTGTTTAGTTTTCATTGTTGAATATCGTCACTGTCCAAAGAAAGCATGTTTTTCTATTTTTGTCAATCTATATAATTTGAACCTGACAGCTCTTCTTTATGTCCTGTGAAGGTTTCATGATGAATGGACCAATACAAACGCTTCAAAATCCCTTACAATAAAACCCCCTTTTTTTACATTAACTAAACTTACATTAAAAGTTAAAAGGGTTTTGTTTTCTCCTGTAAAGATACTTGTTTTTCTTTGGACAGCAACAATATTTTGTCACATGTCTCTATGAAGGTATTATTTAATGTATTGTATATGCTTTGTGTATGCTTTATTTATTTTTGGTAATTGAAGTTCATATTCCCATAAACAAAATACACTGTGAATCAGGGATGCCCAATTCTTGTCATGGAGATTAACCACACAGGAGAATTCAGATCTAGCACATCTGGCTCTAGTAGTCACATTTCTTCTCTAGGCCATCATTACCTGGATGATGCTAAACTCTGTAGGGTGATAGATCCCCAGGACCTGTAAGTTGTAGTTTTATCTGTGCACTGTCACAAAGGTTCTTCCAAATAAGCTATTTATCACAGAGCTCCAAATGTGTGCGGAAGCAGAGGCTGTGGCACTTTAGTGCAGTTTACAAACCTCTTTTGTGGTCACAATAGTCCATTAATGGACATATATAATGCAAGGACCATTGAACCCTCTGAAGTAAGAGATTTCTTTTTACTTTACTCTGCTCAGTGGCCCTTATTAAATCAATTAAATTTATTAAAGCCTGCTTGAGCATTGTTTGACAGAAGGTTGCTGTTTGTTTATAGTTTCTTTAAATATTGAGCTAAAGCCTGCGTTGCCTTTGTCCAGGTGTTCTCTGGCCTGATAGCCCTAAGGAAGATTTGTAACCACCCGGACCTATTCAGTGGTGGGCCGCGGTTGCTAAGGGGAGTACCTGAAGAGGAACTGACTGAGGAAGAGCACTTTGGATACTGGAAGCGCTCGGGCAAGCTAATAGTGGTGGAGTCTCTGCTCAGACTGTGGTTTAAACAGGGACACAGAGTTTTGCTCTTCACGCAGTCCAGACAGGTCAGTGTTCAGAATTCCAAATAGGATAGAACAGTACAGAATGAATAAAGACAGAGAGTAGAGGAGTGCTGATCTGCAGGGAGAGGTTTTGGTGGGAGATGAGGGGAAAAATAGGCAAGAAAAAAGTCTAAGCAAGGCATTTGTAATGGAATGCTGATTTGTATGTAGCCATAGAAAAACTGGAGAACTCAAGCTAGGAGATGCTAAGTGATTATATGAATAAATGTAAAAAGAGAACACAATTGTGAAAGTATCTGAAATGCTTCTAGTATGTCTCTAACCTGGTAATTGTTTCCATTGTGTTCAGCTTTTAAATACCGGCCTCGCTCTGGTGAAATTGTAGATATATTAGGGCGCTGGATTACAAAGATCACCAAATTTGATTTATTTTGGCTTTTACTCATTCAAATTCTTTTAAGAGCGTCCGTTTGTCCTTTGCTTCAGTGGACATGCCTTAAGTAAAGAAATGTGAATAAACCCTTCGTATTGATGGATAAGCTGCACTTGCCGTATCTCTAGAAGAAGCCACTAAAGCACCAATAAAGATATTATGTCATTTTTCCCTCTAATAGAATTCATTATGAGCCCTTATTGCATTGTAGGGTGTCTGTCAGGACCCAGCTGTCTTTGTTCAATAGAAATGAGATTTGGCTTCAGAGGGAACCTAAAACCCACACAGTTGGTACTTCTGTACATGTAATATTAATCTCCCTTAATCCTATTAGCACTAATCCTGTTCTCAATGCTCTGTCTGAAACCATTTCTCCCACACACACAGATGCTGGAGATCCTGGAGGTGTTTGTGAGGGGAAATGGATACTCCTTCCTCAAAATGGATGGTACCACCACCATCGCATCCAGGCAGCCTCTCATAGCTCAGTACAATGAGGTGAAGATGATTATTGATTGCTTATACGTGTTGTGCTTTTGATGGTTAGATGCAATGTTTTAAATAAGGAGTAGAAATGCACGAACTGTGATGTGATTGGTCAGTGTGTGAATAATGGCAAATACCGCTGTGGTTTTAACACCGCTGCAACTTGGTGTTCTGCAGAACAAGGATATATTCGTTTTCCTTCTGACAACCAAAGTCGGTGGATTAGGTGTCAACCTGACCGGCGCGAACAGAGTCATCATCTATGACCCAGACTGGAACCCCAGCACGGACACACAGGTCTGAAAAGAGCATCACTTCAAGTTTACCATAGTTGGTTAAGCATCTCTTCTTCCAAAACATCTGATTATCTTTTTGCTCGTAGATTAGTTGTTGCCATACTAAAGAGGAGATTTAGGTAATGGGTGGGAACTGGAAACAGCTTCCATTGGTGACATAACTGGGCAAAAATCTTCAAGAAAAAAAAATGAATGACTGTAGACTCTGTATCTCCTACCTGTAGGCCCGTGAGCGTGCCTGGAGAATAGGACAGAAGCAACAAGTAACTGTATACAGGCTACTGACTGCGGGGACCATAGAAGAAAAGATTTACCACAGGTTAGTTGTCTGTGATATGGAATTATTATTTTTGACATGTATTGTAAAGTGTTCACTTTTTCATAAGCTGTTTTTCTTTTTTTTAGAGCACAGGCTTTTAAAATACACTCCCTTATTTCTAATTGTTTTTGCTTGGCTTTTATTTGGTAATAATAAGGCAAAGCAATCGACTACATAATGCCATTGTCTGCAGGAGCTCAACTGACAGTAATTGAAATGGGTTATATTGTCATTAAATATCAAAACAAATTTGCAAATTGGTCGCTAAAGGCAGCACTAACCCATTGTGTGATTTCATAAGGAGGCAATGGGAATTCCCAGTGACTATGAAATGATAGATTGTTAACATATTAATTTACCAATTTCGGGCTTACTTATGAGCTGATATACTTTTCCAGCAGTTATACTATTAAGCAGGGTAATGTTGTGGCAGGACAGGATCAACGCTGATCTGGTCGTTATGGAAAAGTCTGAAATGTGAGTCCACCGTGTGTCGTAAGAGAGATGCCAAAAAACTAATACAATGCTCCCCTGTCTCATTCAACAGACAAATCTTCAAGCAGTTCCTCACCAATCGAGTGCTGAAGGATCCAAAGCAGCGGCGTTTTTTCAAGTCCAATGATATTTATGAGCTTTTCACGCTTAGCAGTCCAGACAGCTCTCAGGGAACAGAGACCAGTGCAATATTTGCAGGTATTGATATAATAATTAATTCCACGCCATGAATTGATTGCTTTCTATCATGACTATTGTCATACGAAAGGTAGTGTGATTTTTGTAGGTTGAGAGATAAGGTGTCCACTGTGTTGACTACAAATCACTCATCGGTTGTTGTTAGGCTTTGCAAAGTGAACCTGTAAATCATTTAAATTAAAGATGTAAGTTTCAATATAGGCATAAATTGTTTTGTTTTTTTTCCTGCATAACTGTTTAGGCACTGGATCAGATGTACAGATTCCAAAGAGACAGAAAACACTCCATTCTTCTCAGTCAAACCATCTTCAGAGACAGATGCCATCCAAACCACAGCAGGCCCGGACATCTTCATTGTGTGTAGAAGACCAAAATTCTTCATCTGAACCATCAAGCAGACACACTGCCTCTCTCAGCAGTCCTTCCATCAAGAAAAACGAAAGTGACTCTTTAAATGTGAAACCAGCGGCCGACTCTTCCGAGGCCTCATTAACAACAAGTCCTCAGAAGGAGCTTTTTGGTGTAAGCACTCCGCAGAAACACAGGGAAAAGAAAAAGCATTGTGACAAAACAGCGGTGGCAAGTGTCCCCTCGGCTGGGCACAAAGACAAGCATAAAAAGCGCAAACGCTCTGAGGACGCCCGCTTTGAGGGCCATCGTATTTCTCATCTGGTGAAGAAGAGGAGCTACAAGAAAGAGGACAATGAGGAGCAGGACGAGAAACAAGACGAACGTAAGAGTGATGATTACGTTCTTGCCAAACTGTTCAAAAAATCAGGAATCCACAGTGTCATGAAACATGACACAATCATGGAGGCATCAAATCCAGACTATGTCCTGGTGGAGGCTGAGGCCAACAGGGTAGCCAAAGATGCTCTGAGAGCACTGAAGATTTCTAGGCAACGCTGCAGATTGCCCTTCTCCAGAGGATCCACACCAGCCACACCAACACCTGCCAGGTAGGCAAACTGCAGCCACTACAGAGACACAAGCCTTCCTTTTCTCAATACAATGACAGTGAGAAGAAATATATGATTTTTGTTTCAGAAAAAGATTTGGACAGAAGAAAAACCCTCTTCTCGCCCAGCCATCTGGCCCAGTCCAGAAAACAGCTGAGAAGTGCAAGGTAAAAATGCAATAAAACTCTATATAAAAATGTTGTTAAGATGTGATTTTTTTTTTTCCTTTTAAATTCAATCAATGGAATTTAATCTTTGTGCATTTATCTAGGATGCGGCCATTATAAAGAAATCAGGCATCAAGAAACCCGGATTGACTGCCCACTTTAGTGGAGAGGGAGTGGAGGAAGAGTCCATTTCTGCCTCCCTCTCCTCAACCTCACTGCTGGCCAGAATGAAGGCCAGGAATCATCTTAGTTTACCTCAGGGACAAGACGAGCAAGAGGAGGAGATAGAAAGTCAGCCTGCTGCCCCTACTACAGATCACGACGAGCTGCTGGTCGACATAAGGAACTTTGTGGCCTTCCAGGCCCAGGTGGATGGCCAGGCCAGCACTAAAGAGATCCTGGAGTACTTCACCCCGAGACTGACCTCTACACAGACACCAGTGTTCAGAGAGTTACTTAGGAACATCTGTGACTTTCATAGGCTCCCTGGACAAGAGGGGATGTGGAAACTTAAAGCTGACTTCAGATGAAGGCAATGGGATGCATGTACTGTAATGCAGGGAATTTCTGAACTTAGATTGATTACCATGTGTGGTATACCTGCACACAGAAGTTGGTTAAATGCAATTTGTTTTCATGGATATGTTAATATGTAGTATGTGTGTAGATGTAGAATATTAATAAAAGGGTGCTTACAAACTGTGGTAGTATAGTTAGACAACATCACTCCTTTATATACATGTGCAAGATTTGTGCCTTTTCTGTTGCACATTTGTTTTTGTGTTAAATCTGGAATTTACTTGATTATGCTCTGCAAACTGTAAAAAAAATGCCATTCAGGGAGACGGTACTAGGTTACAACTGTGATTATTGTTTGTTTTTTTTCCTTCAGACTTACAGATTTGAATAATTTGCCTCTTTTGTGGCAATGTGTTTTTATGTTTTATATGAATCTGTAATAATATCCTCACTATTCACCGACTTGGTAAACATTCCAAGGATTGGTTCTAACAGTATACATGTACAAGTATCTACCTGAAATCTACCACCTGTTTATAGGGGTCTTACAGTGCTTGGGTTTGCAAGCTAGGAGGTCATATGCTAATGCTGTAACCACACATTAGCCAAATGTAACCAAGTTGATTGGTTGATTGGCTGTTGAATATTTTTTTACATTTTTTACATATAACATGAAAACTGTCATCTCATGGTGCTGGTGATGCAGACACTACATTTTTTTTCCACATTGTTTCCATATCAACACAGTCACAACCAAAAAAACTTGATTTACATGAGAAGGAAGAACATTCTTCAGTTTTGGAGTTATTCTGTTGGTCCATTAATCATGAAATGTACAAGGCACCTGAGATTTTGTTTTGTTGTGATATATATAAATGCTGATATTACTAAGCTGTTCTATGGAATTGGTGGCTATGATTCTTAAGGACTATGTGAGATGTTGGTATTGCATCTTGATACCAGATTTGATTAGCTGGAGGATGTGTGTGATATTTCTTATGCTCCATAGCATTCTTAATTTTTATAAAAATATGAAAAATTACATTAGTGCAATACAATTTCATTGGACTGGACTGTTTCTTTTTCCTCGTTGGGTTTAATGACAGATGAAAAGAGTTTCGTTGTATTATGCAAAACTGTATTTGTTCGTTTGTTGAGTGTACACATTTCCTATGAGTAGAAATTGGCCTGATCAGTCAGTTATTACTAGAAAATATACAATTTACAGCATATATAATATATACTAATATATAATATATAAAATTTTCAGTACATGATCATATGGTCAGATTGCTTTTGGATATATGTGGGCCTGAAAATTGCAGAAGACCACAGCAAACTCCAAACCTCGCGGGTTTAGCTCTTGCACTACTGATAAACACTGCTCTGAAAGAGCTGACCGTGGTGCTGAAAGTCACTTGCGCTGATATTAAAAGTTTTAATATTAGAGCCAGTGCGTCGTTACCGCCGTGTCATTGTCTCGAGAACTAATTCGGCAATATTTCAATGGAAAAAATCTGTAGTAAGCCTGGCTTGCTAGACAACGACTGAGTTTACTATCAATTGAATTATTTAATGAGAACGTTCAGTATAGCTTATTCACAGGCAAGATACATTTTATAGCACCTTACATCATACACTGTATTAAAAGTGCTTTACACATGAGAAAATACAAAGATAATTCAAATTAAAATGTACAGAGATGAGAAGGAGAATGGCACACAGAGGACAAGACAGTTCGCAAAGCTTATATTAAATAACTGCATTATTATTATTATTATTATTATTATTATTATTATTATTATTATTATTATTATTATTATTATAAACGCACGTGGCAGTAGTGTAACTCAGTGACAGAGAATCGCCTTGGCATCTTATTTTGGCAACATTATTTCAAAACGACATCCTGCAAGAGAAAAAACATCATCATCGTAATAATAAACGTTATAAAACACCGGCTTAAAGTTGTAAAGAGTTATTTGATTTCAGTTTGCCGATGCTTTCTGCCGAGGTCATAATACCAACTTTATTTTCAGCGGTGCATAAATTAATTACACGCATTTAATAACCAAAATATCATTATATTCCCCCCTTAATATCGTAAGCGTTTTACGCGGGGGAAGCGCTTGATCGTGCAGGGCCTCTAACAGGCCATTAGCCGCCTGTAATGCTGTTACAGAGCCAATTAGGCGCCGCGCCGCTTCTCTTTTTTTGCCCTTTATGTGATTTCAGCCAATCCCGCCCTCCACTCGGAAATTTCAGCTGCTACTCAGAGCCTCATTCTGCGCGTCTGCGCGCGCTGCGCCGCTCCCCCGTGCGCGCTGAAACTAATTGAAAGGGTCCCGCTGCAGGTCATTTAGGCAGCAAAGCTGAATAAATCCTCGGACCCCGTGCTGTGAACAAAATCAAAACCGCGGATGGACGAGCGCTCAGCAAGTGGATCCCCGCGTAAAGTGGACCCTTAACCCATATAAGGAGCAATTACTGCTCTGACAGCCAATTTAAAATCCAAAAACAGTCATCTGGATTTTTTAATATAAAAAGATACTGAGGAGGATAAAAAAAACAAAGCGGCACGCGCGCGCTTCTGGTTTGGGAATAAGGGTGCAGCTCACCGGGCAGTGGAGCAGCAGTGGAGTGGAGAAGCGGCGGAGGTGCGCAGCGCAGCCACGCCGCTGAGAGTTTGACGTTGAGCACCACGTGTGCGCGAGCGGGCGGATCTGCCCCAACCACAACAGCACCTAATCGGATTAAGGCCAATTACGCGGGAGATTATAAAGGCAAGTGGCGCGAGCCTGAAACGTTCTGTGGGCAAAGACATCCGGACACTCCCTCCTCGTGTGGGAGCGCCAGGGGGGGCAGCGGGGAGGAGAACACGGAGCGTAAAGAGGAGTCCAGGACTGACAGAAATCTGAAGACTGGACAGGAGGGACTCCTATTCTCACGAGCTCTTCATCATCACAGGACACTCGACAACTCCTAGAGGTACGAACATTCTGCTCTTCTCGTTCGAACAGGATGCATGAGAGTACTGAGGGATGTCCGGCAACCCGAGGACACTTACAACAAACTTATTTATTCCGATTTCAGATGATGATTAACTCTGTATTCTTTTTTTAAATCTTCAAGATGAAGTATCTGAACTTAAAAAGTAGCGGCTGTGTTACTGTAACTGTCCCATATGACCCTATCATACCTGAATGCCTCTCTACGGAGTTCGGCTCTAACCCTAACCCTTATTCACACACGTCTTCAGGAGAGCTCGATGAGTTGCATGAAGTGTATTAGACTGGATTTGAGTTTAGTGGATATATGGGACAGCGTTTCATGTCACACTGAAGAATAGAAATAAATATTCGTTCACGTTTTAATCAGTTCGTTTTGTTTAGACTGAGTCGATGGCAGCAAAATATTGACTTTTTTTTTTTTACTAACTCTTTGTCAGGACACAGCTCCGCCAAATACATCCATTCTAAAATTCTCCAGTAAAGCCCCAGAGGAGCTGCAGCATGTTTTACTTCCACTGTCCTCCTCAGCTGGAGGGGGAATGCTGTAGGACAAACTCATGTAAGTACTTTACCAGCTTTATCTCCGGCTTATATGAAAACTGTTTAAATGTTTGCGGCATTAGGCATAGGTTTCTGAAAAATAACTATTTATTTATATCTGATAAAAAGCTTTTAATCTAATTCGATTTTCAGTGTAAACCACAAACATATGAAAAGAAAAGAAAAGAAAGGAAAATAAATATTTCAGTGCATTTTTCCATAAGAACAGATTGTTTTTTTTCTCCTAATGTTGTGGCCAGCGCGTTAGTGAGAGCCACTCTTGCCCTGGAGCCGTGGCTTTATTGTTGGGCTCAGATGGTTCATGTGGAGCCGTTCAGTGCTCCATCTCCTCCTTCCCCAATCCAGCAACTCATCCTAACCCCCCCACACCGCCGCCCCCCAACCCCCCCTTCCCAAAAAACTGCCCCTAAAATCAGCAGTCCTGCGGGGAAAGCCGCTGGAGGAATGAAACTTTAAACACGAGCCCGAGAACAGCTGTTAAATGACTAATCCGATTTCGAAGATGGGAAATGTTCTGTTTTGAAATTACGATTGTAAATCAAATCCGAACTGCAATTTCAGTGAACACCAACGGCTTCGGGAATCACTCTTCTGGAGACTTCGATGACGGCTTTCTGCGGAGGAAACAGAGGAGGAACAGAACAACCTTCACTTTACAGCAGGTAGACGCATTTATATTTATATATATACATACATACATACATATGCCATCTCGTTTACCTGAATTAGAGAAATGAGAGTATGCTGGTGAAATCAAAAGAAATCAAAGGTTTTTGGAATTTCAATATTTATAATAATCAATAAACAATAATAATAAAAAAACGAAACGAAAAAATCTTTTCTTTTGCAGCTGGAAGCTCTGGAGGCCGTGTTCGCCCAAACTCACTATCCGGATGTGTTCACAAGAGAAGAGCTGGCTATGAAAATCAACCTGACGGAGGCCCGGGTCCAGGTAAAGCCCCCCCCTCACACTCCTCCTTCACTGCCCCCCACTGTCCCCTCCTGCCCCGGGCGGGCCAGAGCCACTCTGTCATTTCCGCGGTGCACTTTAATAACATCAACATAATGCGGAATATTAGATTAGGTTGATTAATCGGTCATTCATAATTAACTAGCGATAATGTTCTCCACTCATTTGCGCGCGTCTCTAAGGTATAAAAATTACTTAGAAGCCTTTTTTTCCACTTCTGGGCTTCAGAAAGAAAAAAAGAGAAAAAAAAACGAGAGAGAAACAATAACAGGCTACAGAGGAAGCGCGGAGGGAACAGCAGCCTGTAAAATGTCCAGCTCTGAGCCAAATGTCCTCTCTGTCCACGCCAGCACCTGAAACGTCCCTGTTTGTATTTCGCAGCCTCGCAAACATCGCTGATATTATAAATTTGCCCGCGCGTAATTAAATCCAGCGTGTCCTGTGTGTAATTTCCTGCATTCCAGATTCGCTTTTGGGTTTCCTTGTGAGCGCAGATCTAATTGTAAGAAATATAATAGTTTGCCTTTAGTTCCCCAGGGTCATCTTACTATCGCTTAAAACCAATGACTGCACAGCGCTAATGGAATTCGCTGCTGTAAATTAGGGATGGTAAACAAATTATTTCACTCTAATCGGATTACCACATTCGTATTATTAAATCTGAACATGAATCAGTTGCAGCATGCAGGGATATTAAACTTACATTATTATTAGGGAATAAATTTTCTCTTTGTTGTAGGGTTGTGGGCGCCCTCCCCCCTCCCTCCTCCTTTTGGAAAGTGTCAATTGGCTTTGGTTGCATTAAGAACAAACTGCAAATTGAGATTAATGGTGCAATTATAGACCATTCAGTGCTGGGGGATCATGACTTCTAGCTGGAAGGTGCAAGGGTGAGATAATGTTGCCACAATTACATTCGGAATATTGTTGTCCTGCCAGTAAACTGTTGTCTCCCATTATGCTGAGTGAATGCTATATGTGTTGGGCGTTTTGTTTGTCTGTTGACATCATTGTACCTTTGCACAATGCCGGCCAGGCAGTGGAGATATGACTCCATTATGCCCCCTTTCCTATTCAAATATGATTAATGCGTTGGAGAGCACAGGCTTAATCGAATCTGATGTTGTCAAACAATCACTAAATAGGGAAATAAACGACTTCATCATGGCGCTCTCTCAGAAGCAGGGAGACTGTCAGTAGGAAGTCATTAAAAAATGATAATGAAAAATTGCTCAATTAAATGTTGTTATAGGCAATGACCTTCATTCAATTAAGATACAAGAACTTCGGTGCATATGCTCAGCAATTGTGCTCATGAAGTTTGAAATAAGTCGCCGTCCACTCGCAGGAGGTACAGCTGGCTGGCAGCACAGCAGAAGATTAAGAAACTGGGTAGAAATCGAATAAATGAATGCAGTAGTGGATTTTCTATCCCGACACTCTGGTGTTATTGTTGTACCACAGAGCTGTCGGAATAGCAAATATTTCACAAATGCTTGTTCACCTCGTGTCTGGAATGGGTGATGTTCATGAATCCCACTTTCTCTGTCCAGGTGTGGTTTCAGAACCGAAGAGCAAAGTGGAGGAAAACAGAACGAGGGAGCTCGGATCAGGAGGGCGGTAAGGAGCAGATGAGCGAAGGGGCTGCTCCTGCTAGAAACCTCAGCCAGTCCCCTGTGGATCAAAGCAGAAACAAAAAGGAACCTCTGGAAGCACAGCAGAAGTGAGTTCACCGTCTGTTACAGTGATGGACATAATTGCTTGTGCATATGTGTATTGATGAGAGGTATAATTCTGTGTGTACGCTTCTCAGTATTAACAGGGCAGTGGGTCCTGGAGGGCCTTTTTTTCCATCCTGTTTGCCTGGGACTCTTCTGAACACTGCCACATATGCCCAAGCTTTGTCACAAGTGGCAACTTTAAAAGGTAACTTCCAAGTCAGTTGTCAAAGCTACTTTATCTATCTGTTATATCTTAAACAACTGCATTTGGCATGACATAAATTCAATACAGTGCGTGGATGAGCTAAGAGTAAAAGGACATGCCTTCTGACCCGTCCTAACCTCTGTGTAGCCTTATCGAGACTGTATTGTGTAATTTTGTGTATTAGGATGTCCAAAGCTCCAGCCAATATATATCCCAATCCTATGACCGTTGTGATTTCTGGATTACTTTCTGTTGTGACGCATGCTGAGTGGCTAAAATGTGGAAAGAATTATCAGCCAGAAAAGTCTCCACCCGTATCTACCTTCGCCTCATATGTATCTTATTTTTGTACATCCCAGCAGGAAGCCCCCTGTGCTCTTGCTGTGTGCCGGACCCTATGGGCCTGTCCTTCCTGCCTCCCTATGGGTGCCAGAGCAACCGGACGGCCAGTGTGGCAGCGCTGCGCATGAAGGCCAGGGAACACTCTGAGGCTTTGCTGCAGTCAGCTAACCTGCACGGAGCAGGAGCTGCTGGCCTCGGTCAAAGCCCCAGCGCTGTTGGAGGTGGAGACTCCAGTCCTGGCTCTAGTTCCTCAAAGGTCCCGACCCGGGGAACCTCCCCTGACAAGCAGCTGCACTGCCCCAAGGAAGGCCCGGATAAAAAATGAGGGAGCCCTTTGGCCCAGGAAACACGTTTTGTCCCGACATAAGGATTTACAATCTCATAACGAATGCCTGCTGCCCCTTTCCTCACATGCACTGATGTACAACAGAGGACAAGGTGTTCAGTGCATTCTACCGCTGTATACTTTGAGTGTTTGTGCATCAAACTATTTATTCGATTGTAATTGATCTATTATTGTTGGATTTTGCTTATTATTATGACTGATATGTTTGCTCATATACTTACGCCACTGTAAATGGTTTTCGATGGTGGACGGACTCTGAATGCACTGTGTAGGGGAAGAGTTGACCCTGGCTGCCAATGTGAATTCATATTTTTCGAACCACTTTGATGTAGGGCTCATACTGCCTTGTATACTGTGAAGTCAGGTGATGTTAGAAACTGCATTGTGTCAAGATCAATTTCTTAATGTACAAAATATACCATGCACAAATATAAAATGACCCGATGTGAAATAATATGCACACGTATATCTATTGTGTTGTCTCGACTCATGTGTTCTGGACAAGCTATTTCAGTCGGACTGGTCATGATGATGTGATAACAGCCTACGCTATTTGACACGCTTCTTGTCATCACATCTGCAAGGCAATGATAGACTGCGAGTGTTCTCACTCTGGTCCTGTTTTGACACGCTCTTTAAAGCAATTAAACATGTAGGCATTCATGTACATCTCCTGTTGCCTATTGCTCACACCATCTGGCTGTGATCAATTATTAATCGACTTCCTCGTATACGAAAGGTACTGCTGAAAAGCGGAAGGTTGGTCTTATTATTTATTTAGTTTAACGTACACCACTGACTCTTTCCCATTTGATGCACGGCCAAGTTACGCTGGGTTCCAAACTGAGAGACGCTAATTTGGATTGTGTAGATTAGATCTGGGTTGCACTGAGCCACCCCTAAGGTGGCCTTGGTTGATGCTGCTGGTTGAGGTTTTCTGGGTATATATATATATATATAGATATTAGGATATGAATTTATGTACATTAGAATATGAATATGTGTACAGCTTTGTGTATTATATGCGCGCTGCAGAGGATGTTTTCTTGCAGCAATCAAATTACTGTAAAGGCAGGTATTTGCAGGGCCTGTCTATTAAAATCATACGCTGTTTGGTGCCATGATCAGTATTTGAAAGGAAAGTACATTTTTACACAGCAGCATGGAAATAAATGAAAAATGCAACTTGTTTATAAGATAAAGATAAATGCTAGCATTCCTTTTAAAGAGTCAGCCGGAACTCAAGCTGATACATCAAAGAAGTGCTGGAGTTTATGCACTGCTACGCAGAGAATAAAAATAAGCATGCTTTTCTATTTGTATGATGTTTTCTGTAGAGTAGTTCCTCTAACTAATTAGTAAACATATATTGACCATTATAGGCTTGTAGAAATGTGGGTTTAAAAAGCACACAAATTAAGGGTCAGACACGTGGATGTACAACACTTAATAGGACTGCATATGAAAAGGACTTAAATTGATTAAATTTATGTCCTTGAGGATTTTCAGGAAATTACTTTTGATAGTCAATAACACAATTAAGCAAACTACACACGCATTAGCATGAATAATTGATATGGAATTATGTATCATCACAAAGTACTGGTTTAATAATTCATGGTGCGACACCCTACCGACATGGCAGAGCCAGATAATGTCAGAAGTGCTGCCTAGAGCCTAAACATACTCTGTGCTATAGCTTTTTTTTTTAGAAGAATACATTTTCATTATTTCAAGAAAGTGAATGTGAATGTCTGCGTGTGAAGTGGATGAAGATTTCATAGAGGGTTTCATTTAGGATAATCTGTCCATCTCATGCAGCCAGATAAGTGGTGTTAATAAACTTGGACAATAAACTCTATGATGTAGCCATCATTTTAGAGCTCTGATCATTTTGAAAAATACTAAAAGAACAAGCCTAAGTCTAGGCATGTATAGCCCAAAAGTTCCACCTGTGACACAGGGCTGATGACAATACAGATTCTCACAGAGAAGGACAGAAGAAAGTCATAACTGGTCTGGAAGGTAGGTTCATTAGTTCATCAGAGTTCAAGTCTATGAATGGTTAAGTTTTGCAAGTCTTCAGAACATTGTAATATCTACTGCAACTCTCAGAGTTCAACTTTGTATTGTAAGGCACAATGGAGCACAGTTTAGAGGGAACTGCCGACGTTTCTTTGAGAAGCTTCCACTGTACGTCTTTGAGAAAGGAACATTTTTAGGGAAATGTCTTGTTAATAATCAATTTTCAAAATGAGTCATTACAGTGTGGAGACAAATGGGTTGCGATGGTTTAAACAATCAAGAGTTGTTCAGTAAGCTGCATTTGAGGAGAGGTTTTAGTAACACTGAAATGTCCATGTGGATTATTGATTATTCAGTGCCATTACATACATTCCAGCAGTAATTCATTCTATTATGAGAAGCATTGTTATATCAAATTAGCTGGAGAGTAGCCAAGCAAACGTAGGGGAAAAAAAAAACGATAACACAAATCATTTGTTTCAAATTCTGTTTCAGTGATGTTAATGGGTTCTTTTGTTCCATTAATGATACATTGTCAGTGAAGCTATATCCAAACTCTGGAGAACTGCCTGTTCTGAGTCGTACGCCTGCTGCACAGGCCATGATAAGGGCAGCATGCATGCATCACCACTGCTCGTACCTACATTAGAAGATCAATAACTCAATCAATTTAGTTCATCTGTGGTAAAGATAATACTAACAGGGTATTTGTTAATGCATCTGACAGTGCTCTAATGGCTCCCCATAACTTTCTCAGACGAGAAAAAGAAATAAATAAATGAAAAATGAATGAAACGTGACCTGGCAACATTATTTTTATCTACAGTCACAGAACACAGAACCTATAGTTTTCATACTTTGTCATATCAGGCAGTATATCCCTGTTTCTTCCTGAGTGAGATTCATGCTAGACATTAAATAGTTTACATCTTTGCATAGTAGATATCAGAATGTTTTTTTTTCCTCTGTGAGTTGCACTTACTGAAGTCTGTCTTAATTTTTAAATAACACTCAGATAAAATAACAATTCATGAAATGTAATTTGATTAATGGCTAAATATTTTATTTGTATTATTTTCCACTTATAACACCCCATTACACTGTGATGTAATAGGTTACAATACTGCCAGAGACCACTAGAGTGGTCTATTGTGCACCATCTCTAACTGGCAGCAATTAAACCAGTAATAGGAGTGAAAAATCAAGATGTGAAACCTCTGAAAGGAAGAAGACAGACAGGGCAGTGCTTTGATAATAGGAGCAGCACCCATGCGAAGAAAAAAGGTACTCAGCAAACACACTTGACATTCATATCTGTCTTTAATAACCTGGTGCTGCATTTGTTTCTGAAAGACTTATTTACAAATATGAATTGCTTTTAAAGGGATGAGCAAGGTCATACACAATACAGTCTTAGGACTTTCACTCACATGTATGCATCATTGACCAAACTGCGCTAAAACACAGCAAGAGTTGTTTCATTCTATCTAGTAGTCAGTTTATTGCATTGTAAATCTGAAACACAGATTTGGGTTGAGAGAGTCTAGCAATAATCATCATTTCTTTATGCAGTTGTGCACATTCGTTTGCTGAGGGTTTATAAACAAATCTGACTTTTTGTTAAATGGTGTCAATTCCAGTCACTGTAAAATGTACAGTGCAGTGTAGACACAAAAGCTGACTTACTTGCATTTATAAAACATTTAGGTGTCGGATGATATGTAACGCTAAATTCCTGGGAGATTATCGTCCCCTTTCCTCCTCATTCAGTGGTGCCATGAGTCCAGGCAGCGCAAATTAGGGCTAGCTGTTGAAACTAACCGCTGTGAGATAATATACATGTGCACTGGTAAATTATGTTTCAAAAAACATTTAAAATGGAATGCTTTACAGATATGTCCTTATCAGTGTCATTTAACAAATAGTCCAGCTTTTCCTACAGCTACAGATTCCAAATGGAAACAAAGAAATCATGGCAGTTTAACAGCAAGCCTTAAAAATCCATATCAAACATCACGAAATGTACATGATGAACCCTTCAATGGATTCTTTGTCCAGTAGGTCACATATACATTCATAGTTTCAGATCGTTGTGTAGATATAAATACATCTGTAATTTAGAAAAGACTAGCATCAGTCACGTGCTCTCCATCGCAAAGTCTTCTAATTCACTCATTGTTATGATATCTGTGTGTCTCGAAGCGATGCTGGCGTTATTGTCAGTGTGCAAAGGCCGACTGCCAGAGTTTGCGCGCGTCCCAAGCACGGGATCTTTGTAGTCTTGGGCCTTTTTGTGGTTATTCGGCTGATAAGTGTCCTGCCTCCAGTGCTCCCTGCTTGCGCCTAGCTTATTCTGTTCCTCCACGAGTGTGGCTGGTGCTGACATTTGGGATGACGACCTCACGGTGGGTAAGGATGAGACGGACATGGGCAGAAAACCAGGGTACACGACATATGAGTGATTTAACACATCAACGGACTGTGGCTGGGGAAGCGGGTTCTGGGTCCTCTGGCGCACGTTGAGCTGCACGTATTTACCTGTCTCAGGGTCAAAAAACGTCTTTGTCCTGACCTGCACTGGCATGTCCACCATGAAGTACTGCCCTGAGTTTGGATCTTGTAAGAGTTTTCTCTGGGTCACTGGGAACGGATGGGCCACGAGGCTTGGTGCAGGAGGTGCGTAATTTGGTTCAACGTGGTAGTTCGATACGGGAGGTGAGGCATGTGCTGCATGATGTTTCGTCAACAGCTCCATAGGTGAAGAAGGCAAACTGGAGACAGCTCGGACGGACTTGGTATCAGGCTGTCCTTGGCTATCAGAATTCACCTTGGCCTCAGCCTTTTGGATTCTTCGAGTAGTAAGCCTCTTAGCACGTCGAAGGGCCTTCTCGCTTTTTGGAAGAACAGCAGGTGGTTTGCCCATTGATCTTATGTCACTACAGGCTGATTCTGGCCTTTCATAACAAGATGATTCTGGCCTATCATAGCAAGATGATTCTGGCCTTTCATAGCAAGATGATTCTGGCCTTTCATAGCAAGATGATTCTGGCCTTTCGTAGCATGCGGACTCTGGTCTCACATAGCAAGATGATTCTGGTCTTCCATATGTATTTCTGTTACTTTTCTCAAAAACATGTGGAGCTGTACTCTCAGCCATACATACAGAGCTACCTGCAAAACTCTCTATATCCTCCGACATTGTGCTCACGACAGACCGAGTTTCGTCATCCTCAAACACTTGACTTCGCCTTCGGTAGCTCCTTTGCGCTTCTTTTGCGGCTGTAAACTCTGGAGGCAGACTGTTTTGAGACTGGATCTCTTTCGCTTTAGGAAGCCGCTGTGAAGCCACTGCTGGTTCGTGCAAGACTGGAGGGATTGCAGACTCGTTTGGATTGTGCTCAAGCGCACACCTTGGGGAGCCAATCCTGAATTCTTCAGAGAATGATCTGTGAAAACGTGGCCTAACAGATTTAGAAACAGTGGGTGTTCTTACGGTGTTGTCCTTCACTCTGAACACGCTGGGTTTCCCCATGGCTGGAGAGAATGAGCTGGATCGTGGCCGTGTTGTAGGAATTTCAGTTTCCTCTTTCTTCGAAGCAGTTTTGTCACAGAATGGCAATGTTTCATGAATTTCTTTGGGCTTTGGTTCCCTTTCCATGGTACTGACAGTGTAATATTCGAGTTCTTCTACTTTCTCCCCAACATTTATTTGTGGTTGCACTGTATTTTGGTTGTCTGCTTGCCTATTCACTTTGTTAAGTATGCTTCCTATTGACAACTGTGGTAATGATTCCTGTTTTTTTACAAGAGGGTAATTATCTCTTTCTGAAAGTTTAGTATTAGATGGTTGTCTTAACATGGTTGGGTCAATGTCCTTGCTCTGAACTTGTGAATGACTTTTTCTGTATCCATAGTATCGTTCAGATGTTTTATCTGAATTAATCTGATTTGTTAACACTTTCTCTTTGGTACTTTCTACATCTTTAACAGCGATTATTCTATCATTTGAACTTTTAGCCAATGACGAGAGTTTCGGATAAGCAACAGTCTCATCTCTTGGATTCTCAAACATTCCCTCTGTAATTTTGCTTCTTTGAAATAAAGGCCTTTGCTGGTGTGACTTTGTTGTGTGACTTTCAGAATTCTTATTTACAGTCAACTCTCTCTTTGGCTCTGTATCAGCTATAGGCATGGGTACATTCTGTTGGGAATCTTTCTGTAGTGCCCCAGCTGACAAATTATACTTGTGATAGGTATCAAGTTTTTCAAGCAAATCTTTTTCACTAGTGCTGTCATCTTCAGCAGTGATAACTCTTAGTCTAGCATAGTCTGCTAAAGCTGATATCTCGGGCCTAGTTGTTTTCTTATCCTTCTGTATAACCTCTGACTTGCAGGAAATGGTCTCTTTCTTCTTAAGAACTGTATCATGGTGACTGGATCCACCACAACTTTGTGTGTCATATGAACTTCCTTCTGTTTCTGGGAGAAAACCTTTCCCTGGATGATACTGGTAAACATTAGTGCGATCATCATGTTTAACTCGTAGAATTTCTCCACTGCTTGCCACCTCCTTCCTAATACTCTCACTGCTATCTTTAACCACCACAGAATCAACCTTACTTTTTGCTTGCCTGTCATCTTTTCTAACTCTGTCAACTGGTACATCATCTTTTTTGTCTTGTAGTTGAGCTTTTCCCTCCTTTAGATTCACGTCTACCTTATTTGATTCACCTTCAGTATCTTTCTCAGCTTTGACTGGATAGAATGCTTTCTTGGCATTTTCCTTATTTACTGTTACGACGTCCCCTTTCACATTTCCTATCTGCTTTTCTCCTTTTCCTTTCTGAATGCCTAGTCTTTTTGAACCATCCTCTATAGTGTCCACCGTAGACATAGCTTTTTGTCCTGGGACTTTTTGAGATGCTGTGTTTTGAGCAACTGCATTCTTAAATAACTCAACATCTTTGGCACTTACACTATCTGTCTTAGGTTGTTCCTGTTGACCAACTGTGACAATGTCTTTGTTTAGTTTGAGATTATTTTTAGTCACATTTTTGTCTTCTAAGGGGACATTTGGGGCTTTAAATAGACTCTGGCTCGTCTTTATGTCATTAGATGCTTTTTTGAGCAGATCCTCACTAATGCTATCATTCTGTTTATTACTAACGTCAGTAATTCCAATCTCCCTTCTGTCCCTCGCTCCCTTAATTTCATTGTTTGTCTTAAATCTGTCTTGCTCCTTTCCTGAAAAGTCGTTTTTCCAGACTAACTCTTTCTTGCTTAGTGAACTTTTGAAGTCTTTTGTTTGGGCAGGTTCTTTGTTTGGTATCTCTGGTATTACTGCATTAACTGTTTCAATAATTGCCTTCTCACTGTTTTGAACCAGTGCTATATCTGGTTTGCACTGGGTTGGAACTGTGTTGCAAGAATACATCTGAGATACCTCTTTATCTATGCCTTTACTAACTTTGCTGTCTTCTGCAACTGTTGCAGAGATGTTAGAATTAAATGGGGCTGAATCGTTATGTGAGTGCTTGCCAATTGCTGTGGTGTTGTTGCTAATGTGGGTATAACCAATTTCAGCTGCAGGATGGTTGATATTTTGAAGATCATTCTCATTTTTGATTGGTACAGTGTTAGCTTTTTTGCTAAGTACACGGTCACTTTCGTTCTTTTTCTGTCCTTTCTCTCCTACAAAATCCATTGCGTATACTTTCTGTGCAACATTCCCTTTTAGTTCAACACTGTCACTTCTTCTGTATTGCTTTGAGGCAAACGTACGCCGATCCTGACTGTCTTTGCAATCTGGCATGACCTCTGATAATGGCGCCTGTTGTTTTTCTGTGATACCATGTTCATTTTGTTGTTTATTATTTGCAGGACTGAAATGCTTTTTATCTTTTGTGTCTTCACTAGAACTGGTCATGACTCCAGCAGCTGGTTGCTTCATTAGTTCATTAGTTGTCACTGAAGGAGTATTAAATTGCTGATTTTCACTAACATCTTTTAAAGGTTTAGTGACTTCATCCAGAGGCTTAGGTTTTCTTGATTCCTGATCATGTCTCTCAGCGACATCAGTATTTACTGCTTCTGTAGATTCACAGTCATCCTCCATTGAGTTTTTCTGTACATTCTCTGGGAGATTATTTGTATTTTTTTCCGGTTCTTCTCTCTGCAACACATCCTGTTCTTTTTGCTGTGATTTGAGAGGAATACTCTCTCGTATGGCAAGCCCATATTTGGCCAAAAGGCTCTCATATGATGAAGTAATATTGTTCACCTCACTCGCTCTTTGGTGATCTTGTTTATATTTTGTTGGAGGAGTGTCATTCTTTTTTACCACCGTTTCTTTTTCTGCCTTCTCAGTACTGAACAATCTTTTATCTTTATCATCACTTGCTTCACTTTTCAGACAGTCTGTTTTTTCTGTTGTTGTTTGCTCATTTTTACTGCCAGATGTTTCTTCCTCTTTCTCTCCTCCTACTGTTGATAGCTGTTTTTGAGCAGAACTACTTTTCTCCTGGCTTGTAGGAACATCTGTCAGGGCATTGTCAGATATGCTAGACACACGTATGGTATAGATTACAGGTTCGTCCTCTGAAACAGCATCTGACTTGCTTGATACGCATATGCTGTATATCACAGGCTCATCCTCTGATGCACTGTCCTCCTTGTTAGAGATATGAATGATATGGTTTTCAGGCTCAGGATTGATGATGTCAGAACTTCTGTCGTGTACAGTTAGGTCACTGATCTGTTCATTATTTATTGCACCATTTACATTGTAGGGCTTCTCTGGTGACGTGTCATGCTCAGCACCTGTGGGGCTTGGGTTATTTACAATACTCTTGTCTTTGGACTGTTTCATTTCTTCTGATGCAGTTTTTGTCTGTTCTTGGAGGTTTTGGCTCTTTACCCTGTTTGGAGGTTCATGTTTGTCTTGTTGCTGATCGCTGATTTCTGTTACGGCATCAGTCTTCACCTCTGGGCTATTCAGGTGGAAGTTTGTGCTGCTGATTTCCTGGTTAGACTGAGAGACTCTGTGTGCTTCTTCTTTTTCTGAGTGCACATTGCCTTCTTTATTTTGATTAGGTTCATTTACTTCAGCAGGTACAGGTTTCATTTTTTCCTGCTGACCTCCGTTGGGTGTTGCTGAATTTCCTTTGTATCTATATGCAGTTTCACATAGATTTGCCTCAGGAGCATCAACATGCTGCAGTTGCTGAACAGTAGAGGTTTTATTCGTTTTAGATGTGCTGTCTAGTTGCACATTAATATTTTCTTTTGCAGACAACTCTAGATTTTCCTTTTCTTTGGCTTCTGGAGTCTTTGGCAATTCTATATTTGCAGATACTGACATCATATTATCATTGGCATCACAAGCTCCACTTTTACCCTGTTCTCCTTCTTTTGTAGAATATGCATTATGTTTAGCAGGCAGACCAGCTTTTGCATCTGTAGATTCCACTGCTGATTCAGCAGGGGGAGTTTCATCTTTTAGCCGTGTCTGGTCTGATGGAGAGTTCAACTTGCTTGAAACTTTCTTTTCATTGGTTTCCTTTACAGGCATTTCTTTTCCACTTTGGTGTAAATTTTCCACTTGGAGTTTGGTTGTTTCTGCCAAGTCAGTGCACTTATGATGCGTTGCAACACCACTAGCAGTAAGTTTATCCACCTTGACTTTGGAGGGCGGTTGTGTTTTGTCCACAGACAGATCAAGGGCTTTTGCATGCTCTGAATCATTATATGAGGTCAAAATGCATGCTGTTGTTTTTCCAACGAGATTTTTTGGACTGTCCTTTCCCTTTTCCACAAATGTTGGATGCTCTCTGTGTGCTGTAGGCAGGTTGGAAGTTTGTTCTTCAGTCTTAATAACTGACGCCTCTTTATTGGGAGAATGAATAGCTGGAGAACTGGAAAGATTTCTGGCAGGAATCGTTTCCTGGTTAACAGATTTGTGGACAGATTGCTCTTTCTGATTTTCTTTGCTGAACTTGCTAAATTCATAAATGGTCTTGTCTACAACTGTAATCTTTTCATCTTGAGATTGTATCCTTTGAGTTGGAGGTTGTGCTTTTGTCCTGTCTTTCTCATTAGCAGTAAGTATATCGCCTTTCACTGCTTCATTATTTTTCTCTGGGAGCGCAACTTCTGCCTGGGGGCCTACGGCTCTTGGAGGTAATTTAATTTCTTCTGCTGTAAGAGCTTCGTATTTTGGGCCATCCTTGTCCTGGTTTCTGTGTTCCTTGTAGAAGGTTACACTCGAATAAGTGATATCTTGAAAAAGGTGATTCAATTTTTCTGCTGTGATTTCCTTCTTTGGTGAAATAACATCCTGCCCCATTTGTCCTTTGTCATTGTTTAAAGCTGTACTTTGCTTTACAGGATTTCTTGATAAAATACCTTGTTTTGCAAGTCCCTTTTCTTTAATGGCTGATATCTCCTTCTGAGCATGTGCTTTCAGTTTTGAGGTGAGTATCTCCTGTTTGGTTTGGCCTCTTTCTTTGTATGAAAGTGCTCTTGGCATGATCTTCTCATTCTCTTTAGCTATACATATTTCTTTCCCTGGCTTGTCTTTCATAGCTGTATCAATATTCAGCACTCCTTCATTTCGGTTACGTGATTCTGTTCTGCTGTAGCCATAAGCAGTGTCATGTGTGGAGCGGGAGATGAGATCCTTAGCTGTCACAGATGCAGCTACAGAAACTTCGTTTTCTATTTTAGTGGGGTCACAAACACTAGCAGTGAGACTGTATTTATTTTCTCGGACTCTCTTTGCCTGTTCATTGTCTCTGATGGAGAGAATGTCATTAATACTAAATTTGTCTTCTCTTGCTTGTGAGCCGTTATTATTTGGCTCAGTACTTGGATTATTTAGTGGTTTAACGCCTGTCTTCACATCCCTGTGATTTGCTTGATATATATGCTTGGCAACCATAGAGTCATTTGGCTTGTGCTCTCCAGTCCTGAGTCGATCTTCAAGTGCTGTTCTTGTGTATATCATGTTTCTCTGGTTATTATCAGGTGTCCCCAACAGGTAGTGTGGATTTTGTGGTTCAGCTGGTTGTTCAGATTTCTTGCCAGTCTGTAGTTGTCTAGGTAAACTGACTTCATCTACAGTGCCTCTGTTTTCAGTTGTTGCGATATGCCACTGTTTGTTTGGCTCATATTTGTATGGCTGGTAAGCAACAGATCCTTCAATCTTTGGATGTTTCTCCTCCAATGAAATAGAACTTGATTGTTTCTGACTATAATCTCTGTTGGTGTTAAGATCACTCATAGCATATTTTACATCTCTTTGAAAGCAAACTTCAGCATGTACTGTACCTCTAATTTCAGAATTTCTGGAAAATTTAGAATCTTTGGGGGGAGATGACGTCATTTTGTGGAGACTGTTATTTTGGATTCCATACAAGCTTTGAGATGTTAAGGGTGTGTTTAATAGATTATATTGTGCAGGCTTGCTTGTAGATAGATATTTTCCCGAAGAACATTCTGTGTCCTGCACCTCTTCCTCTTCTGCAAGCCGACCTTGTTTTATGTTCTCGTTCACTTTATTTATGTATGTTTCCTTTCCTGTGGTGTAGCTGTCATTGGCTGAAGGTAAGTACTGCTTAGCAGTAGCTTTCCTTTGTTTATCCATTTCAATCAGAGTGGCTATCTCTCCTTTAAATGGCAGTGACGCTTTAATTCCATTGTTATTAAACATTTCTCTGTTTGTGCTATGTATGTGTCCAGAGTTTTCCCAAGAAAGTCTATCTTCAGTCACCTGATTTTTGGTATATCCCAAATTTGGTTTCCTCACAGGGTTCTGTCTCTCTTTAAGGTCATAATGTCCCACATCTTCTCTCCTGCTGAAGGTCTGTCTTTCTGACACTTGAGCTGACAGAGAGTGTGCTGGTGGGTGCACTTTAGAAAGGATGGTTTCTATTTCTGGTCTTGTAGGGTTAAGAGTTCCACTAGGGCCATACATGTGACCTTCAAAATCCTCTATACCTTTATTTTGTGCTGAAGACATGCGTGCTGAGAACTCATATGCATACTTCTCATTTTCTTTGTTCGAAGGATTATATGGGTGGAGAGAGTTACTCTGTGAGCCCCCAGAGATCTCATAATTAGAGATCTCATAATTACCAGCACCATACTGATGTGTTAATGTTACATCATGTAATCCATCAGAATACTCTTTGCGTTCAACAGTTTGAGATAAATGGGCATCATAAGTTTGCTGGGCTACGTCACCAGGTTCCCAAGTGTTGGGTAGTCCAGAATGCTCTTGGGATGCATCTGAGAACGTGGATTCAAGATCCTCCAGCTTCGAGGGCTGCTTATTTCGATCTGTTATTTCTAAACCTTTGAATTTCGATGGACTATATGTGCTCTTGACTCGTTTTCTGTTGTCTTTGAGGTTGAATAATAGACTCGATGCTTTGGATTTGTAGCTGTCACGTAGTTGATTGAGATCAGGCAGTGGTTTTAGGTCAACATCTCCTTGAACGGGGTAATCAGAAACAGAGGGTGTATGCGCAAACTGCAGAACTTCAGATGTTTCTGTCTCTTGTCTTCCGTGAATGACCGGCGTAAGAAGTTGAGTGATACTGAACGGGGTTGAACCACTGGATAACTCATTGCTTTCCACGTTCTGTACTTTGTGTTGAACGTCATACATATGTCTATTATAAGACAGCAAACTAGAATCAGGCCTGTGTGCTTTCTCGTTGGTTGGCGAGACTGTGGAGGGCCGATTGCTCGGCAGTTTGCCTCTCACAAAATTATTATTTTTTCTCCATGGGGGACAGTTAGAGGCCATCTCAGACTCACATCTCTTCTCTATGGCTGAGGCTTTTTGAATCACTGTGGACCTGGAGCGCTGAGCGGGAACCACATCCTCAATCTTTCTCCGGTTAAACCGCCTACTTTCGCTTGAAAACGACTGTGTGGCAGTCAGCTCTTTGTAGAGAGGAGAATCATACCACCTGGGAAACTCACTGGCTGACACAAACCCTAAAGATTGCTCTCTTTCAAACGGGAACCTGTTATAATCCTTCCACAACTGAAAGGGACTGAATTCACTGTGGAAAAAAAAATTAGTGGAGTTCAGTGCATGGAACTTTGATTTTGAGGATTTCACAAGAGAAGCTGTCGTGTCCATTCGGGCAACCGCTGCAGCCGATGCATGAAAATGATTTCTGTAAGACTGAAAGGGGCCCGACTTAAAATTCTGATGGTAAGCGGAAGAGAACTCGGACAGTTCTCCCTGAATGCTTACAAGGGCTGATTTGTCCCATGAGCCATTGTTAAAGTCCCTGTATTTGTCTCTTAGCAGTACAGCATCAGGAATTCCGCTGTCACTGTAACCCTCCCTAGAGCTGAAGGCCTTGATGAGGGACGACACTCTGGAAGTGCTTCTCCTCTGTTGCCAGGTTGCCTCCATAGAGCCATTGCTCATATAAGACATGCGCTCATCTCTGAGAACCTGCTCTTGTGCTACATCCACATAGGAATGCTGGAATGTTGAGGTCACCTCAGACTTTCTCTTGGCCTCTCCGTACTGAATACCGTAAGAAAACGTCTCCTGGCAGGTGGTCTTTAAAACGTCCTTCTGCTGGACTTCTTCAGCAAAAGCCTTGTGGCGTTCAGTAGGGGAAGAGATTTCGGAGTCATTGTAGATGGCCTCCTCTCCAATGCACAGGCTCCTGAAGGCACGGTCAGTGAGGTTGCTGACCTCCCTATCTGTCTCGTCCATGAAGCTATTCACACTGGACGTGTCATTGAAGCCATCAGAGTATTTGTGGTGGCCCTGCATGCTTCCCCGCCTGCTTGTGTGGCGCTTTTCCAGAGAGCTCATTTCAAACGCTCGCTCACATGAGCAGGACACAGTTGTCCCAATCTGTCTTTTGAGATTTGTTACTTATGGTGTCTTGCTTTTAAGTAGTTCACCTTTCAAAAGGTGATCAGAATGCCTTTCTTTCCTGCAACAGAAGCACACAGTGGTGTCAAAAGTGTGTGCAAGCTTGCAGTATTAAAACAGACCTGTGCTTCTATCTGAGAACATAGCTATGTCCACAGAAATACTAATGCTTATTTTATTAAATAACAGGAAAAGTTGATTTTTAATTTAGTTATAGTCTTTATACATTTTAAAAGCATGATAAATACTATATGTCTATGCTTATCCTAAAATGTCTACAAGCTGTCATTATGACCTTCGGTTCGGTTAACTGAGCCACACTGTTGCTATGCACAAGAAAGACTGTAACGTTCATCACGTGAATTATTTTTAGAGAAGGAAGACGCTTCCCATTTTCAACCTAGGATCAAATATTGGACGACTCTGCCTGCTGACATAGTAAAATGGCTGCCCCTGCACATGGACAGATGACTTTCCTTCTCTTTGTATGTTTATTATAAAAGATGAAAGTAGTCTACACCTAAATAATTGTTCTCAAAATATTTATTTAAATTAACAATACATTTAAAATATTAATAACAAGGAAAACTGTTAAACTTACAGAATCTAAAAAACAACAACAAAGAAACAGATCATTTCCAAATTGTACACTCGTTCCAGAAATTGCTCACACATCTCATCCTGCATGTTAGTTAAATACATGTTTTTTTCAGACAAGTAACACTCAAATATCATTTTACATATATATTTCTAATGTGTTCTAGTATTACAATATTCACAAAATGTTCATAATAAAGCAGTTTATTTATATACTATGCAAAACTGTACTGTACATCTGTGCTACAAAAGTATGCACTGTAAATTTAATTTACATTAATATGAATCAATGATGTGTAAAACATATCAAGCGCTGCTCCTTTCATTGATTGCAAGTGTTAACAGTTTACATAATGGAATTAATGAATATTCAAAAATCTAATGTTATCAGGCAGTCTCATTGAAATGCCAATTCTTTTATATTTACAGTAACACTGAAAGCATTAGTAAAATATGTAACCACCGTTTAACATTAATTCTGCAGCTGCTAGAGAGTCTTCATACAGGGCCCAGAATAACTTTCTGACCCTCTTTTATCACCTGGCTTAGGCTCCCACTCAGAAACTAGCACTGGCATATCACATTCTGAACCTGGTCATGTGAAAATGAATAAAAGTTCAACTAGTTCAGCTGTTTAAGGAATTAAATATTGAATATACTAGTACAGATTTATATCTAAAGCTATGAATACAGATATTTGTTTTTGCTTGTGCTGCTTCCGTTTTATTAACTGGGAAACTGAACATGTACAGCAATTTACTGTATAACAATGTGCAAAAAAAAAAATTGAAATCATACACACACAATTATATTTTTGCGTTTTGCTTTTCCAGAGGACACATAAACAAGCCATCAAGCACACAGTTAAAACAGCTTGTTAAGAAAAGTCTGCCAGTCTGCAAGCTTTGGGTCCTGAAGCTTCTTGCAGAACAAGTCTATTTTAGCTAAATGTTGTGTGTTATCTCCCTGACTAAACCTGATATCTTCAGGCCATGCTCAAAATGGCTATGGCATACTCATTTTCACAATGTTACAGCATTATGTCTGTAAATAGCATAAGGGTTATACTTAATAATAACAAAGAGAATGGGAAGTAAATTAATATCCGTATTTATGCTTCTTTTTTATATCAGTGTATGTATACATGGATTTATGTACATGTAATTGTTTAGCAAAAGCAAAACTATCATTGTATTATTATTATTATTATTATTATTATTATTATTATTATTATTATGGAAATGTGTTTATTTATAACCAAGTTCATTTGTGTATGCAGATATAAATAAAGCATCTACAGCAAGACACTAGCATCACGAAGGAGAAAAGAAGCCACCACTTTTCTTACCGTCTGACTTTGTATTCCATGTTTCAGCAGTTAAGTTGTTTCTGACTCTCCAAACGAAAGGTAATCACCATCCATAGCACACTGTGGGCAAAAATCCATAGCAAATTGTGGGATGCCAAATCTCTGCAGAACAGGGGGCCTTCTGTAAAGGTTTGTCACTTCACTCTGCAGCACCACTCCTGTTATCAGTCTGTCCTGAAAGGGAACAAAGAGTAGAAGCAAAGCACAGTTACTACCAAGGCCCCTGCTCCAGTGGAGAGGTGACGGTAGCCAGGATTCAGCGGCAGAAAACACTGAAATAGCAGCGGCTTCAGGCAGCGAGTCCGTTGAGCGGGTGACATGGGCTAGAGCCTATCACACGTATTGAAATAACCATTTGGTGTCAAGTGACAAAGCAAATGAAATGAACGTGGTCCAAAGCTATTTCCATACTCCAGCCTTACTAGTCGAATTTACCGTTCAGCATCGCTGAAGGCTGTAATTTCGCTCGAAAGGCCTTGATGTTTGAAGCAAAAACAAATATCCTCTTGTGAAGTTGTTGTGGTGCTTAGCAGGTATCTAAGCTGGGGCACATGTGCCCAAGAGTAAAAATAGCCTGTTGCCTCACTTATAAGTGTCACTCACTTTTTTGGTAGGACAGTGCAGTTGGTATCTGGTCCCTGCTTGAGATCTAAGGCGGTGAACATGGTCATTATTGTAAAACTGTATAGTTTGAACACTGACTTACTGTGCTGACACAGCACACTGCGCACTTGAAGAGTGTCACATTATTTCACTGAACTTAAATGGGTCCTCTTAAGCTATTTGCCACTTTAGGGCTGGCCACTCTACAAATTGAACGGATTTTAAAGAATCTCCTTTCATTAATCTCTCTCTGTGGTCGTTTACCTCCGAGTAATAAAAGAGTCACAAGGCAGTGGGAGGGGAAACCCCCCCAGCTCGAGTCATTCCATTTGCAAATGGCCCCTAACATCAAGTCATCTTGCTTTGCTTTGCGCCTGGGCACTGCTATAATAGGACATGGGTGCAATGGATACTTTCCCAGGAGTCCTGGCTGTAGCCTCATGCTGGCTGGCTGTGAGTGATGGACACACACACATGGGCAGTGAGAACAGCAGGGATGGCCATCATTCACTGCAGCCGTCCTCACTGCTCTTTACTGCTCTGTTCCTAAGCTGTGGTAAACGCAGTCATACCCCCACTGTCTCCACCCAGTCACCCCTGCCCCCCACCTCTCGCTCAGCACTCTTCTAACATTTGGAGCACTCCAGGGCTGTGTTTTACAGGCCACGGACCAAAACAGAAACCACCATTGACCGTCCTCAATAGTAAAGCTAACTGAATTAACTTCCTTCGTACACGAATGAGGTGGGAGGGCGTTTAGGTATATACTGTCTTTTATGCCTTTATATAGGATTTTTTATTAGCTTGTGTCTTTTCTTCAGTCAGCTCCGCCCTGAAGTTTTACACAACTTAAATCTTTGCACAACTTTCCATGCTTTATTTGCAGTTGCACAATACTTTACGCTTCAAGACACTGGCATTGGCATTGGCTCCTGCAGCACAAAGCAGTTTACAGTTACTATGTTAGTCACACCTCAAACACAATTCAGAGCAATTTACATATGAGCAGAAGGAGAGGTCATCACGGAGGGAAAATAACAGGGCTGTTTTTCAGACCGTTAACACTGTGTAGTAAATGTACTTGATTTGAATGTGCACCTTATTTCCACATGAATAAATTCACAGTCACAATTTAGTTTTTCGGTTGACTTATTTTTGATCATTATTGTAGTAGATTCACATTTTATATTTTATTATTGTAGAAACAATGTAGATCTTTGATGTTTAGTGTATGTTTTCAGTGTAAAGCATGTAAACCCATCACCTCTTAAACCTTTACTACTTTCTTTTGTTACAAATGAAGCTTTTTAGCTTTTTATGCTTGCTTATTACTTTACTTTCCCACCAGAAAGATTTTTAAAGAATCTTTAAACACGCCAAAAGCCTGAGAGCTTACTTAGTGGATAATAGAAATGACTGTAGTCCTGTAAAAGAAATGGTTACATGACATTTTCAAACCTGGCTTTAAGTCACTGGGATACACTGGGATACCACTCACTGTAGATTTACTCAATGAACTTACAAATTATGTTGTGAAGCATTTATCTCTTCACCGTTACATAAGCATCCACAAATACACCTGTAAACAAAGTGTTTATTGGTTTATTTGTATGCTTTTGTTGATGTATAGCTTTAGACAATGCGAATAAATAAATACTTGGTTTAATATTTCTGTAATAATTAATAATCTTAAACTGAACATCTGAGTGATCAAATGTTACTGACCACAAATATTAAATGTTTTTATTAAAATGTCAAACTGAGTTATCACAATTAAAAAGCTGGTCATTCATGTAGCTGGTCATTCCGTCACTGCAGTGGCAAGTGCTTTCTCTGAAGCCATGAAAATGTAAAACAAGGAAAGAAAAAAGATGGTTTTGTATTTATTGTATTATTTCTAAGTCAGTAAAAAAATTATGATTATTATTAGGGTTTTTTTTTTTCAATTTTCTTATATTGTGCATGTAGGACAGCATGCCACAGCACTGACTTCACTGCTGAAAAAGTATTATTTTCACATGAAACAACAATGACATTTTGTTTTCAATTTTTAAATTAAACATTTGAAAAAAGCATTTGATTTTCAGCACTGACAAAAAAGCTTAATGTCTATTGTTATTTTTATGATATCTGAAAATATCATAAAAATAACAATAAATAAGCTCCCACTTTGCACCTCTGGATTTAGGATAAGGACAGAATAAGTTTAAATTTATTAAAATTAGTTTGGCCACTGCTACATCCTTTTTAAGTACACAAAGTATTTTTATCCTGATAATAAATCTTGTTCCAAGACTTTTGTCAGGGGTTTACAGCAATAGAAAAATTCATTCATATAAGTATTAATGTACTTTATTGAAAAAAAGTAGGTTTCAAACAACCTAAGTGGCAGTGCACTCTGTTTGCAGTAATGTTGTCCAAATCTTAATTTTGTGGTTTAATGATCCATAGTGGTAATAACACATAGCTATGTTTAGTGGTGGTCTGCATTACTGATAGCGCCAAAGACGTCAGTTACACCAGCACATAAAGGTGACGTATGATTTTCTTTAACAAACATTGTATGTTTGTCCACTTTTATTACTGTTGTCAGGTATTGAGAAATAAAGTGCTGCTGAAAGGCACACATGGACTGTTAATTGATGGTTTGGTACGCAGGTGTTACCTTTCCAGCAGGATGTACTTTATAAAATGTTTTTTTTTTTGTGAGGTCACTTTTTATATTTCTATTTAAAGATTTAATGAAACAATATCTTGATAATTACTTGTTTTATTACTAAGTTTAAATGTAGTATATAAATAAGTATATGGGCTTCAAGGATTGAATGTTTAATTTGTTTATATATATGGTTTTGGGCGCTTGGGGACATAATATTTTTAAAATATTTAAATATATGTCACTGAGCCTATTTACCCTTTCCAAGCTTTGCACTTATCATCTAATACCTGCTTTGACTAGTCAGTACCTCATTAAGCTAAATCAAGATTGCTGCTGAAGGAATTTAATGAATTCATACAATGTGGCATATATGACTTAAGCACCTAAGCAGCATGACATTAGGCCCTAAAGGAAGTTAGTGGTAAAACTCGCAGTTCTCAGATTCCTACTCACTTCACTCCAGCACAGTATAATTTAAATCTGGGTCACTTTTATACAACGCACGGTTTTGGTGCACACAATGTAATTGAAATGTTATTCATCAGTTGTAACAATAGTATCTGACAATGTTGTGAGAACATAGTGGTAACGTTGTCACAACCTCCTAAAATCCTTCATATGTTCCATTATATCTGCATGGATCTCCATAGAATTTCGCTAAGTTTTCAACAGGTAGTAATAATACCTTAAACAATGTTATATAGTAGTTAGTTATTTAGTACACAACCTTGTTCAGACAGGGTAAAAAGCACACCTTTTGACAACGTTGTAGCAACATTGCAAGAAAGTAGACAACACTATGTGTTTGCTGGGTTATTTGACCACTGGACATTTTTTCAAAAATAACAGAATGCAATAGAACAACAGGGGAAAAGTCCTTTATTGAGGAACAGTGCGTTGATTCCTGAAATGGATGCAAATCAGAATATAAAACATGACCCATCATGGACTGCTGTGTCTGTTGCCACAGTCTCCTTTAAACCACTCTGGCTAGCACTTTCAAATACTTCATGTAAGTCGAGCACCCGGGATAGTCCGCCTGCATGTACAGTAGTGCTTGTGTATATCTGGGTCAGAGCTAAATTCAGCACATTGTTCTGCAGACACCATGTGCTGAATGAGATTTGGTGCATTATATCAGATTTTCTGAGAGTTTAATAACTACGATTCCAATTTAATCAGATTCCAAACACAAAATCAATTTGATATTGACCAAATAGTCGAAATCAAATTGTTTTTACAGGAAATTGCAATCACTGAGGCAGCGGTACCGAAATCCCACTTATGCTAGGAGGCCATCCTGCTTTTCCCGCCTAAGCGTCCCACTGCAGAGACCGAGCCACGCTTCTCTGGCTTTATGAAAAGCTAATAATTATCGCAGTTCATAACAAGTATTTAAGTCATCCCATATTTGCTACATTTACATATTTGCAGAGCTCATCTGCAGAAAGCCGCTGAGACGAATTAATGCCTAGTGCTTCAATCCAAGCCTGTGCTGCTGAAGGATATTGATTGCATCAGGGATATCAGTCGGTCCATGACTTGTTAATCAGACCCTGCCTTCTCATAAATAAAGCCTGAGCTAAATTACTCCCCCTTGGGAAAAGCGAATTATGTCTCCCTTCATTAAAGTACTCTATTACATCACCGTCTTACCTGCTAGAGGTGCTAGAGTTTACATTATGTCATGTGATTGCTTTACCCACAGAGATTTAGCTGTTTTAGTTTTCATTTGTATGTGTAGTCTAAGGTCAAAGTTTACCATGCTTCACCAGTTCATCAGAGTGACATGATAAACTGGGTACAGTCATTGCTTGGCTATGTTGCCACTTAAAGCCTCTAATTAGTCAAGAATTTAGACCACAGTGCCATAAATATCATCATTTTCTACGGTATGAGATTCTTTTGCTATGAGATTTTGTGGAGGAGGCAATGGAGCCAGCTATTTCGTGTAACTAATCTGGGTCATTTCCACGAAAGATTTTTTTTTTCAAATGCCACAGTACTGGTGCACAGGTCTTTAGGACATCTAACAGTATAATTACAAAACCAATTGACTGAGAATAATTTGCCCTAATGGCAGAGCCAATAAACAAGCAAACTGAGCGAGTGATTTAATGGAGGAGGTTTTTGTTGCCTTGTGAGTGGCCCAAATGAGTTTAACAAGAGCCAAGTGCCCCCACAGGACGACAAGTCTCCTGCACATATGAAAGTGCATTTGCTTTGATTTCCCCTGATCCTCAACCTGCAAATAAAAGCTCAAAGTGGTGTTCCTGGAGTCTGGCCCAGTGCTTAACCGGCCCTGACTGGATGGTCATGGGTCTGGAGATGAGGTCTGTGAAGACATAGCTGATATAAGGCGCCTGCCTGTCTGTTATTGTTTCTGTATCTCCCGCTGACTCATGTATTACATTAACGAGTCGTTTACTCGTTGACGGAAAGCCTCTCTCCATGAGCTCTTTTAATCTGCACTCATATGAAATGCTAGATTTCACTGCAGGAGTCTAGTCTGCGGGTGGGCAATGTCTTAGACTTTAATTGAATAACTGAAAGAATAAATCGGTCTGTCTTATTATGTTTACAAGTGATGACTTGGTCGTAAATTTAAATTAATGATAATGTTTCGCCCAATCCATGAAGCCTTATTGCACACACGCTCACCCTTGTCCATCTCCAGGAGGTAGATTCAAGAAATCCTGTGCTTTATTCCTAGTGGCAACCAGACGGTGTCAGTGTGGAGTCCTGTTGTAAAGGAGGGAAATGCTGCTGCAGTGCTGCCACTCCAAATGATCAGAGATAACACAGAGCGGACTAGGCTGACATCTCTCTAGACTCTCTCAGCACTAAATCTAGGACTAAATCTTAACTGTACAGTTGATTCAATTTAACTGAGATACATACAGTACTGTGCAAAAGTCAGAGACCACCATTTACTTGCTTCCACTGAGTAATTACATTTTTTGGGAGAAATTATATTAGCAGGAGGAGATTAGATATAAAATAATCTATTTGCATAAAGAAGATAAATATCAAACATATATAAAACGGCACTAAAACACCTGGTAGACCAAGAAAACATTTGCTATCAGACAATCAGATACAGAAATCAGATACAGTATATAAAGCTTTCACCTGTGATACATAAGAAATAGTCAAGCTCCACTCTTGCTACAGATTTGTCTGTACTTAGCTATGGGTTTGAAAGCATGTGTAGGTCAAGTCATTTCTGAGAAGACAAAACAGGTGAAAATGTAAATAACCAAACAAAGAAGCTGCTGATGTTCTCAGAATAACCACCCCAAAGTGCGTTTGGATGAATTGGATTGTGAGAAAACATAACTTTTAAGAAAAGAATAGAAGCTGTGATAAAGGCAACAAGATGACACTAAACTAAATACACACGAGTTTTATATTACATCATTTGATATCGTTTGTATAATATAATATTAGACAAGTTAATTTCATTTCTATAGCACATTTAAAAGATATCAGGTGTCGACCAAAGTGCTGCACAATAACATTAGAGAGACAGAGAAGATGCAAACACATTTCTAGGATTTAAAAACATGTATAAATGTAATTTATAAGGAAAATAAAAGAAAATAAAATATTATTACTATTTTATTATTATTATAGAATAATATTCTAGGATAAATATAAACTTAATAATATTTAGCTTTTTCTGATGCTGATATGGAATATACTGTACTTAATTTAGTTTTACTTATTTTACTTTTTTATTTAATGTAGACTGGCAATTAAACAAATCAAGGGTGGTCTCTGACTTTTACATGGTAATCATGTGGTAATCAGCAATTTATAATCAAAATAATAGTTCATATGTTGCATCCATTCAAATCTCATAAACATTTTAAATACCTGTAAACTATATGGTATTGTTGTTTTCATATTTTATTCTAATAGTCTGTTTGGTGAGAGATGAGTCTTTAAAATGGTTAAAAACATGACTAGAGGTGTCAGTTTTATATATTTATTTTGTTAGTATTTACAATACTTTTGATGTCTTTTATGATGTTAATATATATATTTATTTTTTAAATGTATAATAAAAATGAAAATTTAAAAATAGTTTTACATAGAACAGAAAAAAAATCACATATCAAAATCACAATTCATATATTTATTTATCAAAATGCAATTTTCCAATTGCAAGAGCTAAAGTTCCTATTATAGTCTTATATTCTATTATCATCAACATTAAAATGTTGCAAGTTTTAAGTAGGGAGATTTAACCTAATAACATAGAGCTTGCCAACAGCTGTAAGATACATTTGACTAATCAAAAGCAAACAACCAGGTGCTGTGAAATCACAACCATAAATAACTGGTGCAGCATTTTAAGCATTTAAGTCTCAAGCCAGAAAAAAACGCAAAAAATCCACATACCATTAAAAAAGCTCATACCTCAGTTAACAGAACATAATCACAATTTAGATTGTGTTTACAATGTTATTTGTGATATTTATCTAAAACCTGGTTTTACATAATACACTGACTGTCATTTCAGTTTTCAAGTTATGGGAGTGCTTTCCAATGTGGCTGCCAAGTGATTAACATACTGAATGAGTTGGGTCATTGGGAGCTTTTACCTTTTCTGACAGGTAGATCCTTCAGATGTGATGCAAGGCTTGCTCATGCTATGCTCTTGCGTTTCAAAATAAACAATTGACTACTGTGTTAGATTATTATCAGAAAAAACACATTTCTACTTCAGATGACACTATGTTATATAGAGCACTGTACAGTAGGCGTCTTAGGCTTCTAGGCAAATTATTTAAAACTATTTATCTTGGCAGTGACTGTGCTTTTGTCAGTAAAAACTCTAGAATAAACATGAAAATAAATAGAAATATATGTCTATAAAGTAGCAAGTAACACAACTATTTTGTTTGATTCCAAATTTCTCCCCGAGCCATTTCCTAGATTTATTCACATCCATCCCCACCACACATTTGATTTCATTTAATGAAAGACTTATTAACCAAACTAATATTAAACTGGATAATAAATGTCAATAATACTAGGGTGTCTCGAGGAGAGGAAATGGTTGACATAAAATCACTAACTATCTTATGATTGATAATTGCATGTATTCTAATATTAGTGAATTGCTAAGCAAGTAAATGTTTACTGCACAGATAAATAGTTTTATAAAATGATAAAAAATTTCCTTAGGCACGTAAGACTTTCGCACAGTACTGTGTAGTGTCACAAATTCCTTCTTTTCCCTCTATAAACATTTGCATAGTGCTGCGGTAAATACATAGGTGGGCTACAGCTATGAAAACTATGAAATTAGCTTTTCTAGCCCAGTTGCTATACATGAGCATGTTGTGTAATCTCACTTTTCTTGGCAAAACTCCACAGTCATGGAAACCACTAGCTCAGCACATTACACCGCCCAATAAACGGCTATGCTTCTAACCGCAGCGACGGCTGGACAGGCCGTATGGGTGTAGGAGAAAAAGGGGAAAGCCAGGGAAAGTGGACGCATTCCTGACACCCCAGAAAGGAGACTCTCCCAGAAATCCTGTAGAGTGTGGGAATAATAATGAGCTGTAGCGCTCCCAGTCTTACTGCTCTACTTGCTGAGCATGACTTTTTTTGTGTGGGTTTTCCTCCACAAAAGAGATGCTGTGAGAATTAAGCCCACCCTCCGTAATCATTCTTTAAGCTGGGAAGGTAAAGCACTAAGACCTGGCTCAGGCTCCTGATTTTCATGTGCTGGAGGTCCAGCTGGAAATTTGTGCTGCTTCCAAAAACTCCTCTCAGGAAATGACATTTCCTACAAACGCTTTACTGGAGAGGGGAGTGATTAAGGAAGAGAGAGAAAGAGAGAGCCAGAGAAAAGAAAGAGTGAGGGAGAGGGGTGTTTCTAACTGGGAACAGAGCTCGCACTGTTCCACATTATACACACACACACACACACACACGGTGAGAAGGAGAAAGGGAGAGAAAAAGGGGAGAAAATCCCAGGCACTTTCTTTTTCTGCTTGTTTAGCTGGGTGCATGGAGCCTTTGGGTCTGCAAAATGAAACTCTCATGTGTTCTGATAGTTCTCCTGACTAGGGCCTTCGTTGAAGGTAAGCTTATCTATTTGTGTGTGCGTGTGTGTGTTTGTGTGTGTGCTTTCTTTTGATGCAGAAAAGAGAAAGAAAAAGTCTCAAATTTCATAGAAAGAAAGAGAGAAAGAAAGCAATCGGGTGGGCAAAGCTGGGAGGTGAAAAACATCAACAAATGTCAGTAAGTTTGACTTAAGCTATGCAAAGACTTACTGCATGACAGCAGCCGGAAAGTATTACATAGTTATCACATAGTTAAATCTTACTGATACCTGTAAACAGTTGCTGGTACTGATTTGAAAGAATTTCTGATGCATTGCATTCACATTTTACTGATTTTTGAAATGTAACTGGATTTCTTCTGTAGAGGTCCAGAGCTTGGAAGCTAATAGAAATTTAGTTGAACACTGTGCTCCGGGTGATCGAATCCGTAATTAGAATAATTTATTGCAATCAGTTCTTGTGACTCGGGGTGCTTTGTTTATGTTCGAATGGCGGTCGCGTGTGATGTGGTTTTTATACTGAGAACAGAACCCCGCTTAACCAGTTGTGGAACTTGGTAATTGAGACGGAACATAAAAGCAAGCTTTGCAGCAGCTGGATACAATCTTCTTCTCGTGTTCTCTGCTCTCTCTTCTGGTGCAAGAAGGCAGGCAAATGTTTTCCACCTGCATTTTTTTCCTGTTTACTGAGACACACTGAGCCTGAACTCATCCAACAATGCACCCTTTGGCAGCTGCAGGCAGAGGCCAGAAGAACAGACATTGATGAACCTCTGGTGAAAATTGTCTCTAGTTGTCCGAACAGAACAACACATGCACTATCACCTTTTGCTCTTCTAGAGTTTTTTTTAATTCACTTGTGGTTGTCATGGTTGCTTACAGATTGATATTAGGCTTGTACAATACATAACTGTGTTAATGCTGCAAGTACAATACATTGCTACCCATGTAGACCTGAGGCAATATAGAGGACTACACAGTACTAGTTATAGTGCTGGACAACAAATGAGCAGATATAATTCTTTAAACTTTTTATATTAACTATTAAAAATCATTCAGTTACATCAATAAGGATTATATATATAAAAATATAATAATAATAATAATAATAATAATAATAATAATAATAATAATAATAATTATTATTATTATTATTATTATTGTTATTGTTGCTGTTGTCTTCCAAACCAAGCCATCTCAGTGTACCCTTTTATATCACGCTCTACCTTCCCCACCCCATCTCTATGCTCCACAGAGTTGGCCGAGGCTCTGAACGTGACAGTGACCCCTGGGCCAGTCAGTATGTGTGTGGAGGGAGAGAATATCACAGTGTCCTGCCTGGTGTCTCAGAGGAAAAGGAGTAGCAGCGTGCTTGTGCTGCGTTGGCTCTACTTTCCCACGCCTGAGGATGAGCGCCTGGTAGTGAAGATGAACTTCAAGAAGGCTAAATACTACGGAAACTACAGCAGAAGCTTTGGTCAGCCCAAGTTCCACCTGTGGGAGGAGGTGGAGGGGCAGATGTATAGTCTGCTGATCCTGAACGTGTCCAGAGAAGACAGAGGCAACTACACCTGTAAAGTGCAGGAAATACGCAAACAGAGAAACAAGTGGAGAGCCTCTTCAAATGGCACAGGGACCATGGAGTTACAAGGTATTAATGATAAAATAAGAATAATAAAATACAGCATAACTGTTTAACCTTTTTTAATATTTGATCAAATAACAAATATACATGGAACACCAGTTGGCAATAAATGCTTTAATTTATTATTCTAAACATGAAATGTAGGTTGTTAAAAGTAGGTTGCCATGTAGCATATATGACTGTTCATAATTATTTCATGTTAGATTATATATAATACCATATATGGCTCATTATTATACAATAGATGTGAGTGGTTATACGTATGTATATAAAGTATTTCATAAAAGTTTAGGACGTTGCTCTGACATCTGATTTTAGATCACAGCACAGTTATCCCTTTTATAAGGATTATTATGATTAAATGACATCCATATTATGTGCATGTGAGAACAGGTGTCTAAAGAATGATATGTTAAATCATTGTGATGGCTTTGAAACCGCTGAGGTCCTGGCTCTTCAATCCAGCAGCTTGGGTTAGGGCTTCATTACCCTGGAACACTGTGTGGTTGTGTTGGAGGGGTGAAAGCATGGTATCCTGCCACGGTCAGGGCTAACCACACAGCAGCTGTTTCCTCCAACACACAAACTCTGCCATCTGAACCCAAAGTAGGCCCTGGCAGTAAATTATTAGAAAGTCTCCACAAACTCTAACGGTCATCAGCTCTGCTATTGTGCGCAAAGCAGTCGGTGCGAGATACCACTTCTTTGTGGCATTATCCCAAGCATGGTCTAGAGTAATCTTTAGCAAGTGGCCTATAAAATAGAAAATGATGAATAAGAATATTAAGCATTAAATTTCCCCATAGGCCCTATAGAATGCTTAACCTCACGCATTAGCTTTACCGACTACATAAGGCTTGGGGTCCCACCCGCTTTGCATATACATCATTTCCACCAGAAATGTGTTAGTTGCCAACACAAACAGACCACAGGGCTGTAAACGTGAGGAGCCTGGACATGCTGTGAGGATTACGCAGGGAGGATTGGCCAGCTTACAACAAAAAAAAACATTTACTCTGGCTGCTTTAAGAGTTTTTATACTGTTGAGAAAGTTCAAGGTTTCTGCTTAATTTTACCCTGGATTAATCACCCAGTTGATAAGAGGCAATCTCACTAAAGCCCAGGAGATGGGAAAAAACACAGACATTATGGTGCCATTATTTTGCGAAGTATTTCTTATTTGACTATGCATGATTACAGTTTTATGTATCCATACAAATATTCCTTAATCATATTATGTGAAATAGCCCGCATATAAACATAATAGTACATGTCCTGTTAATGACATAAGCTACCTCAACAACAAAAGCTAATGAATCGTAAAGCCAGCTGTTAGTATGCTTTGCAAAAAGATCTTCTCCGTTAGTGCACTCACTGATTTGCCCCTGATTATTTCCCCTGATTTTGTCAGAAACTAATTAATACTACAGAGCATGCAAACAGCAGATATATTGTGGATTAAATAATGTGGGTTTGTTAGTGACGGGGTTTAGACGAACATAGACAGCAACTAAGTTCGCATTTCAGAGAGACAAAAGACAAAGAAAAAACAGAGTGTGTTAGAGTAAACAAAAACGAGGCAATAAGGAAGGAAGTGGAGGTCATGCGTCTCCTCAAGTAAGGAATTCGAGCTATAAAAAATACAAACAATCACTGGAGACGTCTACTAAACTACAGAACTGGGGTAATCTCCGTAAGTTACAGCCCCCCGACCAGAGGGATGCCAATTTAGTGTACCCAAAGAATCTTTTGATGGGTGGTGCTTTAAAGAAATATACCAGTGATCTTCAATCTCTCTCTCTTTCTCTCTCTGTCTGCCAAATTTGTAGCATAGGCTATGATCGCTTGCCAAGGACAATAAAATAAAATCTTGCTGTCTTATTAAACGAAAAAAATAGCCTGTTGTCTCAAAACCCAGTCACAATAGAAGCCAATGTGCTGTGTGTACTATATGCTGCACATGCAGAGAGTAGGTTGAAAAAGAAGGATTTGTTTACTGAACCATCCACTGAACTCTTCAATGGCTTCACACCAAAGAACGCTTTTGGCACCTCTGTTTTTTAATGTGCGCTATATGATGCCGCCTCAGATGTGAATCCACCTTTTCAAAGTGTGTGCCTTTTATTACCTTTATGCAGACCTAGCGGAAAAACAACTTTAAGCTGCAGGCTTAACGGTTGGGGTTAGTCTTCGAACAGCAAATGCAGATCAGATGTGTGGTTGGTATACCTGGTGCGAGTGGAGCCTCTTATTAAAGCCAGTCTGCTCCTGATGTCAGCTGGAGCCAGTGCTAATGATAAGCACATGGGCTGTGGAGAAGGATGCACACCTTAGAGCCCAGAGCAAGGGAAGAGGGCGATAAAGCAAGGTGGGAAGGCAACAAAGGTTTTAAAACGCTGCGCACCAAAGCTTCTCCCAGGGAGTCTCTTTGAGAAGTGCCACTAATTATATATATTCGTCTACACGATAAGAAATTGAGGATCTTTGTTGCAACACACCATGATGTGTGTGTTCTTAAATTTGATCGGCATGAATGTAAATGGAGAAGCTCTGTAACTCTAGTACATCTGTGATAGCAATCATGAGCCGAGCATTGACCTAAACATCTGGATACTGTTCTCTTTGACCTCCAAAAATAATCAAGTTTAAGGGCAAGACTAGTAGAGTGTGATGGACAGAGTGTGGGAGGAAAACACTTCAGGAGTGTTCTGGAATACTTTCTTCTTCATCCATTCAAATAATACAACTGCAGTTTTATCAGGATTTGAAACCTTATAAATATGAAATTAAGTCCAGTGCCAAAATCGAGACACAAGTGTGACCTGTGCACTCCTTAATGCAGTTTTAATGCAGCTCCGGAAGTTTATTACTGCTTCAGTGATGCAGATTTATGAACGCCCCATTCTCAAGGCCAAAGGGTAAGTGTGTTGCAAGGCCTTAAGCATAGTATCCTCTACCACTATAATTGTCTTTGGCCTGGTCTTGTTTAAGGCTCATCAAACACAACCCAGCACCAAACCACACATTCCCCACATGAATGCAAAGCTCACTGGATGAATAGTTATTTGGAATCATGGGAGATATAAACACCAATAAGCAAGAAGGAATGCCAACATATATAGTATCTTAAAGGTGCCATAAAACGCATTTATCCAGCACTTTTAATTGCCCTCTGATGTCTACATGCACTGTAAAAAGTGTTCCGCTGGTAAACCTATAATTGCTTTACGTGGTAAATGAACAAGTTTGATTTAACTTAATAAGTACTTTAAATAACAAATGTTTCCAATAAGTGTAATTTGTTGACTTGAGTAAAAACAGTTGAATTGCTTGCTACTGCATTAAGTATTTTCTTAGATTACATAAATTCAAAGCACATTTTAACACTGGAGGAGCTATCTGACTTTCATCAGGGCAAACAATGCCCAGGTATCACAGCCCTGGTCATTTGCAGTCCTATGGTTTGGCCCTAGAATGAAAAAATTGGCTGGTTTACAGTAAGACACTGTGATGATAGTAGAGTCACCTATACCACATTACCTATACTAGCTACTTGCTTTCAATCTTGGCAGCAACACAAAGTTATAGCTGCCTGTGAAACTCAGTGAAGTCACAACATGGCTGCTACTTAAAGGTTGCTTTTGGGGTTGTGATGGTTTTAAAGGTGGAACTGCTCCTCTCTTCAGTCAATTCTAAGTGAAGCTGCTTGATATTGTCCAAAGGTTGGGAAACTGTCTGAAGTGAAATGTGCAGAACAAAGCCTATTTCAGCCTTGTTTAAAGATTAACATAAACTTGCCTGTTCACATTTTGGTTCCTTGCGAAGGGAACGAAAATGTTTTTTCCGATGTCATATATAATTATCAAGACAGTTACTTAGGAGTCTGGGATTTTGGAACAAACCCATATTACCATCCTTTGCAAATGCAGGAGGAAGAGACAACAGTGTCTGAGGTTCACAGTATGTCAGTTCTATGTATTAAAATCTCATTATTCAGCTATGGCAATGCAAATACAGATTTCCAAGTAGTAAACACACTGAAAAGAAAAATACCTTTTGTTAGAGCCATAATGGAAATAAGTGGATTATATTTAAAATTTTGTAACATCTAATGTTTGTTTGAATATTTGGAACTGACTGTTGCTTACTTAGTAATGTTAACTGTTAAGTTTAATTTAGCTTAATTAGGCTAATTTATGTGTCATCACTCTGCTGATGCGGTAAGCTGCGTGAGTAACGTAGCGAGACAGAGCGCAACAGTCTTTGACTGTGACTACAAGGAACTAAACCGATCTCCTGTGTAGTGAAACGTTTTTTTTTTTTTTTTGCAATTTTATTCTTGTACTCTTAAGGTTTTGGTTTTGTTAACAGAGAAAGGATTTAAAGAAGGCTCGCGACATTGACTCAAGCTCAAGGAACTGGTCTTAAAACGAAAATGGAATAAATTGCGTCTACACCTTTTCATTGCAATTATTTAAATAAGACACGCAGTGTTAGTCCCACACAAATAAAATATGTTTCCAACACATTTGCTGTCTTTCAGTTTATTTCATTCAGCAGGAATTTTGTTGATGTACCACATTTAACTCATATGCAATTAATTGCCTGGGTTGAGTCACGTAAATTCAAAGCAGTTTTTCAACGCAGATTGAGACCAGAAATCTCAGCTTGTTCAAAGTCATATGCAGTTAGAAATATTTCATTTTGGTGCGAAAGACGGGTTTTCCATTTTATTTCACACAAGAGGTAGCTGTGAGAGTTTAAATCACCCAAAAGCACTATAACTATGGCCTGCTTGTGCTGCTATGTGGCTCTCTTTGTGCCTATTAACCCATTTCTCCATTTATGATTCCAGTGCACTATACTGCAGCCTCCGAGAGCACTGAGGATATATGGCGCTTGTTTCAAGGTATGGTGTGATTAATTGAAAAACGAACAGTGATCCAGTGAACACAATAGTATATGGTCACTGTCATAGCAAAACTTTGTAACTCCATTTTTTTTCTTTTAAATTTTTTTTCCACCTTTTGAATATACCAGCTCCCATTATCAATGTGTTAATACTTTATAGTAAATAGTAATATTCCAAACAAAGGCTGAATAAAACCTTGGTGCAACATGCATTCAAGTTAGGTTGGTATTTTACTTCAAAGTTACTAATTTGGAGCTACAAGGTTTTGTTATTACAGCAAAGATGTGTCTTATCCATTAAAAAGCCAGGCTAATTGCATCATAAGTCTTATTTGGGCAATTCTGTACAATTCTGAGTTATTTTTAATTAATTAATAAATTATGTCATTAATATGTGTAATAGAAGTTTGTCCCCGTCGCTGGAGTCCTGGCTATTTAAGGGGTTAATAGTTTGGAAAACACACTCTGTTTCTTGCATTAGAGCAGACTGCTTGATGGGAAGAGGCCACACAGCAGTGCAGAGTCCAGATTTAACATCTCCAAAAGCAGCTCTTCTTTGGCCCATTCCTTTGGCCAACCATTTCCCATGAGAGTGCTCTCCACCCTGACATGAAAGCATTTGTTTGACTGCTGTGGAACACAGACTGTTTTCTGGTTCCTATCCCGTCCAACAAAAGCACAGCAATGCAGTCATAGCTCTTTGTTTCAACTGCATTTAAGAAACAGGGAATGTTTGCACAGTGAATATAGTCGTTATGCTCAAGGGCACAGAACAAAGGACATGGCTTTTCTCACACCGTTTCCCAATTAATACCCTGTACTGATATCACTTTTCTGCTGTTTACTTCTTCAGATTTGTATCTGTGTGCCGTGTTAATCTGCTCTGTTGGTCTCCTTTGTATGCTTCTCTTTGCTGTTGTAATCACATGCCAGCACATACAGAGCAAACAAAGGCTAAAAGGTGATTCACTTTGTTGTCCAATCTATTTGTAAAAGCAATATATTTGTTGTTGTTTTTTATGATTTGATGTTTATGATTATTTAAATTGTTTATCTATATTTGTATTTGTATCTAGAAAGTTACCCTTTGGTGAAGTGCTCTGACAGCAGGTGAGCCACAGTAAGACCTGTCCGATGTGATTTGCTGCATGCAAACAAAGTGCTGCCTATTCTTACATTTCCTTCCTATGTTTAAATGTAGTTCAGGGGAGACAGTAACCAGCGTGGCTAGCTCCTCGCCTGGAACGCACAGGAAAGAGAAGAGACACAAAGCACTGCCCAAAAACATCACCGCGCCACCTCCAGAAATCCCAGTGAAAGGTTGGCACTCCAGCACTTAGAAACTTAAAATACAAATATCTTAAACTATTCAAAATTATTATACATATCTGGGTATTGATACCAATATCGACATATTGACTTTAATGCCAGTGATTAATGTCAATTGCAAGAAGTGGGTATATTTAAAGACCACTATCGAATACATGCTAATTAGGAAGCTCTGACATTAATAACATGACTACAGAATAGAATTTAGACAGCAAATCAGATTTCAGTCTAGATTTGGGAACAAGGATGCTTGTTGCTTTACAGATGCTTACACAGTTTACTAGTTTTGATATTTGGCACTGAATAACTAAATTATTTACTACACAATAGTATGCAGTAGACATAACAGTTGGTACCATAGGGGTAAAGGTACCATCAATGCCATCAAGAAATGCATCAAGAATATATTAAAATGATTATTATTATCATTATTACTATCATTATTATTATTTCATTTCACAGCTCCTGTTCCAAGAAAGCCACGCAGAACCAAACTTTTAAAAGCCCAACCTCGAAGAACTTACGTGGTAGGACATGTTTGATTTCATTTACACCAATTATTCACTCTTTTAGTATGAGAATGAAGGTAATTAAGCAATTTTAATATGGCTTCATAATCGTCAAACACCATTGATGCTATTGCTTGATTTAATCATTTGCATGCATAATTTTATTTTTACAAATTATATAATGTCTGTATTCTAAAAGGTCTACCTCATATATTTGTCAATTAAATTATTACTTGCAAGAAATATGCAAGGGGGAAATCATGGTCTTTGTTCATGCAGCCATGTTTGTTGAATATATTGCTGTAGCATTCACCATTTATGAGGCGTGCTTTTATTGCTTTTTTGAACAACAATTATTTATTTAACACGCACGGTTCTCATTGCATTAGCTTTCACTGAAATTATTACAGAGAAGCAGAAAAAAGGAAGAAAGAAATCTTACAATTTTGTGTCAAACTCAATCCAGGTTCCAAGAATGTCTGTATGGCATGCTGGGCCAAACTGCACCTGTCCTGATACACAAGATAATGAATTTAAATATGCATTGGATGGCCTTTCATACACGCTACTGATTGAATATATGTGACTGTGAGGAGTTTTGAGGACATTTCAGCCTCAAACAGAAACGTGTCTATGTGGGTTCTATGTGGAATCTGTTCAAAAATACTTCTAAGAAAACCATTTTTTTCAATTTGAAAAACTATGTCATTTTGCCCAACTTGATCATGGGGAATTTGAGATGAAACTTTAAAAACACAGTCAAGGACACGAGCAACTTTTTTCAATGAAACCAATCCTAAAATTGGGTCTGTAATTTCAGGTTGATCCGACCATACATTCCCAGCTCAAATCCACTTCCAGCCCTCTGACCGCTTACAGTAGTCTTTATCGTACTGAAACGCCCTTCTCTCTGCTCTTCTCTCCCCATCCTGCCCCGAAGCCGAGGGTGGCAGATGACAGCTTGACATACGCTGAGCTGGAGCTGGTCAAACCAGCGCCTGAGGCCAAAGCCAGCAACTCAGGAACTGCACAGCTGGAACCCACAGCAAACTGCACAGGAACTGTATATGCACAGATCCTCTTTGTGGAAAAGCAAGTATAAATTCAACCAAGACTGTTTTTAAATACATAATTATTTATGAGACCTCTTATGCTTAACTGATGTTGTGTTACTATGTCTGCTGTAGAGGTACTAGCTGAAGTGTCTGGCAAGTATGTTTTCCTATGCTTTTGTACTTTGGCACACTCATCACTGTGTCTGTGAACTGATTACATATTTTAGCTCATGATATATGACATAAGAGCTATATTTATTCTTTTTGCTGAGAAAGTGAAAAATATATTTCACGAGTTCATGGGCATCGTAGTAAAGGTGCTGCCCAAGCATCTGATATAAGTGTTTCTCATTATTTTGTAATTGGGTACATTCTCCGTTGTGCTGGTGAACTCCCCAAAAAGAATAAGTATTGCTTTACGGTTTGGATTTAATCCAGCACATGTATTTAATTTTGATACAATAAATTTATAAATATGTAATGTAATTTTCGTTATAATAAAGATCATCAGATGTTTCAAATCTGGCTTCGAAGCTATGCATCTCTGTAGAAAATATTATTTTATTCCTTAAAGCTGTAAACAGGACCCGCTGCAACTAGTAGACCAATTTTTATTAGTTCAAGTCACGCCTTCAACATATGGTTGTAGTAGAAGAAGAGACTATGTGACTGGATGAGGAGGAGACCGACTTCTGATGAATTTGGCCTGGAGTTCTGAGCAGCTTTTGCTTTGAAAGAGGTTTTCACTAGTTTTTTCATAATTTCTGTGTAATTTAATTATTGTGATGTAAATAAAGTCATTCAGTGTGTTTTGATGTGGAATGCTCTGTTTTAGAGAAACTTGTTGATTGATTTCCTCACAGTGGTGCTTAGAGGAACCAGGAGTCATTACGTCTACAACTCAAGGATATGCATTTTATTAAACCACCAAACATCTTTGTTTATTTATTTTTGTATATGTAATGATGATGATGGTAAAAAAGCAGTAAATCTAATCTAAAAAAATATTTTTAAACTACTTTACAATTATGCCTTACAATGTTTTGCATGGACCTCCCTGGATAACAAAACAGGTTTAAGCCAAACAATTTTAAAGCAATATAAAGCAACACATTCATAAGCACTTTGTGTAATACCGTCTATTAGAGAGCTTACAGATTTTAAACTCTTCTCTGTCTGACCCATCAGCACCACTATGAACAAATGTAACTGTACCTTTCTCTAGACTGGGGCTTCCCAAATCAAATCACTCTGAATGAAGAGAAAAGGAGCACCATGCAAAAGTTTGAGCTCACAGATAACTTTTACCAATGTGTCAGGCAAGGGCGTAGATTAGCTCTTGACTTTGGTGGGGACCTATGAATGTACTCCAAAATTGTTTTTTTTGTTGTTTTATTTTTGCTCCATGATAGAACGGTAAAGGACTGATATACTACATATGCTATTTTACGTGCTTTTAAACTATTCTGAATAACAATTCATAATTTAATTCATAACGTTAAATTAAAGTTAAACTAATGACTAACAAAGAAGTAGTTTAGACTTCAATTCAATTTCCAACCCATATTATTCATAGCTACAGACGATGTTAGCCTGCTGAAGCCTAGCATCGCTATTAACGTTATTATGATGGACTATTTTCATTAGACTTACACATTTCTTTGAAAATAGCTGCTTATGTCCACCCTCTTCTTTCTTGCTGCCATCCTCACTCGCTTTTAACACCCGAGTCTTGTACAGTGAGTCTTTAATATGACTGGAAAGTTTTTCTTCCAGTTGTGGCGCTGCTAACAGACAAACGTAGCTACAGAGTCTCGCGTGACAGCAAAGAACAGCACAGCCAATCACGCTGGCCGAATGTGTTAGAGAACGTGATTTAACCCTTTCTGCACCTGTAGATGAATGAGACTTGAAGAATGTTCGTCTTCACACGGCGCCGCGCAGCCCGATCGCCGCCTGGCCCGGTACGGTGCATGCCGGTTAGTTTTTTTTCGTAACAAACTACGTTAACATCTCGCGTGCGAGAGTGCGAGGAGGCTGCAGGCTTCACACACAGTCGCTATAGTTGCTCTCCACGAACTCTCAACGGCTTGATGACGACAGAGCTTAATCCTCATTGGTTCGAAGCTCCGCGGACGGGGTGTCGTTTAACTCTTTTTACTGTAAAATATATATCTCCTCTAAAACTCTTTAAAGACCCAACATTTACACTAATACTATCATGTATCCCAGCATGATAGTTAATTTTCATGATCTAATAGTCTTAACACTTTTTATGAGCCTGTATTCATTCGTTCCTGCTGTAGCTCGGTAAGTTAGGCTGATACTGGATATTCGGCAAATATTCGTGTTTTCGCTGCTGTAGTTCTAAACAACAACCTCCTAAATTCTCTGAAATTACATTCTCTAAGTCACGGTACACCAGAGAACAAACTACATTCGTTACAAGATTCGGGAACATCAGTTCCCAATCTTTTCATTTCAGCTGCATGGTGTGGTACTGTTAAAACACATACAACATTCAGAGCTCGGTGCGGTGCATGTCGGTTAGTTGTTTTGTCTGACTTGAGCCGGCGCCACCGTCACTTCACGATAACATACTATGTTAACATCTCTTTTTACTGTAAAATATTTATCTCCTCTAAAGCTCTTTAAATACCCTACATTTATGCTAATACTATCATGTCTAGTAGCATGACAGTTTTCATGCAGTATTTAACATATTTCTTTTTTCATAATTAGTATTTCACATCATGAAGAGGCTAAAGTGCCGTAGATTTTTATTCTTATGATTTGTAAGTGTCATTTAAAGCACTACATCACTATTGTGTTTGGATCTATTTTTCCTTCTACCCTTTCTAATTCTTTTCTTTCTTTTTACTATGTTACTACTGCATCTACTTCATCAGCTGTAAGGAGAGCAAACACCGCAAGATCCGCCATTGTTCACGTAGGCTGCAGGTGGCAACTGTCCGAGTTGAGGCTCTTTTCTAACCTTCTCCCCCCACTGCGTTCGGCTGCTCTCGCTGACCACCAAGGCCAGGCGCAGCTGTATCTCGAACAAGCTTTTTAACAGATCAGGGTTTTTTGGAGGGAATCACTTTATTGGTGGGGACAATTCAATAATCGCTGGGTATTGGTGGAGTTCATGCTAATTCTACGCCCTTGGTATCAGGTATGGCGCTTTATCAGTGTTAAAACTTGAGCCTGCAGAAATGAGAGGTGAAAAATACAAACCTGCAAATTTAAACATTTTTTCACTCATGAGCGCAAATGTAAAACGAGAGAACAGAAAGAATTTTTAATTTTTTTTTGAAGGACCTAAATGGATTGTTTCCATCCTTGAATGTCTTTTGTTCTCATTTGATATGTTTACTGGCGTGCAAAGTGCAATACCGTCGGCTGCTCTCTGCTCTCGAGAGAACATGTTGCGCTCGAGTTTTCGGAAGGGGTGGTTTTGACAGTCTGGTTCTGTGTTTACTACAAACAGCCTCTCAAGCTACAACAAACATGGTAGATGAGGAGCCGACATGTAAATTAGATTAGAAGTTTGGTTCATGTAACAATAATGATTTAATAGTCTTAACACTTTTTATGAGCCTGTATTCATTCGTTCCTGCTGTAGCTCGGTAAGTTAGGGTTAGTTTTAGATCACTACCAGTCAAACGTTTTAGTACACTACCAGTCACATGTTTTAGATCACTACCAGTCAAACGTTTTCGTACACTACCAGTCAAACGTTTTAGTACACTACCAGCCAAACGTTTTAATACACTACCAGACAAACGTTTAAGAACACTAACGGTCAACAGTTTAGATCACTACCGGTCAAAAGTTTTAGTACACTACCAGTCAAACATTTTAGTACACTACCAGTCAAAAATTTTAGTACACTACCAGTCAAACGTTTTAGATCACTACCAGTCAAACGTTTTAGTACACTACCAGTCAAATGTTTTAGTACACTACCAGACAAACGTTTTAGTACACTACCAGCTAAACGTTTTAGATCACTACCAGCTAAACGTTTTAGTACACTACCAGTCAAACATTTTAGTACAATACCAGCCAAACGTTTTAGTACACTACCAGTCAAACGTTTTAGTACACTACCAGCTAAACGTTTTAGTACACTACCAGCTAAACGTTTTAGTACACTACCAGTCAAACGTTTTAGTACAATACCAGCCAAACGTTTTAGTACACTACCAGCCAAACGTTTTAGTACACTACCAGTCAAACGTTTTAGTACACTACCAGCTAAACGTTTTAGTACAATACCAGCCAAACGTTTTAGTACACTACCAGCTAATCGTTTTAGTACACTACCAGTCAAACGTTTTAGTACACTACCAGTCAGACGTTTTAGTACACTACCAGCTAAATGTTTTAGTACACTACCAGTCAAACATTTTAGTACACTACCAGCTAAACGTTTTAGTACACTACCAGCTAAACGTTTTATTACACTACCAGCCAAACGTTTTAGTACACTACCAGTCAAACGTTTTAGTACACTACCAGTCAAACATTTTAGTACACTACCAGTCAAACGTTTTAGTACACTACCAGCCAAACGTTTTAGTACACTACCAGCCAAACGTTTTAGTACACTACCAGTCAAAGGTTTTAGTACACTACCAGCTAAACGTTTTAGTACACTACCAGTCAAACGTTTTAGTACACCACCAGTCAAACGTTTTAGTACACTACCAGCTAAACGTTTTAGTACACTACCAGTCAAACGTTTTAGTACACTACCAGCTAAACGTTTTAGTACACTACCAGTCAAACGTTTTAGTACACTACCAGTCAAACGTTTTAGTACACTACCAGTCAAACGTTTTAGATACACTACCAGCTAAACGTTTTAGTACACCACCAGTCAAACGTTTTAGTACACTACCAGTCAAACGTTTTAGTACACTACCAGCCAAACGTTTTAGTACACTACCACTTATAGTTATTAAAACACATCTTACAGACATACTACAATCTTTACTTTGGCATGATGTGCTTTGGCTGATTTTTAGTTATTTATTAAAAGTAGTGAATTACTGTTGTGAGACATCCATGTGATGTACAGACTTCAAATTGTTTGTAGTGTACAGAGACGCATCTGATGAACACACTATAACCCACTGTAAGATATAAAAATTAACTAAAATTCAACCAAGGCATAAGTATTTAATTAAAATGTACAGATATTAAATTAAAACGTTTTAAAACTACAAGCGATTTTAAATCTGTATGTCATACGGATGTCTTATTATTATTAATTTATTAATTTACAATTTTTTTTACATTCAACAAGTGATTTTATTTTGCACCATGTGTCTCAGTAAAGTTTCAGGAGGTTTTGGTTAAGTCTTTCCACTGTTTGTCTGCCTTGTTTACCACAGCTTTGTAAAAGTAGTAGATCCAGACGTGTTTTGCCTCTGCAGCTCATAAGAAGTAATAAGACTATTAAATCACTATCAACCAAACTTCTAATCTACCTCACATGTCAGCTCCTCCTCCTCCACAATGTTTGTTGTAGTTCGAGAGGCTGTTTGTAGTGAGCAGTCAGTCACAAAACCAGGTGCCATCAGCCAATAGCATTCGGCCCCCCAAACTGTCAAAACCGCCCTTCTGACAACTCGAGCGCAACAGGTTCTCTCGAGCGCCGAGAGCAGCCGATGGTATTACACTTTGCATGCGAGGAAAAATATCATATTGAGAGAGAAAAAAACATTAAAGGAAAAATCTGTTTGAGTGCGGGTTTATGAAAAATGCATGTGCAATTCTTCTTTATTTGCTCGAGAGTTTCACATTTGCACTCACAAGTGGAAAATTCACATGTGCGAAATGTTAAAACTTGCAGGTTTATATTTTTCACCTTGTGTTTTTACACGCTCTGATTGTAACACTGAAGTGACGTCATAGTATATCAGACCTTAATTAGCTTACTGAGGCTATGGCTAGTTCACAGTCATTGTTAGGAAAAGGCCAGTTCTCATCAGAAGTTTGCAAAGAAAAATAAGCCTGATGCACGTTGGAAACAAGTTCTGTAAACAGATTAACTTTTTGGCCGCAACCAGCAAAGGTATGCTTGAAGGGAAAAGGGTGCAGAGTTTTATTGAAAGACCACCTCTCAAACTGTTCAGCATGGTGGTGGAACAATCAGGCCTTGGGCTTGTAGTGTTGTAGTGAGTGGTGCAGGTATAAGAAGAGGATGGCTTCTAATGACCCTTTACTCACCTCAGAATCCACAAAGTACTACCTAAGGAGGTGCAAACTCCTTGACCTAAACAACAATCAACAAAAGTCATGTATGGACCTCAAAATGGCAGTGCATGCAAGACGGCTCAGGAATCTTACAGAACCCGAACCTTATGTGAGGAAAATGAGCAAAAATCCCCCGTACAAGGACTGAAAGACACAATAAAGTTTATACTTACCAGAGGTGGTGTTACTGGCATGTACTGACCAGTACTGTTATTTTTACACGGTAAAGGACAGAAATAAAAAAAAAGTAACATTGCCTAAAATATTAAGAAAAGTTTATGCCATTTGGATTTCAAGAAATTCGCTTTGCTATTAACAGTCACAGGCATTTTGACCTGGGCTGCCCAAACATTTGCATGCCACTGCAACAAGGTGATAACACAAACATACAATACGCACCTTTGCTCTGTCTTAGTAATCTCAGAACTGAACCGGAGGCGTCTGCACTACTATTTCATCAGCTCCTGGTTGTGGTTTTAACTATCTGCTCTATAAGACCATCACTGACAGCATGAATAATACAGCCCCATCTCATCAGGTCCTAGTTCACTCTCAGGTCTGCTATAACTCTCTGTTTGAGTTGAGAAGAGTGCCTCTCTCCATCTCCCCCACTCAGAGTCAGTGACTGTGATGAACCCTCTAATGGTTACATTTATTAAAATTATACTAATTGTAATCATGCTTAATAATTAGCTTTACAGTGCATTATAATTGGGTTAGGCTACAAGATGGTTCTGCCGAGGTGCTATAATTTATTTGATTTAATTATTCAGAGGAGCCCAAATGGTTTGACATTTAATATCATAAAATCACAGACGTATTAAAACTGAGATAGCCATTGTCTTTTGAGAAGGTCATTTGCTTCTCTCCGTGAGATATATGATGATTATTTTCCAGTCTATTAAGCGCCTCTACTTAGCACAATTAGCTACTCGCACAAAGGTTAAAGAGAGCGACCCCCCGCTCCCCACCGCCACCCCCCCTTCACTGTGGTCACAGTGCATATTAATGAGCAGCTGCAGTGGAAGGCTAGTGGAGGGGCCTTAGCAAAAGAAGGGAGAGGGAGAGAGAGAGACTAGCTCTGGGTATTAGCATCAAACACAAAGTAAACACAGTCCATCGACTCTCACTCGCTCCCTCCTCTCTTAAAATAATGATGACCTTGTTCTGTCCTGGGTTATTTTTTCTCTCCGCAGGCCAATCCATGCTGTAGCGCCTTGTGAGAGAGGGGCCTTTATGCCCTGTCGTGTGCAGTTCCACCATGTGCAGATGCTGTAAGTGCAAATAAGCAGAACAAAGAATGGAGCTCAGTCTCACATGAGGAGATCAACAACAGAGCAGACCACAAGCTGGAGGAAGGCTTTAACATGCAACAACAAATGGAGAGAGAATCCAGGAAATGCATTAAAATGCTTTCATCTGCACTCACTTCTATTGTGTTTTCAATAGCATTCCCATCCAAATTCAAACCAGCTGCCAAATTAAAAAAAAAAAAAAAGGCCCTCACTGAACAGTTCAGAAGTCGAGGCGATCCATAATCAGATGTTGTTTTCTGATATGCGGGAAAAGGGATTACCACAACGCCCATGAAAACAGCATTCCACATAGCTTTCCTTATCTGTACTTGCCAAGCCTACACCTCAGCGTATGCTAATGAACCGGCACACGCTGGAAAGACACCCGTCCCCAATGGGTGACATTATGTTCCTTATTCCACCCAGCGAATCAGCCCCCATTCAGTTTCCCTGGACTCAAGGTTCAGCCTGCTTAATGACAGCCATTAGGAGAATGCAATCTGCAAAGGTTGGGAGTAAAGCAACAATTAACCCGCTCCCCAAGGGAGGCGCATGGAGCGTGGCCCAGAGGGAACTCCTCCACTCCCCATAATCACTGCTCCTCTATGTCCTGTCCTCCTACAGCAGGCTGGAAAAGTAGAACACGCCTGGAGAGCTGAACGGGAAAACCCAAAGCATTGCACAACAGCATCCAAGCTCAGAGCTCACACCTACATAAAACACCAGAGAACAAAGTGGAAATAGTGTTGAGTCATACACGGAGAAACAAACAGTACAATAAAACTAGATGTGCATGTCCAATACCATGGAACTGATGTTAAAGAGACATGCATTCAGTTCTGAATTTGCTAAGTTTCTATAGTTTGCACTGAAAGTAAACAATGTTTCTTTAAAGAATATAATCACATTGTCTCAGGAATAATTCAGAAAACTTGTAAGAAAACACAGTTTGTCGCCACATATACAAGATGTTAAGACTCTGTAATGCAAAGAAGAACCCATATATCAACAACAAGTTGCTGCCGATTTCTTTGGGCTGAAACTCATCTGAGATGAACTGACTTGCACATCTGTAAAGGCTTCTGTAATGCTGAGAAGTACTTACACATTTTGGAACATGTGCTGCCTTCTAGACGACATCTTTTTCAGGGACGTCCCTGTTTGTTTTAGCAAGACATCGTCCGGTCCTGTTCTGCATGTTACAACAGTGTGGCTTGGTAAGAAGAGAGTTTAGGTACCAGGCTGAGCTACCTGCAGTCCAGACCTGCCTTCTGGTGTGTTGCATTATAAAGCACAATATATGATGATGGTGACTCCAGCCTGTTGAGCAGCTATAGTGCTATATTAAGCCAAAATGTGAAAAACAGTCCTTAATCAATTATATAAATTATATACGGTTATGAAGTTAATTATTCCAAACCTTAAACATCTTGTCTTTTGTACAAATCAATGTAGGTTTAAAAGGATTTGCAAATCAGTACCGTTTGCTTTTTGCTCACATTCTGCCTGCTGTTCCTAGGGGCTGCTGATTGGTCAAAATGAATGAGAATTTTATTATAGCTTAATTCTTTAAAATCATTTTTAATTTCGACCGGCATTACTGAGTAACTACATCAAAGATTTAAGCAGTTATATTTAAATTATATTTACTTAAAAATGTGTGTTAATTTATTTACTAACACAGAATATATATGTTGTACCATGGAAACAATCTCTACGGAATAAATCGTCCTCATTTCTGAATTACACCGTAGTAGTATAGAAGTATAGTCTCTAAAACTAAAGCTAAAAAAAATTCAGGATACAGAGCAAATGGTACTCTCAATAAATGTGCCTGACCTGGAGCACAATCAATCTTCAAACAGTGTGCGCTGCTTTGCTATGGTTTCCAGGTTGAATATCATGCTTTGTCAAAAAGGTGTGAAATGGTGTTCAGCAAGCTTTGAGGTATGTATTCTCTATTAGATAGGTGTGTCAGAGGTGTGTGTATATAAACTATGTGTATATAAACCTGGCTGTATTAAACAGGCAGTGCACACAATGTATTCTAATCATGTAGCGGTTGAAAATGTTGTACAACATGCCTGTCATAAATATTTAATTGTAAAGTTTTTTTTGATCTGGCTCTAAAAATTATTTGAAAAGGATGCTAAGATGCTTTCTCAGCTGCCATACTTGCAATTGTTATATGTTACAACAGAACATGGTTTTTGTACATTTTGTTAGGGCTGAATAGATCCCTGGCAGTTCACCCAAACTGTTAGAGTAACCTCAACTTTCCATCTTCAAAGAGAAGAGGAATCAAACTCTAAGCTTGCTTCAGATCTAAAAGAAAATCCACTGCGAGAACATAACTTGGGGTCTAAAGAAAACAAATGCTGTGGGTTGGAAAGGATGTGTAGCTGTCGAGAATTGTTGGTGAGACAAATAAATGGACAAAAAAAAAATTGAAAATCAAACAAAGAAGCTGCTGGTGTTTACAATACAACAAAGAGACCGCCCCAAAATCCAGATCTCAACATTACTGGATTTAGGATTGTGAGAGGCCGAAAATGAAACAAACACAACTGAAGTGAGGAGGAGTGTAAAACGTGTTTTTGACAAAGACACAAACTGCAAAATGTCTTTTGTACAGCACTGTGTGTTGTTTCTGCTCAAACCATTACAGCATGAATAGTTATCTATGTTTGAGAGGCCAGTGAGGTTTAAGTAATCAGTAGTTGTTATTTTACAGTTCTATAACATGTGGATGTGGGATGCTCAGAAATGTAACTAGCACAGTAAACTGCGGTTAGCTAATGATGGGAGTGAGGTCAACTATGGTGTCAATCCATGCTTGTGGTTATGTTATTTAAAAACAGCACTGTTTAGGCTCGCACAGTGCAGACAGGTTGTCTGAGAGGGGCTATTAAATCCCAGACGACAAAATATTTTCATGAAGCTCAGTGCCACCCTGCACAAAATAGCCATGGCTCAGCGTATACGGCAAATATATTACTCTCTACAAAATGTTTGCACAATTACAGACTGCATGCTTGTGGGAAAGAGAAGGCCATTCTGGGTCAGTTCGCTATAGAATGAATGCTGCTGGCTCTTTGTTTTGGTGAAAACAGGAGACTGTGATGTATATGCCATGATGGCATTACTGAGTTAACAGGACAGGCCTGTTTGTTGTGACAGCAAATGGAAAAGTACTGCATCTGAAAAGATCCAGTTTACACATCTGTCCTAAACAAAGTCAGCTAAGTGGGTCAGAGATTTAAGAATATCTGTGACTAAAGTGCTTGCTTTACATTTCTGTAGACCGAAATCCAGACCAGTGTCTTTTCTGGTATCTGTAGGGAACTCCCACTGTAACTGGGGGAAAGGTTGATTCAGCCCTTCTGTTTTCCACAATTCCAAGAAAAGTGTGGAGACACCAAGACCACAAAGAACTGTAAACATTTTTTATTCATATTCAATTACAGATTAGAAGCCTTCCAATACAAAATCAGCATAATTATCCTGAGACAAAAGCAGAACTGCCTCCAATACAATGTAGTTTGTATTCACATACATGTACACAACGCACACCTTTCAAAATAGCATATTCTATGATTCAACACTGGATTCTAGAAAACCCTGTGAGCAGAAGCCTGCTGCTCACTGACAGACATATGCCCACATCACAAAAAATACAAAACAAACATAAACTAACAAAACATCACAGGGGAAATAGGAGTGCAAAAGAAAAACACAATCTACAGCTAGGATAATGCATGGACAGCAGACATCTGGCCTTTAAACTCCAGCAGGCTGAAGCTTTTAAAATAAACATTCAAGGGGATGAAGGAGGGGGAACCTACTCTATGTTAAAAGTGACCTGCAGTGTGGCTCAGACTGAAAAAAACAACAACAAAAAAAGTACAGCATCTTTCGTTTCTTAAATAAGCAGTGTCCTGTTTCTGGCTCGGGCCAGAACGTCTCATCAAGTCCAAGAAAGTATGTGTCATCCCTCAAGCCCAGCGGGCTGTGTGCGGGTTTGTGGAGTCAGCAGCAGAGTGGGGAACGAGGGGACGGACTGCTGCTGGGCTGCAGTCCCGGCTGAGCAGTGTGTGGGCTGTGATCGATGCTCAGTTGACCGCTTTTAGCCCTCACAAGTCCAGCTGAACACTCTGCCCCAGGCATCACCTACCAGCAGTGTGCCATGAGTCCTGCGCACAGATAGAGGGAGAGAAGGATTTCATTAACCCCTAATACTTACAGAGTCGTTGGGTTGGATATATACTTCCATCCTTCATTTCTACATTTTCAATCCAAATGTTTACATTTGAAACAGTTTTGAGTACACTTTTTAAATAATATAAATAATACATTAAATAATGTTTTATGAGTAATTTAGCTGTTCTCTTGCTTGGGAACATACTGGGGAAAGTTTAGCTGTAACTTAAAACTGAGGCAGCATGTAATTATTTTCAAAATGTGTTTGTTTGATGCTACAGTCAAATGTTACCAAATTTGTTCTCAAATAGTGGAGCAGCTTAACTAAACAACTATAAGTGTTGAAACATTTACTGTGTATAAAAAATCATGTGGAGTCGTTTTCCATTTAGGAATAAAGAATTTTTTAGAGTGTTGACATGCAAATGAGGTCAGTTTTACACTGTGGGACTTAAAACTAGTAGCAATATAATTTCTGTGCAACCAAAAATTATATAAAGCAATACAAAGAGAACAAAAGTTGAACACAACACACAATATCTCCACAAACTGGACATTAGCAGATGATTTTTGACTCATTCTTGCTACAAAAAATTTGCTGCAAATTTACTAGCAATTTTACATTCATAGCACTTTATAGCATTCTTTACCTTTATTCCCCCGATTTGATTGACATTTGGTTCTTTATCTATACATCTTTTATAGATGTTTCTATGGCTATTTACTAAAGTTTTGAGATTTTTAAATGGTGTGTATGTAAAACCCTAAATAAATGTTTTAAGTAGCCATTATGGCTAACAAGGCTACTTGTCCCGCTCATCCTATCCTAGAATACCACAGCTGTTACTGTTAGTCAGCTAGTTAAGGTCGCTGATTACAGCTTTGGTGTCATAACACAGTAAATGGACAAACCAACTAATAAACCATCTTCTGTTATATTTTTACTCCACTGATTCAGCATACTAATCATTTCATTGTATGTTTTTTTAATATGATCACATGATGTGTTAATGCCATTTTGATGAGCTCAAATTGCTGCAGCTGAGTTTGAAATGAGTAGCAGTACCTTTTACATTATCAAACTCAAGTTCTCTTTAGTTTTATGTTATAAAGCCACAAAGTTTAAACATAGACAAAGAGTAGTGGGTAGTCATACAACAGGACCCAATGAAATTCTCATCAAAAGCAACTAAATGAATTCAGCCTCCAACTCCAGGACTGGCCTTTATGTCTGCAGGAGACTGCCCTTTCAGCCATACCTGGATATGGCCAGCGCAGAGACGGCAGGGTTGTTTTTGTAGCGTCGTCTGGAAATGGCTTGACTCCGGTTCAGTTCTCGACACAGGACCAGGTGTCTCTCCCACCTCGAGCGGCTGTGTTCTGAGAGAAGCACACAACAAGCAGAAGAGTGAGAAACGAGCCGCCGCTTTTATTAATGGTCAGCATGTTGTTAAATTGAGAAAAATACATCTAATATAAAGCCTTCACTGTTACAAAGAGTTCCCCCAATTTAATTTGTGCGTTGTGATACTTATATCCTCTGACGCTGTGCTGTAACCAATGTGCACCAAATTGGATTTGGGTATTATTGCTTTCTAAATTGCATGCCTACATCAGCGAAATTGCTCATCAGTGTTTACCGGCTGTATGTTTAATAACTTTGCCCCATAATTCCTTGCAGCTAGCCCTAATGCCTTGCACAAACAGTGCACAATTATGAACTTTTCTCTGGATTCCTCCGAGTCAAACTTCCGGCTCAGTGTCTGAGCCATGACACTTAAGAGTAGATGCAGCATAAGTGGATTTACAAGCAACGTTTCTGAACGATGCCTTGTGTTAGATTCCTGCTATTTCATTTCACACATTACAGGGATATTAAAAATAGCCACTTTTATCATATCACTGTGTTGTTTTCTCCAGTACTACAAGAGAATTTTTGTTATATTGTTTTCATGGACCTCTGCATTAGATGCATTAGAGAAGCTCATGGTTGAAATGGTCTTATAACCAGCCAATCTAATCCAGCACAGCCAGAGGCAACTAAAGACTGGAGAAATTCCAGGCTCTTGTTCAATGCTGCTGTTAAGGTGAAGTGTATTAGTGTTACCTGTGTCCTCAGCAGACGGGGATACAGCGTACCCCAGAGACTCTGAATGCTCCTCATGTCCAGGTAATTGTACCTTTGTATATGCAGTCTTCCATATCTGCAAGAGAGTCACACGGCTAATGAAGAAAAAAAAATCAAACGCAATAGAAGCTATAATCATAAATCAAATCTGTGGACCATTGATGTAGCACAGGTCTGTGCTCCAATTTGATGCCTAATTTAGAAACCATTTTGATTTAATAACTGCTTTTAGCTCATCTAAAGTGAGAATATGTTACTCCCAGAGCTTCCTTGGGACTCCATATCGCAGCCTATGAGGCCTTTTTCAATACCACAGTCATCATATTTGAATATTTTGCAGCAGTATTACCTGACTATTAAAAAGAAGAAGAAAAAAGGAAAGATTTATTACCTACACAGAGAAGTTACTTGTTAGAGAACTATTCTCATTTAAAAACTCATGATGTGGTCTAATCATCAATAATGCCTGAAGGAGAAAAGTCCACAGCTCGTATAGAGCCGCACTGCTCTCACCCTGACGACGCCGTCGGCACAGCCGGTGATGATGACGTTGCGCGAGTCCCACTCGTACTTCTGTGTGAAGCAGCAGCACTGGATGCTTCCCTCTGGGCCATATGGGGTGTTTACAGAGGCCAGCAGCTGACCTTTCATTGTCCACAGGTACAGACGTGTCCCTGAACATGACGCAATCTCACCCTGAGACAGAAATCCAGAGAGAAAAAGTGTCAATAAAATTATTGGAGTGCACCAATATGGAATTCCTGGGATGACAATAATCGCTAACTAACACTATGCTGGGCCGATACAGAGATACAGGTGCGCTGATACAATACTCAGTATTGATAGCTGTCCGATACTGGCTAAAATCACTGGATCGGATATGGAAAGAAAAAAATATATAACCCTAATATTAGCCTAATATGCAACCCAACCTAAACTTTTCTGCACCTAAACAATCTAAAATGCTACTAAAAGTTCTCTGTGTGAAAAAGTTTAATTAAAAAAGATGGTATGGAATTGTCGTCGGTATCAGCAGGTACTCAAGGTCGTGTCTTAGAACATAACAAGAGTGATATTGGACAAGCCCTACATGAGACCCTAGCAGATGCTTACCTGCAGAGCAACTTGTAAGTTGTATGCAAAATTTTGGGCACCCCTTTGGAAAAACAATTTTGTGAATTCTATTCTATTTCTAAGCTAAAATAATAACACAAACCTCTACAGAGGATACAATTCTAAACCTGTTAATACACAATTACTGTACTATTTCAGCAAAGAAATAGTAACACTTATTGTTGTTTCAGCTTGGACAGAAAAGCAGGGTGGGCTGTGGGCTTCAGTGTGTGCGCCGGGGGCCAAGCTCTTGCTTGTAATTACAGAAAAAAAATAATTACATTTTCTTATTTATCAATAAATAATATATCGAGCATCAGTAAATCGTATAATATGTGTTAGGTGTTCAGATGTGACCTATTCTTACTACCCTGGAAGGAGGATGTAAATAGTATATTGATGCTGAAGAGGAAGTGATCTGAAAGTGGCCATAATTTATGTAAGGATCATATTTCATTACAATGTCGGGAATTCATTTCCTCTGTTCCAGACGTGAACCAGACAGAGAAGTGTGAGAGCTTCGGCTCCAGCGTGGAGGGAAGGATGTGCCCTCCCCTTCCTCAGTGCGCTGGAAGGTTCTGGAATACCCTACTCTGTCTGTGTGACCTGAAGCACAGACAGCACAACTCCAATCAATCAGCACACTCAGAGCTACCCAGCAGCATGTGCTCATCCTGCTGCTCTACTGCAGGAGATAAGAGGCAGGCAGCTAAAGATATACTAGAACAGAGGAGCACATAGCACACGATGGAGGACTGAGAGAAAGTCAAGGCAAGTGGGAAACTATGATGAGGTGTAAACCGCACGTGTGTAAACTCACAGTCAGATCGTTGATAGCCAGGGCAGACACACCGGAGGAGTGTGCAGGTAGCTGAGTGATGTAGCTGAGCTCCTCCAGGTCCCACAAAATACACGTCTGGTCCTGAGAGCCACTGATTATCACACTGTGCGCCTCCGACACAACCATACACGTCACTGTATCTGTGTGTCCATACAACGCCTGTAAGTGAGAACAAAACACAAAGTCAGAAAACTCTAGAATGTCGGAAGATTTCTAAAACTGCAATCTTACAGAATATATTTCATACATTTTCATAGAATATATTTCATAATTTTAAAAAATCCCCCCCAATTTTTTTGTCACAGTCAATTTACATAAACTCTGAGACACATACAACCTGCCACTAATGCAACTCCACCGAACAGCTCAACATGCTTGTAGGAGAACACTAACTGCCAGCTCTGCTGTCAGCTAACATACACGTTGACCTGCACTGCGCTGAGTGATATGGAAAAGGTGGAGCCATCCTCCACACTGAAAAGGCTAATTATGTTTTTTAAAGATTAGATAGCCAGAAAAGCATTCTTAATTGCTGTTAATAAAACCTGAAAGATTTTTTTCCCCAATATTTCTACTAGTTCATGATCACACAATCATTTAAAAAAATTAAAATTAGGGTGCCAAAAAACATGATGATAAAAATCTTTCAATGGATGACTTTCTGAAGGAATATTCCAGCAGTTTTCCATAAATCTCTATGTGACGCATCCGCAGTGTGTGCTTGATCGATATGGACAGTCATTTAGATGGCTGTCCCTGTACATAACTGGAAAAGGCATAGTATATATACAAGTATGTTGCTATGCACACTTAGTGTAAACAGAGTCATTGTATTACTCCCTTTTCATTGTAACATCATGCTATCTACACCTACAAGATTATATATTATTTTATATATTTTCCTGATACAGCAGTATTAGCCTGTATTTCAGCAATAAAATGCCTTTTTTCAAGCTTGAGGTTATTCTTATCAACAACTCTCTCTTTTTCCACTGGGTTACTGTTCCCTATTGATTTACCGTTTTTAAAAAAATGACTGTGTCCATATGACTATTAAAATCACATTTTAATTGAAAACTGCAATAGCCGTTGTTTTAAAGTTGTTTTAAAGATGTAATGTAATGTTGTATTATTTGTTTTACAACAATAATAATTAACAATAAAGGAGTCAAAAGGTTTCTTTGGAGCAATGGCCATAGAAAAAACTCCCTACTAACAAAAACAAAACAAACAAACAAAAACAAAACACTGACACAATCATAACAGAAGCCAATGTCAACAAGCTTTCTGTTACTTTAGTCTACAATGCAGTTACAAGCAAATTTCTTAATAGAGACATGTTAACCTAAATATCATATAATAAAAAAAATAGTAACTATTATCACATTTATCAGCTGTTGCAATTATCATTGTCCGGTTTATTTAATTTAAAAATATAAACAATAAAATACTCCAATGCTGGAAACTAGTTGAAGTCATGAATTCTCAGAACACACAAGTGCATAATGACGTGTCTGACCTGTTTGAGTTTCATGTGCTTGAGTTTGTCCTTACTGATGGAGACGTCCCACACACACACCACCGAGCTGCTTCCAGCTGTGATGAGGGTGTTACTGTTGGGACAGGCAGCACACACAGCCTCGCCCCAGTCGGACAGACCTTCCCACACTGCAAATCCCTGATAAACACAGCACAAGCACGGATTTAACAAGTACTTCAGGAAGTCAGTGAGAGAATAAATGAATGTGTCAGCGTATGTTTAAACGACTGGATGGATGTAACATATAAACACCTTCTCTGTTGTGTAAGTCCCAAATGAGCAGGTGTTGTCATAAAAACCCCAGCAGAAGTATGTACTCCAGAGCGGGGGCATAAGCAGCTTGTTCTTCTCCACCACCAACACGTCTTTCTCTCCGCAAACAATCTGACCGACCGGCCCATGCATCAACTCTGGTTGGATCCAGAGAGAGGCAGCGTTATTTTCACTGCAGCTCAGCGTTACAGCGAACGGCAGATTATGTAATCAAAGCGTCTCTGGACATCTATACTCCAGTCCGCGCCGCTCACTTGCTATTGCATTTTTGAATCAAATAAATTGTCAGCTGTATTACATGATTAAAAAACCATCCCGGACATAACTGACCAAATATTGCAATTGAAAAGAGATGCAGTAAAACAGAGTTGATTTTATTTGTAGATCATACTGATGGTAATGTGAAATGTTAGAGAGAGAGGAAGAAGAAAAGAGAGTTATAGAGTTTGAGACAGAGACAGCGATAGAGCGAGAAAGGGAGAGAGAGGAAGATAGGGAGAGAGAGAGAGTAAGAGAGAGAGAGAGAGAGAGAGAGAAAGAATTTTCATCTCATTTTCCAAAGAGACCCTTTTGGGATATTGAGATTATTAAATAAGCCTCAGTGGCAGCATCATCAAGATGCGCCTAACAAATAGAATGAGCTGCTGCCCCTCTGCCTGAGAAAATTAGCCCATGAACAGTCTAGCCAGCATCTTCACTGCAGCTCCTATTGTTCCCAGCGGACATGGCCCCATCTTGTAAAAAAATAATTGAGCATGGGATAAAATAATAAGGTGGCTAAGAATGATTAAATGAGGGTATTTCTCAACCACACTTGCGCATAATTTCTTCTTGAAGTCTCGGCCTCTGCGAGCAGCTCTGTACCTTTTATGGGCTGGGCCGACGGCTTCAGTTTGTCCAGTCTGAAGAAGAATGGAGTGACGTGATTGGCTCCGGATGCCTCTTTGCCTGTGGAGCTCTTGTGTGCAGTGCGGCTGGGGTGAGGCTTTGTGAAGAGCTGCCAAACAAACATGTATTATCTTAATGACTGTTCTGTTTATCTAAAGGATTTAGCAACTAAAATTCTGACGGGACGATTATAGTTGTTAGCAGCAGCGCTTCCAACTGATATTATACTTGCGGCTTGTTTCCCCAAACACAGTCTAAAATATAATAAGCAAACATAATTCAGGGCTAAAAAATGATTAATAAAATTAAACAGAGGATTTATACACAGTAAAGAATTTTTAATGTATTGTAGCCCATAACCACTGAACGTGGTATTATTATTATTATTATTATTAAAGGTCACTGCAGCCTAATATGACTGAGACTGAGCATGTATATGTATGTGTTTCACATGTTTAATATTATTAAAGTGTGAACCAAAGCTGGTTCTATCACTGAGCACCTGTTTGGGGATTTGACCAAAGTTGCTGACATAGCCGAGGACCGTGCTTTTCTTCAGTGGGTCCTTCATGCTTTCGGCATCGTGCTTGTCTGTGTAGAAGTAAGGGTGGTAGGAGTTGATGGCCTCAACTGCGGGCGGACCCTGCTGTTTGTAGCCGAAGATCAAATCGATCCACAGGTGCAGGTTTGCACTCACATAATCACTCTCCAGAGCCTGGGGAAAGTCAATGAGTACATAATCAGAGCCTGGAAACCAACACAGCCAAACGAGAACTGTTGTCCAAATTATGCTGTAATAACTTTAACTTACATATGGTATGGATTTAAAATGCACAACAAAATTCGGCCTGCACAGGAAACACGTTAATGCTTGTGTGATTATGAAGACAAACAAAAAAAACATTATTGCACTTGAAACTGGGATTACGTTAAAACGTCTGATTTTCGAGATCATAAGAAAAGTTCAAGGCTAAAGATATTTTTTTTTCTTGGTGTTTCTATTTCTCCTTTTGCTCGTGAGATGAAACTTTGCTGAAGAGGGCATGAGGGCTAAATCAGTCCTAATAGGACTATTCTTAATATGGGGGACACAAGGCAAGCAATAGTAACAAATATATCAACAGTAGTGGAGGGTCCCTATATTGTCTTTAGTTCATTTGCATATGAAGGAGAATGAGAGGACAAAATAGCTCATTTTGTGTGAACTGGAAATGATACAAATATTGCTCAGTAGATTGGGAACTGATAAAGCCTGGTCCTTATATGCCTGCAGGCATGGCATGGTGGAAAAGAAAGCATTCATTCCAATAAGCAGCAGGCTACAGTAATGGAGTTATGAGAGAGTGCAGATATTGTGCTTGTGCTGAATTGGCCCTGTTATCATGTAATGACAATGGCGTTAAGTAGAGTAATGGGGCTTTCTTGATGAACTCAACAAGTGCCTATTATCTCCACAACAGCACAAACCAGAGCTGAGCCAGAAGCATTTAACTCTTTCCAAATGCATCCAGCAGAATACAAATGCCAAAAGGTGTTTATACAGAATACAAATGCCACAGCCATTTTATTTTTGTTAAGCGCAGTGTGTACAGGACTATAGCTGTAGTGTCAGCCTCTGTCAGAGGGAGGAGGAGAATGGGAGCTGGTACTGTGGGGTTGGAAGCTGCTGATGTAGTGACACTGGCCTGACAGTCATTAACTATAAGTGAAACTGCTGAGATAGATTGCTGACTTCTCTGTGCATCCGGATGAACTCCTGTGGGTCTCCTTTGGCCCATGGTGGCAAAACCACATCACCCAGAGAGGTTCCGTCCTGCATACAGCCTGCAATCGCAAGCAGATAAAAATAATTTAGCGTTCAATCACATTAAATGTATTTACCTTGCATCAGTGTTTCTCAGCCTTGACCTTAGGGTCTACCAGCTCGTCCAGATTTTTTCTTGATCCCTAAATTTGGCTGGAGCAAAAAAACGTGGGCCATCTGCAAAACCCACCGCGTACATTATCTGATCGTTCACACATACAGAAATGAACTAGACTGTGCAGAATTTGTTTTCTTTCACTCATTCATTTGATTGCCACTAAGCTAATTCTCTAAAGGCCAAAGTGACAAAGTCTCACCAAACTCGAAGCCATTGGAGTTGACAAGGAAGTCTGGCAGGTAGTAAAACTCTGGAATGAGCTCTCTCACATCACTCATGTTGTCCCTAGAGGCCGATTCCCACTCTTTCTGCACGCTGTGGAACATTCTCTCAGGAACATCAAACGATCCGCCCTGCATATTCCCATAACAACAATGACAAAAACAACAACAGCCGTTTACAGGCAATGGCATCACGGCAAGGAAGAAAAGAAACGAGCCAAGTTAACCAAACCAATCAATTTGAACCATAATCAAGGCCATCGCGGTGGAAGAGAAACAATGCTGCAGCTGCCAGCGACGGCACTATGGCATATTGTTATTTTCTTGCTACGGCTTAGTTGAGGTCGCTGCTTCAAAGCAAGGTGTCTAGAGAGATACAGTCCAGAATCAATTCATCAGAATTGACTGCGGCTTTTTCCGTGGGTTTAATTCCTGATGGAAATCTCTGGAAAACGTATGTAATTTGCAGTAAAAAGATTACCCTCATTGAATGAAAGTAATAAATACAGTACATAGCAAATGCAGTTAGTGCCCCAAATCTCGTTATGAATATTACTGTACAGAAGAAAGCTGTTCATGTGTGGAAAATATCATTGTGAGGCGTCATCCTAATATTTGTATTGTGTTATACGGAATATTAAATATGCAAGACATTTTATTTTAATCAATTGGTTCCTACTCTATAAATAAGACATTTTTAAAGAACAAAATGTGGTTTTGCACATCACTGATGCGAGAGAATTTATTTGCATATATATTAAAATTCTCACTTTAATTCACTTTTTGCAAAAACAAAACAGTTCTTGCAAATCCCAACAAGGCAAAAAATAATGGAACTCCTTTTATTTAGTAAGCTTATTTGCAAAATCGCATTTTGTAGGAGACGTACTGACACACCAGTTCTTTTTCTTTTCTTCTTTTCTTAGGGAAGCTCTGGATTTTGCCTCATTTAGGAATGAAACAATACGACTGGCACCATATTATTTTACAATAAAGAATTCAGGAGGTCATGTTTAGTAGAGTTTTACCTGCAGAGAGAGGAAGGTCTGGGAGAAAGGCTCCATCCTCACCAGGTAAGACGCCACTATGATGGCTGAGGAATAGTGTGTGCAGTAATGACACTGTGCAGACAGATCACCTGTAACAATGAGCAGCAGCTTCTTACGGCATGAACAGCAGAAACTGCCACACAAATGACAATTATTCTGTAATCAGCCTGTAATGAAAATGAATCGTACCATCGCTCGTGTCTACTTCATGGTATCTTTGAATGAACTTCTCTCTTCTTTTTTCAGTCTGTGCACCCATTGGTTTGGACAAATCCCTGAATGTTGTAGGGGATGACAAATCCAGTGTCTAACAAGCAAAGAGGGTAATAAAAAGATCATAAAGTGTTCTAGGTGAAGAAATCAATCAGCATAATCTCTTTCAGAGTAAACACAAACAGACACATAGACAGTTAACAGCGATGAACCGATCTAATAAACCAATCTAATCAGCACCACCAATACGGACCAGATGTTGGCCAGATGTGACCAATTCACATTTGATACAGTTTCTTAGTAAAGTTTATTTAAAAAAAATAACATCACAAACATATAAAGTACAATATGATTGAAAATCATAGAATTCCATACATGAATTCCATACAAATAACATCAAACTCAAACTTTTTATTCTTTTGTTTTTTATGCTCTAACAGTTACATTTTAGATCCAGTGATTTTGGCCAGTATCCATTTTTTCTTTTGATTTCTTTTCTGTGAGCTGTCACTATATTATGGTCAATCAAAAGCATTACACCTTCTGCCTAATTTTCTCAGCCCTCCAAGCACTGCTTAGCAGTCGCTGTTATCAGTCATTATCTCGAGCCTTCAGTTTTTTGGAATTAGAAAAACTTAATGGAAGAATGGAAGAGGATGACAAAAGAACAAATAAAAGCAAAAGGTACATAACAATTACAGAAGAGTAAACAATCAGAAATAATTAAATTAAAAACATAGTATAAATGTAATATGTAATAGATAGATAGATAGATAGATAGATAGACAGATAGATAGATAGATAGATAGATAGATAGATAGATAGATAGATAGATAGATAGATAGATAGATGTTACCTCTGATTCATAATCAGCAAGGACCCATGGGAACACTGGATATTGCATCAGGTCATTGTATGTGCGTCCAGCTTGTGTGTTCAAATGCATGAGGTATTCAAAGTTGCTCATTTCTCCTTTCTGTTAAAAATGAAAATAAAGGCAGTCAAGTCACCACAGCAAAACAAAACAGAGGAATGCAATACAAGAACGTACGAGTTCTTCTATGCTGCAATTCAAAGATGTTAATGGTCTGAGAAACGGACAGTGTTTGTTTTGGAAAAGCTGCATACACACTTTACCTGCCATTTAGTAAGGGCTGTCTTCTCTGGTGCTGCTGTCCTTCTGTATAGGTTAAACAGGTTACATTCATAAGACAAGTTAACAGAAGCATGTTAAATGCATGTAGATCAGAACTGCAGTGTTATTTGTAAACAGTTAATAGAACTCTGATCTCAGAACACTTGGAATTTGTCTGTAATGAGTGACATCACAAGAGTACTGCTGTGGTTGCATGGCAGCGGAACCCATAGACAGTTCTGTGTCCACATGAGCTTTTATCCATAAGTGGAAGAGAGGAAACTCTAGGAAGCATCTGTTCACGCTCTGGGAAAGGTAAGGGAAAGGTTCACATATTCAACAGAATTCTACCCTGAAGCAGCAAATGGTGCCACCTATGGGTTTTTTAACATAACAGTCAACTGGTGAGAATTCATGTTGAAATAAACTGGTCGAAATAAACTGGCATTTATGCTCAAAAGTTTTTCAAGAATGTAGTAACCCCTTCAACAAATGCAGAAAAAGGCTGATATAAATTTGAGGCACCTGCTCATTTTGTTATCTTTTCTTTATACTCCTAAAACAGAAGTTTCACAGTGTAAGAAGACTTCACGGATCTGTATTCAGGCAACTCACATCTACACAGTAATAGGAAGTAAGTAGGATGGCTTCTACAGCTTGAACAATCTAACGTTATACAAAGAAAGACATTTTCATTACGTGTAGATTATTTAAGAACTTAACAAAAACACAATCGTAGTCTGGTGAAAACTGCATTTTCCACATCAGCTGAAATGCTATGCTGGGATTTGAATGTAAGTATTTTTCAGAAGCATACAAATGCAAATGGCCACAGTTCCTTTCTCTTTTTTTGTTTTGGGGGAGGTCCAGTCAAAGGACAATAAATGCTCTGCACCTCGGTCATGCGTTGCTAAGCAACAAAGTTAAAACAGGACAAAGCTTCTTTAGCCCTCTCTGACATGGCTGAGTGAAGAGGCAGGTTCAGTTTGTCTAAAGTTTGTCTAAAGAATCTCCGCTTATTAATTCAGCTGGAAATGTAAACCCTGCTTAAAACGAGTGAGTAAGGTGAAGTTATTGAAGAATTCCTGCTTTGAAACAGGGCTGAGTGAATCCTGGACAGGAAAGACCGTGTTACTTTGATACGAACGAGGATTAACTTCACTGACCACAACGCAAAACTGATCATTTATAAACAACCGCCATAGGAAGTTGGTAAGTATAGTGTTAAATATGATATATTGTAATAATGGTGTGCAATTCTGAATAACAACTAACTGTTTTTAGGTTTGATATACTATTTTTTAAAAATATTTTAGCATTTAAGCTTAGCTCTATGGCTGGAGTAATGCTGCCATTGATCCTATCTATAGACCAAAATGGCAAGAAAATAAATAAATAAATAAATAAATAAATAAAAATGAGGAAGAATTGTACAGCAGACCCTGCCATTTAGGTTTTGGAAGCTAAATTACATTCTAACATTTTATAGAAATGATATCATTTATAAAATATATCATTTATCAGTGATTCAGTAGTACTGAAAAAATGTCATATATTTCATAGTATCCAGCCAGCTAACCACAAATGATGTGCTTTAAAAAGCTGTAAGGAGAACCATTACCTATTACAGTCCATACATCACAAAAGTATGTACTCATTTAAATGAAACTCGGTATTCAGTTTGGATGACTTCCTAAATCTTTTAAAAAGAACACATGAAGCTGGATGGTCCCATTGGTCAACTCTCTATAATTGCACATGTCTGGATGTGAAGGATTCACACACAAAAGTCTAATGGAAACAAGCTAAACCATATTAGCCTTGTATCTATATGCACTTGAATATGATTAATGAGTCGCGAAAGGGCCCGAAGGGCTTACAATGCAGCCACTCTTCTTTTTTAATAGGGAGGTGTGAGGTGTGCGGGTTTTAAATCACTTCCCCGAGTGTCATTTATCACAGCACTGATTTGACTCTATCCGCACAATCGCACAGCCTGTGAAAGCGTTTCTGGATCAATCAGCTGTAACGCAAGCAGCTCCCCACCCTCGCCAGCAACAGTCATTTGTTTTTCCCAGAATTTACATTCATTGCTCTTGTCCTCATTGTTATCTGGTATTAGCCTCAATTAGAGCGCCGTATGATCTTAAGAGATCCCTTTAGGGTGAGATGGGTGAGTGAGCTGGAGTGTAAACATTACGCCCTGCTCATTCCCCAAAAGACCTCGCGTTCTCCCCCTAAAGTGCCTCGGGGTCTACACGAAAGCACCACTCCTATGTAAATACCCGGATTGTTGTCATTAAACTGTGCATGTTTAGTTAAAGATATTAGGCCCTGAGATAATAATTACACAGATCAAGTTAAGACTCAATCAGGTTGACATTGGTGTGAAAAAGGTTTAACCATTAATCTGTGTTCACGCAGCACCATGGCGAAGGGGAAGAAAGGTGGAGCAAATGGCAAAAAGATCACCCTTAAAATGGCAAGGAATGCCCTCAGATTGACTCCTGATGGAAAACGGCGTCTAGATCTGAGCAACATGGGTCTCGACGCTTTCCCCAAATGCCTCTTGAAACTGGCTGACGTGGAGGAGCTGGACCTGAGCCGCAATCAGCTGAAGAAAATACCGGACTTTATCGGTCAGCTCACTAGCGTCCGCTGGCTGGACCTCCACAGCAACAACATTGAGCAGCTGCCGCAGAGCATTGGGCAGCTGGGGGCCCTGTGTCACCTCAACCTGTGCAACAACAGCCTGGGCGCCGCCGGTTTACCTGCTGACATAGGCAACCTGAGGAGCCTGCAGACGCTCAACCTGGGCTTGAACCGTCTGACCACTCTCCCTCAGAGCATGGCCGCTCTGACCAACCTGAGAGAGCTAGGCCTGTTCGATAACCTGCTCACTGCTATCCCTGACTGCATCAGGATGCTGCCCAACCTGAAGAAAATCAACACCACACGCAACCCCATAGCCTACGCTCAGGGAGACAGCAAAGACGCCAAACCGACCGAGGGACTATATTTGGTGAGGGAGGGGGATCTGTGTAAGCTCTGCCTGGAGAAATGTAAGGAGGAGAGACAGAGATTGAAGCGGAAAAGGCTTTCTGATCAGTCTCAGAGGAGGGGTAATTTCGCAGGGCTGATCACGCCTAACTCGGTGGCACAGTGCAATCAGGAGATGTGGCGATAAACCACTGCCTCACCTCATGCTGCTAAAAAAGGGGCTGCCCAACCTGCTGAAGATAGCATTATTATTCAAATGTATGGTTAAATACAGAAACTATATTGATAATAATGCACTGCTTTAACTTGAAACATCTATTGTATTATTTTTCAAGTAATGACAATGACTAAAACCTAATATATATATATATATATATATATATATATATAAAGCCAAAGCATATAAACACCAGTGATAACCTAACCCTTGCTAAAAGTCCGACTGTAGCAGAAAGTTTACCATTAAGTTCACCATTTGCTAAAAAGTAATCTTGTTTGCTTTTAATCTGGTTAAACGGGTTTACACTTATATCACAGTGAGAACTGCAGCAAATAGCTGATATATTAGCCACTCATTGTTTTGCTAATTTAATTAGAGCTTTTGATGCTGCAGGAAGCGGTTATTGATACGTTTTAGCACGCTGGAACCGAGAGCCTTTCTGTCACTCATTTACAAAATTACATGTACACAAGGCCGTTCCCAGAAGCCTTTAGTCAGTAGCCGTCTCCTCACAGTCTGTGTTTGGCTCTGTGTGTGTGTGTGTCTCTGCGGGGACAGCTTAGGGAAAGATGATCGAGCTCTGAAACCACAGAAGCACAGGGACACTTACCTGACATTATGCACAGCCTCTGCCACCCCTCTTCCCTTTAATGAAGGCACTACAGAGCACAACCTGGAGAGAAAAAAACAGAAAGATCAATCTGCCTCTGCCCTCTGTAACCAAACATACTCATCGACCAGCCTCCGTATTCCTGGTTTTTACCTCTTGAAAGCACCGACGTGGTCTTTGTTCACAAACACCAGGAACACAGAAGACCCACTCTTCATGAAGATCTCAATGGCATTCTCCTATACGAAACAGAAAGGCAAATGCTTATATAAAAACCTAAACAGCTTCATTCAGCATCAGCGTTCCTGGAAGTAAACATAACATATATAATTATTTACTCAGATGGCATTGATATAATAGCCAGTATGAAATGTTGGATCAAATAAAGGAAAAATAAATACAACTTACAAAAGTATCAGAAAATTTCACACAACTGCTTGTAGCATAACAGCAGCATAATAAAGCACATCACAACATTAGCCTACAGGTGGAATATAATGTAATGAGGATCCTTTTTTTGGTTATTTTGGCTGCATGTTTTAGGTCTTTGTATTGATGAACTGTCCCTCGTCTCCCCGGGTTCAGTTTCTTGGCCGACTGTCTTTGGTACATAGTTCATTTTTGTTTCCTGTATTAATGTGTAATGGCCCAGTACTGTTTGCCATAACCTTACCCTATCACAAAGCTTTCAGCTCTTTGCTTCACTGTGGGTAAGGTGTTCTCTGACTCATATGTGCAACCTTTCCTTCGTCACTGTCTGAATTATTGGTACAGAGTTCTGTGTTTGTTCTTCTGACCAAAGTTCATTGTTTTAAAAGTTACTGATTTTAATAAAAGATTGTATGCAACTTAATGTGTATTTTATTTAAGAGTATGGTATTCGATGTTCTCTGTCTAACTGCTGTTTTACACAATTTTACTGGCTAGTTATTTGTGGCTAGTTATTAGAAAAAAGTGATACCTAGCTATCTCTCAGACCAAAGCAAACCTGGCCTACTACTGTAGAATAAGGCCTCACCTCGAGAAGGAAACGTATGAAATGAGCATCCTTAATGTCCTCATATGACCATCGTCTACATCCAGGGCTTACTGAGCTCTGTTCCTTCTTCAGCATGTCACAAATAAATGAGTCTCTCACACTAGAACATACACAGAACGACACAAACATACTGAGTAAATTACTTACCCTTTTACACAGTTACTAACAATTCAGCTTATTAAATACTGATTACAAATTGATTCTTCATTTAAATTGGGGGCTAAATGCTAACACTCAGGCAGAAATAAATGTCTACCGCTTAAAGGGCTAAAATAAGAGTCAGAGATCAAAATGAGAAACAGTGGAGCTGAGTGGAAACAGGAAGATCACAGCAGCTTTACCTGGTGGGGTGGTGGTTCCCACAGCAGACATCTCCACTGGAGGTGAGGGTGAAGCCTTCACAGACATACAAATCTTGCTTTCCAAACAACAGCACCCCCTCTGTCAGCATATGGCCACTGACTACAGCCACACAGTGCTTAACTTTGATCTGGAACAGGACAAACTGTTCTTAGTCATTCAGAAACACACTTCTACCAATTAACTGTTACTTAAAAAACATTGTTGTTGTCATTTATAAAATAAATTTAACAGCACTCAAGTGTTGTTTTGTTTGCTTTGCTTTATATTACCTAGAAAGCTCAAATGCACTTTTCACAATGACTGTATTTCACAACAATGAAATTGCTACTTATTATTTCATTCTTGGATTTCCAGATGCCAGCTGATCCTTTAAGCACAAATGAATTTATATCAGATTTTATGGTTAATTTGTGCTAACATGCTAATATAGCTATTAGACATTATGCACTTTTACTGGATCAACCACACTGCAGCACAGTTGCTAAGTGAAATACGATTACAGGTAAAAGCTGCATTCATCCTTTTATTTTGCAGTTACTTTCATGTTTTTATATACATTTGTTTAAAGGAGCAGTGTGTACGTTTTGGGGGATCTACCAGCAGATAAGGATAGTAGTATACAAAACTATGAGAAGCTCAGAATGAGCCATATCTACACAGGTCCTCTTCCAACAGCAGCCATGTGGTGCAACCATATTTCTACAGTAGCCCAGAACAAACAAAATGTATGTTATGTTAAAGCAACATCTTAAATTCTCTGGTGTTATAGGACGAGTTGAAGGACATAAAAAGAAGAAGAAACTAAAGTGTCCTACCACAGTGCACTTATTCCACTTTAAATTGTGCCGCAGTCGCATTCTAGCACTGACATTCAGCTCATGTTCCCCTAAAATGCTGCAAATGCTGCCAAAGGTGTCAGAATGTAAGTGCAGGACCATTTAAGGTGGAACAGGAAAATTCAAACAAGAAGTGAATAATCAGAAAATATTTGGAAGAATAATTGTGATAAAAGATGTGGTGATTATTATAAAAGCTTATTATGGGAGTAAGCAGTGATATTAAGATACAGTGCTTAAAAGACTTTTCTGTACTAATGATATGAGCAAATTATTAGAACACTGGTGCTGACAGATTTTTTTGTAAAGTCTGACCTGCCAATTCCAAGTTTAGCCAATTCTGAAACTACAATTGACAGCATGTACAAACCTTTTTTCAACTTTTCTTTTAATGAAAAATTCTCAAATTAAAAAAAGTGCACGTTCTTTTTACAAACATTTTTTTACAAGTAATAAATACCTAAATAACCAAATTAAAACACCTGCAACATCTGAAAGACAAATAACAACAAGAATAGGCTATTCTCTATAGTAACAAGACACCTGAAGTGTCTCAAGTAAAACTATGGTGTAATTAGAAAACCTCATCCCCCACTGAGCAGTGAGGCTCAACACTGACATCCAGCTTACTTTAGATGTGCAAATATCAGCTGTAAAACTAAGGCTATGTTTGAGTGAAGTCTAAAACTGGAAAATACCAATTATTCACACTAAGAAATGCTTATCTGAATGTCAATATCCAGTTAAATAACAGTCAATATAATTAAAACAAAAATCTCAGAAATCTCAAAGGTCTAAGGGTGCCCAAACTTGAAGGCTAAACATAAAAACAACAAAAAAACTAGGCAGGTTTCAAATTGAGCTTGGGATTTTGAGTTTGAATCCTAACGATGCCATTTGGGGCTATGAGTGCAAGTGAGTACATGTTTGCAGTATTGCGCAATACAAGGGGTCATAATTAGTGGGGAAAAATTGATCATGACTAAAGTGAAAAGTAAAACTGGATAAAAAGTCATGTTTTTTCACTGTGATTTCATTTATTTGAAGCTATATAAAGTTTTTTTTTCCAGACTTCTACAGTAACTTCTGACTTCAGACTTCTACAATATTAGCTTTTACAGGATTATTTAATTTTTTTTTTGTTTAAGTGCAGAATTACAGCAGGGACTCACATATGGGTCCTAGCTGTTTCAAGTTAATCCCCATTTTGGATGTGCGAAAGGCATGAGAACGCTGGATGAATGAAAAATGCTAATGTGAATACCTCTATGTTAAGTTAGCGGTTTAACTGATGGGTACATAGCCTGCAGCACATGTTTCTAACCCCTTGCTCTGGAACTAGAATGTCAAAGAGGTGCAGCCCTCTCCCTGATTGATCACTGTTACCACTTCATTATCTAAACAACATGGTGGTGAAACAAAGCAACAGAACCAAGAGCACGGATGACTGGCCTGTTTGAGAAAGAGGCCGGAGCACCGCAGGCAGTGTCCTAACAAAACCCTGCAATTATGCACGGCTAATTTTATTGTCTCCCTTCATTTCACACCACACGTCTGCACCTGGCCCCAGCTTCGGCTCCACTGCTCCGGGCCCTTGGGACCTGCATCTCCAAAGCATATGGGGCCCTGCTGCACCAGCAGCCGCTCCACAATTAATACAAATCAAATCAGAGGCTCCTCTCCATGCCAGCACCCCCTCAGCACCATGGAGAGGGCCCCAGTGTTTATTACTAGAATTAATCAATGACATACACACAATAGCAAAACACTAATTGATTAAAGTCTTGTTTCAATGTGTGGTACACCTGGTGGGCCTTCAGTCTCAGGTCAGAACTGATTCCGTTTTCAAGCACTCTCTAAGATTTCATTCGGAATGGCCAGGGTGACTCAGCAGGCTTATTTTAAAAATGAGCTTCACAGAAACATCCGCTGACAGCATATCATTTCTGTTATAAGCATACAAGCTTTTTTTCTATGCACACGAAGGCTAAACGTTAATTTCTCTCCGAGCAAGTTTGGGCAAGGAGTCGTTAACTGTGCATGTGGATTAATAAGCATGGAGAGTACCATTCATCTGACAAACAGCACAGCGGGGCTTGCCACCTTCAAAATGAATACACGACAGCTGACATCACCCCCTACTGCCACTTATTAATACTTCTGTCAAGAGCTCACTAGCCTGAAGAGGCCCGTCAAAGTCGTCCCACTGCCGTAATGATACTACCCAGCCAGACAATAGAGCTCTATCTGCTACTAATCATGGGATGGGTTAGAACTGAAGTCAAACTGAGGTCACCCTTGAACCCTGTTGGCTGCTCTTACCTCCTCGTTGGGAACCAGCTGCTGCAGTATGAGCTTAGTCTCTGTGCACTCCACTGAGATATCTTCTGCAGGGGTCGAAGCCTCGGTCAGAGAGGGGAAAAAGGTCAGATGTTCACAGTCTGATCCAGGCTCCTCTTTAGCCTCCTGGCTTGGCTCACACAGGATCCTCAGCTCTGATACACATATATGACTGTTTATATACTTTTGACCGTGCATGAGGTCATACATACATATGTCCAATACGTATCAAGCACAATACTCTGGAATTTTAATTTCCAACCAAAAGATCCACTTGCATGGTAAGTAAAAGGAAGTTAAGTGAGTTAAAGCAGTTCTCTGCTTTTATTTTACTGATGGTGACTGTATTGTTTGTCTAGAAGGTCTTGTACTGTGGTTAGGAGAGCCTCCTCAGAAATATTCACAGATAAATGTACTCAGCTATGGACAATATCACTAAGTCACTAATAGATAGATTTAAATAGATTTATCTTCTTAGATAACCTGGCTATACAAAAGTTTCTACATATGTCCTCCTGTATATCTTATGTATATATCTTGTGTATGTTTTGTATAGTCCTTTATATATTTCAGTTATTACTAAATGTATATATTCTAGCTTATTTTTTATTCATTTCATTATTGTCTATTTATGGTATGTTTGAACTGTTTTTACTATATATATATATATAATTGCTGCCCTGCTGTAGAGTTTATCTGAGCCTCACCCCAAGCATTTCAATGCATGTTATAAACTTGAAACTTGAACTTAAAACTCAGTGATAAGTGTACTCAACTTGTACTTAATGGCTGTTTAGGCTGAAAGTTAAACAGTACTGTATATTGTTGGTCTTACAGCAAAGCCACTTCTCGGAAAAATGAAAACCTAATAGGAAAATAAAACTAATAAATGTAACGTTCGTGTAGGTTAATGTAACAGTATAAATCATTTTGGGCAGTTACTACTGGTTTCTTCTGTATAAAATATTCACACAATGTAAAGTAATATAATAATCAAACTTAAGGAATACAAATTTCTTTCTCGTACGACAGCAATGATACGTAACTACCTACAAAACCCCTGCTACAGCTTTTGTCAATGCATTTTACAGCTGTGACCCCTTTGCTGCTCCTACCATTTTAGGATAGACCTGTATTTTCTCAGACTTTCCTACACAGATACACAGCCATGTATATAAACCTAAACAACATAAATATAATCTACAGACAAACTCTGCTTTATATCACTCAATGTCTTTTGTTTTTCAAATATATTGACAAAAATGATGATACCTGAATCTGCACTGGACTGTTCTGTCATACCTCTGCTTTCCTCAGCAGGGCCACTTTTCATACACTGTCCTGACATTAGCGATGGTAACTATAACAGGAAGATCATTATGTACATCATTCCATATGACAAGCACAATTAACAGCAGACCAACAATTGCTTTGCTCTGTGATGATGGCTAACCTTCTTTGAGCGCCGCAGAGCCTTCCTGCGGATACGGGGTCTTGTTCGGTTGGGCCCCTCGGCTGCGTCCTGCACCCAGCCTCGCTTGATGAAGACCCCTGGACCAGGGCCAAAAAGCCCCCTCTCACGAAGCAAATCTTCTTCTATCCTCAGCCACTGGGCAGCCATTCGCTCATTTTCACACTGAAGCATCTGCACAGGACAGCACAGCACAGCACTTCCTATTGAACTATTCCAAGTGAGCAGCAATGCAATTTTAACTCATCGTCCCCAGACATCAATCAATATTTATAATACAGAATATTACTATGCAACAGAACAGGTTTAGGGCTTCATAATATATTGTTCTTTAATGATTGGACCAACCTCAGCTGAGGAGCGAGCATTTGGATGAACAAAAACAATAAAACGATCCAACAATTGTACATCATTTTAGTGAAAAATTGTACACAAAATCTTTAACCACATCACAACAAGGATTCACCACCGGTGTTAATACACTACACAGGCATTATAATGCAACTAGGCACTTAAACAATCTAGACACTTAAACACAATATTTAAAACCTTTATTTTATGTGTGCTTGTAGAAACACTGTACAGCTTTAGATTAAATGTATAATATCCTGTTAAAAAAGTTGATATATTGTGAGCTATTCAATCACAAGCATATTTTATTTAACATAATGAATGAATGAAAGTTTTTAAAGCTGCACTATGCAAGATTTTTTTTTAAATAGCAACAATGAGTCAATTAGCAAAATATGGTGTCTGTACAACGCTAAGCATCACCGTCTAAAGTCACCATGTGAATAGTAATTGGCTTAAAGTCTAGATCAGGGGTCAATAATAAGTAGGGCTGTGTATTGGCAAGAACCTGGCGATACAATACATATCATGATACAACGGTCACGATTCAATATATCGTGATATATTGTGATACTGCAAGCAAAACGATTTATCGCGATTTCTCAAATCCTACTATTAAAACACACCACTAAATGAACAGGTTTGGCCTTGTGCTGATTGTTAATGTTGGAGTGGAGCTGAAAATGGATTGGAACACAGCCATCTAGTGACCAGAGGTTTCAACACAACACACAATGATTCACTGTTTGCCAGGAATCTGTGTATCGATACTGTGTTTTCTTTGAGAATCGATACAGTATCACTAAACATAATATCCCCATATTTAATACTTTCGATATTTTCTTACACCCCTGATAATAAGTGAACTGCGTTCCAGATCCGGACCCAGACGTTGTCCAATGCGGACCCAAACCGATAAACTATTGAGAATGATTTAAATTAGGCAGTTTTTATTTTAAACGGCGGAGCGTTTTTTGTGTTTACGGTATACGGGCTTTACGGCGCAGTAAACTTAGAGACCAATCACTTGCGCTGTAAGATCACCAAAGGCGCTCCTCAGCCAATCAGATCTGTGCACATTGGGGCGTGCAGCGCGCGCACACAGGCGAGGTACAAAGAGAGAAGCAGTAGCCGGAGACTAAAGCAAGTCAGAAAGAATAACATACTCTAAAAACCGAAAAGTCAACAGTGAAAACTGACTGTTTAACAGGAACGGTTATGTAATGGACTCGCTCGTCTAGTTTTGGAGAATACCACTCTGTAAAACCAACTTCAATTTGTGAAGCTGAGTTAACAAGAAGACGCACATTTTATTTACTTTCTCTATAAATTAACACTTTAAGATGCACTTTTGTTCAAAAGCATTCTGTTTTTTTAAATGTAGCCCTTGTTTGTATTGAAGTAAGGAAAAACATTTATTTGGAGCTTTATAAATAATTCATTCAGTTCAGCATTTAAACAGTAAATATACTGAAATATACTGAACGGTATGTGTAATGTGTTGGTCTTTCAGTTGCTGATGGTATAAGATGTTGATAATAGGCTATTTCTGTATACAGGATATGGCACTGAATCATAACACAAGTTAGGAATGATGATGGTCTGGAACATGGCCTGAGGAAATCTCCTCTAACTGGACCTTCCCTAATTCTAATTAAATACCCTTGGTCTAGATGATCATACTGATAAAGACAACAACTGCAGATAATTCAGTTACACTCAATTATCTGCTCACAATCCTCAAATTCATCCTCTTGGGGAAGAGGTCAAGAAATATTTTTAGCACAGAGGTCTCTAAACCCCTGGATCTTATAAGCTGGAGCTTTAAATCCCATTTTCTCAGGTGCCTAAAACTTTTGCACCTCACTGTATAATCCTTTAGTGCAGCACCAGTCAGTACTCTCATACAAAGAGAACTTCAGAACCACCCAAAATGTCTTATTTACTGTTATTATATCTTAACATAAACTCTGACCAACCTGTAAATGATTCTTCAGCAAACACTCAAACATCTCTTCGCTGGTCCTCCTTTGAACTTCCATGTCTGCCAAAAATGTCTGAGAAACACATTAGAAAAGTGTAAACAGTGAGTTTTCGATCAGGCTTTGAAAGGTACACATTTATGTACGCATTCTGTGTGCATACTCTTAGAACTCCATTTCATAAAGTGCATTTATCTGGCAAACAAGCTAGTGGCTATTGAACCCTACAATAAGCAGGGCTCCAATCGCAATAGTTCTCAGTGTGTAGTAATTAAGTTAAAGTATAATATCAGCACAGTGTGAGGTGGCTGCTGGCCGTGTGCCACAATCTGTGCCCAGCTGATTTATTACACTGATTGGCATTAGCCCTTCAGGAGGCCTGTGTACTACACGACCAATGTGCTCGTTCTAATATTTACTTAAAGAGTCATTAAGCTAATCATCACAGTGGTATCCTCTTAAAGCGAGTCAGGGAACTACAGGACCCGGCTGTAAAGCCTAACTCAGGAAGCGCATTAACTCTGCCTCCGAGACTGATACTGAGCCCTGCGTCCGGCCCTGCTCAGCAGGAGCTTCACTGATGCATCTGTTAGGCAAAGCTACTGCAGCACAGTAAGAGCGGCTGATCCTGCAACACGAAAACACAGACCACTGAAAAAAAGAACGCAATATTGTCTTTAAAAAGCCAAATTGACATATCATGTAGGGACGGGACAGGAAATACTGACAGATACTGTCAGGACTGATTCAGTAGGTACACTCTGCAGACCAGGATGTTCCTCCAGACTGCACAATTTCCAAAACTAGAGAGCAGTTAAATTTCCAAAATGTACAAACCCAGATGATCCATAGTTACAAGATTCACTAGAAAATGTTGCCAATTGCATCACAGTAAATTAGAAAATGTCAGACCAAATCTCTAAACAGCCCTACAGAGGAGCAATAAACTCTCAAACTTTTAAACTTCTCAAATTACTAGTTACAAAACTAGGAGGGAGAAAAAACCCAAAATGATGCATTTGTGCTTGCCAAATGGATGGGAGGATTAGGAAGCGTTACAAAGAGAAATTTACGGGAGCAATTACGGCCCCGTTTCCACGGACAAACACTGAATCATCTCCTAATCTTATTCCTTTATTTAGAGAATCATAAGTAATATATAGCATTAATTACCCTATTTACCAAACAGGAAAACTCATTGGCCTCTTAAACGTGCCACATTAAATAGCATCCCCTCTGCAATTATCATCACACTGATTTACATTTTAATTACTTTCCAGAGAAAACACTACCTTTGATGATAACATAACATAATGTCAACTTCATTCTGAGTCATTGGCGAATGTGTAATAAACTTAACTTGATCATTAGCCATGTTAATTATCTTTCTGTTAGGAAGATAAAGATATAATTATGCTGACAGTATATTTCTGAAATGAATCCAGTGAAAAGTTTGTGCCGCGGGACGTGCCACGAGTTTTCCAGGATTCACGCTATTACTGCCTGTCTCAGCTACACGTTCTAGAGGGTGCTGCAAACTTCACATATATATATATACCCCGTCTCTCATATATATATATATATATATATATATATATATATATATATATATATATATATATATATATATATATATATATATATATATATTTATAGTGTTACATATGACATTTATGTAAACATTTCTGTAAGCATTTACATGTATGTAAACAATTACACATGGGATTTTTTCTAATTTTAGTGCATTTACATTTATTTGCTATATTCAACATATTGGGAAAGAAACTGAAACATAATATATAAAATGTTAATATTTTTTGATATTTTATAAAACAGTAATTGTGCTGCGTTAAAATGGACAGAAGGTACAGTCTGAAGTGGATGTGGTATTTTTTTTTAATTTGACCAAACTTTTGCATTTGTCTATATTTGGAGCATTCTACCAAATCAGTCCAAACGGCAGTCATACAGGAAAAAAACAATAATGTGTACAGGCCTCATATATTTATTAGAATTATGTTCTGATCTTTTGAAATCCAAGTCATTGAAACAGTGAATAAACACCCAATAAGTTTTTTTAAGTGAAGATGAAATTTAGATTGTTCATGAGCTTAATTCTTAAACACTTGCTGCCCCATGTTTTCATATCACTATTGAAACACAAAGAGCTTTGTTTATAAGTTTATTTTAGCCACTCCCTACATTTTGGAGCAAAAAGTGAGACTGCATCCCCGTCTCTCATGGCCACATGGTGAGCTGTTAGACGTCACTGGTTTAAAGTAAATGAGTTACAAAATCATAAAAAATGTGTATCTTAAAAAACTGACAATCCCAAAATACATATTTTCTGCAAGTGAATACATTTTTTGTGTTTTAATAAAAAAAGAATATTATGTGCTTTACACAATTGTGTCTACAACTGTTCAAACTGTGTTTGTTAGTCATGTACTGGCTGGCGTTTTTGAGTTTTCAAAATGAGCTAAAACTGTCACTACCCAAACAGTGACTACTAAAACATCTGGTACATCTGGTAAGAGAATTCACTGTTTTACTGGGGTCAAAATCAAATAATCAGTCAATTACTTTAATAAAATAATTATACATATTGTGGCAAAGGGTCATTCAAAGCAGAAATACTCAAGTTTAATGTTCAAGCTAGTTAAAACCCCAAAACAGATTTTGAACTACTACTCTAAAAGTGGAATTTTCATCAACTTTAATATTTTTTGTACACCTAGAAATAAAAAAGAACAGGCATGTTTAATTACAATTACAACTTTTCCTAAACAAATAACTTTTCTGTAGGAGTTTAGTTGTTACTAAATTCGACAGTATAGAAGACTATATCAGCACATGTTCTTCTGTTTATACTGCAATGACTGAACCAGACTCCCTAAAATGAGACGATTTTTGTTTTTTACCAAATTCTTCACAGTACGTTTCTGAAAGGAACAATTCATCAAAGCAGTTGATAGGCTGTCAAGAGCTGATATGATAAAGAATAACATAAAATGAATAATGTTTTCATCAGATTGTGACTGCCTATAATTACCGCCCCCTGTTTTTGAGGCGGAGACGGAGACAGCAGCAGTTGCACAGAAACGGTAATTTCATGCCTCGTGCCTGAGTAATATCGCTGTGCATCCTTTTCCAGATGGCGACGTCTTCAACAGTGGGAACTAATGATGTGGGCCGAGTTTCAGGGGGAAAAACAACAATAACAGCGTCTTTAACCTTCACTGGCAAACGCAATGTTCTACCGAGTGTTCCCGTGGAAAAAATTAACAAATATCAATTACATTGCCCACTGAGGTGTACTCAGCTGTAATGATCCAAATTGATTTAGAAGACGGATTGAGACAGCGCCACAGGGTAGGTGAGGCTGCTGGGTGTGGTGACTTTGGGAGGGTGGCAGGGCACAGTGGCGTGGATAAGCACCTGTGAAACAGCTCGCACTCACTTAATAACCCATTCCCTCTCTCTGCTAGACTACGATAGAGAGAGAATCCAAGCGCCCAGTAGCCGCGTGTCTTACCTCCACACTGGAGCCAGAGTCCTTCTCAGCTTTCTTCTGAGGTGAGCGCTGAGCAATGTTAAGAAGACCTGCTTTCTTCTGGCCATTATTCATCTTCTTCTTCTGAGAGTCTGAGGGAAGATTGACTAATGTGAGGGAACCAGATTCAACAGTAGGTTCTGACTAACACTTTCTGACTGATACAGATGTCAGTAATATTAAAACATGGTCAAAGGTTAAATAGACAGCCATAGCCACACAGACAGCCACACTTGTCAGTTGCGAGTTGTCTGGTACTATCCTGCAAGTTTGCAAGTGATTTGTTCATTCTCTTAAACCTGTAATTGACAAATGTATAAAGAAAAGATTCCTATTGTTTTCACTGACCAACTAAACTGTGTATTGCAAATATAAACTAATTTAGAATTTGATGACTAAAGCATAATTAAAAAAGTTGGAAAAGAAGCCTGTTTATCACTGTGTTACATCACCCTTTAATTTGGGACACAAGGATACTAATTGTTTCAGTTTTTCAAGTGTAATTTTGCCTGCTCTTGCTTGAAACAAGACTTCAGCAACTCAGTACTCCATGGTCATCACTGGGTATCACCTTTTTTAATAGGAGACAGATCTGGACTGCAGGCAGGCCAGTCAAACACACCACATTGTTATAGCACATGTAAGACCTCCCGGGAAAAGGGGGTGTCATATGTCTCCCTATACTCCCAATATACGCCCCTGAGTCAGTTCTCCCTTCACACATATGTAAGTCACCCATGCTATGGACACATATGTTCCCTACCATGACAGATGTTGTCTTCTGTGCATTTCACTGATAAAAGTATGAATGGCCTCTTTCGTCTGTGGCACAGAGAACTCAACGCATATGCCGAATGTGTCTTTGGGACCACCTGAGATGAGCTCGGGCCTAAATAAAAAAGTTTCTGTCTATAACTGGTGTATGTCTTTCTCCTTTTGTAGCAGAGTTTTAAGTTATATTTCTTTATGCAGCATTGGACTGTGTTAAGTGACACTGGTTTTCAAGAGTACTCCTGAGCTTATGTGGCTATATTTAACACAGTGACATGACTGTTTCTGATGCAATGCAGTTTTCTTTGTCGTATGAAGCTTATTACGTACAATAGATGTGAAAGACCTCAATTTTGTGTTATCCTGGTTTAAGAGATGTTATTTTTGATCTGTTCTGTCCCAACAATTCCGTAACAACCCATCATAGCTTGAAAAATCGCCTATTCACAAATTCCCCTGCTGACTGTGTAATGTTTCAAAACGATGTAACTAGAATATCCTATAAACCTTTCAGTCATTTATTGCCCATTTCCAACTTTTTTTATGTGTTGCAGGCATCAAGTTCAAAATGTGTTTATATTTACAAAATATGAATAAGTTGGTCAGGCAAAATAATTACATTTTTTAAACTTTTTTAGAAATTGAATTTACGCACTAAAAATGATACACAATAATTATATTTTTATCCTTTAAAATTAACTTGTTGTTTTTCTTGTCTTTAAGACTGATATATAAATCACATCTTATACCTTCTGTATAAATGGGTTGGGCATAGATACTGTGGTCTGAATGTGACATGAAATAAATTATTAATTAAAAATGGTTAGTTTTTTCAATATGTTAACTCCATTAAATAGATATTGTCAAAAAATAAAAATATAAAAGGAGAACAACACCATATTTAAGTTTGTTTTCTTGTAATGGATGAGTTGACGTTTTTTCACTTACATAACAAAACATGTAATTTGACCAAGAACGCTCAAACTTTGCATATGGCTACATCTACCAACAAATGTATGATAATAAACCCATTACTGCTGCTAGTCATTTTTTATACCCACTCCTAATTGAAATTTTGCAAATACTAAATAATGCAGGTGCTATTAAAACTGACTGAAGATTAGGCACCATTTAGTCACTGCACCAGTGAAGTCAACGGAAGACATGGGCTAAACAAAAGCTGCAGGAAACGTATAGAATTGTGATGCTGAAAAGATGCAGGCAGCAAAGAGAGAGAGACTGACCTATAAAAACCTGCCATGCCTTTACTGCTGTCTCCTCCCATAGAGGGCTCACATCAGTCATGGACACTGGAACTTCTCTGCCTGCCTGCTTAGCTGACAGGTCAATCTTATAGGCCTCCTCCAGCGACTGTCTCCTCTCCAGCATCACCTTACTCCACGTGCTCTCCACGAGTCTCATCAGCTCAGACTCCACTGCACACAACAGCAAAAGAAAAAAAAATTGTGTCATATTAGTCATTTTATTCAGATCTGAGAAAAATGTGGACAACTTACCCTCTGCTGAATCTGGGATTTCAATTGGGGCCATTGTGCAGTTGTTCTTGTGTGGGAAAAGATGTCGCCAGATTTTTTTAGATGGCTTTTTATGCATTTCACAGCCAAATCCCTCAGGAAAGCTGAGAGTGTAAAATAAAAAAACATTAAAAAAATTATTAATGACTTTCTCTAGCCTTCAATATAAGGGTGCAAAAATATCTGACCTCACAACTAGTTGTCATAGTGTGTTTGATATACGGATTCAGTTCATCATCTCCAATGTTGTCAGATTATTATTATTATTATTATTATTATTATTATTATTATTATATAATAATAATAATAATAATAATAATAATAATGCTTTTAGATTGATGCATGCACTTTTACACATACTGCATTGATTATCCAACAGAACGATGTGTGATGCCACCACTGTGGAAAAAGTAGTACCTTCCTGAGCGGATGAGGAGCAGGCAGTGCAGTAGGCAGCTGATGAAGTGGACATTAGCGTTATAGGTGGCCATGATGACGTCCCAATGCTGCTGCAGCACAGTAAGGGTCCTGAGGATGAGCTGCAGCTCTGCTGGGGTTTGCCTGGGCCGAGACAGGAAGTAGAGCAGGGCCCTGTTCATGCTTTTGTACAGAACACTGACTGTGAACTCCCGCTGCGTCTGCCCCTTCTCCATCGCCTGCCACACACATACAGGAAGCCATCAGTGAAAATTTACAGAGGTCTGCAAAAACCAGAAGCTAGGCCACATACGCACCACAGCTATCTGCTCAGCTACAAAGACCAGCAGGTTTTCTGGATCCACCACAAACATGCCAGTATAGAGCTTCTCCACCAGCATCTTACTGAAGAAAGCTATGTTCTCAATCAGTATGGCCACCTTCCCCTCAGGCCTGGATTTAGATGGATTTGAATCTGCAAGTAAAAGCAAAATAAAGAGGCTTATTGCTTTAAGAGCAGAGGACATGGATTTTGTATGGCTTATGGATAAGACACAAACAAAGAAACAGTCAGAAATTGTTATACTAATATTTATACTAATACACTACTAATATTATGATTTATATAAATGCATCGCTATTATTAAAAATATTTCTAAAATCAAATAACTATTTGACCTACTATTTTCTGTCAGTAAGAATTCATTTAGAGGGATCTTTCAATTAACGTCAACCAACATTTTGATATTTCATCCAACACAGAAAATACAAAACATTCTAGTGAACCACATGGATAAGATCACTGTACCGTCTCTGGCCACATGTGTAGACTGACCCTCCTCTTGCCCTGTCATGTGAATGATGTCCATAAGAAATTCCAGTAGCTCACTCTGAAAGCTCTGCTTCTGCTCCTGACACACATCATCTGGAGAGAACTGAAAACCAAAACACACAGAGCAACATTTAGTACTTTAATACACCATACACATAATCATATTTCATGTTAGCTGCCTTTGCAAAACACAGAGCCTTCAGGAACAGATGTGCATGTGGTGCACATCCTCAAAACTGGGCCAAGAGTGGCCCCTTATGGAGAAAAGATTTTATACACTTCACACAAGATTTTGCATAGTGTGTGTGTATATATATATATATATATATATATATATATATATATATATATATATATATATATATATATATATATATATATATATATATATATATATATGTGTGTGTGTGTGTGTGTGTGTGTGTGTGTGTGTGTGTACATATATATGTGCATATATATAAACCTCTGCCATTGATAATATATTTAATAATATTTAATTAATTAAACATATTTAATAAAAAGGTCAGAAGTGCAGACTTAAACATGTTGCTACACAGTGGAAATCTTTATGTTCATTTATGTTCATGTGCTGCTGCTAATGGCTGAAGTTGTCGCTCCTCACCTCCAGCAGCTGAATAAAGGGGTGGTGATGATCTCTGGCAGGAATGTTTATGAGGCTGTCCATCAGAAGAATGCGAATGAAGTCACACACCTGCTTCCTAGCAGGGTGAGAGAGGCGGACTACTGGGGATTCCCCCATAGCCCCACCCTCACTGTTACCCTGGAGACCTACAGGGCTCTTCACAGAATGACAGAAAACACACGTGATCAGAGCATAACCAGCTGTGTCACTCTTCTCCATGATAATAATAGCCACATAGCATGCCTGCAATTCAGTGTGCACGGAGCATGAACGGTCCTGTCCCCTCATGTCTCACCTCAGTGGACTCAGTAGGAAAAACAGCACTGGCCAGAGAGTTGAGGAAGTCAGGGGAGGCCCACAGAGGATCTCGGGGGAAGCGGCTGTGCAGTAGGCAGAGGAACTGCATCACACTGCCTGGGTAGTGGACTTCCCAGCTGTCTTCACTTCCTGATACAGGCTTTTTTGGAGAAATGAAAGCACAGTGTAGAACAGTATAAATAACAGTTAACCCTCAGAAGTCACAATCATCAACATCTTCAGCAACAAGCAATAACATCACTAACAGTAATGGCAGAAAAAAATAAAATCAGTAAAATCAGAAAAACGGAAAAGAGAAAACTTGATGCTGTTGATAAACACTGAATCTAAACTATGACATAAACATATAAATAACTGTGTTAATAACTTTGAAAACAGCAAAATGGAAGTAATAAGCATAAATATAATTTGCTTTGAACTTTTTACAAGTTGCTGTTTGTTTAGAAATGTCAATGATTGTTTTTTCACCTTACAAATGATCATCTTCACCAGCTCTATGAGGACACAGGCTGCTTGTGTGCAGAGCTGAAGTTCTGTTTCTTTTGTGGAGCTGTCAATCACACTCTGAAGTAAGCTGTCAAGATCCACCTGGAATCAAGATTGAGATTGTTTCTTGTTTCATTATGATCCTGTCTAGTTTACTCGCACTTCCAATTTACTTAGACACTCTTTCTTCTACAATACATGAATACCGCCTTTCAAAAGTTACCTCTCCATCAGGTGTGTGAAAATCTGCTTTTCCCATAAGCAGTGCAGCAAAAGCTCCATATATCTGCGGAAGGCTAATGTGGCCGAGAAGCAGTCTGGGCAGTACTGTAAAGCCTGGACACGCACAGCTCAAATACTCATATGACCAAGAGTGTGACCCCAAGTTACCTGAGATAAATAGAAACACATCAACAGAAAACAAAATCTTGTAAAATCTCACAGTTTTGTTGCTATAACACGACTGCAGACTGACTTCAGTTTCAGAACTGTAAAAGAGAGTGATCAAAACTGTTTCTCAATCAACATGCTGCTCACATATTGTCCATTGTGCAGGTTTAATAATGAGGTGATATTGTTTTCAAACAATTAGAGGTAGTACCTATGCCTCTGTATGGCCTCTCCATGCCTTCCGATAGTGTTCCTAATGAAACGCCCTCATTGAAGATAGCTAGTATGCTCTGATTGGAGAGAAAACGGTTGAGCAGCCTAAGAGCCAACAGCACTGTGCTGGAATGGACGTGTCCCTGTAAGAAGAGGAGGAACCAATCTGACCCCAGAGTGTGGAACACTTCTTCCTGGTTACTGCCATGCAAGAAACATGGAAGTGTTAGAGAATCAAAATGTATTACTTATGGAAATTATTGGTAACAAGTTCCCAGCGCTACAGACTTACTTGTAAGGGAGAGGATTGTCAGAGATAATTAGTGAAGACAGCACCTCAAGTAACTGGTTTCTGATCCAGACGGCTCTTGCAGGTGTTTGGCTCAGGGCTAGACAGAAGTTCAAGCAGGGCTTCAATCATCTTCAATCAAGCCTCCAAAGATACATGTAAACTCCAGTACTGACAAACACTGTCCTCTAAATATGCATTTCTAATAGAAATTAATGTTTACATGCATGGTATTTTTACCTTGAGCCTGATCATCTGAAACTATACAAGGGAAGGCGCTATTCTCGTTAAATGTTGGGGGCAACAGGGTCTGAATTAAGAAGAGTCCAAGTCTGTGTGAGCAAAGACAAACACAGATATGCAGAAACTTACTGTTAGTTACACATGCATTAAATGCTTCTTAATTAAAGCTCTCTTACAGTATGTCATTTCTAAAACCATCCTCTGAGCATATTTGGGGTGGGGCTAATGGAGTACATCATTATTTAACATGTTTAGCAAAACCAAGTCATTTTGTCTACACCTTGAATAAGGAAAAAGATCTAGCACAGCCAATAGTTCAAGCGTGGTATTGCAACCAAAGAGTAAAACAGCCTATAGTCAGGATGTGGTGTTTAAAAGGGTTACATGTTTGAGAAATAGAGTTTTATGATCATGGAATAATAATAATAATAAATTCAATTTATATAGCGCCTTTCTCATACCCAAGGACGCATTACATGGGGGGGTGGGGGGGGGGTTTAATAAATAAATAGAATTTTACATGTTTTAGTTTTTAGGATCCTCCTTTTGCCTTTATTATTATCTCCCATTCTTATCTAGAGACATATTTTTTTAGTTTTTCAATGAAATCTGCAAAGAGATTTTCCAAAGTTTAGGTTTAGAAGTTGGTTGCAATTTAGGTTTAGGTTTAGAAGTTTGTTTTCTCAATTTTCAGCCTATTGTCCTGAAAAATAAAAAAACTGCCGCTACTTTGTTGGATGTGCAAACTTCCTTTTCTTCTTTTCTACACATGCTTTCAGACCCATAATGTGTTGAACTGTTTTCTTATAGCAGAAGGACAGACTAAAATATGGATGAATTTGCAGCAAGAGAGTAGCTTGATTGTCTCCTCTCTCAAAGATGAACGTGGTGTTCATCTGATTTTGACAGGTTTGGTGGTCTACCATTTTTTAATCTATCATTTTAATTTTTCGGCTATTGTTAGCCAACAATGTGGCTTATAATATGGCTCATCCTCTCCTAAATATTTAAAGGCTGCTCTGACTGTTATTTTTAGTAATGAGGGGCTGAACTGACTTTTGCATAGAACTGCACATAAAATTATTATCCAAACTGATTATACTTGACAACTGTATGCAGAAAGGTGTTCTAATTATTGACTACTTTGTGTGATTTTATAAAAACAGCTAACTCTTGGAAACAAGCCCAAAAGAAGCATGTACATGGAATGAAACTTGAGCATGGATCAAGTAAAGATCACTATGGGAATGGACTTTATATGGAGGATTGAATAAGCCAAGGAAAGTTATTAAACAGACTGTTCTTTGCATGCCTGCGGATGTCTGCGGTGCTGAAGTGTCCTCGCAGCAGGTACGTGATAATGGTGCAGATGACAGTGACTTTTCTGTGTGTAACAGTGGCGTCCTGTAGCAGGAAGAGGAGCTTAGTCATCAGATTAAGGCTTTGCATGGCCTTGGCATTCCGTGCATCTCCACTAAAAAAGATTGGCAAATGAGTTACATGTTAGGGAAAAACTAGAAGTCAAATGTTATGTGAGAAACTGCCCGAGTAGAGTGCTACAACATGTTTTCTGTAAACAGATCATGCGTGAGTGGAAAGAGGAAGCAAGAATGCACTTTGTAACTTACAAATCAATGCATGTTTAGACTGAGCCCTGAAAAGTCAATATACAATGACTACACGGATCAGAACGAAGTACCTTGATGATTTCAGGATATCTGCAAAATGATTCAAAACAGAGAAGTCGAGACTTTCTGGAGCCTTCTGCCAGACCTATAAACAAAAGAAATGAATTATGAGGCACATAGGCCAATCAAAGTCATTCAGTGACATCAGCTACATAGGCTGGAGACAGTAAGTACTTAGAAAAACATAGAAAAACACAGGCATACCTCAAAGTCACAGAGGATGTCCTGGAGGGCAGTGAGGTCATGGATATATACGCAGCCTGTTCCCAGCTCCATGCTGCCCACTATGGCCAAAATTAGCTGGAAGGTTCTGCTGCTGATCAAGTGAGCCTTCATATTCAGGAGGAAGGCAAAGAGCTGCAGACAGAGATAAGTCACTCAACCAAAGCTGGCTTATTTAAATAAAAAGTACCGAGGCTAATTTCTCATCAAAACATATACAGATTATTGTATTAAAATGTTGTTATGTAGAAAAGAATCCTCACCTTATAACCATTCACACGCTTCATCTCGCGTCTCATCGCTGGATTCGTATCTAAGACAGATAGCAGAACCTTGACTGACGCGTACAATGAGCCGTCATCTGATGCCATCGCAACCAGACTAAGGATAACTGCAGGTCCGCCGATATACTGGAAACTAGTGGCAGCACTGTTTGCCATAAATGTCCTGACCCCTGCAAGTTGAGGCAGAGGGACAAGGCAAATAAAATAATGTCATATGTCATAATCAACAAGCAGCAATAATTACTTCAATAAATGTGTGTGTGTGTGAATTTCTTACCAAAACGACCAATCAGGGCAGCCCCGATCGTCCTGGCAGTTCCAGTAAGGTGCTGACTGATATTTCGAGCCAGAAAGATTGGAGTGGAGTTATCCCGTGATGTGATGCCCATCTATAAGAAAACACAACTGAACTAGTCTTCTCCTTCA